>CM038143.1:69343340-69943340 GCA_021437245.1 Aegilops speltoides
AAAGAAAAAGGAAGAAAACCGCTCCCGCGGAACCCAAATTGCTCCTAGGGCGAGACGGAAGCGGGAAATAACTCCCATGACCGGTTACTTCATCGGGAGGTCCTAATTGATGCTTCAAGCGCCAGCTCTGTAAGCTGGCGCTCACAGCAGCCTACTCGTGGGATGGCCCATGTGGCGAGCGCTCTATCGCTTCACCGTTCGCCCCGCCTGGTTGCTCGCTCAAGCGCTGCTTGATCAGGTCACAACGTTGAGCTGACGCTAACATTCGCCTTCTCGTGGTTCGGACCATGTGGCAAGTGCTCGACGGCTTCACCGTTGCCCCGCCTGGTTCCTTGCTCAAGCGTTTTTTGACCGGTCACGACGTTGACTTTAAAAATGAAAAAATGCAGAAATTTTTAAAAATATGAATTCCAAAAGTGTACGGATTTTGAAAAAGAATTCATCAAATTTGAAAAAAGGTTCACCAATTTTGAAAAAGTTCATCGACATAAAAAAGTCATCGAGTTTGAGAAAAAGTTCATTGAACTGTAAAAAAGTTCAAAATTTTGAAAAAAAATCATGCATTTTAAAATAAGGATCATCTCATTTAAAAAATTAATCAATTTTGAAAAAACAGGAATTTAAAAAAGAACATGCATTAAAGAAAACAAAAAAAAGAAATAGAAAAAGGACAAGAAAAAAAAAGAAAAAGAACAAACCAAACCGAAGAACAAAATAAAAGAAAAAACAAAGTAGATGTTCGTAAGCCGGTGAGTGGCCCGGTGGTTGCTGCACTTCCCTTTGAACGATGTGGTCGGTGGTTCGATCCCATCGCGAGCTAGCACCTTTATAGGAGTTTTAACAGAAGAAAATTATAAACAAAAATGGGCCAGCCCAGATCAGAGCGGTGGGTGTGCGCCTCCTTCAACCCACTTTTGTAGAGGGACGTACTATTTCTTTACACCCAATAGCAAGATGCCCATGTGTTGCATGGAACATCAAGATGCATTTGTATGAGTAGTTTATCTTGTGGGAGAAAAGGATGAACAAGGAAAGGCCTTATTTGCAAATGTGGAGAGGGGTGTGGGTGTCTTTTTACGAAATTGCCATATTTTCCTTCCTATCCGTCAGATATAAATCGGACGGCCTATATTGCTGGATGGCAGGCACCATCATCACCAACTCTATTTTTTACAAGAGTAGAGATTAGTGTGTAAGGGTTTCAATGCGGACTTTGATGGAGATCAAATGGTTGTTCATCTACCTTTATCTTGGAAGCTCAGGCGGAATGCTGTTTACTTATGTTTTCTCATATGAGTCTCTTATCTCCCGCTATCAGGGATCTTATTTGTGTACCAACCGAAGACATGCTTATCAGGCTTTATGTATTAATAATTGAAGGCCCACGCTGCTAACAACGTGTGTGTTACCTCGCTTTTCCGGGCATTGAGCGTGGAACATGAGCATTTTTGTTGGACGGGAGAGCTAATCCATTTTCCTAAGGCTCAGCAACCCCTCACCCAAAAAAAAGATAAAAGTCCACATTTCAACCTCAAACTAATCACTCGGTGCAGATACAATCCTCAACTCCGAAACCGAATAAAATACACCCTCAACTTACCACAAGGTTCAAAAACACAACCCATGTCTCGGGTTCTGATCAAAGTCAATGCTGACTGGGCATGCCAAGTAGGGGTTGAATTGGTATTTTCGTTGTAATTTTTAGTTCGGTTGTCAAAAAAAGTGGAACTTTCCCAGAATGATCATCATATTAGTGTTCATTTTAGAGAAACGTTTCAATTTTTTTATGGACACTTTTGTTTGGTTCCAAATTTTGGTTAAAAAATAAAAAATGATGAATCTCTCAATCCTCTCAATCTAAAGCCGATTTTTCATTTTCAGCCAAAAATTTGACCCCAAAAAAATGTCCAGAAATTTATGATTTTTTTACACAACAATCTCCCGCGTTCAATCAGTCTGCCTCCAGGGCAAAAGGCTCTTTCAGTCTCTTCCACAGCAGGTTCTGAATATTCAACAATTTACCCCCTGAAGACCCTTGAACTGTTTTGTCCAATCTCTCAGATAACACGAGATTAGGCCTAACACCAAAGAAATCCAGGTACATCTATTAAACACCACCGAATTCCCAAGTTCCAGACCCCCATAAGATTGCAGATGTAATCACGCTCAAATGCAGGAATCTTTTTTCACAAAGCCAAAGCTTCGCAACAGACTCAAAATTATGGATAGATATGTCAAACATATTTTCTAACCCGATCCAAATATCGGAGAGGTTAGGTGAGAGCAGAGAGAAGAGGGGGAGGTTCAAATCACTTCTCATTCCCTTATTCAGAGAGTTACGTACACACGCACTCATATATAGACACTCACCCAATTGAAAAATTTAGAGAGGGCGGCCGTGTCGTACTTCCTGTGGATTGTACCACAGGACAAGCTTCTCCATGGAGAGCACGGCGTGGAGCTTGGCAGCCCGGGTAGGCCTTCTGGCTGTACGCTCGCACGCCTTGTTTGCCGGGCGTCGGGGCGGGGGACAGGTGGCCATGCTCGTCTCCTACTCTACCAACGGCCACGCCATGGTCGCGGGCTAGACGTGGCAGCGTGGCTGTTGGTAGAGTGGAAGAGAAGCGAGGCCGCCTTTGCTGGTGAGCACCGCGCGCGCAGGCCCAGCTGCTCCGCCGCTCAGCCCCGAAACCGCCGCTCCGAGGAAAGCACCCCGCCACGCCGCCGCTCCTTGAAGTGTGGCGTGCCACGACCACCGTGGCAGCCATGACTATGACCGGAGCTGCGCCCCCTCGCTTTGCAGTTCGAGAATGGAGATGGTGAGATGAGAATGCGAGTGGAACGGAGCACTCATATATAGGCGGTTCAATCATTGGTCTATCAGACACAGAGAGAAAAATGATGAGTATAACCATGGCGATTTTTCACTCTCTCTCGGAGCATCCCAACATACGCCCAATATTAGCGTTGCGTCCAAAAAATCGCAAGTTTAGCGCGCGCGGAGTTAAAAGTAACACTCCAGCGGACGCTGCATAATAGAGCACGCGGTAAAAAGTGTTGAGCGCGCCGGAAGAAACCGGACAGGAAGCTGTATATTTGGGGCGTGAGCTTCCGCGCGCTGTACTTCTCCCGCGCGCTAAACTCCTCGCGTGCGCCTGCCGGTAGCCTCCTCGAGTACGCGAGCCAGCCGGCCATGGGCGCGAGGCGCGGGCGCGCGGGCGGGGAGAGCACGGCGGCGCCACAATGGGCACGCAGCGAGTAGCGCGCACCCGGCGGGCGAGCAGGGGGAGGCGCGGGCGCGCCACGGCGGGCGGGAGGAGCAAGCCACGGTGGGCGCGGGCAGGCGCGCGAGCCGGGGGCGAAGCAGGAGGCGCGGAAGGGCGGCGCCACGGCGGGCGAGCAGGGAGGCGCGCTACCACAGGGCGAAAGCGAGGGAGGAGCAGGCCACGGAGGCGGCGCGCGGCAAGGTGGAGCAGGCCACGGCGGAGCGGGCGCAGCCACGGCAGGCAGTAGGGAGGAGCAGGCCACGGCGGCGCGCTGCGGCCACAGCTGGGCGGCGAGCGCTGGCTGCGGTCCACGGCCACGGCGGCGAGCAGGCCACGGGCGGCGGCGCATGGCCATGACCATGGCCGCGATCATGCCACGGGCGGCGAGTTGGGTACGGGTTAATTTTGGGCGTCGGCTGAAGATATCACCGTTGCTAGCTGGGCTGTATATTTTTGGGCGTCTGCTGAAGATGCTCGGTCATACAGCGCGCTAAAACACTATTTTAACGCTATAAAAGAAATTTAGCGCGCGGCTCGGTTGGGCGCCGGTTGGAGATGCTCTCAGGCGTAAGCGGAACTGTAGCTGTCTCGTGAGGAAGGAAAGAGATCGCGGTGTGTCGTGGGCGAGATATGGAAGGACTTTGTCCTTTCGAGTCGTAGGACACACATATGATATCACTGAGGTAACCGTCTACGTACATCCCAGGTGCAAAGAAGGAAAGAGATCGCGGCCTATCGCGGAGAAGATAAGAAATGGCGGCTCCTTTCCATAGTTGAAAAACGGGTCCAGGGCTGGACAATAGCAATGATGTTCTGTTCCATAGTTGAAATCACGAAATGGGTATGGCATATGTCATAATCCAATCACGAAATGGTTTGACGGAGACGTTATCGCAGTAAACAATCATTGCCCTTGTGAATATCACAAAGCAACTCCTGGAGCAGCTAACGGAGCCAAGAGCATTCGGTAACGGCATTGGCCATTGCCCGATACTCCGCCCCGGCACTCAAGCAAGACACCGTGGGTTGTCGCTTGGATGACCACGAGATTAGCGAGGGTCCGAAGTAGACACAGTAGCCTGATGTAGACGACGAGTGTTAGGGCAGCCAGCCTAGTCCGCGTCAGAGTAGGGGGGGGGGGGGCAGCTGCGGGTGGGGAAAGAGGTGCGGCGTCGGCGGGTTGTCGCGCGGCGGCGGGACTTGCGAGGGGCAGCTGCAGGAGGTAGGCAGCTGCGGCGGCAAGGTGCAGCAATGGTAGGAGAGGGAGGGGCAGCTGCGGGGTGGCGAGAGGGGTGCGGCGGCGGCATGTTGTGGTGGCGGCGACGCTGGCAAGGGGTAGCGGCGGCAAGAAGTGGGCAGAAGCGATGAGTATCGCGTACTAAACTGATACCATGTTAGATGGGACAGTAAGGATTGCATGTATTGACAATGATTGATTGTGTGCATGAGCACATATATAGGTAAGGGGGTCGGCCTCTACTTTTTTTTTTTGCATGGTGGCCGGCCTCTACTTGTCTCCCAAGAAGTACAAATATACGAGGGGAGAAAGGAGACGCGGCGATACAAAATACACAAACCCTAGTACTATACATGTGCACAGATAACGTGGAGCTTGGCAGCCCGGCAAACGAGTATAGTTCGAGCGAGTTGAAGTTGGCTCAGCTCAGCTCATACTGAAAGTTAAGCGAGCTCAAACTGAGTGAAGCTCAAAGTCGAGTTGTAGAACATGACTCGTGCTCATCTTGTAACGATCTCGAGTCGATCTCAAGTTAGTTTCGAGCTAAATGAGATGATAAAAATTATAAATCTATAATGATTATTCCAACTAATAAGGCTCAACACGACATAAGAAAAAGACTAAATATTAGTATTCCAAAATAAGACACTGATGATATAAATTTCTTCAAAGTAGCTTGACTTATTCTCTCACAACCGATTAAAATAAGATAATGATTCACGACAAACGTGTATGGGAAAACAAATCATTGGCCAATGACCATAATAAGGCCTAAAACTTCTCCACATTTAATAAGCTTCTATGTTTTTTTTAATGGAGAAAAACATGGACAACGTATATGGTAATAAATTATTTTATTACACATGGTCATTTAACTTAATGATATTATGTGGAGCTATCGAGCTAAAATCGAGCAAGCTAGTATTGACTCAGGATCAGTTCGTTTCTCGATCGAGTTGCAGAAAGTGTTCTAACTCGCCTTATTTATTTTTTAGTCGATCTCGAGTTGAGCTAAAAAAATGTTGATCTCAAGTGGCTCACGAGCCTTGGAGTTTTTCTTCCAACCCTAAGCCCGGGTAACCTTCTCGCTGTACGCTGGCACGCCTTGATTGCCGGGCGTCAGGGCGGGGAACAGGTGGCCATGCTCGTCTCCTACTCTACCAACGGCCACGCTGCGGTCGCGGGGGAGACGTGGCTGTTGGTAGAGTGGAAGAGAAGCGAGGCCGCCTTTGCTGGTGAGCACCGCGCGCGCAGGCCCAGCTGCTCGGCCGCTCAGCCCCGAAACCGGCGCTCCGAGGAAAGCACCCGGCCAAGCCGCCGCTCCTTGAAGTGTTGCGTGCCACGACCACCGTGGCAGCCATGACTAGACCCGGAGCTCTGCCTCCTCGCTTTGCAGTTCAAGAGTGGAGATGGGGAGATGAGGGTGCGAGTGGAACACGGAGCACGCATATACAGACGGTTCAGTCATTGATCTCATCGGACACAGGAAAAAAAATGACGAGTATAACCATGGCGATTTTTCAATCTCTCTCTCAGGCGTAAGCGGAACCGTAGCGGTCTCGTGAGGAAGGAAAGAGATCGCGGTGAGTCGTAGGCCACGCATGATATCACTGAGGTAACCGTCTACATACGTCCCAGGTGCAAAGAAGGAAAGAGATCGCGGCGTCGCGGCGTATAGCGGGGAAGATAAGAAATGACGGCTCCTTTCCAGCCGTAGGCCATGCACACGCATGTGGAACCAGTGAGGTGAGGTAAGTACCTCTGAAAAACGGGTCCACAGCTGGACAATAGCAATGATGTTCCATAGTTGAAAACTTGAAATCATGAAATGGGTATGGCATATGTCATAAGTCATAACCCAATCTCACTCAGATACACGTACCATGCTTATATACAGAGCTAACAGTCTTATGTTCCGTAGTAATTGCTCTGCGCACTGTTTAGTTTCAAGCATGTGATACTGAATTCCCCTCCTCTTCTCAACTGCTCTTGGTTTCTTCCTCTGAAAAAAAAAGCATATCGGAAAATCAATTATCAGCTCCAATGCAAGCTGGGATGCATGCATGATTTCAAAGGCCAAACTCTGCGTCAGTAACCAACAGACAGATACTACCTCCATCGTGCCCAGAGCACTAGAGCCTAGCGTGACTCGTCATCGGACACGGAACCCTCGCCAGCTCATCCTGTGCCAACGGTACGTCGCATGTTTCTTCTTCCATTTCCTTTTCTTTGAACCTTCGTGGCCCCTACTGACTTCCGTTTCGGATGATTTCTAGACAGGAAAAGAAAAACAATGAGCAAGAGATCATTGGCATAGTAGCTTCACATTTAAGGCTCGCGAGAGCAAACAATCAAATATAATTACCTCCTTTTCACCCCCACTTTCGCTAGATTCTGATTCGTCCCCACTAGAATAATCATCAGTAGAAGATCCTCCGCCACCCATAAAGAAACCAAAATCTTCATCCTGGCATGAAGCAATAAACAACACAAGTATATGGAGGGACTTAATAACAAGATTAAAAATGCCAGCATCAAGCAAACATGCCAACACGAGGCAATCTACCTCATCACTTTGCTCGTCCCCAAGGTTCATTGTTTTCAACTGCTTTCCACTGCAAATTTCCCATATAAAAATGAAGATACCCATAGCGCTTAAGTATATAGTAGAAAGAAGGATGTTGAACCCAACAGACAGGCACATACTTGACGAAGTTGAAAAGGTTAAAGTATTCATTCCTTTGAATATTTCTGAAGATATGCTCTTGGCCATTTTTTCGCTTGACAAGGAGGTCCAAATAGCGATCTGATTTACCGGCGCCCTCACGGCGGTAACTTCCAAACCCAACAAACTCAACCTACATCAAATAGTAGTTAAAAAAAAAGAGCAATACCTCTTCATATAATGCACGGAGGGATGGTATCAGTTTCTAGCATAAGGAAAAAGTAATACCTCTTCATAAAGAATGAGCATAGGGGGCTCCGGCAGAAAGAAGAAACCCTTTTCAAGTGAATACAGCAGTCCATGATCAGCTTTGAGAGATGTTTTAACTGCATACTCACCGAGACCTTGGCAAGTTCTGTAAGAACCCGGCCTTGTGACTTTGGCACCAGATAGGCCACAAAGGACTTTGGTGAATACCTCATGTATTGGACCCTAAGGATGAATCGAACACTTGTGTAAGTTAGTTGATTTATCACAATAGGATTTGCCAGACCCAAGGAACTGTCAGTAGATAAGAATAAGTTAAGTACGAATTACAAACTACTCCAGTTCAAAAAGGCAAGCGCCAGTTTATAACAGAACCTCGTACACAGTGGACAGGTTCAGACTTGAGAGTAATAGAATTATTTGGTAATAAGCCTTCCCATAAATATCCACCAAATTTACCCATTCCTGTAATGGGCTAGTCCGTAGAGGCATACTACCTCCTCCTTTCCGGTCTAAAAGGCCCACGCGTATCCCTAGATCGATAATCTCACCAAACTTCAAATGTTATATTTTCTAATGGCATAACTTTGTGACAAACGATTTAAATTACAGTGCTTGAATTGTCGATCTAGGGATACGCGTAGGCCTTCTAAACCGGAAAGGAGGGAGTATTTGGGAGTAAATGAGTATAATCCATCTCAAAAACCATGTGGTGTTACTATTTTCATATACAAATAAAAAAGTTTTTTTAAATGGCGTTCTTTTCAGAACGAAGGGAATTACCAGCTTGGCCTAACTTAAGCCTCTTTTTCAAATCCAAATCAAGTTTGATGAAAGGTTGAATGTGATTATTAACAAACCACAAAAGGGGGATTCAATTTCTAGTAGAAAGAAGTAGCTGGTGGCTTGAAGAATCTCTTCCTATCTCGACCATACAGAACACTCCTGGCGGAGTTTTCTGTACTAACAAACTTTGTCTCTGCACATTGCCATGTATTCCCTCCGTTCCAAATTATAAGATGTTCTAACTTTTTTTCTGATTCGGATGTATAAAGACGCATTTTAGTGTGTTTGTTCACTCATCTCAGTACGTATGTAGTCCATATTGAAATAATATCTAAAACATCTTATAATAGTGAACGGAAGGAATATATTTTATGATTTCAACATGATATCCGGTTCCATTTTGAGCACATCAACATAAGTACTAACAAATAATGTTTCAAAGTAGCAAAGTGTTCACCATATAAGATTCCTCCAACTTATCTTTGTATTTTTCGGCCAGAAGATCTCCGCTTAAATTCAAGTCTGTTTCGACTATTATCTCTGTCATAAACTGTCAAAGAATAAGGGAAAGAGTCAAACAATTGCTATATTGTCCAGCAAAACAAACACTGTAAGCAAGTTGCCAAACCAAACATTACATGACACCTAAACATTACGAGCAAATTTTCCGGCACATAACCTGAATGACAATGTGAGGGTACAATGTTCTGCCTTTACGGATTGGCCGATCAAGAGTGACAACCACAAAGGTATGAGGACTGTTTGGCTGCAAAGCACAACCATGCAATCGAATTATTTACATGTCTAGCATCAACCAACACAACAATATCACAAATTACTGTACACACATAACCTTTGGTAAAACAAGAAGGCGAATGATGCTACTATATTGGATTTTAATATCATCAGCTTGTCCATGGAGTCGCAGAAATGAAAGATGAAGCTCAACAGTACGGCGTCCTCTGCATAGCCAAAGACTTGTTAATTTTGGGGACGGGGTAAACAGAAAGAAGATAGTCATTAAGAACTCATCTTTTCTAATAACATAAATGGTCGGTATTTTTAACCTTGGTATGATAATAGCTATTTCTTCATAGGTGTCAACTGCGGCTTCAGAAGAATATTTCAATATTGTCTCCCACTACAAAAAGGGAAAATGAAAATTTAGAAGACATCACCCTAGTTAGAATAAAGTCAATGTGCTGCATGCATGCTTCATGGGATGTCACCTGGGCTGAAGAGAGGATCTCTTCTCCAACAAACTGATAACTAGTTGAGGGGTGCTTACTGTGTCTTTTGTTATTCTTCTATTTCATATCCACTGATAACTACCTTAGGCATGAAGATGTGAAGAATGTTTAATATTGTTCCGAGATGACCTCTCAGAGACTTAGAGTAGTTTACAAACTTACACTAGTATTTCTATTACTATCATGCTTGTTCGCACTGTCAGACTAGTTTGTCCAGTCGATATATCAGTCTCTAATGTGCGTTCAACACTCCCCCCCAAACACTACCACTGCAGTTCCTGCCAGTCCGCTGCAGCAGCCGCGCCGCGAAGAACCCTAACCTCCAACCCCACACACATTGACACATTGCATCGAGCAAATCGGAGGAGGAGGAGCTCACCGTGCCTTCGTGGCCTCCGAGGATGGCGTCGTTGGCGAGATGGCCGACCGTCATCTCCGCCGCCACGAAGACGATCTCCCCGCTTCTCCCGCTCCGCTCCTCCTCGGTTTTGGTTCCGCGATCAGGGAGCGCGGCCGCGGCGCAGTGGCGGCACTCGGTGTCCCGTCCAGCGAAAAGCCTCCATCTGAATGACCAGCGGGCCCAGTCTGCCAGGGACACGCGGATCCGTCCGATCCATCACACGCGCGATGGCGTCCAGCGCGAGTGCGTGGGGCCCACCTGTCAGCCGAGCCCTCCCATTCTCCCCGTTCCCCTTCCGCTTCTCCTCCTGTCCCGATCTCTCTCTCTCTCTCTCTCCCGCTCGCTCGCTCCTTCGAGGCTCGGCGGCCATGGCGGACTACCACTTCGTGTACAAGGACGTGGAGGGGGCGACCACGCAGTGGGACGACATCCAGCGCAAGCTCGGCAACCTGCCCGAGAAGCCGGCGCCCTTCAAGCCGCCGCCCTTCGCCCCCAGCGCCGACGCCGACGAGCAGCCCAGGTCCAAGGAGTGGCTCGACGCGCGCGACCCCGACGAGCTCGAGGAGCTCGAGGACGACCTCGACGACGACCGCTTCCTCGAGCAGTACAGGTGCGCCCCCCTCTCTTTTCCCCTCGGCCTCGATCGATCTAGTCTCCCGCACGTCTGATGATCCATGAGATGTGTTCTGCTAGTGCTTTTCGTGATTAATTTGACCCGAATTGCACGGCAGGATGGGGGGTAATCGTGTGATTTCCATAGAAATCTGGTATGTCGCAGTTGTTTTTGATCTGAACTCGGAGCGCTACTGTACAATTTCAATTGTTTTGGTACCATGCCACTTTGTGAGAAGTGTCATTCTGATCCATGGAGCCAAAAATACATCCCCGCAAATTGTCTGATGTTTTAATGTTGTGGTGTGCTTGCAGGAGGATGAGGCTTGCAGAGCTCAAGGAGGCAGCAAAGACTGCCAGATTCGGCACAATACAGCCCATCACAGGCTCTGATTTTGTGCGTGAGGTTTCGCAGGCTCCACCGGATGTCTGGGTTGTGGTCTTCCTCTACAAGGATGCGTAAGGCGAAATCCATCCTGTTTACAATATGATGCTCTTCTTGTGTCAGAAACTACACCAAGAAACAGCTAATTTTTTTCATGGGCTTGTAGAACTTTAGTCGTGACTAACTATCTAACTGTACATATTTGGTCACATTAATTGGAAGTAAGAAAAAAAAACTATGGCAGCATGAAAATTAGTAGTATCCACTATAGTTCTTGGAATTTTTTTATCCAGAGATTTAATTGTGTTGAAACAGGTCCTGGCAAAAGAAATATCCACTACCATGTCAAACCAGATAAACAAGATAACTTAGCTTAGCAAACCATACCACACCACACCATGATATTTTTCCTCTTCTTTTCTACTTCGATTTACTCCACATGCTCTCCACTTTTCATAATTCCTTTACTCGTATTTTGATTTATACTCATTTTGACTGGAAACTGTAGGATCTTAGGCCATTATGCCCTGTGCTTCTGTGAGACATTTGCAGTGCTTCTGTTTTATATACTGTTTAACTGCTTCCCAGAGGCGCTCATAATACAGAAATGACTTTAGGAAGAAATTCTATCTCGAGCTGTTCATTGTCTGAGACTTCTATGGATCTTATCACAGGATACCAGAATGTGGGCTGCTTGAGACTTGCCTGGAGGAACTGGCGACAAAATATGCAGAAACCAAGTTTGTTAAAATTATTTCCACAGACTGTATTCCCAACTACCCAGATAGGAATGTTCCTACAATACTGGTGTACAACAACAGTGCTGTCAAAGGGACTTATGTTGGTCTACAGAAGTTCGGTGGAAAGAAATGCACACCTGAATGTAAGTAATACCACACAAGCAGTTTTCATTATCTTAGTTCAGGTTTTCTTTTTGTGAGGTTAGTTCAAGTTACTCTTCTTTATTTAGTTGGTTGGACAAAAACATTGTCAGTATACACTAGTGAACGGTTTGTGTGTATCTTAAAGTTGCAATTAGCCAGTCGCGGGATACAATTCACAAGTTCTGTGGATATTACAATCTAGATGCCTTAACGTGACTCACTGACTATAATCTTTGACCTTAGGATGAGGTTTTTTCTTTTCGTACTAAGAGGAAAGCATGTTCATTACGACAGGCGTGTCTACAGTGGATATATGGTCCTAATGTATGGCAAAAGATAGAAAAAAATGAGGGAACAAATTTTTAGATGATTGCCTAACACAGTGACATACCTACTTCACAGTTATGCTGCTGTTACCATTAAACTGAGTCTGTCGTGTGAATAAGAAATGGCAAAGGATTTTTCTTCATCATTTAAATTGCACTGACCGATGTGAGCACACGGAATCTTTAAGTGTCAAACAATCTTCCACTCTTTATGCTAAACTTTCATTCTGTTTATTTCAGCTGTTGCGTTGGCGCTTTGCCACTCAGACCCAGTACTGAATGATGGACAAGGTGGTAACAATGTCATGGAAGGCGTTCGCAGGAAGTTCATAGAAAAGGTTGTCTCCCAGCTTGAAACGCGAGAAGACGAAGATGATAGCGACTAAAACTTACTCCTTTCTGCTAGTTTTTGTTTTGGTTCAGTGATATCATTTGGATCCACGGATAGTCTTGGCTTTCCTGATCTTATTTGGTTGTCTGTGTGTGAAAAACCTGAAAGCTGTTTTGACGAGGTTCTGTATAAACTTTGTTCCAGTAACTTATGTGATACACGTGGTTGTAATGTATCTTGGTGTTCTGGTTCTGAGAGATGATTATGGAATATGGAACTTGCATACTGAAATGGAAATTTTCGTCAGCAGAGATGATTATTCGCGTTGAAGCAAACTGCACACACATTTATTCTGGAATTTTGTCTCCATTGCACATAATTCCTGAAGAGAAACCAGAGAAGAGGCGCTTCTCTGGATATCACAAAGAAGAGTTATTACAGTACAATAGCTCGGTTCCGTTCATGGAGGAGCTTGTGGCCGCATCCTGAGACGGGGAGGAGCTTGTGGCCGCATCCTGAGACGGACGAAGACGATGACCGCGCTGGCGAGGATCCACGGCGAGAAGAGGGCGTTGACTACACTCGACGACAGTAGCGACTCCGGCACCCCGTTGAACGCCACCGCCGCCATCACCGCCGGCACCAGCAGGCCGACGGCGATCATCGACGCAGGCTTGGTCCACGACACCTGCACCTGCGCGACGAAGAAAATCCAATCCGTCAAGTCCTTCTCTGCAATATCCCCACACCGCGGGGTGCGAAACGCAAAACGGTAGGGATCAGCTCCGATCCTTTACCATGGGCTCGCCGTCGAGGGCGATGGCGGCGCCGTCGCGGAAGGGCACGGCGGAGTGGCCGGTCGCCGGGTCGGGCCGGATCCGGAGGCCGCGGCGGGAGACCCCGGGCTTGAAGGCGAAGAGGGCGCGGAGCCCGTGCTCTGCCTGGATGCCGCGCACGTCGAGGCGGTCGCGGCGAGGGCCCCTCAGGCCCGACCGGAAGACCTTGGCCGGGCCGGCGCCCCGCCGGTACAGACTCACCTCCACCGACGGGTCGCGGGGGCTCGCGGCTGGCTCGAGCAGCGGGGTGGTCAGCGACTCCTCCGCGGACGCGACGAGCACCTCGTCGTCGGCCATGGCGTCTGCCTCGGATCCCGGTGCTAGTTTGGCTGTCGGTGCGCAGTAAACTGATGATGCTACTCTACACTAGCACTGCCTGTAGTTAACTTTGCGAAAATTTAAGCAATTTGAAACGAAGAAAGTAAACCACGTGAAAGCGTAGACCAATTTTGGAAACGTGGAAGTGTAAGCTCACACGAGGCTAATCAGTCAAAATTAAAACACATCAAGCAGTAGCATGCATTCGGCGATCTGGAAGCAGCTATGGGATTTACAAGTGCCAAGAAAAATCCAGATTTTTTGCTGGCGTGCTCTTCGTGGTATTGTCCTTTTAAACGCAATTCTTGCTAATACACATATATTCATATAAATGGTGGTTGTCCGATTTTGTCACAAGGGTGCTGAAGACATGAGTCACTTGCTATTTCAGTGCGACTTAGCATTTTAGCAAGCAAACTGTGGGCTGGTTTGGGTCTCATTGATCGCATAAACCATGTTGTGCAAGTGGATCAATCTAGATCAGCAGTGTTGGAATTCCTCCTCCCGGAACCGAACTTGCCTTGGAAATCATGCCAAGCTTAAATTACAAAGAGGTTATTGTTGCAGGCTGCTGGTAACTGTGGTGGTTACGAAGACGACATACACATCATGACTCATGTCCCTCGTCATTTAGGTGGACAGCTTCAGTTCTGGCTATTGTGGGTAACTGTGTTAAGTCTATTACCCATAGGCGGGAATTGAACGAGCACAAATGAAAGAGTCTGGATGCGAAATTCATTAAGGTGAATGCGGACGCGTCCTATCATGAGGAGGAGGGAGTAGGAGCTACTGCTGCAATCATACGAGATGAAAAAGGCCGATTTATAGTGGCACGGTGTAAGTTTATGTGTGACGGATTAAATCTGGCGAACAGATTGGGCTTTAACAGGGTGCAAGCGGAGTCCGACTCATTGAATGTCATGAACTACTGTCAAGGACAACATTGATGATGGGATGTAGCCGCGGCCATTTTATGCAAAATGCATACACTCAGCGACTTCAATAGGAAAGGTCATCTTTACTCATTGTTTTGGTGAGGCAAATATGAATAAGTGCGATGATGGTTGGACTAATGAACCTCCCGTGTTCTCAATTCGCGAGCAAGTGAACGATGTAATCGTTATTTGAATTAATAAAGCTAGCCATGATGGCCTTTCCCCAAAAAATTAGAACACGTTGCAGTCACTCTAGCTAGAAACTCTGCTCACTTGTCTCTTGCGCCTATCTTCTGGCAACGACGGTTTGTTCTCAAACCATAAACCCTGCCTGGATCCCGTCATGTCCTTCCCTGCTTCCCTACTTCCCATACGCGAGATCCCTTTGATTCGGTGCTAATCCAACCTGGAGCGGCGAATCCCACTCCAGATACGCGGCTCATCGCCATCCCAGCTGCTGCCACCTTGTTCACCATGCCCGCGGTGAGTACCCGTGAGGCATGAACTTTGTTTCCTTGGAAGCGAGAAGTTGCGTGTTGCAACTTGTGATTGGCTTCTGAACTTCACAAATGGTAGAGTACATTTCCAATGAATTGGCTTCATCCATAGTAGCAAATCGTCGATCCCCTTCCCACTCCAGCAGTCTTGTTCATTCGTCTGTGGCCGACGGAAGGGCAAAGTATAATCAAGTTATTGTGTGTGTTATCTGTTGTGAAACCTTCGGGTCGTCATGGCAGATTCTACAGGTTGGGCGTTGCTCTCATCTAATCTCATGAACCATGTCACCAACTGTCTCCTAGCTACTACATGGACCTCTGCTCCATGCGCAACACCCGGCGCTGTGTCATCGACGACCCCAATAATAACCCAGATCTTAGCTTCTTCCCAAAACAATGTATCATGATTAGCGAGGTCGACTAGTTTTAACACCTTACGCGCTTTGGTGAACGTAACCACATGTTGCACCCTCCACAAGGACCTGTGAATGATACACAACTACTATGTCGCCACTACAACACAAGGTAGCCTTTTCATATTCATGGACAGGAAGTTGCCTCGCACGGCATGCATCCTCAACCCTTCCATTGACTACTTGTTCGTTTCACGACGCCCATGATCACCGAGGAGATGGTTGCTACTTTTGTCACTGGTTATATGATTTTGCCCACACTTTGGTTATTTCATGACTTTGTTTGTCGTTGGCAGTGTATGTTTCAATATACGGGGGGACAATCACACTTATCCTTATAAGAGGCCAAGTTTGATAGAAATTATGTGAGCAATAGTGTCTTTGTTCAGATGAGTCTTTCTATGTTCATCCTTCCGAGACATTGGTTGTTCTTCCTTTAAGGATTTTTATGACCCACTGAAACGAGGCATACATATCGTTGTTTTATTGTGGAATCTACGTATGACCTAGAGGAAGAGATAAAGGAGAGGATATCCGGAGCCATAAACACAATATTTTTTACCTTCCTTTTTTCATGTTGAGCTTCCCTTTACAATTATCCAATTCCTCTTCAACTACACCGTCGGTGCCCAGGAGTCTGGACTAGGAGTTCTAAAATGCCTTAAAGATCTCCCCGATATCTGATGTCTACTACACAACCTTCTTCTTGTAGACGTTGTTGGGCCTGCAAGTGCACAGGTTTGTAGGACAGTAGCAAATTTCCCTCAAGTGGATAACCTAAGGTTTATCAATCCGTGGGAGGCGTAGGATGAAGATGGTCTCTCTCAAGCAACCCTGCAACCAAATAACAAAGAGTATCTTGTGTCCCCAACACACCCAATACAATCGTAAATTGTATAGGTGCACTAGTTCGGGGAAGAGATGGTGATACAAGTGCAAAATAGATAGTAGATATAGGTTTTTGTAATATGAAATAATAAAAACAGCAAGGTAACCAATGATAAAAGTGAGCGTAAACGGTATTGCAATGATAGGAAACAAGGCCTAGGGTTCATACTTTCACTAGTGCAAGTTCTCTCAACAATAATAACATAGATAGATAATATAACAAGCCCTCAACATGCAACAAAGAGTCACTCCAAAGCCACTAATAGCAGAGAACAAACGTAGAGATTATGGTAGGGTGCGAAACCACCTCAAAGTTATTCTTCCGGATCAATCTATAAAAGAGTTCGTACTAGAATAACACCTTAAGACACAAATCAACCAAAACCCTAATGTCACCTAGATACTCCATTGTCACCTCAAGTATCCGTGGGCATGATTATACGATATGCATCACACAATCTCAGATTCATCCAACCAACACAAAGTACTTCAAAGAGTTCCCCAAAGTTTCTACCGGAGAGTCAAGAACGTGTGCCAACCCCTATGCATAGGTTCCCAATGTCACGAAACCCGTAAGTTGATCACCAAAACATACATCAAGTGGCACATGATATCCCATTGTCACCACAGATAATCACGGCAAGACATACATCAAGTATTCTCATAAAAGACTCAATCCGATAAGAAGACTTCAAAGGGGAAACTCAATTCATCACAAGAGAGTAGAGGGGGAGAAACATCATAAGATCCAACTACAATAGCAAAGCTCGGGATACATCAAGATCGTGTCATAGAGGGATCACGAGAGAGAGAATCGAACACATAGCTACTGGTACATACCCTCAGCCCCGAGGGTGAACTACTCCTCCTCGTCATGGAGAGCGCCGGATGATGAAGATGGCCACGGTGATGGGTTCCCCCCCGTGAGGTGCCGAACGGGCTCCCGAGAGGTTTTGGTGGCTACAGAGGCTTGCGCGGCGGAACTCCCGATCTATCTTCTATTCGGAAGTTTTACGACACGTAGGTATATATGGGTGCAAGGTGCGTCGGTGGAGCTTGGGCCCCACGAGGCGGGGCGCGCCTAGGGGTGGGCGCGCCCCACCCTCGTGACCAGCTCCGTATCTTCTCGACGAGAGTCCAAGTCTATCCGGTGGCTTTCCTTCCAAAAATAACTTCTCCAGTTGATTTCGTTCCGTTTGACTCCGTCGATATTCCTTTTCCTCGAAACACCGAAATAGGCATAAAACAACAAATCTGGGCTGGGCCTCCGGTTAATAGGTTAGTCCCAAAAATAATATAAAAGTGGAAAATAAAGCCCAATATTGCCCAAAACAATAGATAAAGTAGAATGGGGCAATCAAAAATTATAGATACGTTGGAGACGTATCAATATCATTCTGAGCTTGAAGGATATTTTTCTTTCTTCTTACCCCGAGTATGTTGAATTCGATGACAGTTGAACTGTTGAATGGGCTATTCTTTGTGATTCTAATTACCTGTTTGAGGTATCAAACATGTTATGGCTCCATTTCTTCATGTATTTTGTAATGTTCTCTAGCGCCTGTGCACCTCTGTATCTCTTACCGATGCAATTTTGTGTTTTTTGGCACAAGAAAAAAAATGTTTATATCACAATTTTTGTATCCACTTGTTAATATGTACTTGCATTTGAACGTTCCATGTTTTTCAACCACTGTTTGTTTTTGTTTGTACTGAGTAAGTTCAAATTCTGAACACACGTTTTTGCTTACCTGTTTGCAGCAACCCGTGTCAAAAAGGGTGGATCGCAATCCAGTCCAATGCCACCTGCAATGCTCTATTGCACTTAGTGCTTACTTGTTGATGAATATGGCAACCTTGGAAATGAGTGAGCGGTTAACTTGCATTTCAATGAAAGCAAATCCATGCTTGGATGAGTATGACCTAACATGTATACATTTCTCTATAAGCAGAGCCATGTATGGATGGCGAACATGCCCCGTTTCATGTACGCATAATCGGACATGCATATAAGGATGAAAGTGGATATCCTTTGAAGCCCGCATACAAGTCATTTGAAGTCAAATTTATATTAATGAACAAAATTGCATTAGGTTGACTTTTTGGTATGCTTGTACGCTAGTTTTCACGGGCTCCCGCTTGCATCTATATTAGAGATTGCAAATCTTGCGCGAGTAAGTTTTTTCTTAATTACGGGCCTTAGGTGAAGTGTAAGCGTGTTGAACATAGAGTTATTAAAAAAACTTAAAACAAGCTAGAGGGACTAGTACGCAAGGAAAAACATGAAATATTTCTCGCATGTCCCGACACAAAATCACCTTGTAGTCCAACTCAAACCGGGAAGGTTTATTTGGAAACTAAAAGATCCATACCTTCTAGCCCATCTCAACCGACAATGTTATTTGAAAACTAAAAAAACATAAGAAATGAAGATGTTTGTGCGATATCTCTGTAAGGGATTTATCTTGAAGGATAACTTGACTAAGCATAACTAGACACAAATCAATAAATGTTGCTTGTGTGATTAGGGTGAGTTGATTCAACATTTGTGTATTCATTAACCCTTCAGTCGTTTTATATGGCGGTGATGTTGTAGTGATACATATTGTTGATGACGGGAAGACCTCATTAATACTCGATGTAAGTCCCGCCATCTTGTGGTGGGTAATTTGGTGGCCAGTCTTTTACCATTTACTAGCATTTCAAATAGCGAGACTTTTTTTGGTGACTTTGCTAATCTCAAGACATGACTCAACGTAGGTGCTCGTAAAGGATAGGATGTGATGTACATACGTGCGTTCATAAAACGAGTGTATATGAGCGCCTCCGTCTATATTGTGTTTGTGAAAAAAGGTTTAGAACTGCCTTGTAGGTTTGGTAAAGCAAACCACCGTGCCAATCTCCTTTCAAAGGGGGGGAAATAAAATCTCCCTTTCGAAAAAGGAGTGAAGTCAGTGAACCCTACAAAGTGTTGAGGGGAGGGCTATTTCGAGAACCGGACAACCTCCAGGGGCCGACGTGGAAGAAGAGCTCACCGCAGATATTTCTCCTAACTAATCCAAATCCATTCGACCATTCCCCTTCACCAAGGGTTTAAGGAAAAACGGCGGCCCACTCGTCGGTAAGGGTTTTGGGCGTCGCTCCCCTCTTCCTCCCGCCGCCTCCATTCCCCGCGCCCCCACCCCGGAGCCGGATCACCGCCACTGAACCCCACCCGCGCAGCCACATCCCGACCCCCGCCCCCCGCCCCTCCCTCCCAACAGCACACCTCGCCGCCTCCTCATCCATGGCCGCCGCCTAGAACCCCGCGCCCGCCGGCCACCCAGCAGGACACCGGCTCCCCTAGGCCGCCCGTGGCGCACGCCCGCCGCCGTGCCGTCGCCCGCCCCCCGCCTCTCATGCGCGTCGCCTCCATCGCCGTCCCCGTGCCTCCTCGTCGGGACTCCGCTGCCTCCGCCCCGTCCGCGGGCTCTGGCAATTGGGCTTTGAGGTATGAGCTCGTTTTCATCTACTGATTGAGATCAACTCCACTCACTGGCCTCCGCGATTTCTGGCTCTAATCCGCCCATGGTTCTGCCAGCGAGAGATATTGGAGTACCCCCCGCCCCTAGCAAGGAAACCCCCCTAGCAACTGGACGACGGACTCGAATTTCTCTTGTCAGGAGTAGGCGGGCATTAATTAGATGGATAATTAAGCTAGGAGGGCCTCCTGAACAGGCCTGCGCTACTGGCCGATTCAGTCGTTGCTGGTAGAAATTTGCCGCTTGAATTCTAATTTCTAGCAAGCGTCTGCTCTAGCAGCAGCAGGTTCAGTATGTAATTTTGTGCATACTTGCTCCCCAGTCGTGTTGTCACTGTTCTCAGCATTTAAGCTCTTGAACACAAATTGAGATTCGTGAAGCTACCATTTCCCAGGCCTTTTAGTGTTTTGTAACACGGTGTTTACTGTCACTCGCCTGCTTTGTGCGCTGAGACCTGATTATGGTTTTCTCCAGATGATGGCCAAAGGATTTCTAGCCAAGAGCGATAATGCAGGGACAAAGAAATCTCCCCTGCAAATCCAGATGCTGGAGAGTTTTTATTCTGGTAGGCATGTGCTAGTGTTTCAAGCTCCTTTCCTGCTGTCATGTCTTGTTTTTTGTTGTTCAACTTTTTGTGCTGTGGCTAAAAATTTCTCGATCCAGAGGTACAATATCCGAAGCCGGAGGATCTGACAGAGTATGCGGCATCTGTTGGTTTGACTTACAACCAGGTCAGAATATGGTTCAAAGAGCGGAGGCGGAAAGAGAGGAGACACATGGAAGCTGCAGAGGTTCACGTGGAAACACAAGCTAGTGCAAGATCAAATTGGCCTAGATGTAGCAGCAGCAGGTCTTCCAATTCAAGCCAATCTCCAATGCAAGGTATTGCGGGTTTGCAGCCCGAGGATGACATTACTCTTGGTAGGAGTATGAGCCTTGTAGGAGAGAAACACACTTCGATTACAAGTCCTATTTCCGAAGAATTATATTCTGAGGAAAGTCTTCCGCAAGGATGGTCTATCTCTTGGGGGTGATTTCGACCCCCTTCCTGAAAGGGCACATGTCCATGCCAGGGGTCTGTATCTAGTAGCACTAAAGGTTACTGAGAAAGTCATTTATCATCATAGACATATCTTGCTATCTATGTGTCCCAGTAGGTTAAACCATGCAAAAGACCTAATTAAGCTCAATCAACCACACAGTTCTATTAACAACTCTGGTAATTGTCTAATTTTTTGTTTGGTAGGTGTAGCACTTCTTATGTTCCATCTCAAAACACTGCTATTTACTGTAATTTTTTATTTACCATGCCATGTAATTTTCATCCTTCTCTTTCGGCCATGCATTCCCTCATTCGTGTGTCCATCTCAAAATAATACTAATTGTGTTAACGAGTTAACATGCTATGGAAGTCCCAACCTTTTCGTTGGGCTTCACTCATTTGTAATACGGAGATTGTATCGAGCATCTTGTGCTTGATTGTGTTCGTCCTATTCATTTGTGCTTCAAGTTGTGGTTGCTTTGTAATGGCACTAAACTAGACTTCTGGGTAAACAAGGAAAGTAGAATTAGCAGGATCTGCAATCTCCTTCAATCCCCATTTGATCCTTTCTAACACTAATGCTGCTAACATATTTTGCATATTTCATGTTCGAATTGCATTCTGTAGATGCAGTTAATACCCTCAGAATATCATGTTGAATTGATTGATGCTGTTTTTAATAGTTGCAGATACCACAGGACATCATTCCTACCAGGATCAAAGCGTTTTGAAGAAGAGAAAGGTATTGCTTAGGCTGCTCAAGTGTTTTCATTTTCATTTCTAGCACAGCTTTGTTTCCTGTTGGTGCCGTGCCTCGTCTCACTGTGTGTGGCTAATGATGACTGGTGCTGATAGTCAGTATGGTCAAGCATAATTTTTGGTTTTCTGTACCAGAGCCTTTTAGGAAAGCATAGTCACTAACTCACTATTTAGGCTAAGTACACATTTTCATTGTTGTTTCTAGCACATACTTTTTTTCCCGTGTTACTTATTGTTTACTGGTTGTTGCCATACCATTTGGTGCCATCATGTGTGTACAATCTAGAAAGCACGGACATGGGGACGGAAAGGCGGGGATATGGATACGGGGACACGGGATACGGCATTTTTCAAAAACAACCATTCGGGGATACGGCAGGGTATATAAATATACAGAAAAAATAGCATGTAATGAAAATTTAATGGTAATTTTTAGATCAGAGATTTTGTATTGGATATATGTTTTTTGTCAAGGAATTACTGGATATATGTTGCCTCATTTCTATTGATAAAAGACTTTGGGGCAGCCCATAGTCCATACGAACCCTCCACTCAGGCTCATGTAGCTCTCCACTCAGAGCCCATATAAGGTCCAGTTCCTGAAACCCTAGACTAGTCAGCTCCTCTAGCCGTTCTCATCTCGTTTCCTCCAGCCACCTGAGAGCTGCAGAGAGCAGAAGAAAAGACTGAGCCGCCGCTTATATCTTCTTCCTCGCTGCTGGTTGCAGTCCCCATCTTTCTCCTCGCCCGGTCCTTCTTCCTTGTCGTCGAACGCCTTGCCATCTTCCTCTCTGCTGGATGGATGTTCTTCGTCTGGGGAAGAGCTGGGCTTGGGGGAAACAGATGCGTCGAGCCGGCGACCAGATAAGCGATTCCAGGCAGCAGCAGCCTCGAGCCTAGGCTGCGGCGGGGAGGCTGGTTCCCGAGTCCCCACCGTGTCCACACCGTATCTGCCGTATCCCGATTTCTTTCCCCTTTTTTTAATTTGGAAAAGATGGGATACAGTGGGATACGTGTATCCCGGTGTATCCGCGCGTGTCCCCGTATCCCCCCGTACTAGGATGGCATTTCGGCAGTTTCTGCCGTATCCATGCTTTGTAGAATTGTAGTGTACAATCATGAGTTAGTGTCATCTTCTGTGCTGAACTGCTGGTAGTCAGTCTGATCCAGCATTATCTTTATTTTATTATCAGGCCTCTTTTTTGTAATTAGAACAATGGATTCTGGAAACTTTTGGGCTAGGATATACAACACTAAATCCCATGTATTTTGTGGGCCAAGAGATGCCCCCCACATTTGAATTGGTATAAAAGATGTACAGTCCCTGCCTTAGTATCACTTTTATGCATTTATTTGCCGTAACAGTCTTTCTGAAGGCACTCTATTGTTCATTTTTATTCGGTTAGATTTAAGATTAGAGATTCACCGTATTTGTTTATTAAAATTCTTGTGTTATTTTGTCAGTTGCTGATTGACAAATTATTTTAGTGCCTGAGATGAAGATGCTGTTAGCTAAACTGACCTTTTGTGCTTATTGTCCCTTTTTGTAATTGTAATCCATGTTAATTTGTTTCCATTTGTTATATTGAGACCTCTAACGTCAGGTGCCCACCTTCTAAAAAATGTTCATCTGCAGATCATGTCGCCTACTGCTCAGAGATCCACTTTGCCATTTGAGAACAATGATCCTGTGAGGAAGCATGGAAAGGGCAAAGGTTTAATGACAGTGTGGCATGCAATGTATTCCCAAACTGCAGAAATTCAAGATTGCTCCAGTTTCATTGATGAAAGTGGTTGCTTGAGGTCATTGAGACCATTCGAAGATTTTGGTGGAAAGCTTGCCCAAGTAAAGTTGCTTATTTAATTTGGTCTGATACAGCCTATGTTATTTGAAACTTTAGTAGTTGTATATTCTGAATTAGCAACTCAGAATTTCCTCCTTTTAATATTATGTGCAGAAACAAACTTTGCCACGGAAGAAAGTAAACAAAAAGAGTAGACCTCCACCGAGTAAAAGAAAGGTAAGCTTTATTACTTGGAGAAGTCCACATATGGAGATAAAGCTAACTTCTAGTCCTCTAGAATGCGAATCTAGACCTGTAAAGTTATTAAATGGCGGTCATTTGGAAGGAGAGCATTTTTTTGCTGTTGCAATTTGACCTTTTTAATCTGGTTAAATGGAACTTAATCTGCCTTTTGTGTAGTAAACTAATGGTGATTTCTCGCTATTATAGGTGCCATGTGGCAGAGTTACTGATTTGAAGGAGCATCCTCCAGTGGAGTGCCATCTTTCAGTTGATGAATCAGAATCCTCAGAACTACGAAATGAACAGGCTACTTTAGTTGATGATGAGGAGCTTGAGCTCAGTGAGTTACAAGCAGGTCCTAATCCGTTAAGATGTTCAGCTCATATTTCTTCAACTGGGAGACATGGCTGCCCCCTTTGTAAAGGTCTGCAATATCATCCTCTGCCTCTTTGTTCTAATTTTTTCTAATATAAGCCAATTTACTTAAGTATTAGTGCTTCTCTTGCAGATTTACTTGCTAGGTTTCCTCCACCAAGTGTCAGGATGAAACAACCATTTCCCACAAAACCTTGGGAGTCATCACCTGAAATGGTGAAAAAGCTCTTCCAGGTTAAATGCAACACATTACTTTGAGAATACATGAGTAGTATTATCATCATTAATGGAATTTACCTTACATGAAATGAAGAAAAGCTCATGATCAGTCTGTCCAACTTCTATATTCTATTAACTTATGGAATTTACTGTATAATGAATGATCGTACATGTCTTGTGCTGGTCGTGGAACAAGACTGGCTTCAATAATCTTTCCATACCGGTACCAATTTTGTTCATGAATCCAACCAGTAGTTTACCGGATTTAGTTGCGTCTGGGCAGCAGGAATATTAGACATGTCTCCTATAATATACTCCCTCCGTTCCTAAATATAAGTCTTTTTAGAGATTTCAATGCGGATTACATACGGATGTATATAGACGTACTTTAGAGTGTAGATTCACTCATTTTGCTCCGTATGTGGTCCGTAGTGAAATCTTCAGAAAGCCTTATATTTAGGAATGGATGGAGTATTTGGTTATTTTGTTGGGAACATTAATGGCCTAAGCATGTTGTTAAAAATCTCAATAGCCCATATATACTTGGTTAACTGAAAAATTCTTTCTTCCTTCACTTATTGTTTGTGTTACTGCCGTGCTCGTCGATTTTATTGCGCCTACCTTTCCTCTACCAGTTTTCATGTTGAAACTGTGGCCAGCATCTGTTAATTCGAAAATATTCTTGGCAGGTTGTCCGGTTTGTCTACACACATTTTGGTAGTATGGATGTTTATCCCTTTACGTTTGATGAGTTTGCACAAGCATTCCATGACAAGGTGAAAATTTTGTTAAATCTCCCTGAAATTGGTACAATTTTCTGTATTATTTTCTTACTGTGCAAATGTGACCTCCAGGACTCCTCGTTGTTGGGGAAAGTACATGTCAGTCTTCTCAAGCTACTTATGTTAAACACAGAAAGGGGCAGCGGCAGTGTGTTTGTACCAAGATCGTCTAAAGATAGCAGATTCTCAAGCTTTCTGAACTTTGTGAGTTTTGAAATGTGATGTACACTTTAGTTCATTTCGAAGATAGAATTACATTGTGCTTATTCTAGAGCTATTGTGCTATGGCGTTATTTCAGCATTGTCGGACAGTTCACAGATGAATTTTGAATGAGTGGAGAATTTAGTAGTAGGTTCATTTTATTAGTTTTTGTCAGTCTGATTGTACCTTGTTGGGTATATTTATTTATGTTAGCAGAAGTATTGGCGAGTTTGTTGCACATTGTGTAAAGTTTATAGTTCAAATATAATGCTGCATTTGGAAGTCAAAGTATATGGTCTTAGACCAGTGCTGGAGTTGAGCAATTTGTCGAGCCGTTTCATTACCATGCACTTTTTTTTTGGTTATGCTCCTGTTCCAGTCTACTCTGGATATCAAGTTCAGGATTTCCTTGAAGAACAATATGGCCTACAGGGTCTAATAAATGACAGCGTAGGATGAATCGGCTTTGTTTTCTAGTAGCACGAGGCTACTGACTTGTGTTCATCGTAATTCATTACATTGAGTAACAGTGATTGTGCAATAGCCAATAAGTGTGACATCAACATGGTCCTTATCTTTCTATATGGTCTGATAAATCATACTACTTTGTGTGAAGAAACTGACTATGCTATTCTTCTCATATTTACATTTATTTAGTTCCATGACTTTGTCAATTGCAGCACCAAACTTCTGTTTCAGTTACAATGACAAATCAATACCGTTAGATTCATTATTGAATGTACTTCCACATCATCTAGATTTGTTATGGTAAATGTTTATATTGTTTTCTATAAACTTGGTCAAACTTTATGAAGTTTGACTCCAGTCAAATCTAATATGCAGAGTAAATAAAAACGGAGGGAGTACTACCCATAGAATGCGGACCAGAGTCCGAGTTTCACTGAGCTAGTAATTGTCTTGCTTTCTTTTCTTATAGATTCGATGGGAGGTAACTAGATAGAGTTCAGACTACTTGATGATGCTTCATTAGGGCGAATGTCTTGAATGGATGCATAAGAGAACTGTCATCCTGCATACCTGCTTCCTGTTTGAAGAACTTATCTGAAAAATGCAATAGCTAAATGGTTTGCCCCTATGTTTCTCTTTCAGGTTAGAGAACAAGAATTCGATGTGAATTTTTGGATCAAATCCCTGAATTCTCTTACTTGGGTTGAAATATTACGCCAGGTTCTGGTTGCTTCTGGTTTTGGTTCAGATCATCATATGCTGAATCGGAATTTCTTTAACAAGGTACTTAATGTGACACCTCATTATTCTAGATCTAACACTTGTATGTGGGTGTGCATGCCTTTCAGGTTACAGCTACCAATATTTGTATATATGCTGTAGCAATAGATTCCCCGTACAAGTACTTATATTATGTTTCAAAGTAACATATATATCCTTTTATTCAATTATAGGAGAAAAATCAAATGGTTAAATATGGGTTACGTCCTCGTACACTGAAAGGTGAATTGTTTGCACTATTGTCTAAGAAAGGAAGCGGTGGGTTAAAGGTTGCTGAACTTGCCAAATCACCACAGGTAGTATCAGAAATAAACTGTTCATATTGATGGTATCTGGCCTTCTGTATATACTTTTGGTTGAGTATCTCCGTTGCATTTACTTGATTGTTCTCTTCAGATTATTGGTCTTAATCTCTCTGGCGCATCAGAAGTAGAGCAGCTTATTTTTTCAACTCTCTCTAGTGACATCACATTGTTTGAGAAGATTGCACCTTCTGCATATCGTCTCCGTGTTGATCCTCGGATTAAAGGAAAAGAAGATCCTACATCAGATACCGAGGATTCTGGAACTGTTGATGATGATGGGGATGCTAGCAGCAGTGGTGATGAATCTGATGGTCCACAAGAGAGTTATCCTGAGCATGAAAGTAGAATTGTCAGGTGGAGACAGAAAAACGTACATAAAAATATGAATAAATGCAGTGAAATTGATGAAAGTTATTCTGGAGAACGATGGCTTCTGGGGTTGATGGAAGGCGAGTACTCAGACCTAAGCATCGATGAGAAGCTGGATTGCTTGGTTGCTTTGATACATGTTGTTTCTGGTGCTGGTTCTGTTCCAAGGCTTGAGGTAACCTTCACTCTCTTCCGGTATATTGCAATTGCAACATCTCATCTTTGTTCAAGGCATCATTGCTTAAACCTTACTCCCTCTGATCCAAAATAAGTGTAGCAGTTTTGAGCAAAGGTTAGTTCAACCTTAGTTCAAAACTGCGACACTTATTATGGATCGGAGGGAGTACTGAACTTGCAAAACGACCATCCAGGACTTAAAGGATCATTATTGTTAAATGTTGCCCTGTATGAAGTTATCTGGCTGACTATAGTGCTCTGTCTTGGTAATGTAACTACATAAATAGTTTGGATGTTCTTAGAAGTGATCAGATGAGATGAGACAACAAGGTTCATTTTTTAGAAGATTATGGCATTATTTCAGTTTTTTTCTTTTAAATCATCGAAACCCATGAACCATTTATGCAAATTTACCTCCACTGAATTTTCTTCTGTTGATGTGCTTTATTCACTTCTCCACAACTATCATAAATGATCACTCTTATAATTGATTATCCTAAGTTCCTAACTACACTATGATTGTGTCTCCTTACGGCTTAGGCAGAGTTAGGAGAAATGGACATTTTAAGTAGATACTACTTTCATTAGGATATGTATATGGACATCAGGACATCTTAAGTGGATAGTGCCTGCCTTAGGTTACCGTATAACTCATTTGAAGCGAAGTAAAAATACATACAATAGCCAGTGCCATTTCTCAGTTGTTGGGAAACTTGATCTTGGATAACTTTGTTGTGTTCACGTTCCAAGTTAAAGCTCAGCCTTCATACACAATGTTGTATTCTCTATTTGTATGCCCTGTTGGAAAGCTGCAGAATCTTAATTGTTTTCTACCTTTCATAGGAACCACAAAGTGTCCTGTCTAACATACAGAGAGCACAGCCGCATGCCTCAGGTGGGAAGATAAAGAAGTGTACAAGAACCATTTATCAATCTAGTGATGAGTACTTAAATAGACCAGGAAGCTCGCACAGTTTTGATTCCTCTATGCAAGGACAGTCAGGAAGTCTGAGGAGTCAGGATTACATTGCTGACTCTGGAGCTAACGAATCACCCACAGGATTTGCACATCAGCCACAAATTGTTCTCTTAGGATCAGATCGCAGATATAACAATTACTGGCTCTTCCTCGGCCCTTGTAGAGCAGATGATCCAGGGCACCGTAGGGTTTACTTTGAGTCCTCAGAAGATGGTCACTGGGAAGTGATAGATTCACCACAGGTTGCCGACCTGCTTAATTTGCGTAGCATCTAAATTTGCCTCTTATTTTATTACTTGAGGTTAAACTTACACAAATAAAGTTACCGGCCTTTTATCTTTTTGCATTGCAGGATTTACTCTCGCTATTGTCTGTCCTAGACATCAGAGGCACCAGGGAAGCTCATCTTCTTGCATCAATGAAAAAGAGGCAATCATGTCTTTTTGAAGGCATGAAAAAACACTTGGAAGATGGGTGTGTAGTTGCGCTCACAGCATCATCTGATTCTTCTCGTTCCGAGACAAGCAGTGGAAACAGATATTCACCCAAGCCAAGTAGTGGAGATGGAGCTTCACCCCTATCAGACATTGACAGTGCTTCCGTTCCAACATATCTAGCTGGTAATCTTCAAAATGCATCATCTGCAATAGGAATTGAAGTTGGGAGGAGAAGTGATGAGAAGATGTTGAAGTGGGAGAGGTTGCAAGCATTCGATAAATGGATCTGGACTTCTTTCTATTCTTCCCTTACTGCTGTTAAGTGTGGCAAGAGATCATTTAAGGAATCACTCGTTCATTGTGAAAGTTGTCATGATCTGTATTGGAGAGATGAAAAACATTGCAGAATATGCCACTCTACTTTTGAGGTTGGTTTTGATCTTGAAGAAAGATATGCTATACATGTGGCAACATGCAGGGAGCCTGAGGATTTGTACGATGTGCCAAATCATAAAGTTCTTCCTTCGCAGCTACAGGCACTTAAAGCAGCCATTCATGCTATCGAGGTGAGTACTAGAAAATGGTTGTTCTACGCAGAATTTAGTGTCTGGGATCTACTTCGTTAAGAAACTATGATACATGCTGACTCAAAGTTGAGTTATGTTGCTGTATTGGATCGCCAGTCACTTGTTTGATCACAAATAGCATATGTATTTCATAGCAGCTTCTTAATCATATTTTTTCCTCATTTTGTGTGCGCTGATGTAGGCACGCATGCCTACGGCAGCTTTCGCTGGTTTGTGGATGAAGTCTTCGCACAACCTGTGGGTTAAGCGGCTGCGACGAACATCATCATTACCCGAGCTTTTGCAGGTCAGTATCTTTTTCCTGTTTACATCGTAATATGAGAACATTCATTCAGTTTCAGGTAATTTATACAGTATGTACTGTCTTTTGTTTTGCCATGTTTCTTCCCTGCAGGTTCTTGTTGATTTTGTTGGGGCAATTGATGAGGATTGGTTGTACCAATGCTCATCAGCAGTAAGCTTTAGTTCATATTTGGATGACATTACTGTATACTTCCAAACGATGCCACAAACGACGTCTGCAGTTGCACTCTGGGTTGTCAAATTGGATGCCCTCATTGCACCTCATTCGGCACAAGCTGATTCTGGCAGAGGATTAGGCAAAGGATCCATACAGACAAGTATGTATTTGGCTGATTCTCAATCTTATCTACTCCTTCCGTTCTGATGAATAAGGCATATTCGTTTCGTTAAGACAAGACTTTGACCAACAATTACTCTTTTAATATTTGATTTATGTGATAGAAAATCACTATCATAACAAAGTACTTCCAAATACGAATCTAGTGACACAAATTTCATGTTATATAACTTTGTATTTATGGAGTAATTATTGGTCATATGCATGTCTTAGTGAAGCAAAAACGCCTTACTTTTAGGAATGGAGGGAGTAATGTTTAATATCCTTCTTATATTTGCGATTTGTCTTAATTTACTGCTCCCTCCGTCCCATAATATAATATCGTTTTGCAAGATAAGCTTGCAAAACGATCTTATATTATGGGATGGAGGGAGTACGATCAATGCCTTTGTTCCTATGAAGCACTTGCCTTTGAAATTATTATCAGAACATCGGCCTGGAACATAAATGATCACATGAGCCCAGCAATTATTCAACAGTACCAGTACTAGAAACAGTATTAGGGAAACCTTTATCTGATATATATGCCATTTGTGACTGTATGCCATCCTCGTGGCTATACTATTCATTCTAGGTAATCCAGAATTTTGATGCTAACATTTTTGTCAGTGTTGAGTCATTCCTCCAATAATATATTGTGTATTATACAATGCAGGAGCGTAGGCATGCTTGAGATAGCTAGGAAGGGACTAGATGGATTATTTTGTGTGGTGCCCCAGCTGCCACCACTTTTTTTTGCATCAGTTTCAATCTTTCGATTGATGCCCGCGCTTTTTCTCAAGGCGAGACGAGCATGATGCCCTTTTTTTTGCCTTCATCTTGATGCCTTCAGCTTCGAGGTTATGATCTTGAACTCTGCAGAAGCCACGGCATCTCCGTAGGATGGTGTGTGTACAATAATGTAAACACTAAGAAATTCTTTGTTAATAATCATTGCTCCGGCTTTGTAATTTCCTTTTGTACTTGAAGTGGTCAGCGAGGCACCTGACTGGATAACACAATACCTATTTTCATGGAATAGAAGGGCTATATAGATCTTTTTGCCAGTTTGCTAGGTTGGGTAGGTAGGTAGGTCTTCTGGTTGCATGAGAACATATGCGCCCCACTGTGCTACTTTGTGCATTACTGTTGTGCTTCAGGACATTGTAGAGCTTGTCTGCTATTGGTATTTCTTGCGTTGCATAGTTTTGATATTTATATCCGTGGGTTTACCGCCAGGGCACTTCATGTTTTTATTCCTAATCACCAAAGGACTCGGAGAAAATTAATTAGAGACAGGATGAAGCCTGAAATGAGCATTGATTTTGCCGCAGCCAGTTCAAAAATAGTGCTACAAGTACCATTCACATTTTTTGGCCAACTTTGACCGTCAATTTGACTAAATAAAGTCAACTTTGACTAAACTTCTATGCCGCCCAGCTTATATATTGGTAAAATTGGAAGTCCAAATGTATCTCAAAATGTGTACGAACCTTGTGAACAGAAAATGCAGCTGAAAGGATTTTTCACTAGGTTTCTTATTATAAGAGAACTAAAATGCAGTAGTTCATGTATAATCTTCTTTCCGAACCCTGCTTGACTCTATAAGCGAGCCTACGTTGGGGCTTGTGTTCCAAATAATCAAGTTAAATGGCTCCGTCCAGGGTCCAGGAGCGAACAGAAAAGCGTACATACATACTCCCTCCGTCCGGAAAAAGTTGTCCAGCCGTAGTTCAACTTTTTTTTTTTTGCAAAAAACCCCTAAGAGATTTAATTCTAGTGCAAATCACCCCGCCTCCACCTTCCTTCTTCCCAGTCGGCACCGTCGAAATCTTTCCCAAGCGGAGCCGCCGTCAGCCTCGCTAGTGCCGCCCAGCTCAGCAGGCTAGCGCCGCCGCCCTTTCTGCGCCCGCCACCGCATCACCCTCAGATAACGTGTACGGCCTCCGCGCCTCGCCGGGCGCCCATCGCGCTTCCATCTCCTATGCCGGCCCGCCTCCATCTCTCCTCCGTGCGGCACAGTGACGCCACCCGCTGAAAAGACGGCGTACAGGAGTCGCGCCCGAGCTCCGCTGGTGCGCTTGCTCGCCGGCGCTTCTTCCGCCGCCGCCACCCACCTGCTCGCAGGACGAGTGCCGCCTCCCACCTCTGTTGCTGCCTCTGCTTCTAATCGATTGGCCTCGACTTCTTCCCGCCTCCTCTTCTGCCTCTGCTGGTACTACTCCATGACTTCCTCCCGCCTCCTCTGCTGCCTCTGCTGCAAAGTGTATCATTCAAGTGAAATTGAGCAATGGATGAGGAAATTGAGCAGTGTGTTCAATTGATGCTTGTTAAACTCAGATCATTTGAGCACTGAATTGAGTGGATCAGGAATAATCAGTGTACACCCAGGAAGAAGCACAACCTGATGCAAACTGTTAGAGCATTACTTGACCTGATTCGCTTAATCTTGTCTGAGAAGTTTATTTGCAAGAGTAATTCCGATTCGCTTAATTTTGTCTGAGAGCTACAGCCAAGAGTAATTTGATGGAGTAAGAGAAATTTGATGGTAACTTGATTCAGTGTACAAACAGAGAAATGCAGAGAATATCTAATTTGATTCAGTGTACAAACAGATAAATGTAGAGACTGTAGCTTAAGCATTGAGTGTGGCTAAGTGTACAAACAGACAATGCAGAGATATGTACTGAACTTGAAATTGAAATTGAAATTCAAATTGAGTAAAGTTTGCTGGAAAATTCTGAACACTTAGTCTGAAGCTCTGATGCAAAATCATTCTGATGCTCTGATTCAAATTGAATTTCAGAATGATGCAAAATCATTTGCTCCGATGCAAAATCATGCAGTGTAACTCTTGTAATTATTCAGATGCTCTGATGCAAAACCATGCTAGTACCATCCTTGGGTGAATCCAAAATTAACAGTACCTCATTTGGCTAACATAAATCAGAGCCGTCGAAAGTCTATTTTGCATCTAGCAACTCAACTCCAACTGGATGACAGGCCTATGTGTAACCTGTAACTAGCCCAACTACAGGGGAAAGGATCACAATTAACTTTGAGCAAGAATGTTTTGTTGAAAGTTTTATGCAGTGATAAATGCACTCCAAAGAAGTTCAGTTAACTGTTACTGTTGCTGTCTGAATTTACACTGTCAAGAAGAATCAGTAAGATATTTAACAAAGTCAAGAATATGTTGAGCCATCAGTCAGTCTATGTAAATGCATATTCCAGCATGGTCATATAGCAGCACCACTACATATAGCAGCAGAACAATGATTCCTAGATGCAATAGTAATCATTTTGTTTAAAACTTCACAAAAATTTCAGTCAACTTTTGAACACAAGTACAATCAGAATATGATCATGTTCAATAGTGATCATGTGCAGTAGCTGAATCCAAGTCGACAAAAATTTCAGTTAACTTTTGAAGTTTCGGTAACTACAGTAACTGAATTTACAGTAAGATTTCTCACTCCATTACTCTGCTGTTAACTGTCTTATTCTGATGTTAACAATCAGAATTAACTGTATTATTCAGTCAAGATCTTTGTTCAGTCAAGTTGATGTTCAGAACCTGTCATTTTCTTCCAAAACCTGTCAATTTCTGTCAGGTTTTGATCTATCAAGTTTACTGAATTTTTACTCAATTAGTTTTGATCTGTCAGGTTTTGAACTTTTGATCTGTCAAGTTGATGTTCAGGTTTTGTTTCCTAGACACACAAGTTTACTGAATTTTTACTCAATTAGTTTGAGATTGTCATGCTTCCTAGTCAAAACTGTCATGGTTTTATCTTATCTTACTGGACAGTGGCATGTTCATCTCAAGCATATGTTCAGGCAAATTTGCAGTTATACAGTCAAGCATACTGTATGTTCATCTCAAGCTAACAGTAGTTGAACATTGGAGATCAAAGCATACTGTATGCCCAATGCTGTTTCAATGTGTGGTTGCTCTCTGGAATTCCATGGCTAACAGTAGTTTTAAAATCATCAAGGGCGCATCTGTACTCGTCTAGCAAGCTCACCTGAGATTAACGGAAGAAGCATCCATACTCGTACTCCATTCCTCTGCACCAAGTCCTCCTCCAATCGCTGCACAGTCCAAGAGGACAAGAACAAAACCAGCTCAGCTGCTTGCTTCACTAGACAGAAATCAGCAGCTAGAAGACGGACCTGCGCTACCGTGGGCGAGCGGGCAGCAGGAGCAGAAGCAGATGCGGCAGCAACGGCGCCGGTGCAACGAAGAGGGCGGGTCCTCCATCATCAGTCCGCCAGCTCGAGGAGGGAAATGGCAGCGGCAAGACGAGCACGGGGCAGTGGCATGTGGCTGGAGCAAGTCTTCGTCTTCCCCATGCCGTGGTCGTCTTCCCCACGCCGTCGAATTCCGCAGCAGCCGCTCGGGGTCTGGAGGAGGAACTGGTGGATGAGGAGCTCGAGGACGAGGAGCTCGAGGATCTTCCATGCCTCCAGATCAAGCCCCAACTCCCTCCAGGACATGAGCGCCGCCGCCGGAGCCGGGAAGTCACGGGCTTTGCAGAAAAGGGGATCCTTCCCTCTGGATCTCCTGGTGCGAAGGAAGAGAAGCGGCGAGACGAGGGGGAGGAGGCGGCCGGCGCGTGGCGAGGCGACGGAGCAAAGTGAGAGGCGGCAGAGTAGGCGGCAAGGCGGCGGAGCAGCAGCGCCAAGGCGCGGGCGAGGCGACGAGCAGCGCGATGGGCTGCGTGGCTTGTTGGAAGAAAGGGGAGGGGTTTTTCGTAAAACTTCGGCGGAGACAACTTTTTCCGGACGGAGGGAGTACAACTAGGAACGGGAGCTCCTATGCAGCGCTGCTGGCGCCCGTTAACGATCTGGCGCCTGCAGCGCTACTAGCATGGGCCGGCCCACTAGCGTGCTACCCCAGTTTTTTTTCAAAAAGGATTACAGATTTAAGGAAAAAAAGTTCATCCATTTGAAAAAAAAGTTCATATCTTTGAAAAAGTTCATCAATTTTGAAAAAAGCTCATCAATTTGGAAAAAAAGTTCATTTAAATTGAAAAAAAGTTCATGCAATTTAGCAAAAGTTCACTATTTTTTTTAAAAACTTCATTAAATTTCAAAAAAGCTCACAAAATTGAAAAAAAAGTTCATCTATTTTTAGAAAAAGTTCATTGAACTGAAAAAAAGTTCATAGATAAAAAAAAGTTCATCCATTTTCAAAAAGATGTTCATCAAATTTTAAAAAAGTTCATTGATATTCAAAAAAGTTCATCAATCTGAAAAAACACTGTTGAAATTTTGAAAAAGTTCATACATATTCAAAAAAGTCCATAGAATTTTCAAAAAAAAGTCAACCGGCACCTAGATGGGCCAGCCCATTTACGGACGCCACAAGCGCCAGTTAACGAATATGCACGTTAACTGGTGCCTGTGGCGCCAAATAGGAAATGCCACTAGGAACACATAATCTAGCGGAGCACCTGTGCGGAACAACAGAATCGAGTGCAAGGCAATTGCTGTTTTCGATGATCGACACTCTTTCACATGAGGCTTTTGTCAACCTATCGGTGTCCCTATGGGCGATATGGTGGGCAAGAAGACAGGTGATACACGGTATCAATCCACCTTCGGCTACACATCATTTTATGAACATGTTCATTGCTGAACTTGAGATGGTACCACAAAAACGTACAACGACTCAGGCCAGGCCTATGATCACATGTACGAGACCAAATGCACCACTGCAGAGTTTTGCAAATATAGGCTCGGCAGGTGCAGTGTGTAGGGACGTTGTAGGTCTCTATCTCGGAAGTTTGTGGAGGGAGTGACTAACGTTGCAATATTGGAAGCAATTGCATGTCGCCTCTAGCCGAAGATTTGTTTCTTTAGAACTTTGTTGTTGCATCGGATTAAAAGCAGGTGATTAATGATATCGACAAAGGGACCGGTAACAGCTATAGGAACATTATCGAAGAGGTCAAGCAGCGAGCAACCAATTTTAATTGTATTTTCAGCTTTGAAGGTTGAGTGGTGAATGTAGATGCAGATAAACTAACTAAGCTTTCATACTCTCTTGAGCAGGGGCGCCACTTGTGGTTGGGTCACCCCCATGATGAATTTTGTATTCCAATCCTTGTGTTTTTATCAACTTTTACCCCTAAAAACCCATTTTCTCAATAAAATAAAGTAACACCTACCCTCTCATTTAGGGTATCCTACTCCGCCGATGATCCAGATTTCCAACACGACTCTTCTCATTTTCTACCTTCGGTCTCCTCCTTGGACCTTGGAAAGTGGAGCGAGATTATTGTCTGATTGGGCTTACAACCCTACCCATGGAGGGGGCTAGCTCTTCATCGGCGACGAGGAGTGCGATGGAGAACTTAGAGAGATGCTGAAACACCTTGATTTGAAAGATGAGGAACTTGATTATGTTGTGATTGGGAAGGAGTAGGTGAGAATTTTGAGAAGGAAGCACAATGGTTGGCGAACGACCGCCTCAACACAGACCGCCTGTTTAGCGATGTGCAATGTTTGAGACTGAAACTTGTGTGGGGTTTAGCCCAAACACCAAAATACCAGGAGGCATGCGAGAACTTATTTATCTTCAAGATGTTTTGTCTAGGCGATTGGGAGAACGTGGTGCATGGTGGCCCTTGGCTGTTTAGGGGTTATGGACTCATCGAGAGGGTCATGATGGGCGTACTAATCCGTCCTTGATCACTTTAGATGGTTTATATGTTTGGGCACAAATTCATAAAGTTCTAGATATTTATCGGCATGAGGCTGGCTGTAGATTAGTTGGCAAGGAGAACTGGGGAAGTTAGAGAGATTCAGTTGTTGCCTATTTTGTATTATGATGGTGATTATGTTCGGGTGTGTGCGCAGGTACTCACCAATAAACCGCTCACTCATTTTACTTCATTGACTATGTAAGGAGAAGAAAGGCGTCCGCTGCAAGTTAGTACGAGAAGATCCCTTTCTTTTGCCAAGTATGTGGGCCGATGGGACGTATGCATAAGAAGTGTGGAGATGGGGTCGGGCAGCCTAACGATAAGCAGTATGGGTCCTGGATGATAATACAAAGATGGACTGCTCAGTATGTCGTGCCATCAGGAGGTATGGGAGCTCCCATGGGTAGCCGTGGCCGAGGGCGTGCTAGGTCTGGCTAAGGTAATTCTGCACTAATACGGACTCCGCATGATGCAGACCTAAGGGAGATAATGAAGATCCAGAGGCACGCCGTCGAGCCAACCTGAAAGCACAAGTGCTCCCTGGGTGATTTTGGTAATTAATGTCAACATATCTCTTGTTGGACTAATATCTTTATCTAATATATTTCAGAAAGTTCAACAATGGCGTGGCATGGACAAGAGAATGTGAAACCCTTCAAAATGCTAAGGACAAAGATTGACAAAGGCTCAAGACTCTTCATTTTCATTTAAATGATCCAAGATCACATCGAGTCCATAGGAAAGCCAATACTACTAAAAGGGGATGAGGTGTTACTTAATGATCTACTTGCTCAAAGTGCTTAGTGATATTGCTCCAAAACCTCAGCCACTTTCTCATTTCCACATATGTCTAAAACCTAAAGTCAAACTCGGCCCCAACGATTTGGTCTATCTGGCGCCACCGAGTTCATTTGACATAGCCACTGCCAGAAACCCTAGTCATTTCGGTCTCACCGAGATGGCTTTGTAAACTCTTTGTTTCCCTTCGTAATGTTTCGGTTTCACCGAAAGGAGCGATCGGTCCCATCGAGTTTGCTTGACCAACTCTCTGTTTGCTCATTGCTGAAATCGATCTCACCAAGTTCATGCAATCGGTCACACAGAGATGAGGTTTTGCCCTAACCCTAGCACATCTGTCCCACCGAGTTGATCATGTCGGTCCCACCGAGATTCCTAACATTCACATTTTGAACTGAATTGGTCTCACTGAGTCCTCCTATTCGGTCTGACCGAGTTGGGTCAGTAGCGGGTAACGATTATATTTTGTGTGGAGGCTATATATACCCTCCGCCCCTTTCTCTATTCAAGAGAGAGCCATCAGAACGTGCCTACACTTGCACTACTCATTTTCTGAGAGAGAGCCACTTACTCATATGTTGAGACCAAGACATTCCAATCCTACCACTAGAATCTTGATCTCTAGCCTTCCCCAAGTTGCTTTCCACTCAAATCATCTTTTCACCATGTTGGCACGCGAAATCGCCGTGCAACACCAGGATATTTGTCGTGCTTTCATGACGATGAACGATTGCTTTACGAGCAAAGCAACAAAGATTTCGTCGCTTTCGTAGAGGAGAGACGACCATTTTCCAGCACAAAACGACAAAGATCAACCAAACCCTAGGGCTGCTAGGGCTCGACAGGAAGTAACGACGGAAAATAGACGTACGTGAAAATAGAGTTTGTATTGATAGATCGATTGTTGTGTTTTTCCAATCGGCCTTGGCCTTACATATATACGGCACGCTGGACTTGCCATATAAGATTACAACTCTGAAGCTAAAACCGATCAGGACTAGCCTTTCTTGATTCGGTTACCATGTAGCATACTTCTACAAAAAATATACTTGCCAATCTAAGTACGTAGCAAATCTAGGCCATATCCACGTACATACACTCTTGCATATATGAATAAAGTATTCTGGCCACGTCGCCATCACACTAAATATAGTGGCTAAGCATATGTATAAATATCTTGAGCCCACAAAGAAAATATTAAATATTACGGCAACGTCGCAAATCAAACTGGATAATGGCCATCAGGACTAAGCATACTTCTTCATATACGTAGATATATATCACTTGCATGCATCACGCCCATGATCCAGTATAGCATATGATTCTTCTTAGGACTTGTATCTTCACCTTTCATGAAATTTCCTGTGGCAATACTTCAACAATGCATTAACCGATCAGCTTGATAAATCATTGATTTAATTTGGCTCATCACATACTAAGTAGCCAAATTATACCATCAACACATGCCCCCTGTTTTTGGTACAATTGCATTGGCCAAAAATACTATAGGAGTTGCCGTAAGATAAAGTCGATCATTGATCATATCATTACTCAGGGCGATGTCCAACAATACATCGGCCAAATTTTCTTATAGCGATATTTCAAATAATATATCGGCCAAATTTGCTCAAGGCGATACTTGAAATAACATATCAGCCACAACATGTTCAGGCCTCCTGCCATATGCTAGGATAGTACTTCTTCAAATATTTTCCATTAAGAGCTTTGGACAACTTCTCTCCCTGCAATGATTGTACAAAATATGAATTTTCAGGAACAATCTCTATAATTTTATACGGGCCTTCCCAACTCGGCGACCATTTGCTGAATTTTCTATCTTCAATTCCAATAGGTAAAATCGTTTTCCACACTAAATCCCCTATTTGAAACGATTTCTCTCTCACCTTTTTATTATAAGCCTTGGCTACTCTTAATTTATCCTCCTCAATTTCTCGCAAAGCTCTTAATCTCTCTTCTGAAATGTCATCTATCTTATCCATCATCAAATCATTATAATCTATAGCCGACAAATCATTTTGTCTGGCCACTCTAAGAGCTTGTAAATTAACCTCTACAGGTAACACCGCCTCCTGACCATATACTAGATCATACGGTGCCATTTGAGTCGCTCCGTGCTTAGATACCCGATGAGCCCATAAAGCTTCTGAAAGTACCTCATGCCATCTTTTCGGATGCTCCTCAATTTTCTTTTTGATAAGCTTAATTAAAGTTTTATTGCTAGATTCGGCCTGTCCGTTAGCTTGAGCATAATAAGGCGATGAATTTAAAAATTTAATTCCTAAAGATTCGGCAAATTCACGAAATTGATGAGACATAAAAGAAGCACCTTGATCATTAGTTAAAGTTTGAGGAATACCGAATCTATGAACAATATGCTCTAAAACAAAACTAATAACCTCTTTGTGAGTCATATTTTTCAAAGGAACTGCTTCAGTCCATTTAGTAAAATAATCTGTGGCAACTAGGACGAAGCGATGTCTTTTAGAAGACGAAGGATGTATTTCACCAATAAATCTAAGCCCCATCCTCTAAATGACCACGACCTAATTATAGGATGTAACATAGCTGCGGGTGCTAACTGTATATTCCCACATTTTTGACATGCCTCACAACCTTTATAGTACCGAAAACAATCCTCTAGCAAAGTCGGCCAATAAAAACCTGCTCTTTTTAATAACCATCGCATTTTGTGAGCCGACTGATGTGTCCCATATATTCCTTCGTGCACTTCACCTATAGCCACTCTAGATTGATCAGAATCCAAGCATTTTAAAAATAACCCATCGATTGTTCGGCGATACAACTCATCGTTAAATAAGGTATATTTTAAAGCTTGTCGCCGATTTTTTCTATCTCTCGTTTGACTTGGATCCTTTAAATGATTAACTAGAGGAACTCTCCAATCACTCGGGTCTAAGCTATTTGCTAATTCGGTCGTTTGTGACTCATGCACCGAATCTGCACTACACTGTACAGCTAATTGTTCAACTGTGCTTGGCCCAAGTGCACTCTGTGGCAAAGTATGCAACATTATAGACTCAGCATGCATCGGCTTTTCTAATATAAAAAACACTCCTTTGCTAATGTGATAACCGGATGCTTGCTGTGCTAAACAATTAGCTCTAGAATTTTCTTCTCTGGGTATATGATGGATGGTGAGCGTATCTAGAGACTTAATTATGTCTAAACATTGGTCCAAAAAACTATTTAATAACTCATCAAAACATTGAAATTCGCCTTTAGTTTGTTGTACTACCAGAAGCGAATCCCCAAAAGCATCTACATCCTTTACACCCATATCAACTACAGTTTGTAAACCAAACAGTAAAGCTTCGTACTCAGCTTGGTTATTAGTGCAAGGATATTCCAAACGGACCGACGTGTCATAAACAACATTATTAGGTGAAACTAAAACATTACCGATGCCTTGCTCGTCCCCACAAACCGATCCATCACAATAAAGCTTCCATGGACACGCACTAACATAATTAATATTTTCATCATCTTTAATCCTATGATCAACAATGAAATCGGCGATAACTTGACCCTTCATAGCACGCAACGATTCATATGTTAAATCATATTCTATTAGTGTGTAAGCCCACTTTCCAATCCTACAACTAAGAATCGGTTGTTGCAACATATACTTAATGATGTTGGCCTGGCAAGCTACTACACATGTGCTAGAAAGAAGATAAGGTCGAAACTTGGCACATGCATAGTATAAATATAAGCATAACTTTTCAATAAACACATACCGACTTTCGGCGTCGAGCAAACGACGGCTTAACTATGCAATGATGTATTCTTTCCCGCTGACCTCTTGCGCCAACACCGCACCGATCACCCTATCTTCTGCAACAATATATAGTCTGAACGGCGCACCGGACTTGGGCGCCCGCAATATTGGAGGATTCGACAAGCATCGCTTTATATAATTAAAAGCATCTCGTTGCTCTGGCCCCCAAGTAAATTCGGCCTCATTCTTTAGCCGAAGTAGAGGAACAAACGATTCAATTTTCCCTGCCAGGTTAGATATGAATCGTCTCAAGTAATTAATTTTTCCTAGCATTTTTTGCACATCCCTTTTACACGTGGGTTCCTCCAAATTTTGAATTGCCTCCACTTTCTTGGGGTCAATCTCTATGCCATTTTCATGAATTATGAAGCCTAAAAACTTACCAGCCAACACGCCAAAAGCACATTTGAGTGGGTTCATTTTTAATCCATACTGGCGCATCCTTTCAAAAGCTAATCTTAAATCGGCTAAATGATGATCAAACCCATCCGATTTAACAACTATGTCATCAATATATATTTCTAGTACAATGCCTAGAAGATCATGAAAAATTAAATTCATAGCGCGTTGGTATGTAGCACCGGCATTTTTTTTACCCAAATGTCATAACGACCCACTCAAATAAACCAACAAAACCTGGGCAACGAAAAGCAGTCTTAGACATATCTTGTTCGGCCATAAATATTTGATTGTAACCTGCATTACCATCTAAAAAGCTAATCACTTTATGTCCTGATGCATCATTAATAAGCATGTCGGCTATAGGCATATCATATTCATCTTTCGGAGTAGCTTTATTCAAATCTCTAAAATCAACACAGATTCTAATATTACCAGTATTTTTCTTTTCCACGGGCACAATATTAGAAACCCAATCTGCATATCTACACGGCCGAATAAACTTAGCTTTTAACAACCGATCAACCTCTTGTTTGATGTGGTCATACAAATTAGGATTGAAACTTCTACGAGGTTGTTTATTGGGTCTAAAACCGGATTTAATAGGTAATCTATGTTCTACCAAATCTCTACTCAAACCGGGCATCTCAGTACAATTCCAAGCAAAGCAATCAATGAATTCTTTAAGTAATAAACATACCTTACTTTTCTGATTGGCTTTCAAGCTAGCTTTGATAAATGTAGGCTTCGGGATACTTCCATCACCAATATCAATTTCTTCAAGTGGATCAGCTGATGAGAATCCTTGTCCAAGCTTTTTCATGTCATCAAAATCTTCAATTGTTTCATGCATATCGCTCTTTCCGGAATGGTACTTCTCCGTGCGTCTTTGTAGCCACTTAATATTATCGTCTTTATTCATCATTTATATAGATAAATCATTACGCCGAGCTATGTCAGCCGGCTGTGCATTTATAGGTACAAAACCATCTCTACCGATACTGATATAATCATAATCCGATAAATCCCTACTGGTCAAACATCGCATGTCACCATGTTGCTAATCAACCGACGCCTCCGTCAAAGCAATGCAAGAAGAATTGTCCGCCTCAATCACCTCGACATCATCATTAACCCACTGAATTAAGCATTGATGAAGAGTAGAAGGGATGCAACAATTTGCATGAATCTAGTCGCGTCCCAAAAGAATATTATACCGACCTTTGACATCGACAACAAAAAATGCAGTCGGCAATGTTTTGCTTCTGACTGTGAGCTCCATAGAAATAACACCCTTAGCCTCGGACAATTCTCCTGAGAACCCAGTAAGTCCCATGTTGATCTTCATTAACTCGCTCTCTTTTTGGTTCAGTTTAGAAAATACCGAAAAGGGCATAATATTAACACTTGCACCGCCATCAACAAGCATGCGACCAATAGGCTTACTATCAATGTGACCTCTGATAAATAATGGCTTTAGGTGCTGCCCATGCTTCTCTAGTTTCTCAAATGTAGCATTCTTTGGGCCAAGAACAAGTTCAACAATTTCTAACTCAGGCGCGCGAAATTCAGCAGGCAATGTGAACACCATATTAACATCCATATCAGTTGGTACATCTTTATCATTCTCTGAATTTTCTGCAATAATGGTGTCATCCGTATTTTTATTTTCCTCTACTCCTGCGATGCGCTTCTCCTTCCAAGTCTTTGTAGGCATCATTGGTTTATCCTGATTGAACCATCTATCGGCGCTTCTTCTCAGCTATCTCTTCCTTTATTTCCAATGTCCGCAGTCGCTGTACACGTCATTTTTGAGTGTGGGTAAGTCCATTCGGGCACCACTGCGGTGCTGATTTAGTCCCTGGCGTGACAGACTTAATTTGGCTGCCTCCCGGGTCCTTCGGCCTATACTGACGTACTTCTATTTTTCTGGCAAACATTTCATCTCTGGCCAAAAAACTTCTCTGCTGATCATATACGGTACTGGGATTAAATCCCTAGCCGCGTACATTGCCTGAGTCCCAACGTGTAAATGTACTAGTATTAGACTTGAAATTCCTCGGAGGCAAACTCTTGGATGTTCCTGTGCAACAATTCTTTATGATCAAATCAGCTTGTGTGCTAGCCAATTTAGGCTTATGAATAGTACGTGAGGATATAGCATCTGGCCGTGCATGCGGGTCATGCCCAGAATTAGTTTGCTTTTCAAATTGATTAGACTGGCCAGCTTGCCGCAACTTTACGCCATTACTCTTCTCCTCTGTACCGAGAGCTTCTTTTGAGACACTGCTTGTTTCTGTAAAATTGACAACACCTTCATCTGACTGGTGTTCCGCTATTTTTAGACCATGAGCAACATCTAAATCATCTGAATCTTTTGCCGCTTTAGTTTCAGCACGCTTTACCGGCACCCACACGCGCTTGTGACCACCCTTATAGTTTTTGTCATCTGCATTGCGTACCGGTGATCGACTTCCTCGAATCTCGATGGCATTATGTGATCTAGCTTCATCATTGAACCAAGCCCTTTTCTCATGCACGTTTGATCTAAACATAGGCCTCGACGGGATCCATCTCGCCTGAAAATAACCTGCTGGCCCTGTGGGATATGGCGCCCAAGGATTAAACCCCCATGGAGGAAACTGCGGATACAGAGGAGGTGCACAACCCCAATATGTTGGCCCCATTGCAAAATAGGACTGTTGGTCATACGCACTTCCTTGCCATTGCTCATGACCGCGAGGTCCAGAAGGAGATCTTGGACACTTATTACCTTCGAGCCAATCAAACACATTGCTGGTTTTGCGTGAGGTATATTTTCCAACAACCTGCTAACTGTCGGCTTTGGCCTTGGAGCTTGTTTTCTTCTGCCGTTAACTTTCCATACTCCTAGTTCTGGATTTTTTGGTTTGATCATCCTTGGAGGAGCATTATTATCAACAACATTTCTCTCTCTTGCGGATTCGGTCTGATCCGACCGAATAAGCATTTTTTTACTCTCAAGCTCGACCACATTGATAGGAAAAGGGTCGCCATCGAGCTTCATCTTAGAACCTTGTGTAAACGTCAATCGTCCTTCATTGATGGCCGATTGCACCAGTCGACGAAATACGTTACAATCATTAGTAGCATGAGAAAAAGAATTGTGCCACTTACAATAAGCTCTTCTACCCAATTCTTCTGGAGGTGGAACTACATGTCCCTCCCTCACTCTAATTAATTTATTTTGCAGTAACATATAAAAAAGGGATAATTAGATTTATGCCCCTAGTTGTGTCCCACTCGTCTGTTTTACCCTCCCAAAAGTCACTGGTTCTGTCCAAGTCACTTTACTCCTCATATGCTTTTGCCCTTTGACCGTTTGACCGTCAGTTTGAAAACTTCATAACTAATTCATACTAAATCAGAAAAATGCAAATAAGATACCAAAATGTTTAGAAAAACATCACCCATATGTCAGTGTCATTTGCATTCATGAAAAAAATGTTGGAAAGTGCCCATCCGAGTTTTAGCTCTTATGCTACCACCATGAATAGTAAAATCTAAAAAAATTCAAAAAAAAAAATTCAAAAAAAATTTGGTGGCAAAGAATGACAAATTTTTTAAGTGCCTGCCAAGTTTCATCAAGGAATAACATTCATGGGCACCGTGAAAAAAAACAATCAGCACTCCAAAATAGATTATTTTTTTGCTACAACTTCCACGAATGTCGTTCCCTAATGAAATTTGGCAAGCACTTAGTGTTGGGGAACGTAGTAATTTCAAAAAATTTCCTACGCACACGCAAGATTATGGTGATGCATACCAACGAGAGGGGAGAGTGTTGTCTACGTACCCTTGTAGACCGAAGCGGAAGCGTTGACGCAACGTAGAGGAAGTAGTCGTACGTCTTCCCGGTCTAACCGATCAAGCACCGTTACTCCGGCACCTCCGAGTTCTTGACACACGTACAGCTCAATGACGCACCCCGAACTCCGATCCAGCGGAGGTACGGGGAGGAGTTTCACAAGACGACGGCGTGGTGGCGATCTTGATGTTCAATTGTCGCAGGGCTTCGCCTAAGCACCGCTACAATATGACCGAGGTGTAATATCGTGGAGGGGCACCGCACACGGCTAAGGAACGATCACGATGATCAACTTGTGTGTCTATGGGGTGCCCCCGCCCGTATATAAAGGAGGGAGGGAGGAGGGGCCGCCAAGAGGGAGGCGCCTTAGGGGGGCAAACCTACTCCAAGTAGGTTTGGCCCCCCTTTCCTATTAGGAGTAGGAGAGGGAAGGAAGAGGGGAGGAAAGAAGGAAAGGGGGGAGCCCTCCCAATTCGGATTGGGCTTGGGGGCGCCCTCCTTGCTCCTTCTTCCTCCCTTCCACTAAGGCCCAATAAGGCCCATATACTTACCGGGGTTCCGTAACCTCCTCGAACTCCTAGATAATCCCAATCTCACCCGAACCTTTCCGTGTCCAAATATATCCGTCCAATATATTAATCTTTATGTCTCGACCATTTCGAGACTCCTCGTCATGTCCGTGATCACATCCGGACTCAACAACCTTCGTACATCAAAATACATAAACTCATAATATAACGGCCATCGAAACCTTAAGCGTGTGGACCCTACGGTTCGAGAACAATGTAGACATGACCGAGACACGCCTCCGGTCAATAACCAATAGCGGACCTGGATGTCCATATTGGTTCCTACATATTCTACGAAGATCTTTATCGGTCGATCAAGCATAACAACATACGTTGTTCCTTTGTCATCGGTATGTTACTTGCCCGAGATTCGATTGTCGGTATCCAATACCTAGTTCAATCTCGCTACCGCAAGTCTCTTTACTCGTTCCGTAATACATCATCTCGCAACTAACTCATTAGTTGCAATGCTTGCAAGGCTTAAGTGATGTGCATTACCGAGAGGGCCAGAGATACCTCTCCGACATTCGGAGTGACAAATCCTAATCTCAAATACGCCAACTCAACAAGTACCTTTGGAGACACCAGAGAGCACCTTTATAATCACCCAGTTACATTGTGATGTTTGGTAGCACACAAAGTGTTCCTCCGTAAACGGAGTTGCATAATCTCATAGTCATAGGAACATGTATAAGTCACGAAGGAAGCAATAGCAACATACTAAACGATCGGGTGCTAAGCTAACGGAATGGGTCATGTCAATCGATCATTCAACTAATGATGTGATCTTGTTAATCAAATAACAACTTCCTTGTTCATGGTTAGGAAACATAACCATCTTTGATTAACAAGCTAGTCAAGTAGAGGCATACTAGTGACACTGCTTGTCTATATATTCACACATGTATTATGTTTCCGGTTAATACAATTCTAGCATGAATAATAAACATTTATCATGATGTAAGGAAATAAATAATAACTTTATTATTGCCTCTAGGGCATATTTCCTTCAGTCTCCCACTTGCACTAGAGTCAATAATCTAGATTACATAGTAATGATTCTAACACCCATGGAGTCTTGGTGTTGATCATGTTTTGCTCTTGGAAGAGGCTTAGTCAACGGGTCTGCAACATTCAGATCCGTATGTATCTTGCAAATCTCTATGTCTCCCACCTGGACTAGATCCCGGATGGAATTGAAGCGCCTCTTGATGTGCTTGGTTCTCTTGTGAAATCTGGATTCCTTCGCTAAGGCAATCGCTCCAGTATTGTCACAAAAGATTTTCATTGGACCCGATGCACTAGGTATGACACCTAGATCGGATATGAACTCCTTCATCCGACTCCTTCATTGGCTGCTTCCAAGCAGCTATGTATTCCGCTTCACATGTAGATCCCGCCATGACGCTTTTGCTTTGAACTGCACTAACCGACAGCTCCACCGCTTAATGTAAACACGATCCGGTTTGCGATTTAGAATCGTCGGATCAGTGTCAAAGCTTGCATCAACGTAACCATTTACGATGAGCTCTTTGTCACCTCCATATACGAGAAACATATCCTTAGTCCTTTTCGTGTACTTCAGATGTTCTTGACCGCTGTCCAAAGGATCCACTCTGGATTACTTTGGTACCTCCTGCTAGACTTATAGCAAGCCACACATCAGGTCCGTACACAGATTGCATACATGATAGAGCCTATGGCTGAAGCATAGGGAACACTTTTCATTTTCTCTCTATCTTCTGCAGTGGTCGGGCTTTGAGTCTTACTCAACTTCACACCTTGCAATACAGGCAAGAACCCTTTCTTTGCTTGATCCATTTTGAACTTCTTCAAAACTTTGTCAAGGTATGTGCTTTGTGAAAGTCCAATTAAGCGTTTTGATCTATCTCTATAGATCTTAATGCCCAATATGTAAGCTGCTTCACCGAGGTCTTTCATTGAAAAACTTTTATTCAAGTATCCCTTTATGCTATCCAGAAATTCTATATCATTTCCAATCAATAATATGTCATCCACATATAATATTAGAAATGCTACAGAGCTCCCACTCACTTTCTTGTAAATACAGGCTTCTCCAAAAGTCTGTATAAACCCAAAAGCTTTGATCACACTATCAAAACGTTTATTCCAACTCCGAGAGGCTTGCACCAGTCCATAAATGGATCGCTGGAGCTTGCACACTTTGTTAGCTCCCTTTGGATCGATAAAACCTTCTGGTTGCATCATATACAACTCTTCCTCCAGAAATCCATTCAGGAATGCAGTTTTTACATCCATTTGCCAAATTTCATAATCATAAAATGCGGCAATTGCTAACATGATTCGGACAGACTTAAGCATCGCTACGGGTGAGAAGGTCTCATCGTAGTCAACCCCTTGAACTTGTCGAAAACCTTTTGCAACAAGTCGAGCTTTGTAGACAGTAACATTACCGTCAGTGTCAGTCTTCTTCTTGAAGATCCATTTATTCTCAATTGCTTGCCGACCATCGGGCAAGTCAACCAAAGTCCATACTTTGTTCTCATACATGGATCTCATCACAGCATTTCATGGCTTCAAGCCATTTTATGCGAATCTGGGCTCACCATCGCTTCTTCATAGTTCGTAGGTTCATCATGATCTAGTAGCATGACTTCCGAATAGGATTACCGCATCACTCAGTGCGGATCTTACTCGTTTGACCTACGAGGTTCTCAGATTAACTTGATCTCAAGTTCTATGATCATCATCATCAACTTCCTCACTAGTTGGTTTTGACGTCACGTAAACCGGTTCTGTGATGTATTATTTTCCAACAAGGAAGTAGGTACAGCTTACCTCATCAAGTTCTACTTTCCTCCCACTCACTTCTTTCGAGAGAAACTCCTTCTCTAGAAAGGATCCATGTTTAGCAACGAATGTCTTGCCTTCGGATCTGTGATAGAAGGTGTACCCAATCGCTCTCCTTTGGGTATCCTATGAAGACACATTCGATTTGGGTTCGAGCTTATCAGGTTGAAGCTTTTTCACATAAGCATCGCAGCCCCAAACTTTAAGAAACGACAACTTTGGTTTCTTGCCAAACCATAGTTCATAAGGTGTCGTCTCAACGGATTTTGATGGTGCCCTATTTAACGTGAATGTGGCTGTCTCTAAAGCATAACCCCAAAACGATAGCGGTAAATCTGTAAGAGACATCATAGATCGCACCATATCAAGTAAAGTATGATTACGACGTTCGGACACACCATTACGATGTGGTGTTCCGGGTGGCGTGAGTTGCGAAACTATTCCACATTGTTTTAAGTGTAGACCAAACTCGTAACTCAAATATTCTCCTCCACGATCAGATCTTAGAAACTTTATTTTCTTGTTATGATGATTTTCAACTTCACTCTGAAATTCTTTGAACTTTTCAAATGTTTCAGACTTATGCTTCATTAAGTAGATATACCCATATCTGCTTAAATCATCTGTGAAGGTGAGAAAATAACGATATCCGCCACGAGCCTCAACATTCATCGGACCACATACATCTGTATGTATGATTTCCAACAAATCTGTTGCTCTCTCCATAGTACCGGAGAACGGTGTTTTGGTCATCTTGCCCATGAGGCACAGTTCGCAAGTACCAAGTGATTCATAATCAAGTGGTTCCAAAAGACCATCAGTATGGAGTTTCTTCATGCGTTTTACACCGATATGACCTAAACGGCAATGCCACAAATAAGTTGCACTATCATTATCAACTCTGCATCTTTTGGCTTCAACACTATGAATATGTGTATCACTACTATCGAGATTCATCAAAAATAGACCACTCTTCAAGGGTGCATGACCATAAAATATATTACTCATATAAATAGAACAACCATTATTCTCTCGATTTAAATGAATAACCGCCTCGCATCAAACAAGATCCACATATAATGTTCATGCTCAACGCCGCACCAAATAACAATTATTTAGGTCTAATACTAATCCGAAGGTAGATGTAGAGGTAGCGTGCGACCGCGATCACATCGACTTTGGAACCATTTCCCACGCCGCATCATCACCTCGCCCTTGCCGTTGTTCGCAATCCGTAGTCCCTGCTTCGAGTTGCAAATATTAGCAATGTAACCAGATCAAATACCAGTGCTATGCGAGCTCTAGTAAGGTACACATCAATAACATGTATATCACATATACCTTTGTTCACCTTGCCATCCTTCTTATCCACCAAATACTTGGGGCAGTTCCGCTTCCAAAGGACCACCGCTTGCGGAGAAGCACTCGGCCAGTGCTTAGGTCCGACTTGGGTTTCTTCTCTCGAGCAGAACTTGTTTGCTATTCTTCTTGAAGTTCCCTTCTTCTTCCCTTTGCCCTTTTCTTGAAACTAGTGGTCTTGTTGATCATCAACACTTGATGCTCCTTCTGATTTCTACCTCCGCAGCCTTTAGCATTGCGAAGAGCTCGAATCGCCTTATCCATCCCTTGCATATTATAGTTCATCACGAAGCTCTTGTAGCTTGGTGGAAGTGATTGGAGAATTCATCAATGACGCTATCATCCGGAAGAGTAACTCCCAAAGGAATCAAGTGATTACAATACCCGCACATCTTGAGTATGTGCTCACCGATGTAACTATTCTCCTCCATCTTGCAGCTATAGAACTTATTGGAGACTTCAGATCTCTCAATCCGGCATTCTTCGAATATTAACTTCAACTCCGGAACATCTCATATGCTCCATGACGCTCAAAACGCCGTTGAAGTCCCGGTTCTAAGCCGTAAAGCATGGCACATTGAACTATCGGTAGTCATCAGCTTTGCTCGCCAGACGTTCTTAACGCCGCTGGTTAGATCAAGAAGAGGTTCGGCACCCAGCGGTGCTTCCAGGCGTAATTTTTCAGGCAACAATGAGGATAATCTCAAGTTACGGACCCAGTCCGCGTAGTTGCTACCATCATCTTGCAACTTAGCTTTCAAGGAACGCATTAAAATTCAACGGAACAATAGCACAGGCCATCTATCTACAATCAACATAGACAAGCAAGATACTATCAGGTACTAAGTTCATGATAAATTTAAGTTCAATTAATCATATTACTTAAGAACTCCCACTTAGACAGACATCTCTCTAGTCATCTAAGTGATCACGTGACCCAAATCAACTAAACCATAACGGATCATCACGTGAGATGGAGTAGTTTTCAATGGTGAACATCTTATGTTGATCATATCTACTATATGATTCACGCTCGACCTTTTGGTCTCCATGTTCCGAGGCCATATCTGCATATGCTAGGCTCGTCAAGTTTAACCTGAGTATTCTTCGTGTGCAAAACTGGCTTGCACCCGTTGTAGATGGACGTAGAGCTTATCACACCCGATCATCACGTGGTGTCTGGGCACGATGAACTTTGGCAACGGTGCATACTCAGGGAGAACACTTCTTGATAATTTTAGTGAGAGATCATCTTAAAATGCTACCGTCAATCAAAGCAAGATAAGATGCATAAAGGATAAACATCACATGCAATCAATATAAGTGATATGATATGGCCATCATTATCTTGTGCTTGTGATCTCCATCTCCAAGCACCATCATGATCACCATCGCCACCGGCGCGACACCTTGATCTCCATCGTAGCATCGTTGTCGTTTCGCCATCTATTGCTTCTACGACTATCGCTACCGCTTAGTGATAAAGTAAAGCAATTACAGTATGCTTGCATTTCATGCAATAAAGCGACAACCATATGGCTCTGCCAGCTGCCGATAACTTCGTTACAAAACATGATCATCTCATACAATAAAATATAGCATCATGTCTTGGCCATATCACATCACAACATGCCCTGCAAAAACAATTTAGACGCCCTCTACTTTGTTGTTGCAAGTTTTACGTGGCTGCTACGGGCTTAAGCAAGAACCAATCTCACCTACGCATCAAAACCACAACGATAGTTTGTCAAGTTGATGCTGTTTTAACCTTCGCAAGGACCGGGCGAGCCACACTCGTTCAACTAAAGTTGGAGAAACCGACACCCGCTAGTCACCGTGTGCAAAGCACGGTAGTAAAACCAGTCTCGTAAGCGCACGCGTAATGTCGGTCCGTCCGCTTCATCCAACAATACCGCTGAACCAAAATATGACATGCTGGTAAGCAAGATGACTTATATCGCCCACAACTCACTTGTGTTCTACTCGTGCATATAACATCAAACCATAAAACCTAGGCTCGATACCACCGTTGGGGAACGAGTAATTTCAAAAATTTTCCTACGCACACGCAAGATCATGGTGATGCATAGCAATGAGAGGGGAGAGTGTTGTCTCGCACTGTCGTGAACCAAGCGAAGCGCTGACGCAACGTAGAGGAAGTAGTCGACGCCTTCCCGGTCTAACCGATCAAGCACCGTTATTCGCACCTCCGAAGTTCTTGACACACGACAACTCGATGACGCACTCGAACTCCGATCCAGCAGAGGTACGGGAGGAGTTTCACAAGACGACGGCGGGTGGCGATCTTGATGTTCAATCGCCGCAGGCTTCGCCTAAGCACCGCTACAATATGACCGAGGTGTAATATCGTGGAGGGGGCACCGACACGGCTAAGGAACGATCACGATGATCAACTTGTGTGTCTATGGGGTGCCCCCCCTCAGATATAAAGAAGGGAGGGAGGAGGGGCCGCCAAGAGGGGAGGCGCCCTAGGGGGGGCAAACCTACTCCAAGTAGGTTTGGTCCCCTTTCCTATTAGGAGTAGGAGAGGAAGGAAGAGGGGAGGAAAGAAGAAACGGGGCCGCCCCCTCCCAATTCGGATTGGGCTTGGGGGCGCCCCTCCTTGCTCCTTCTTCCTCCTTCCACTAAGGCCCAATAAGGCCCATATACTTACGGGGGTTCCGTAACCTCCCTAACTCGTATAATCCCAATCTCATCCGAACCTTTCCGTGTCCAAATATATCCGTCCAATATATCAATCTTTATGTCTCGACCATTTCGAGACTCCTCGTCATGTCCGTGATCACATCCGGACTCGGACAACCTTCGTACATCAAAATACATAAACTCATAATATAACCGCCATCGAAACCTTAAGCATGCAGACCCTATGGTTCGAGAACAATGTAGACATGACCGAGACACGCCTCCGTCAATAACCAATAGCGGACCTGGATGTCCATATTGGTTCCTACATATTCTACGAAGATCTTTATCGGTCGATCAATAACAACATACGTTGTTCCTTTGTCATCGGTATGTTACTTGCCCGAGATTCGATCGTTGGTATCCAATACCTAGTTCAATCTCGCACGGCAAGTCTCTTTACTCGCTCCGTAATACATCATCTCGCAACTAACTCATTAGTTGCAATGCTTGCAAGGCTTAATTGATGTGCATTACCGAGAGGGCCCAGAGATACCTTTCCGACATTCGGAGTGACAAATCCTAATCTTGAAATACGCCAACTCAACAAGTACCTTTGGAGACACCTGAGAGCACCTTTATAATCACCCGATTCATGCTCGACGCTTGGTAGCACACAAAGTGTTCCTCCGTAAACGGAGTTGCATAATCTCATAGTCATAGGAACATGTATAAGTCATGAAGGAAGCAATAGCAACATACTAAATGATCGGGTGCTAAGCTAACGGAATGGGTCATGTCAATCAGATCATTCAACTAATTATGTGATCTTGTTAATCAAATAACAAATTCCTTGTTCATGGTTAGGAAACATAACCATCTTTGATTAACAAGCTAGTCAAGTAGAGGCATACTAGTGACACTCTGTTTGTCTATATATTCACACATGTATTATGTTTCCGGTTAATACAATTCTAGCATGAATAATAAACATTTATCATGATGTAAGGAAATAAATAATAACTTTATTATTGCCTCTAGGGCATATTTCCTTCACTTAGAACATTTGTCATTCTTTGCCACCAATTTTTTTTGATTTTTTTAGAGTTTACTATTCATGGTGGTATCAAAAGAGCTAAAACTCGGATGTGCACTTTCCAACACTTTTTTATGAATGCAAATGACACTGACATATAGGTGATGTTTTTCTGAAAATTTTGGTATCTTATTTGCATTTTTCTGATTTAGTATGAATTAGTTATGAAGTTTTCAAATTGACGGTGAAACGGTGAAAGGGCAAAGGCATAAGAGGAGCAAGGTGACTTGGACAGAACCGGTGACTTTTGGGATATAGGGGTAAAACAGACGAGTGGGACACAACTAGGGGCATAAATCTAATTATCCCTATAAAAAATTCTATCACACTTGCTTACATCAAAAGTATATTTAATTTCGTCTCTTCTAGCAGGTGTAGGTTATTAAGCAGAACATGCAAAAGGTTTTGACTTTGGCGCTTGAACCCATTCGGCTACACATATATTAACATAATCCTCACTAGCCGAATCACTATCATAATCTAAGGCATTGACTACACGGTTATCTTTCTCTTTATTTCTATTATCTTTAAACCGGCTATATTGTTTAATTTCCTTAGCCCACTTTTCTTGCGCCAAAGCCTTCTGCAAAACTTGATTAACGTCTAAAAATTCTTGCCCTTCTAGTTTATCCTTAATATGAGCAAGTAGACCCGAAAAGGCAAGATCGGCTAAATCCTTTTCGGCTATGGTCAAGCTGAAACATCGGTTTTTGACATCTCTAAACCTCCTAATATAATCATGAACATGTTCATTATATTTCTGCCTAACCATAGTTAGATCTGAAAGTCAAAGTTCTGTTTCACCGCTATAAAAATACTCATGAAATTTTTGCTCCAATTGTGCCCATGTTGAAATCGAATTAGGAGCAAGCGATGTAAACCAAGTAAATGCAGTACCAGATAAAGATAATGGAAACAATTTTAATCTATAAACATTCGATGTCCCGACCTCGCTGCATTGTGCTAAAAATTGTCCCACATGCTCAAAAGTAGATCTACCATCTTCCCCCGTAAATTTAACAAAATCTGGAATTCTAAAACCACGAGGATATGGTGTCAAGTCAAAATAATCAGGTATGGTTTTTGATATGCACGTGCTCTACCCTTAGGTTCTAAACCAAATTCTCTAAGTATATTAGCAAACTGATCCTTAAAATTATTTTTGGGCTGTAGAGAACTGGCTTGTGGAGCAGATGGAACACCAACATGTGGTGGAAATTCTGGCAAAGAAATTGGAGCATGCGAAGTTTGCAACGGATACCCACTAAAATATGAATCAGGTACCAGCCCATATGGAACCCCAGTACCGACAGGCGGTAGTGGTGGCGTACTATATGCCACTGTCCGATAACTAGGCTGCTGAATATTAGAATTAAATCCAAATCTTCGGTTATTGCTATTGTGATTTTCTGAAACCGAAGTCGAAACAATAGGAGCAGTAGTACTAGAAACAAAATTATTAGCCGAACTACCAACATAGTTCCGACCATCCAGATTATTGTTTAAAGGGACGTGAGGTTGCATAGCATTAGTTGATGCACCAGAGGTATGTATATTACTTGGCAAATTGTTAAATCCGCTACTGTCTGTTGGCATCGGTCTTTTTACAGAATACTCATCATTGACTTGCAACACTAATGAGCGTACATGACCAGGTAGACAATTTTCAAGATCTTTATTAAACTGCACCTTAAATTCTTCAAGTCTATTAGCTACTGCTTGAGTAATTGTACGTGTAGTATTTTTCATATCAGAACCATATTTACTAGCTACGGACACATCAATTAGATGAGCAATTTCTTAGGTTGAGTTTTTTACCTGAGCATCGGAAGGGCTCGGAACTACCTTTTTGACGACACCGTTCCTCGTCTTCGCGTATCCAGCCAACTTCAGCTTCAACCTCTCAACCTTTTCTTTCTCAAGCTCCTCTTCAAGCTCGCGCCGAACATCTTCTGATAGATCATCGAGTGTGACGGCAATGGCGTTCTCCGGGTCGATGTCGCTCCCGTTCTTGGACTCGGTACTCATCATGTAGCTCTTCTTCTTCTCATCCCCAGCGGAGTCGCCAAATTGTGTTGGCACGCGAAATCGCCGTGCAACACCAGGATATTCGTCGTGCTTTCGTGACGACGAACGATTGCTTTACGAGCAAAGCAACAAAGATTTCCTCGCTTTCGTAGAGGAGAGACGATTGTTTTCCAGCGCAAAACGGCAAAGATCAACCAAACCCTAGGGCTGCTAGGGCTCGGCAGGAAGTAACGACGGAAAATAGACGTACGTGAAAATAGAGTTTGTATTGATAGATTGATTGTTGTGTTTTTCCAATCGGCCATGGCCTTACATATATACATCACGCTGGACTTGGTGTATAAGATTACAACTCTGAAGCTAAAACCGATCAGTACTAGCCTTTCTTGATTCGGTTACCATGTAGCATACTTCTACAAAAAATATACTTGCCAATCTAAGTACATAGCAAATCTAGGCCATATCCACGTACATGCACTCTTGCATATATGAATAAAGTATTCCGGCCACGTCGCCATCACACTAAATATAGTGGCTAAGCATATGTATAAATACCTTGAGCCCACAAAGAAAATATTAAATATTCCGGCAACGTCACAAATCAAACTGGATAATGGCCATCAGGACTAAGCATACTTCTTCATATACGTAGATATATATCACTTGCATGCATCATGCCATGGTCCAGTATAGCATATGATTCTTCTTAGGACTTGTATCTTCACCTTCCATGAAATTTCCCGTGGCAATACTTCAACAATGCATTAACCGATCAGCTTGATAAATCATTGATTTAATTTGGCTCATCACATACTAAGTAGCCAAATTATACCATCAACACACCATAGCCAAATCTGTGTGAGAGAGAGTTGAGTGTTGGGGAGACTATCATTTGAAGCACAAGAGCAAGGAGTTCATCATCAACACACCATCTATTACCTTTTGGAGAGTGGTGTCTCCTAGATTGGTTAGGTGTCACTTGGGAGCCTCTAACAAGATTGTGGAGTTGAACCAAGGAGTTTGTAAGGGCAAGGAGATCGCCTACTTCGTGAAGATCTACCCGAGTGAGGCAAGTACTCCGTGGGCGATGGCCATGGTGGGATAGACATGGTTGCTTCTTCGTGGACCCTTCATGGGTGAAGCCCTCTGTGGACTCATGCAGCCGTTACCCTTAGTGGGTTGAAGTCTCCATCAACGTGGATGTACGATAGCACCACCTATGGAAACCACGCCAAAAATCCCCGTGTCTTCATTGTGTTTGCACATTCCAATCCCATCCCGTTACTTTCTTGCAAATGGCATGCTTTACTCTTTTCGCTGCTTATACTCTTGCCATGCTTGCTTGAAATGTATTGTGAATGCTTAAACTTGGGCTAAAATCCACCTCAAATTGGAGAACTTAAAAACTGCTACGTTTGCTTGTTGAGGGTCTAATCACCCCCCCTCTAGACACCTCTTCTCGATCCTTTCAATTGGTGTCAGAGCATTGGTCTCCATTGCTTTGGTTTAATCACCATTAGAGGAAGATGGATGAGTATACTATTGGGAGTATTAGACATAGAGTGCCTATGCTTGACGGAGAGTTCTATAGTGCTTGGAAAAATGAGATGCTTGAGATTTTCAATGAATATAATCTGAACAAGTATATTACTAGCCTTGTGCGCCTCCTATTGATCCCTTGCAGATATAACTACTGAGTATAAACCACCCAGAAGGGGCCGGTTTATGCTCATCCGTATTAAAGCCCATGAAGACAAGGAGTATGGAGTTCTACCATTGAAGCTTAGAGGCCCAAAGCCCAAAGGCGGTTTAGAGCCCATAAACAGAAAACCGGCATGAGATGTGTAAACTTGTGTTGTAAGTTAGGAAAGGTAGAAACCGAGCCGGACACGTGTATGAGCCAGCCTCGTAGTTCAGAAACCGCCAAGGCCAACTCGTATATAAAGGATGACCCGCGCGGTTCAGGGACAAGAAACCACAAATCAAGAGATAGGTAAAGCAGATTCGCTCCCTGCTCATCGAGACCCATCAATTCCATGACAACTGGATCGTAGGCTTTTACCTTCACCGCAAGGGGCCGAACCAGTATAAACTCCCCGTGTCCTTTGTCCGGTTTAACCCCTTTTTGCTAATCTCGTTGCGATGGCTCCACGACTAAGTCCTCTCACTAGGACATCTGACGTGTTAATTCCATGACAGTTGGCGCCCACCGTGGGGCTATCACACGATGGTTTCGAGTTCTTAAAGGGCAACGTTGAAGGACTCAAGGGATACGCGGTTGGCCGGATGACCAAGAGTCGTCGCGGCAAGCTCTACATCGATGACGCAGGATGGGGCCCTGAGGCCGACTCAATTGAGTACGGGTACCGGGTCCCCTTCGGCGGAATTCACGTTTTCATTGGCAAGGTCGGCGAACTGGGCCCTGAGCCGGACAACTGCACCGACCTCGTCGAGATGGCTCAAAATGCGAGTCCTGCCTGGGTTAAGCCTGCCATGAAGCGTGCGTTCGTAGGGTTCCTTCAGGGTGCGGGATTTGAACCAGTGTCCGATGGTGAGATGGCCGTTTATTCTAATGGCGAGTCATCAACCGGCGAGACCGAGTCGCTATACCAGATGCAAGATGGTCAGTTTAGGGGCTGTTCCGATGGCAATAGTATTCCGGACCCCCTTGAACCGCCGAACCGGGTTGCAGTCTTCATGGCCGGTACGCAGCCCATGTTGCAATCTTCAACTACACCAGCAATGATTACCGGATCGGTAGCCGGGGCAGGAGGCCCTGCGCGTCGGCCGGCTCAAGTTCTTTCCGGTTGTTGGATGCTTGGATGGCATTGTTGACCACGGCAGTTACCCCGGAGACTCAAGATCAGCATAACGCGGAGGTTACAAAGCTAAGGGATCAGATAACTCAGGCCAAGGAGGACTTGGCGGCTGAGGAAGCCAGGATGACTGAAGAACAGGCCACTTTAGATGCCCAGTCACAGCAGATCCAGGCGCAGAATTACTGGCTTATGTTGGATCAGAACGCGTCAAATGAAGTGCTGAGGAGGAGGCACCGATCTCGTCTGCCGCCGGTTTACGAAGGACTGAATCTCTTCAATATGGTGGGGGCCAGGCCAAGTGATCCGGCAGCCGTGAACCGGACCGAGGCACCTGGGACCGGAGCTCCGGGTCAGCCACGGGTGATGGACCCGCTTCGACGGACGGATAACCCGCCGCAATACGTACCAACACCACCGGGTCACTTCTCTAGCCCTTTGGATAACATGATTGCTGCAGCATCTCATTTGGCAGCTATTCCAATGGAGGGCGAGTCACTGGCGGCGGTTGAAACGCGATGGTCCAGGGATCTTCTTCAAACCGCCATGGTGCAACATCAGGCTTATTCATATAGTCGAGACAGAATACATTCAACCCCTCGTCCGAGCAAGAGTTACAGCAGGCATATTGATGAACCGGTTGTGTCAAGCAGTGCGCGGGGCCGTGACGCCCCTCGAGGGCCTAATCCGGAGCGCGGTGGTATGAATGCTCAGGATATGGTAAACAATGGCAGAGCGCGACGAGAGGCAGAGTTAGCAGTGCAGTTGGCGGCACAGTACGCGAACCATCAACCCGCTCTGGTTCAACTGGCGGCATCAGTTGAACGTGGATGGGCTTTTAGCTCTTGGGGAGGACCGTGCCTCACGCCAGCTCTACGTAATGTGCGGCTACCCAAGGATTTCAAGGGTCCACGTAAAGTGCCTAATTACACCGCCGATTTACCTCCCGAGTCATGGGTTGAGAGTTATGAGATGGCAATGGAGATGCTGGATGCGGATGAAGTGGCGTGTACAAAATACTTCACCATGATGTTAGATGGAACGGCTCGCACCTGGTTAAAAAGTCTGCCCGTTAACTCGATCGGTTCACGGGACGAGTTGAAGGCCCGGTTTATAGCAAACTTCAAGGATACGTGCAAACAACCCATTTCGATTGTGGATCTGGCTGCTTGCGTCCAAGGAGAGAATGAATCCTACATTCGTCGGACCGGGTTTCGGAAATCCTACATTCGTCGGACCGCATCAATGCTGATTCGGTAATTATAACATTGGAGGGCAATTGCCGGTTCAAGTCGCTGAAGATGAAATTGGGACGACTCAAGTGTCACTGCAATGACATGGGAATGCTCATGGCAGCCTTGGTTAAGTATGCCAATTCTGATAACAACAAGGATCCTGAGTCTGACAAAGAGAAGCCGGAGAAGGGAAAGAAGAATGCTGGCACAAAAGGACAGCATAACCAGGCTGGCCATGGGAATAACGGTAAGCGCAAGGCAGACAATAATTCTGATTTTGAGGCTAACACCAATGTTCAAGGTAATAATCAGCACCGTAAAGATAAACCGCCCCCGCGGGGCTGAGGATCAGGGATGAATCTGGAGCGTCTGTTCAACCAGCCTTGCCCAAAGCACGGGACGCAAGACAAACCGGCTACGCATTTATGGAAGGATTGCTTCATTATGCGAGAGTTCAAAAATTCAGATCTCTTCCGGTATGATCATGGACCGTCCGACAGTTCAGGACCTGGGTTTCATGGACCGGGTTACGGTGGAGGTAATTCCGGTTCAGGTTTCCAGGGTAACCAAGGTGGACAGGGCAACCAAGGTGGTTATAATCAACAAGGGAATCAGGAACAACAGTAGTCGGGTTATCAGAGCAGCCCGAAGCAGTTAAATGGTGGACAGTATCATGTCTTCACGACTAGTCTGTGCAAGCGCGATCAGAAGCTCCATAAAGGGGCAGTAAACTTCGTTGAACCGGTGGTGACCCGTTATCTACGCTGGTCTGAATAGCCTATTGTGTGGAGTCGGGAGGATCATCCGCCCCGGGTTGATAATCCTGGTCATCTAGCGTTGGTGGTTGCACCGCAAGTTGGAGGTTATAAGTTCACCAAGGTGCTCATGGATGGAGGGAGGTATCAACATCTTGTATTATGAAACCTTCCGACGTATGGGGTTAACAGATAAGAATCTTAAACCATAAAATACCGTTTTCACGGTGTGGTACCTGGGAAATCAGCTTACCCGGTCGGTAAGATAGCTCTGGAGGTAGTTTTTGGAGATGATCATGATTCAAGGTCTGAGACATTGACCTTTGAAGTGGTTAAAATAAAAAGTCCGTACCATGCCCTGTTTGGACGGCCGGTTTACGCTAAATTCATGGCAAGGCTGTGTTATGTTTATCTGGAGCTCAAGATGCCGGGTCATAAGGGGACTGTCGGTGTCAAAACCGGCGGATCTCGGGTAGGGGGTCCCAAACTGTGCGTCTAGGCGGATGGTAACAGGAGACAAGGGACACGATGTTTTTACCTGTGTTCGGCCCTCTCTATGGAGGTAAAACCCTACTCCAGCTTGATTGATATTGATGATATGGGTAGTACAAGAGTAGATCTACCACGAGATCAAGGAGGCTAAACCCTAGAAGCTAGCCTATGGTATGATTGTTGTTCGTCCTATGGACTAAAACCCTCCAGTTTATATAGACACCGGAGGGGGCTAGGGTTACACAGAGTCGGTTACAATGGTAGGAGATCTACGTATCAGCTACCACCTTAACACCAAAGAAGAGTTCGACCCAATGCTTTATTTCTGTCTTAGTGAATCCCGATTCGACATTAAAAGCAAGCTTGCCTTCCACGCCAAGGAAAGTCCCATCCGGACACGGGACGAAGTCTTCAATCTTGTATCTTCATAGTCTTGGAGTCCGGCCAACGATGATAGTTCGGCTATCCGGACACCCCCTAGTCCAGGACTCCCTCAGGGACCATCACAGTTCATGGTAGCCGCAAGATGGCTCTGGAGTGCGAGGAAGGTGATGCGGCTTTTGTCTTCGGCATTGCAAGGTGGGTTCCTCCTCCGAATAATTCATAGAAGATTGTGAACACCAGGATAGTGTCCGGCTCTGCAAAATAAATTCCACATACCACCGTAGAGAGAATAATATTTACACAACTTCATTCTGCTGACGTATTTCGTAGCATGACTTCACGCCACGGCCAAGCCTTTACTCGAATTGTTTTTATTGTTCCACCTCAGCACGTTTAGCGAAGCGGTTTCCTTGGCACGTCTTATCAAAGCAGAGATCATGTCCCCTTATTCCGGGATTCTCATCAATACGGACGTGGGTAACCCAACCGCGCCCATTGCCACGCCCCCTCCATCAAAGGCGAGTTCCAGACGGTCACGGGGACGACTCTTGGTATTCTACCCCTTTATAATGAGACCAAGGCCTGTTCCTTTTCTTCAATCCTTAATCGATCCGCCCCTCGCCCCGGGTTCCAACACCCAAGGCTCCAGATTCGGGTGCTTCGGACCTTCGACAATGTCCGGCTCCGACCTACAGGGCCGGTGGATGCCCTCTTCCGTCACGGAAGAGGACGTGCTACAGCTGAGAGACGCCAGGTATCTAACCTGTGAGATTTCGCATAGGCTGCCCGCCCAAGGGCAAGTCATTCCCACCCCCGAGCCTGGTGAGAGCGTGGTGTTCATGTCTCACTTCCATCGGGGTTTAGGCTTCCCGACGGACCCCTTCGTGAGGGGGCTCATGTTTTATTATGGGGTGGAATTCCATGACTTGGCTCCGGAGTCCATCCTCCACATCTCATCGTTCATTGTTGTCTGCGAAGCCTTCCTCCGCACTACCCCTCACTTCGGATTGTGGCTCAAGACCTTCAACGTGGAGATGAAGATGATCGAGGGGCAACAGGCAGAGTGTGGAGGGGCAGTTATAAGCAAGAGGGCCGATGCTCCATGGCCCGAGGGCTCTTTTCAAGAGGAGCTTGGTTTGTGGCAACAGGAGTGGTTCTACATCACCGCTCCCAGGGGCACCAGGCAGGTGGCGCCACCTGCCTTTCGCCCGGGCCCTCCACAGCGGCTGGCGTCATGGGTCAACAAAGGGCTTGACTGGGGGCCGTCCAAGGACATACCAATACTGCAGGGCCGGATTCGAGACCTCCAAGAGAGGGAGATCAATCTGGTCGTAGTGGCGCAGGTTATGCTGATCCGACGCCTTCTGCCCTGCAAACGTTGCCCTTTCCGGCTGTGGGAATTCAATCCGGAGGGACCACGAGCTCTCCACCACTTCATGAGTGCGACGCCCGTGGAAATGTATAAGTTGTTCTTCGGATCACAAGAGATGTTTCCGGACTTAACCGAGGACGCATGTCTGAGTTGCAATCACCCGGATACTCAAGTAAGTAGTTCCCGTGCCCTGACGTGCTATCCGTATATTCATCATAATTCTTGCTCTTTAAAAAGCTGTCCCCTGAACAGGAGTGGATAGCAGAAGCAAAGCTAATAAGGTGTCCAGCCCCCCTCCCTGAGACCACGCCGGATCCTGTGTTAGCCAAGATGCTGGAGGCTGTGCCTTTAGAAGAGGGCGAAGGGGGAAATAGGGAAGCTACCGCCTCTGCTAAAGAGGCTCTCAAGAAATGGGGGATCGAGAATCCCTCCCTCCAGGGGGAGAAGAGGACCGCTTCCAAAGATCCGGAGGTCAAGGCCTCAAAGCGGGGGAAGAAATCTTCACCGGAGGGTCCTGGGCCAGGAGAAACCCCGGCCGCACTATTTCCCCAAGGGAATCAGCCCTCCAGCGAGCCGTAAGTAGAAAAGAGGAGTTTTGTAATAAGGGACATCCCTGTTTTTATTTCTGAGGATAACCAAAGTTCTTACCTTGTAGTTCGGATCTCAGCCCTTCTCAGTAGAGCTCATCTTCGGGGGATCTTCGTCCGGAGATGATGGAGAGCAAGACGCCTCCATCTTCCGCACCGTCAGGCGGGGCGGACGACCCTGAGGTGTCATCGCGGAGGGTCTCCCTGAGTCCGCGGGGCCGAAGAGTTCGCACCAACGGTGTACGGCCGAAGAGCCAAGGATCTGCCGAGAGGGCGTTTATCTCGTAAGATCACCGTACATTAATGAGTATGGTGATTGAAAGGATTTCATCCGCGAGAGCGGGTTGTATGAGGCCGTCGAAGTTTATCGACGGGTTTGAGGTACGTGAAAATGACATACTTTTTGACAGTTTTGTGCTTAGAATGCGCCCTGTATAGATAGTAGCCCCTGAGACTCGGTATGTTGCCGAAAACGACAGCGTGCCGAGGATCATAATCTCAGTTATAAGGTGTCGCCCTTCCCGTATAGGTGGCGGGGCATTCGGTGGCCAGCCGGACTGATGTAGTTGCCGAACTGAAGTGGCAACTTGACGTTGCGGATGTGGACATCGCGCTGGTCAATAAACGACTTGACGAGTCACAAGGTAGGTGGCTTCTCCACGGTCGCCTGGTATGGGAGCTGATGGCCACGCCTTACAACATGTATGCTTGATGCAGATGGCGCCGCTGCTATGGAGGACCTTCGGGCAGAGCTTGCTCGAGCCAAGGAGCAAGCCAGAAAGAGTGATGTGGCTGCCTCGAAGGCGGCCGAAGAGCTAAAAGCCGAAAAGGCTGCTCACTGCCGAAGCAGGGAGGAGATGGCCGAAATGGCCGTGAAGCTGAAGGATGCTACCGACCGCTATGAGGTTTGTCACACCCTGATTTCCATGGCACAACACTTAAGATGATAAATCATGATAAAATGTGGTTTGACAAAAACTTTCGAGTGTTTTGGACTTTGCTTGATTGGATTTTTGTTTGCTGTTTGCAAGTGCTCTAAAAATCAAATAAATCCTCCAACTCCTATACTTCATCTCCTTGATCCAAAACCTTTCCCCAATGATCATGCCATGTGTATAGAGCAATATAGTATTTTCTTACAAAATTATTTTGGCCAAAAAGTATTTTTCTAAAATTAGTTTTTCAAAAACCCCTGAATTGAGGTTTGCACTGCAAGTACTTAATTAAGGGCAGTAAAAATCTTTCCAAAAATATATTTGACTCCTATTAGATATAGGGTACCCAAAAACCACAAAAATATAATTTTTAAATGTTATTTTCCTATTTTATTTAAAAGCTTTTTCTTAAGGCAAGAAATGGTCTTTAATAGGGGAAAATTATTTTATTGTTTCAAAAATATTTGACAAAAATTAGGGAAACTCAGTGGACATATATTTTCCATATATAAGAGTTTCAACACATGGTCATGTTCAAAATATTGGTCAAACCCCTCAAAAACCCTTTCTGGATATTTCAAGCTTTTGAAATATTTACAAAGGAAATATTCTCCAAAAATTCCAAGAAAATTCTATCATGTCACATATGATATAGTAGGTGATCTTGCCAAGTCTCATGACTTGGAGAACAAGATAACATCATCAAATCCCCTCAAAACCATTTCTGTCCATTTTGAAGTTTGGGCAACTTTACATTGCCAAACATTCCCAAATAAACTCAAACCTTGTGAACATTCTCAAATGTTCTAATTATTCATCTAGACCAAATGGCACAAGTTGGAGAACAAGTTAACTTGATCAAAGTGCCCCAAAAGCCTTCCTGTCCAGAACCAAATTTGGACAACTCTACATTGCCAAGTGTGTCCTTTTGATCTTAATTTTTGTGGGCATGTTCAAATCCTCAAATGATGACACTACACCAAGTGGTGCATCAAGGAGAATAGATTTGCATGGCTAAATCTTGGCAAAGCCATTTCTGCTGATTTCTAGGGTTCCCAAAGTTACATTGGCTACTTTGCCCAAATGAGCTCAAACTTGGTGTAACACCCTAATTCTATGTGCCATTCCATCCTGTTAGTTCTCATGGCAGGTGGAATTAATTTTCTTGCCCAAACCATTATCAAACACCTTCTGACACTTTACCAAAATGCCATTTTTGATCTCTTCCACTCTTCTCCATGGCCTCTACTTTTTACCACAACCTCTCCTAGTCCCCCTCTAGTACCTGGATGCTTTCATGTCCAAGGAAGCAATGATGGAGGCCGGGGAGAACTCCATTTTTCTTCCCTGGACAGCAGTTTTCCCTCTCTCTCTCGACCCCTCCTCTCCTCTACTGGTTCCCCAAGGCATCCAATGCCATTTTCACTTTGTTTACTCCCTCCCAGAGCTCCCAGACGCAAGTGGGCGCGTGAGGACGCGAAGAAAAGCCGCGGGTGCCGGCCATTTGCGCGCTCTGGAGAACGTCAGCGTGCTCCCGACCGTTGACACGGCACTCCCAACCACCTCGAGCCTCCCCCTCGCACCAGTCGAGGTGCCTCGGCGTCCGCAACACGCTACGCAGTCGGCCCCCTCCTCTCACCTCCTCCCCGCGCCTCCGCGCTAGCAAACAGAGGCCGCCCGAGCGCGCCAATGGTGCGGCTCACATGCGCGCGTCTCTGACCTCTACCCACTCCCTCTCTCTATTCCTCCCGATGTAGTCGACGTCCAGGAACACCCCAGACACCACGCCCTCTTCCCCCGAGCCCTACAGCGACGAGCAGGAGCCCACCGGCGCATGAGTCCACGGCACCCCGCCATTCGCCTATTTAAAGGCCTCCCCGAGCCCTCTCTCTACTCCTTTGGCCCTCTCTCCCTCCCAGCAACCGTCTGGACCAACTCATTCTTCCTCCCATGCCCTCTGTCCACCTCCATGGCTGGAGCAGTGCCGCCGGCCTCCACCTAAATTCAGCCGAGCCTGAGCTCTTCTCCCTCTCCTCTCTCCACCAGCAGGCTCCCCTGAGCAAGGCGGAGCTCCCACGCTCTTTCCCTCATCCAGGGATGCACCGTAGCGCCGTGCCCAATCTCGCCCGACGCCACCGTCCGCCGGCATCCAAGCCGCCGTCGCCTCGACCATCCTCGGCAGCCGTGGCATACACGAATGGATGCGGCGTTTGACGCCGAGCTCATCCATAGCCAGAGCGTCGCCGGACGTGCTCCGTAGCACCGACAGTCATCGTCGGGGCTCTCTTCTCCTCGCCAGCGAAGCGCGGGAGGTTGAGGACGATCTGCAGCAGGCCCCGCTCGCTGATGGCTCAGCCACCGGGCCACGCCGCAAGTGGAGGCGCTGTTCGCTTTCTCCAGCGTCCCGAGCGAAGGTGTACTCCACTGGCGCCGACGTCGCTTGTCAGCAATAAGCAGCAGGTGAGCCATCGGGCCGTCCACGGCTATCTCTCGCCGGTGCGCAGTATAAGGGTAATGCCTTATATTTCTTTTTATTCTTTTCCAGTGAGTTTCTAAAATCCATAAATAATTCAAATTAACTCCAATTTTGATGATTCAAATTTCTAGTAGTTCCTAAAATCATTCCCTATCACATGGTGCTATTTGCACATTTTTCCAGAATCATTTCCTTCACAAATATTTATCAAATCCTGTTTTTCCATTTCTGTGATGAACTTTAGAAAATCACAAAGAGCTCAAAATTGATCCAAATGCCATGATTCAAATTCCTAGATGATTCTAAGTTCATAACTTAGTTTATGAACATTTTTATTAATACTTTCTGTATCCCACAATATAATGAGCCATTTCTTCATATTTGTCAACTTTGCAAATTCATAGGGAATTCATTTGAACTCCAAATCCAGTGAAACCAATTCCTAGATGCTTCTAAAATCATCCTTTGTTAAATGGGTGCCTTTGCTCATTTTTCAAAAATATATTTCTGTACACTTCTTACAAATCCATAAACCCCTTGATTCCATCATATTGAAATGTTCAGAGATGTCCATTGATCAAATCCTAATGAAACCACTTTGGTCATCCCTCATATGACCAGAGGTATCCCAGAAAAGTCCAACTCATATTTTTAGAGCACTTTTATTTCCTGCCTTGTTGTGTTGCTTATTATGGTTGCTTTCAACGATAGTTGACGAAGTAGACGCAATGCTCGGAGTTGGACCAGAGATATTTGAAGACCTCAAGACTTTGTTAAAACAGTAAGCAGCCCTTTGACCATGTCTATGAAACCCTTTTATGCATGTCACATAGCTCTTTATTATTGTTGCATCGAATCATGATGAGATGGTGAACCACGTGGGTTGGTTGCCTCACACTTCCTCGTTGATACTTGCATTGTGCATGACCCTACCTTCTTATGAGGGTTATGCGGTGGGAGTAGATAGGATGCTAAAGTAGTGCTACACAAAAGGGACGGGAATATGCATGGTGATGGAGACAAAGTATTTTCAAAGGACTTTTCGAAAACCCCGTCGGGTGCCACTTATGCCCGAGGGAGATGATGAGATGGGTAACCACTTGATGACGAAGTGGTGTACCGAGGCAAGTGTGTGTGTTGTTTTCAAAATGGATTGGTTTAAGTTGCGACCGTTATTCCAACCTTACATGCGCAACCACTCTACCCTTATATGGGAAAGGGCATTATTGAGTACCTGGACCGATAATAGCATGGAGCCTGCATTACTAGTGACAGGAGAGTTGTTGGTGCGCTCTCTCAGGACGGGTCGTGCCAGGTAGGGCAGCCATGACCATTTTTATGGGGCACCGGACACACCGTTGGTACCCCGTGCCAGTGGTATGTGATAAATATGGGAGCAAGGCTCCACGAAAATGTTATGTGAAATGTTGGGCACGGGGGTTACTGCCAATCGAGTGGACTCCATGTTAGTGTTGTCTAGGGAAAGGTAGTGATCGGGTGCTTACCCCGGGTACTTGAGGTATCGCGGGTCGTGGATGACACGGAAGTTCCCCGGATCTTGTGGGTAAAGTGTGCAACCTCTGCAGAGTGTAAAACTATTTGAATAGCCGTGTCCACGGTCAAGGACAGTTGGGTAACCGCTCTTGGGCTACGTCCATATGTTTATGAAAAACAACACAGTTTGGTGATATTGATGATGCGACTCGTGAAGAAGTCACGATGAGCTTGAGCATGAGTTGTTTATAACTCTTTCTCGATGATGATGTCTGAAACCTCCTGATAGTTGTTGCAGACACATTCATGCCCTTGATAAATGTTGATCATACTTGCATGAGGAAAACTAGCTTTCTGCAAAAATTTACCTATATCTGTTGTATCTTGAACCAAAACATGGGTTGCTTGCGAGTACATTCAAAGTACTCATTGGCTTGCCACTGGTTATTTTATTGGCCAGGCATGAAAGAACATGATGTGATGAAGAACACTTCGGTGACGAGCATGCGAGCTAGGACGTTTCCCAGTCAGAATGCCTATAGGGTTAAGGCAGATGGCATGGGCCCAAGTTATCGACGAAGATTTCCGCTGCGATGATATACTCAAGACTTGACCATAATGGTCCTACTTGTGTGAAACGGTATGTATGGATATAAGACTCTTGTTATTCAGCTTCTGTGTGTTCAGTGAGCATTGATCTCCGGGATCATCAGACACGCAGCTGTGATCACGACTTATGAGTCGGGGTCCCCACAGAGTGGTATCGAGCCATCCCGACCGTAGGAAGCCTTAGCTAGCATGGTCGTTAGTTAGGATAAAACTATTTCCAAAACAACTACTAGTTTTCAAAACTATCTCAGTATTTCTCTTCCTTCTCGCTTTCAAAAAACTAAGGTATACTTTCCTTATTGATCTCTTCCCCTTCAAAACCTTTGGTCGCTAGAACCCTTATGCCCCTGACCACTGGATTCCTTGTAATCCTCGTGGATAATATAGAAGGAAGATGCCTTGCCAGACATTCACTCACATCTCCTGAATACAAGATTGGCGACATGACAACAAGACGATACCAACAGAAGATACATCCTCGAGGGATGAGGACCTGAAGACCCAGGAGATGGTGACACCCTTGACACTGCCCCAAGATGATACAACCTTAGCCTACGACGATCAGGGCATAGGATATGCAAGATCATGATATACATCGCTAATAGAGCAACCATGTCCCTACGGTTGTTGTATCGGTGACTGTCGGTGTCAAAACCGGCGGATCTCGGGTAGTGGGTCCCGAACTGTGCGTCTAGGCGGATGGTAACAAGAGACGAGGGACACAATGTTTTTACCCAGGTTCGGGCCCTCTCGATGGAGGTAAAACCCTACATCCTGCTTGATTAATATTGATGATATGGGTAGTACAAGAGTAGATCTACCACGAGATCAAGGAGGTTAAACCCTAGAAGCTAGCCTATGGTATGATTGTTGAGATGTATGTTCGTCCTACGGACTAAGGCCCTCCGGTTTATATAGACACCGGAGAGGCTAGGGTTACACAGAGTCGGTTATAATGGTAGGAGATCTACATATCCGATTGCCAAGCTTGCCTTCCACGCCAAGGAAAGTACCATCCGGACACGAGCCGAGTCTTCAATCTTCTATCTTCGTAGTCCGGGAGTCCGCGGATATTGATAGTCCGCTGTCCGACACCCCTAGTCTAGGACTCCTCAAGAGCCCCTCGAGCCAGTCTTCAATGACGATAAGTCCGGCGTGCATAATGTTCGGCATTGCAAGGCTGGTTCCTCCCTTGAATAATACGGAGAAGATAATGAACACCAGGATAGTCCGGCTCTGCAAAATAAATTCCACATTCCACCATAGAGAGAATAAAATATACACTTAGCTCAATCTGCTGACGCATTATGCGGCGCGACATCACACCGCAGCCAAGCCTTTGTTTGAATTACTATACCACCTCAGCACATTTAGCGAAGCGGTTTCCTTGGCACGTCCTGTCGAAGCAGAGATCGTGTTCCCCTTATTCCGGGATTCTCATCAATACGTGTGTGGGTAACCCAACCGCGCCATTGATGGTGGCTCTTGGGAGATAAGCGAGTTTTACCAGGCCGGTGAGGGACGCATAATTTTGTCCGCCTATATATAAGGGATAAGGATTTACCTTCTCACCTACGCCTTCTTCCTCCTTTGCTCATCCATCCCTGCGAACTCAAGCTCCAATGCCCAAGCTCGCGCATCTCGCCTTGACCTTTCTTCGAACATGTCCGGAGCGGGAGGTAAATGGATGACCTCCACCGCTAAGGAGGAGGACATCACCAAGCTGCGCGACGCCGATACCTTCCGGCGATATTATGATCGGCTGCCCGACGCAGGCAGCTCATCCCTACCCTGTGGCCTCATGAGAGGGTCGCCTTCCTCCCCACTTCCTCCGCTGGACTGGGCTTTCCGCCCATCCATTTGTCCGGGGCTCATGTTTTACTATGGCCTGATTTCCATGATCCGGCGCCAACTTCATCCTCAATATCTCGGTGTTTATCGTCGTGCGAGGCCTTTCTCTGCATCCGCCCCACTTCGCTCAGGGCTCAAGACCTTCAACGCTGTCAAGGTTGTGAAGGGACGCAAGCGAATGCGGAGGCCCCATGTTGGGCAAGCCGCCCAACGCCCCTTGGCTAGAAGGGACCTTCGTGGACTCCGCCAAGGGGTGGCAATCGGGTGGTTCTATATCACCGAGCCGCGCAAGCCTACATGGGCGGCGGCCCCCGAATTTAGATCTGGAATCCCCACGCAGCTCACCTCCTGGAAAGAGAAGGGCTTGCAGTGGGGCGATCCGGTGGAGGTGACGGGACTCTGAGCCTGCATCAAGAAGATGGTGAGCAATAGGCTCCGGCTCGTCGACGTGGTCCAAGTCATGCTCCTCCGGCGGATTCTCCCATGCTAAGAACGGGCATTCAATCTGTGGGAGTTTAATCCGGAATAGCACCAGACGTTGAGCGGGCTCTTCGTTACAACACACGAAGGTGCCTGGAGGGTGCTGTTCAAGGGCGCCGAAGCCCCCGCATCCGTGACCGAAGACCGCGGATTCAGCTTGCAGTCTCCGACTAACGAGGTAGGTGATTCGACCCCATTACGGGACACTTGTGGTAATTAGATTGACTCTAGCGAGGTTTTCAATCTGCCTCTTCCTTTGACAGGAATGGATGGAGAAGGCCAAGCTTCTCATCAGCCCGGCTCCCATGCCAGAAGAACCAGTGGATGCCCGCTTAGCAGGGCTGCTGGTTCCGGCACCGCACGTGGTGCCGGAGAAGAAGGCCAAGAAGGTGGCCACGGGGACTCGAAAGAGTTCCCGTAATCAGGCGTCTGACAACGACGAGGACTCCTCCCCCGAAGACGAGGAGGAGGAGGAGCACTCTCTCCCAGAGGAGGGAGAGAAGAAGAGGAAGGCCTCCCCAATCGGGGCGGCCGAAGGGTCCAAGAGGGGGAGAACTATCCCCCCAGACAGTTTCGCCAACATCAGCGTTGGCGAGGATGAATGGCCTCCAAGGGCCAGGCGTCCGTCCGGATCGTAAGTATTCAGATCATTTATATGCCGTACCCTTCATGTCACGAAGTATCCTTCTAACGCCGCATTCTGTCCGTAGTCCGGCCAGGGATGATCTTCCCGACTCGATGAGCGGGTCGTTGGCCTCGTCGGAAGTAAATTCCGTCCCGACCGCCTCTACCCCACGCGCTGACGAGGACGCCGAGGTGGGATCCCAAGAGGGGACCCATCGGGAGGAGGCTCTAGAGGCGCCATCAGGCGACCTCCCGGACTTTGTGCCGGACTCTACATCGGAACCCGCAGTGGTTCCAGAGTCCGGCAAGCGGCCCCTTCGAAAGAAGGGCAGGATCGGACGCCGGGCGGCCTCCGGCCCACCGAGGCGCCGGATAACCTGCTGGAGGCGCTTAAAGGCGCTCCATCGAGGAAGAACACCGCACTCTCATGGGTGCGGTGATTGAGAAGGTCCAGCTCGCCAAGAGCGGGCTGACCAAGCTCGCAGCAGCCTTCTAACAAAGCTTTGAGGTAAGAAGTTTAAAATTATGTAATGTAATACCGCGATAGACAAGAGTTCTCGATGCTTAGTTCGGTGTTCGGAAAGAAAAGCCGGACTAAGGATCTAACAAGATATACGCAGGGTTTCTAAAAATATGTCAATATGGGTTTGCAGGCTGCGCTGTTGACCTCTGCCGCATTAACGGTGGAGGTCGAGGCGCTGAAGAAGGACCTTGAGCGGTCGGAGCAAGAGCTCGGCCATGCCAAGAGGCAGCTCGAGGAAAAAGAAGGTGAATAACACCACTTTAAAGAAGTACCTTACAGAAAAGGGTTTTGGTTGCAAATAAGATTAACAAGGATAATATGTGTATTGCAGGGGCCACTAACGAGGTGGCAGCCCTGAAGGATGCCGTGTCCGTGGCCGAACGCAATGCGGCCACGAACGGGCTGAGCGAGAAAAGCAAGCGGCACTGGTGGCGGAAGTTCGCAAGAGCCCGTGCTCTCATGGAAAAGCATGAGAGTTTGGGCGTGACTCAAGACTCGAGAGTCCGAGCTTGCCTCGCCTCGAAAGTGCCAAGTCCGCCAAGGCCGAGGCCCGTAAGGCCCTTCAGAGGTAGAGGACATAAAGAAGATAGTGGCGGTAAGGCCTTTTTCATGCAGAGCGAGCACGTTAATGTAAATTACGGATACTTACCCGAATTCGTAGCTCTGTAGGCGTTTGCAGATCTGCCGCGTGGTGCGTCCGATGCCGCCAGATTCTATCGTGGCGAGGAGGGAGCTCGACGGAGAAGGTCTTCGGTCTCGAGATGCCGAGGCCGCCATCCGGTGCTTTCAAGCGACCAAATGAAGCAGCTGGTCGAACTCACAGGTAGCCGAGGAGGCCATGAAGGGCCTCATAGTCCGGTGTGGCTCGACAGGCCATGCCCGGCAGCTACTTTGGCCTAGTGCGGCGGCTGGTGGATGCATGCCCCTGTGCTGATGTAATCAAGTGCTCGCTTTGCATTGAAGGCGCTGCCGGGCCCTTGCCCGCATAAAGGTGCAATGGGCAAACCGATGCGAGAAGCTTCTCACGGATCCGCCGCCGGGCAAGGAGCATCGTCGCCAGAGCGGTATTATAAGGTTGTCTCAAGGGAGCTCGCGATATTGCGTATGAGTGCTCCCGAAATGTAATCTTTGAGTGAACTCGCAGTATTTATCCTCGGGCGCTGAAAACTTCGCTTATATGCGCCATGAGCAACGCTTGTTTAATTTAAAATATTACCTTCTGTGCGGCCGTTTGTAAAATCTGAGAGATGGCAAGTCATTGGCTTCAGCCCCCAAGCCACAAGTGCTAGGGTGTTCGATGATAAACTTGAGCACTCTTGTTCCCATTATTGGGTCCATCTAGGGAGGCGCTCAACACGACGAACAAGGCAACCGAACTTATAATGCTTGAACACTCTCACTTAGCCATAGAATTCTATAATTTTAAATTTCAGCGAAGCCCCGGTATTCGAAGACCAATCCGGGCGCTATCCACGCCTTCGCTCGGACATCATCCGAACTTCGCTCAAGCGGCATGAGTCTTTAAGGACCCGAAGAACCTCTCGAACAGCGACCAGTCTCTCGCCTTATCATGCCGCCGGTTTAGCTTTCTCCACTAAATGCGTTAACCTGCTCAACCGGGCGCAATCGCAGTGGTTCTCCCAAAGCTACCTTAGCCGACGGAACAGAATGTAAGGCACCAAAACATGGGAGCCGGGCAAACCCAACTATTGACCCAAGACATGATTCGAGCTGATTCATATAATGCTATAAGTTCGGGTGCCGCACTTGTGAAAGTGTTCGACTTAATCACACCATAATCTAGGGAATGAAGCCCTCGGCGATTCGGCCGCACCAAAGTATACGGATGCAAGATGTCATATAATGAACATATATAAAAGATAACGAATTGCAATGAAAAGGTAATGTACTTGCAAAAAGAAGTGCTGCGTTATTTATGAAAGAAGGTCTGCTAATAAAGCGGATCGATACAAATAGTGCGGTAAGCAAGGGATTTGGACTAAATGAACATGTCCCCTCGTGGATGAGCTGCGACTTGGTGTATGTAATTGAATTTAATGCTCGTAATTGAGACCACCAATATTCGCCAGGCCTCCTTTAGTCCCTCGACTGTTTGCATCGTGAGTTCGGCAAGTGCGCCATCGAACAAGGCTTCGATTAACAGAGTCCTGTATACATAAAAAAGAAAAGATAAAATAAAAATAAAACCAAGGGGCGCCGCGTGAGCCCCCGTGTGGTCGAGCCGCACTCTTGGTCCTTTAGATCGAGCCCTCCCTGCGCCCATGGTATCTCCAAAGCGTAATGATGTACGCGAGTGTTATTCTTGTGATCATGCGCTGGCGAGGGTTGGGGCCGCATTGCTACGCTGTGCTCGATCGCGCCAGTGGTCTTGGTTAGTGTTGCTCGGGCGCTTTTGATGTATCCGCTTTTTAGTTGCCGGACTTGAGAATTGCCGTGAAGGCTACTCGCATTTCGCCGCGAGAGTTGCAGTATGTTCCTCCGTTCGAGGGAGCGCCCGTATTCCCGCTGACCGTAATGACTCCACGAGGGCCCGCATCTTGAGCTTTAGGTATGCATAATGCGGCACCGCGTGAATTTTGCAACGCGTTCGTCCGAGCAGGCATGATAGCCGCCACGAACGGGACTATATCGAAGATTAATTCTTCGCTTCGAAATTATCCGGGATCCAAGACCACTTCCAGCAGGATCGAGCCTGCATAGCTTGGCTTCCACTCCCGGGATGACACCTTTAAAGGTTGTCTTTGTAGGTTTAATCTCGGATGGGTGTATGCCCATTTTGGCGACCGATCCTCGATAAAGCAGATTCAGTCGCTGCCGCCATCCATTAGGACTCTTGTGAGGTGAAATCCATCGACGATTGGGTCTAAGACCAATGCGCGAATCCGCCATGGCGATGCTGGTCGGATGGTCTCTTCGATCGAAAGTGATCGGACAGAGGACCATGGATTGAACTTTGGGGCGATCGCTCCATCGCATAGACGCCCCGAGGCGTGCTTCCTCTCCTCTTGGGTATATGGGTCGCGATATCATATTCACCGTCCGCACTTGTGGGGGAAACCTTCGTCCTCTATTGTTCGGCGGCGGGTCTCTTCCTCGCCATCGCTATTTAGCCCCTTGTCATTGTGTTCGCAATTAACTTGCCAGCCTGCTTGAACACCCAACAATCTCTATTGGTGTGATTAGCTGGCTTTTCGGGTGCCATGTATCCGCATGAGCGGTCGAGTATTCGGTCCAAATTGACGGACCCGAGTGGTTCTTTTAAATGGCTTCTTCCGCTGACCGGTTTGAGCCTTGAATCCGCATTGACCGCCAGATCCTCCTTATCGCCGCCGTTACGCGGCGCTTGTTTTTGATTCGACGTGACTCGCCGTTGTTGTCCTTAGTGTCCGGACCGCCAGAATTTTTGCGGAGATTGTTGCTGCGGGCTAGCTAGTTGTCCTCTCCCGCACAAAAGCGGTCATTAACGGCGTGAGGGCTGCCATGGATTTCGCTTCTCCTGCCCTGTGCGGGCTAGCCATTCGTCCCGGATGTTATGTTTGAAGGCTGCAAGGGCCTCCGCATCCGGACAGTCGACGATTTGATTTTTATTCGTCAAGAACCGTGTCCAGAATTGCCTGGCCGATTCGTTTGGCTGCTGAATAATGTGGCTTAGGTCATCGGCGTCCGGTGGTCGCACATATGTGCCTTGGAAGTTATCAAGGAACGCGGCCTCCAGGTCTTCCCAACACCCAATTGACTCTGCGGGCAAGGTGTTAAGCCAATGCCGAGCTGGTCCTTTAAGCTTGAGTGGGAGATATTTGATGGCGTGGAGATCGTCGCCGTGGGCCATATGGATGTGGAGAAGGTAGTCTTCGATCCACACCGCGGGGTCTGTCGTGCCATCGTAAGATTCGATGTTTACGGGTTTAAACCCTTCGGGGATCTGATGATCCATTACTTCATCCGTGAAGCATAATGGGTGTGCGGCGCCCCTGTATTGAGCAATATCGCGACGCAACTCGAGGGAGCGCTGTCTGCTATGTTCGGCCCGGCCGGCGTTATGTCCGGCGCGACGGTATTCGTCGTGGGTCGTAGGGCACCCACGTGATCCGTAGATGGATCTAGATTGTCTTGCTTTGTCCTCCAATATGTCTCGCAAGTCCGGCGCGTTCCCTTTTGGCTTCGTACTCTTGGAGCGATGCCGGGTACGGTCTTGGCTGGGGCACTCGATGCCTCTTCGCCACGCACCACGGGTGGTCGGTCACCATGTCGTCGCTGGTGATGAAGGTGTGTATGCTTCCTCCTCTAATCGGGGAGCAGCTTGCGTCTTAGGTAACTTTTGAGGGGCGCTCGAAGTTTATACTTTTGCCGCGAGGACCTCGGTCCATCGATCGCCAGCAGGTCTTGATCAACTTGAAGCTGCCGCTGCTTTTTCTTTAGGCTGTTTGCCATGGCGATAAGCCTGCGCTTGAAGCGCTCTTGTTCGACGGGATCCTCGTGTACGCGAATTCGTCATTGTTGAGGCTTGCCTCGCCTTCGTGAGGGAGGCATATAGTTATCGCCCTCAACCCCTTCGCTTGCCGCCTCTCGTGGGGCTTGCTTCAGATCCTCCTGCGCCCGAGTCGCAGGAGAGGGGATTGTCTTCGGCGCTCTCTGGAGTATTGTTGTCTCCTGTGCCGGAATCTCCATTCTTGGTGTGGCGGGATTTAGAGCGGCGCCGCTAACGCCGGCATTTGGGCTGCTTCTTTAAAGATTCTGCCTCCGCTGCTTCTTCGCCATCCCCTTCCTTTGGGGTATCCACCATGTATACGCTATATGACGAGGTAGCCTTCCAAAGGCCCTCGTAGGTGCTGGTTCTCGTTCGCTCTCCAAAGATCGCCGTCCATAGCGTCGATGTCTTGAGTCGTAGTCTAGCATGTCGGTTAAATCCTCGACAGTGGCTACAAAGTGGGTGGTGGGTGGGCTCTGAATTTCTTCATCGTCCGAACTCCAACCATCCTGGCCATAGTCCGGCCAGGATTCTTCTGATAGCGAGAGATGCTTCAGTGAATTCAGGATATCGCCGAAAGGCGAATGCTGAAAGATGTCTGCGGCGGTGAATTCCATAACCGGCACCCAATCCGAATTAGTTGGCTGGGGCGCGGGAGGCTCGGAGTCCGGCAAGGAGTCCGGCGCCTCGGGATCACGAGTTTCGCAGGGGACAAGATTGGTATCCGGCTCCATCGCTGTGGATGTTGAAGCCCCCAGGGCGGCGTCTATCCACCGGCCCTCGATATGGGCGATCAGCTCCGGGCTAATGGCCGAAGCGGATCCGAGTGCGGCCACCAAGGCACTGTCCAGCGGCAGAGCTAGATCGTGCCCTTCGTCACAGTGCGGCCCGCTTGGCTGTGGCTCGAGTCCGTCGAAGATCAAGTCTCCGCGGTCGTCGACCGTGAAGTTTAAGCTTCGAATCGACTCGACGCCAGGGCGAGCTTCGATCTGCTCCAGATGGCCAAGAGAATTGGCCCGCAGCAAAGCCGCCAATACGAAGATCTGTACGGGAGAAAAGTCTCACCCCGACAGCATTGATGGTTGAAGATGCCATCGAGCCTATCGGTGACGACACGAGGAACTCTCAATGAAAGCACCAATGTCGGTGTCAAACCGCGGATCTCGGTAGTGGGTCCCGAACTATGCGCCTAGGCGGATGGTAACAAGAGACGAGGGACACAATGTTTTTACCTGGTTCGGGCCCTCTCGATGGAGGTAAAACCCTCGTCCCCGCTTGATTAATATTGATGATATGGGTAGTACAAGAGTAGATCTACCACGAGATCAAGGAGGCTAAACCCTAGAAGCTAGCCTATGGTATGATTGTTGAGATGTATGTTCGTCCTACGGACTAAGGCCCTCCGGTTTATATAGACACCGGAGAGGCTAGGGTTACACAGAGTCGGTTATAATGGTAGGAGATCTACATATCCGTATTGCCAAGCTTGCCTTCCACGCCAAGGAAAGTACCATCCGGACACGAGCCGGAGTCTTCAATCTTCTATCTTCGTAGTCTGGGAGTCCGGCGGATATTGATAGTCCGGCTGTCCGGACACCCCCTAGTCCAGGACTCCCTCAGCGACCACCGGTGGATGAGAACCTAGCCATTTGGTCCGCCTCACTATAGTGAGCAGGAAAACGGTTCTCTTCATCCCCCGCTCTCAGTGACGATATTGTCAACAATGTGTTCGACGGATTGGACCTCTATTATGCCTTGTTAATGTCATTGCATAAAGAATGGCCACTTGGAACCGCCGACACCTTAAAAAGGCAAAAGTGATCGTCATGACTAAGAAGACAAGAGAAGATCAAGTCAATGCCAACCACGAGGAGCCACCTTCACCCCATCACTTCAACAGGCGAGAAGTTGTTGAAGAATCTTCAGGCTCAACCTGGATTGTTTCATCGAACAACTACAAGAGACGTAGCAACACGTGAGGAAATTTAGAAGACTGCATGAGGCACAAGGCACGACTACTGAGTCCGAGAACCCCTAGGGTAGGATGAGTCATGTACCCCCTATGCGCAGTCGAGTCCATATGATAGTTCGAATAGAACCATGATTGTGTGTTGCTTGTTGCTTGTTTTTATTTGTTTGTGTTTTGATATGGGTCGCACTTTTGCCCCAAGCGACAAGTATGCGACTATATGACCTGCCTTACCTTGTTCCTTTTTGTTTGGCCCTTTTTGCACCTGTTTGTTTGCACTTGCACTATAGAACCCCCTTTAGGCATTCCCCTCCTCTATGCTACCTCTCCCTCTCATCTCTCTCCTCAACTGAAGGCTAGCAAGACAAGATACACCAAGGATTCTACATTGGCAACCAACCAGCACTGAAGACTTTTGCTACAGCCTCCTCGACCAAGAGCAGCCCAGTAGAGTTAAGTTCACCTCTCAAGACTAGAAACCCATTCCTAGACCCTTCAAGACTTCATAAGATACCCCAGCTCGAGTCCTTAACCATGGGCTTAACCCATAGAATTGCAAGAGAACCTGTTAAGCCTCCGTAACCTTGCTTATCACTGGGTTCATTAGGGAACTAGTGGACATAGTGAACGAGCACATCATCATCCTAAGACAGCACCAAAACTGATGATGCCATTGGGAAGACCAATTTGAGGATATAGGAATAGAGGACAAATGACTTGATGAGTTTATATCAATGACTTGGGGGAACATGTAGGAATTCTCGTTGGACAAGAGATTTGGATTTTAGTAGGTGATTCTAGTTGAATATAGATGCTGAGTATGTCTACATGGTTCGGAGTAAATTGGATTTAGACTGATGTTCTCGATCATGATACCATGATTCTCGGCGGATGATAAACTAGGAGATTGGACTAATTGTCGGAGTTTATTTAGGCATCTTTGTGGGCTTGACCTTGGAATATTACTAGATCACAATAACGGGAATTGGTGGACTGACTATAGTAAAGCAGCCCTTTGAAGTATTGGGGATTATAAGGACTTTATGAGATCATGTGGGACACCAGCATAGGCGTTGGATTTGTAGAATTAAATGGAATTATGTAGTGATTGATGGAAGTTAATGGGCTGTTGGAGTTGATTCATAGGAAGGAAACAAGATCTTGGAGTGGCTTACGACGAGTTTCCTTAGGATAGAGATGCACTACCTTGGACCTTGGAAGAATGGGCTGAGCACTTGGATTATCATGTTTAATTGAAGCTTAGTAGCTTGTATGTTCTACCCATGGATTTTTAGGGGTAGACATACATATGAGTTTGGGGATTGTAGACATATATGATTTTGTTAGACATCCTCTCGGGAGCCATGAGGATATGAATAGCATGAGTGATGATTGGAGTTGACCTATACGAAATGATACTTTCAGCAGTATGATGTGATTTGTTTAAATGACTAGATAGCACAATTGGCATCTCAGGAACCGTGCTTAAAGATAAGATGATAAATGTTCACTCGCACACTAGAATCCTTGAAACCCTTACGCCCTACCAAGCCACAACATGGTCGGATCCTGACCTTGGGCTTTGGCTCTAGATCGATAAGACCTTGGCCAATACTCAACCTTGCCCATCACCAATGCCTCAACCCACTTTATGTACCCCATAGACTTCATGGAGTGCTTGGACAAGTTAGTTGCCATCTTTCTTTGATGACATACTTACCCGAAGACGGAAGAAGAATCGTTGAGCGGGTCAAGGAACATCTGAAGATCGTCATGTCTAGGAGGAAGAACTATGTCAACCGCCATCACCAAGAAGTGAACTTCCATGTTGAAGACCGTGCGTATCTACAAACCACTCCTCTCCAAGGAACCAAGCATTTCCATGACAAGGAGGCCTACAACAAGATTCATCGGCCTCCTTCGTGATCACTCCAAAAATTTAACAACCATCTCTGAGATCACTACGAGACGAAGAGAAGACATTTACTAGCTGGAGTTGCCACATGAGTTAACTAATGTGCACAATGCTTTCCATGCATCACAACCCCGGAAGTGTTTCCATCTTCCTAACTTGCCCGATCTCTACGAGGGCATTGACCACCGAGCCATCAACCCCCAGCCCAATCTAACCTAGCGCGAGCTACCCATTAGCAACCTGGATCAAGAAGAGCGTCATACATGAAGCCACACCATCAAGTACTTCAAGCTCAATGGAGCGCTACACGAAAGCAGAAGCAACATGAGGACTTGAAGACTACCCAAGATCCAAGTTTCTGTATCCCTTTCCGCGCCTAGTCTAGGAATCTCGAGGACGAGATTCTTGTAAGGGGGGTAGGTCTGTCACACCCTGATTTCCATGGCACAACACTTAAGATGATAAATCATGATAAAATGTGGTTTGACAAAAACTTTTGAGTGTTTTGGACTTTGCTTGATTGGATTTTTGTTTGCTGTTTGCAAGTGCTCTAAAAATCAAATAAACCCTCCAACTCCTATACTTCATCTCCTTGATCCAAAACCTTTACCCAATGATCATGCCATGTGTATAGAGCAATATAGTATTTTCTTACAAAATTATTTTGGCCAAAAAGTATTTTTCTAAAATTAGTTTTTCAAAACCCCCTGAATTGAGGTTTGCACTGCAAGTACTTAATTAAGGGCAGTAAAAATCTTTCCAAAAATATATTTGACTCCTATTAGATATAGGGTACCCGAAACCACAAAAATATAATTTTAAATGTTATTTTCCTATTTTATTTAAAAGCTTTTTCTTAAGGCAAGAAATGGTCTTTAATAGGGAAAAATTATTTTATTGTTTCAAAAATATTTGACAAAAATTAGGGAAACTCAGTGGACATATATTTTCCATATATAAGGGTTTCAACACATGGTCATGTTCAAAATATTGGTCAAACCCCTCAAAAACCCTTTCTAGATATTTCAAGCTTTTGAAATATTTACAAAGGAAATATTCTCCAAAAATTCCAAGAAAATTCTATCATGTCACATATGATATAGTAGGTGATCTTGCCAAGTCTCATGACTTGGTGAACAAGATAACATCATCAAATCCCCTCAAAACCATTTCTGTCCATTTTGAAGTTTGGGCAACTTTACATTGCCAAACATTCCCAAATAAACTCAAACCTTGTGAACATTCTCAAATGTTCTAATTATTCATCTAGACCAAATGGCACAAGTTGGAGAACAAGTTAACTTGATCAAAGTGCCCCAAAAGCCTTCCTGTCCAGAACCAAATTTGGACAACTCTACATTGCCAAGTGTGTCCTTTTGATCTTAATTTTTGTGGGCATGTTCAAATCCTCAAATGATGACACTACACCAAGTGGTGCATCAAGGAGAATAGATTTGCATGGCTAAATCTTGGCAAAGCCATTTCTGCTGATTTCTAGGGTTCACCAAAGTTACATTGCCTACTTTGCCCAAATGAGCTCAAACTTGGTGTAACACCCTAATTCTATGTGCCATTCCATCCTGTTAGTTCTCATGGCAGGTGGAATTAATTTTCTTGCCCAAACCATTATCAAACACCTTCTGACACTTTACTAAAATGCCATTTTTGATCTCTTCCACTCTTCTCCATGGCCTCTACTTTTTACCACATCCTCTCCTAGTCCCCCTCTAGTACCTGGACGCTTTCATGCCCAAGGAAGCAATGATGGAGGGGGGGGGGAACTCCATTTTTCTTCCTTGGACAACAGTTTTCCCTCTCTCTCTCGACCCCACCTCTCCTCTACTGGTTCCCCAAGGCATCCAATGCCATTTCCACTTTGTTTACCCCCTCCCAGAGCTCCCAGACGCAAGTGGGCGCGTGAGGACGCGAAGAAAAGCCACGAGTGCCGGCCATTTGCGCGCTCTGGAGCACGTCAGCATCCTCCCGACCGTTAACACGGCACTCCCGACCACCTCGAGCCTCCCCCTCGCGCCAGTCGAGGTGCCTCGGCGTCCACAACCACGCTCTGGATCGGCCCCTCCTCTCTCCTCCTCCCGCACCTCCGCTAGCAAGCAGAGGCCGCCTGAAGGCCAATGGTGCGGCTCACACTGCTGCCTCTCGACCTCTACCCACTCCCTCTCTCTATCCCTCCCGATGTAGTCGACGTCCAGGAACACCCCAGACACCATGCCCTCTTCCCTCGAGCCCTGCAGCGACGAGCAGGAGCCCACCGGCGCATGAGTCCACGGCACCCCGCCGTTCGCCTATTTAAAGGCCTCCCCGAGCCCTCTCTCTACTCCTTTGGCCCTCTCTCCCTCCCAGCAACCGTCTGGACCAACTCATTCTTCCTCCCATGCCCTCTGTCCACCTCCATGGCCGGAGCAGTGCCGCCAGCCTCCACCTAAATTCAGCCGAGCCTGAGCTCTTCTCCCTCTCCTCTCTCCACCAAAGAAGCTCCCCGAGCAAGGCGGAGCTCCCACGCTTTTCCTCGTCTGGGACGCACCGTAGCACCGTGCCCAATCTCGCCCAACGCCACCGTCCGCCGGCATCCAAGCCGCCGTCGCCTCGACCATCCCCGGCAGCCGTGGCATACACGAATGGATGCGGCGTTTGACGCCGAGCTCATCCATAGCCAGAGCATCGCCGGAGGTGCTCCGTAGCGCCGGCAGTCATCGTCGGGGCTCTCTACTCCCTCGGCCAGGCGAGCGCGCGGGAGGTTGAGGATGATCCTGTAGGCGGGCCCCGCTCGTCAATGGCTCAGCCACCGGGCCACGCTGGCAAGTGGAGGCGCGTTCTGCTTCTCCCGCATCCCAACAGCGAAGGCGTACTCCGCCTGGGCGCCTTCGACGTCGCTCGTCATGAGCGCACTGAGTTGGCTGGCCGCCCACGGCTATCTCTCGCCGGTGCGCAGGATAAGGGTAATGCCTTATATTTCTTTTTATTCTTTTCCAGTGAGTTTCTAAAATCCATAAATAATTCAAATTAACTCCAAATTCGATGATTCAAATTTCTAGTAGTTCCTAAAATCATTCCCTATCACATAGTGCTATTTGCACATTTTTTCAGAATCATTTCCTTCACAAATATTTATCAAATCCTGTTTTTCCATTTTTGTGATGAACTTTAGAAAATCACAGAGAGCTCAAAATTGATCCAAATGCTATGATTCAAATTCCTAGATGATTCTAAGTTCATAACTTAGTTTATGAACATTTTTATTAATACTTTCTGTATCCCACAATATAATGAGCCATTTCTTCATATTTGTCAACTTTGCAAATTCATAGGGAATTCATTTGAACTCCAAATCCAGTGAAACCAATTCCTAGATGCTTCTAAAATCATCCTTTGTTAAATGGGTGCCTTTGCTCATTTTTCAAAAATATATTTCTGTACACTTCTTACAAATCCATAAACCCCTTGATTCCATCATATTGAAATGTTCGAGATGTCCATTGATCAAATCCTAATGAAACCACTTTGGTTATCCCTCATATGACCAGAGGTATCCCGTAAAAGTCCAACTCATATTTTTAGAGCACTTTTATTTCCTGCCTTGTTGTGTTGCTTATTATGGTTGCTTTCAACGATAGTTGACGAAGTAGACGCAATGCTCGGAGTTGGACCGAGATATTTGAAGACCTCAAGACTTTGTTAAAACAGTAAGCAGCCCTTTGACCATGTCTATGAAACCCTTTTTATGCATGTCTTATAGCTCTTTATTATTGTTGCATCGGAATCATGATGAGATGGTGAACCACGTGGGTTGGTTGCCTCTGTTACTTCCTCGTTGATACTTGCATTGTGCACGGCCCTACCTTCTTATGAGGGTGGGAGTAGATAGGATGCTAAAGTAGTGCTACACAAAAAGGGACGGGAATATGCATGGTGATGGAGACAAAGTATTTTCAAAGGACTTTTCGAAAACCCCGTCGGGTGCCACTTATGCTCGAGGGAGATGATGAGATGGGTAACCACTTGATGACGAAGTGGTGTACCGAGGCAAGTGTGTGTGTTGTTTTCAAAACGGATTGGTTTAAGTTGCGACCGTTATTCCAACCTTACATGCGCAACCACTCTATCCTTATATGGGAAAGGGCATTATTGAGTACCTAGACCGATAATAGCATGGAGCCTGCATTACTAGTGACAGGAGAGTTGTTGGTGCGCTCTCTCGGGACGGGGTCGTGCCAGGTAGGGCGGCCATGACCATTTTTATGGGGCACCGGACACACCGCTGGTACCCGTGCGGTGGTATGTGATAAATATGGGAGCAAGGCTCCACGAAAATGTTATGTGAAATGTTGGGCACGGGGTTATCTTGCCAATCGAGTGGACTCCATGTTAGTGTCGTCTAGGGAAAGGTAGTGATCGGTGCTTACCCCGGGTACTTGAGGTATCGCGGGTCGTGGATGACACGGAAGTTCCCCGGATCTTGTGGGTACAGTGTGCAACCTCTGCAGAGTGTAAAACTATTCGAATAGCCGTGTCCACGGTCAAGGACAGTTGGGTAACCGCTCTTGGGCTACGTCCATATGTTTCTGAAAAACAACACAGTTTGGTGATATTGATGATGCGACTCGTGAAGAAGTCACGATGAGCTTGAGCATGAGTTGTTTATAACTCTTTCTCGATGATGATGTCTGAAACCTCCTGATACTTGTTGCAGACACATTCATGCCCTTGATAAATGTTGATCATACTTGCATGAGAAAAACTAGCTTTCTGCAAAATTTTACCTATATCTTGCATTGTTGTATCTTGAACCAAAACATGGGTTGCTTAAGTAGTACATTCAAAGTACTCATTGGCTTGCCATGGTTATTTTATTGGCCAGCATGAAAGAACAGATGTGATGAAGAACACTTGATGTGAGCATGCGAGCTAGGATGTTTCGGTCGTAATGCCCAGAGGGTTAAGGTAGATGGCATGGGCCCAAGTTATCAACGAAGATTTCCGCTGCGATGATGTACTCAAGACTTGACCATAATGGTCCTACTTGTGTAAAACGGTATGTATGGATATAAGACTCTTGTTATTCAGCTTCTGTGTGTTCAGTGAGCATTGATCTCTGGGATCACTGTACACGTGCATTCGGTGATCACGACTTATGAGTCGGGGTCCCCACAAGGTTCTTGAAAGAGAACGCCGAGCGGAGCAAGCGGACCTGAAAAAGGCCACCGCCGAAGCCAAGGATGCCCGCTCCGCGATGAGGGCTATAAAGGAGGAGCTGCGTCAGGCCAGGGATATTGCGGCAGGAAAGCCCTTTCCGCTGCGTGGGAAGTTCACGGACCAAGTATGCTCTGGTTGGGCGGTTGTGGGGTGCGGAGGATGCTTATCTGAATTTGGCAGCGAGTGCGGCAGACGCAGTCGTGCATTTCCGAAACTAAAAGGATCACGGGATGGAAGAGCTTTTTTGGTCTCAATTCCATATTCCGGAGCGTCCACTTCCGTTAACCGATCGGTTGGCTGAGTGGGCTGAGCTGAACAGGTTGTCCGGACTTGCCATGAAGGATGTCGTGGCTCATCTGTGGCCAAAAAGGCCCGAGCCGAAGAGTTATTTTGGCTTGGTGCAGCAGTTCCTTGATGCGGTGCCGCATATCAAGGCGATGAAGCGGTCGGCATGCATAGAGGGTGCACGGATGGCTCTCGCCTGTGTCAAAACATACTGGCAGAGATGGATGCCACCGACGTTGCATCCTGGGATTCGGACAGAAGCCGATTACCCGCCGAGCACTATTTTGAGAAAGTCCTACAGGGCGCTCGTTTAATAGAGTTGCAGTGCTCGAAAAACGTTATGTTCAAATGACATGTATGATTTGTAAAACCATATTTATAATATAAGGGCTTTTTATACTTGTGCGTTCAAGTATTGAAATATCTCCTGTGCGGCCGTTAATGTATATGTATATATAACCTGAAAGATGGCAGTCTTCGGCTTAAGCCCCCACGCACATGGTGCGGGGGGTTTGCAAAAAAGCGCATTTTCACACTTAATCCAATGTCTTGGTCCTGTGAAGGAGGTGATAGCGTAGCAAACTAGGCAACCGGACTATAATGCTTTATCACTTTCACTTAGCCATAGGAGTTCGATGGTGGGGCTACTATATAGCCCCTAGGGGCACCGCGCTCTCGAACTCGGGCGCGTGTGTGCTGACCGAAACGGTCCTTCGTCAAAGCGAGGAATTCTAAACATTCCGTAGTCGATCGAGTGGTTGACCGGTCTCGCTATATCATGACAATCGAGTTTCGGCTTTCTCTCGAGGTGCTCACCCTTGAACGGGCACAATCGCAGTAGTTCTACTGGTGTCGCATTAGCCGATAGAGCGGAACATAAGGCAGCAAAACACAGGAGCCGGGCAAACCCAACATTTGACCAAAGACATGATTCGGAGCTGCTACATATAAGGCCTAACTCGAGACGCCGAACACTCCCTAAGGTATTCGGTCTTTATGATAACGGGCAGAACAATGCCCTAAGCCCCTAGTGTCCAGGTACACGCGAAAACTTCTGACGCGACCGATGCCAAAACGCCAGCCTCCTCCTCGGTTATGGTAACAAACCGGGGGATGTATATCAACAAGAGACAGTAAAAAAGGTTTACGCAGGGTCTTAATATGAAAAGAATCCTTGTAATGGGTCCCTGCTGCACGTCTGCGCCTGTGTCTCTGTTGTGCTATATCCTGGATGGGTGTAGCATGTTGTTCATCTGTAAAAAGAGAAGAACTTAGTTTGGAAAAAGAGCGTGCGAAAAATGTATTTAAAACAGAGTATGATTTTTTTTGAAAAATGAATAAAATTGAGCTTTATTGGCTCTCATTGTTCATGCGTGCAGCCCCTTGTAAAGGGGTACGCGGCTAGTAAGCCCCATGTTTATTTATACCGGACTCGTCTAACCATGTCCGGGGTCTGAATGACCTGTTTTAGGAGCTTTGATCAGCAAAGCCGGATTAGTGTGTGGCTGTCAAGGCAGTCTCACGTTCTTCTGCGGTCGAGGAACACTTGAAGTTACCATTTAATGAGATGATACCGCGTGGACCGGGCATTTTAAGTGTAAGAGACGCGTAATGCGGTATTGCGTTAAAGAGGGTGAAAGCTTCACGTCCCAATAGTGCTTGATGGCTACTTTTAAATGGGGCGATATGGAAGATTAGCTTTTCATGACGGAAGTTGTCGGATGAACCGAACACGACTTCTAGTTGTAAGGAGCCCGTACAATTGGCATAAGGGCCTGGCGTTACTCCTTTAAAGGAAGTGTTGCTATGGCGAATTTTGGTAGGGTCTATCCCCATTCTGCGGATTGTGTCCTGGTATAGCAGGTTTATATCGCTGCCGCCATCCATCAGGACTTGTGTAAATTGTAGTCCGTCGATTATAGGATCCAATATCAAAGCAGTCCATCCTGCATTTCGAATACTTCTGGAGTAATCCTGATGGTCGAAAGTAATTGGTTTTGATATCCAGTTTCGGGACTCCGCTGGGGTGGACTGTGCGGCGCGTACTTTAGTAGGTGCCGCCATATTTTTCCTTGTTATCACTTGAAGTGAGTTCACTGTTTTGAGTTCTTATGGGAAATTCTTTTGTTTTCCGGCGCTCTGCTTGTGGGGTTCGTCATTGTCCTCACTTGGTGTGTCGAGCCCCTTGTGTTCGGCGTTAAGTCGGCCGGACTGCTTGAAGACCCAACAATCTCTGTGGGTATGGTTTGCAGGCTTCCCGTGGGTACTGTGGGTTTTACATATCCTGTCCAAGATTTTGTTTAGGTTGGATAGCTCGTCACTGTTGTCCTTAAGAGGTAGTGTTTTGTTGTTCGACCGAGAGCTTTTGAACCCGCCGTTGACTGCCGTGCTCTTTGGGATATTTTCCTTAGTCCGACGCTGGTCTTTTCTGCGTCGTGGTTTCCCATTTCCATCCCTGACCTCGGATGTACTCGGGTCACTGGTGCTGCATCTTGCCAGCCAGCTATCTTCTCCCGCGCAAAAGCGGGTCATGAGGCTTGTTAGTGCGGCCATTGTCCTTGGCTTTTCCTGGCCGAGGTGTCTGGCGAGCCATTCGTCTCGGACGTTATGTTTGAAGGCTGCTAAGGCTTCGGCGTCTGGACAGTCGACTATTTGGTTCTTTTTGGTAAGGAACCTGTTCCAGAATTTGCGGGCTGACTCTCCGGGCTGTTGAGTTATGTGAATTAAATCATCTGCATCCGGAGGGCGGACATAAGTCCCCTAAAAATTTGCCCGAAACGCATCCTCGAGCTCTTCCCAACTTCCAATGGTATTTTCTGGGAGGCTTTTGAGCCAATGCCGGGCTGGCCCTTTGAGCTTGAGGGGTAGGTATTTTATGGCATGGAGATCATCTCCTCTAGGCATATGTATGTGTAGGATGTAATCCTCAATCCAGACTTTCCGGGGTCTGTTGTTCCGTCGTATGCCTCTATGTTTACGGGCTTGAATCCCGCTGGAAATTCATGTTCCAGTACCTCATCGGTGAAACATAGGGGGTGTGCAGCGCCCCTGTATTAAGGTGTGCCATTATTTTCGAACACTCGACGTGTTGTTTTGCTCCCTGGAGCCTTCTTTCTTGGCCCGTAGATGGACCTGACCGGGCCATCCTTTTTGTGAGGATCCTTATGTGGATCATGTGCCGGCTTGTGTGCGGCGCCTCCTGCCGCTCTTTGTTTGTCATGTGGTCGTCTATCCGACCGGGCAGCCCCTTTGTTTTTTGATTGTGGGGGCTCTATGGCCTCTTCGTCAAATTCGGGCAATAGTTTGCGCTTCGGGTAGCTCTTTGTTTGGCGGCTATCACCGTACCTGTCCGCGGTCTTGAGTACTTTGCTCCATCTCATTCTGAGTACGTCTTCCGCTGTTTTGAGCTTCCGCTTCTGCTTCTTCAGACTTCGTGCAGTGGTGACGAGCCTTTTGTGAAGGTTTTTCTGTTCCAACGATGTGTTCGGCGTAAGATCATCCGGACTGTTGTTTTCGCCAGGGATGGGTTGTTTATCCAATTCATCCTGTTCGGATGGTTGCTTGGTGGCATGTTAAATGCGTCCTTTGGTTTGCCTCGCTTCTACGGCTGGGTCTGTATGGTTGCTGTCATTGTCGAGGCGGGACTTTGGGCGGCGCTTGTGTCGCCGTTTCGGCTGTTTTCGGGGGAATTGTCCCGGGAAGCCTCGTCCCGTTGTTCCTCGTTATCGCTTCCTTTTGGTGTATCCACCATATATACATCATGAGTTGAGGTGGCTTTCCAGTACCCTATGGGTGCTGGTTCTTGGTCGTCTCTGGCATCGTCGTCCATACCAACGATATCTTCGGAGTCGAGATCTAGCATGTCGGTTAAACCATCGACAGTGGCTACGAAGTGGGTGGTGGGTGGGTTTTGAATTTCTTCGTCGTCCGCATCCCAACCATCCTGGCCATAATCCGGCCAAATCTCTCCTGATAGAGAGAGGCACTTTAGCGCATTCAGGATGTCGCCGAAAGGCGAGTGCTGAAGGATGCCCCCAGTGGTGGACTCCATGATCGGCGCCCAATCGGATTCGATTGGTAGGGGCGCGGGAGGTTCGGAGTCCGGAAAAGAATCCGGCACCTCGGAGTCACGAGCTTCACAAGGGACAGGGTCGGTATTCGGCTCCATCGCCGTAGAGGTAGCAGCCCCCGAGGCAGTGTCTAGCCACCCATCCTCGATCGGCACAGTCGGCTCTGAGTTAAGGGTCGGAGCGGACTCTCATGCGGCCTCCAGGGCACTGTCCGGCAGCAGAGCTAAATCATGCCCATCGCGACAGTGCGGCGCACTCGGCTGCGGCTCGAATCCGTCGAAGATCAAGTCTCCACGGATGTCGGCCGCATAGTTCAAACATCCAAATCTGACCTGATGGCCAGGGGCATAGCTTTCGATCTGCTCCACATGGCCAAGCGAATTGGCCCGCAGTGCAAAGCCGCCAAATACAAAGATCTGTCCTGTCACGACCGGTTTTCCGAGTAATAAATTTCCAGAAAAGACCGTCGTGCTCATCAGCCCCAGGATTACTGTTAGCTGATGAGGCTCCAACTTGATACAGAAATTCCAAGCAAAATACAAAATATGTGGTACAAGGCCATTCTGGCCTGTGAGTACAACAAATGGTTTCTAGTGGTTGATGGTGGAAGCGGTTTGTGAAACATCAGTGTCTATGGGACTCCATTTCCCACAGGAATAGCTGACCAGGTTAACTCCTATCTTCGCAAGGCTGCTATCTCCATTGCTTAGGTTCCGGGGCTGTCATCGCGTCGCTCCTCTCCGTGCAAGAAAATCTGGCCAAGACAATAGCCAGGGACAAGCCAGTGAGTACTTTGAATGTACTCGCAAACATTATGAACACATGTATAACATAACAATGGTGTGCTGAAAAAATACTTTATGCTCGTGACGTCAGTCACAAAGATAAATATAACTCTGATGCGTGCAAGCAAGTTATTTATAAAAATGCAATAACATAGTAGTATTAAAATTTATGAAATAAATAACAAGCAATGCCACGATCGAGCGTCGAGCGACACCACATAAAGGGCTTTAAGCGAAATGCCACGACTCGAGGCGTCGAGCGACACCACATAAAGGGCTTTAAAAGATATGCCACGATCGGGCGTCTGAGCGACACCACATAAAGGGCTTTAAAAGAAATGCCATAGTCGGGCGTCTGAGCGACACCACATAAAGGGCTTTAAAATAAATGCCACGATCGAGGCGTCGAGCGACACCACATAAAGGGCTTTAAAAGAAATGCCACGGTCGGGCGTCGGCGACACCACATAAAGGGCTTTAAAATAAATGCCACGATCGAGGCGTCTGGCGACACCACATAAAGGGCTTTAAAATAAACAATCATAGTGAATATCCGGAGGTAGAACCATCCTGAGATACTCGATAATAACAATAATATCACGGGTTAGTCAGCGATAATAATAATCATAACCATCATAAGTCACAAGTCACAATCCATGTTGTTCCAGCTACGTTAACACTTCACCTCCGAGACCGACACTTGACCCGTCCCGGCATCGTAATCCTTAACCATGGACACGACTATTCGAATAGGTTTTAATCTCTGCAGAGGGTGTACTCTTTACCCATGAGTAACGGATTCCTTTAGTCCATCGGGACTAATTCCGCTTACGGTCTTTTAAATGAAAACACACCTAACTTGCACACACCAGCTCAACTTACGGTGTGCGAATCACCCACGACACCGTCAAGCAAACTCTAAGTGGGAGGCTACAACCTCGCGTAGCATGGGATCAAATTTATATCGCGCTCTAAGGGGTGGCCTCCCTCTCGGTCCAACCGGAAACACCCATGCCCCTGACCGGATGGTGGCTTTAATCCATGGCCATGGTACCCCATCCGGCCCCTCATGCGGTGTGTGCTAGAAAGGGTTGACAAATTCTTGAACCGTACCCTACATGGCGGGGACAAGTGGTAGCACGAAACAAGTGTGGGGTTCTTGGAACAAGACTCGATCTACTGATCGACTCGGAGGTCTATAGTTTCTGCATGACATGTATAACAATATATTTCAACCAATCCAATCAACACTCATTATATCTTACCATGCCATACGGACATACCCGTCCAGCGGAGACGGCGACAAGCTCACACCTACCCAAGGCGGAGGCTTTCCAGATTCCTTTCCGGCATGCATGCAAGACACATGAGGATGATTATCATCACAAGTGTGTTTATTTCCAACAGCATGGAAATCACTAATATGCACTCATGCATATGATCATATCACATGAAATGACAAGTCCTTGAAATGCGGTGGTGTTAAAATGTATCAACGATCACACCAAAATATTATGCGGGATTCAGAATGCTTGCCTTCAATGAGTGGTAAGGTGGGGTGCACTTCAAAACTTTTGAAAGTTTCTCCTCTCTTCAAAAATCCTATTTTAGCAATATAAAGAATTAACACACAAAATAAAAACAGCACCAAAAGTTGTTTTGAAATTTTTCAAATAAATCTTAAAATAAACTAGACAATATTTGAGAGAGGTGGGAAAAAGAATTAATTCATTTGGAGTTATATTTTAAAAGATATAGCCACCAAACATTTGGTCAAAATCTGCTTTTAATAAAAGCGAAAAGAAAACGGTTAAATCGGACTCGTCTTACGAGACTGATCGCGTACTTACGAAATACGCTTCCACGAGAAAACGTTTACTGTCGGGTTGCGCAACTAGTGGCTTGGGTTGGCTCACCGGCAATTGGTCCCCACTGTCGGGTTCATCTTCTTCCCGTGCGGCGCCTCGGCGGAGACACGGGCCGTTTCAACGGCGATCCCCGGCGACACAAGCCACCATTCGACGCTTTCGCGATATGGGGTGATCGGGAGGAGGAACCGCATCCATCTGCAGTTGGGGGGGCGGGGAAGCTTGAGGGTGAGAGCACCTTCCTCCATGGCGGAGGGGAAGCTTCGGGAGGGAAGTGGTTTTGGGGTGGCGGTGGTTCCCGATCCAAATTGAGCGGGGGGAGGAGTTCACGGGAGGAAGAGAGGACTTCTGGTGAAGAGAGTGGAGAGGGGGAGGCCTTGGCTGCGCCGAACGGAGCCGGGACATGGCGGTGGCCAAACTGACCGGAGAGGTTGAAGATGACCTGCCCCCTTCAAATGGTGGCGATGGGGGCACTAGTGAGACGGTTTGAGGCTACCTGAGGGCTCGAAGATGCTCGGGGCTTCCTTATAAAGCGTGGCTAGGTCGGTCCGAGATGGCCGGAGATAAGAACGGCGGCGAACCGCCTCTCTGTGCTGCAGGGCAACGTGGTGGCGACGAGGGCTTGCGGACAAGGCTGTGGATGAGCTCGGGCTGTGCCAGGGGCCAGGTGGCGAGCCGGGGTGGTTTGGGCGGCACTGAACGGAGCAGAGGCTGTCGGGCGGCCGCGGCGGCTAGCTCTTGGCCTGCCGGGGTGTGGCGAGGGGCGGCTTGGCGTGTTGCGGTGAGAAGGGGAGCGCGTCGCGTGGTGCTGCAGAGCGGGACAAAACCGTGGGGGCCAGCGTGTCGGCTCGGCACATCTGCTGCAAGCCAACGCACGCTCTGCTTTCGCCTGGGCGTGCAGGGACGTGCTCGACGTAATGCCAGAGCATGCTACATAGCTTGGGTGAGGCTGGCATTTAGCAGATCTAGGTTAGAACAGCGGGGAGTCTAGTGGACATGCTTGTTTGATCAGAGGTGCAAGTTCATAGTGTAGACTTGAGATCATGCCAATTCAGTCCATGCACTCTAGGTGTTTGTCAAAATGCCAAAGGCACCTAGGCTATTCTTGGAGGAGCCAAATCTTCTAGACTAGTGTCTCTGTGGATGAAAGAGGGAGTGGTGAAGTTAGTTTGCAGAAAGGAGAAACTTGCTAGTGCAAGTTTTGCAAAACTTCAATTCAGACAGAAAGCAAATGGCATTGTTGCAAGCACTTGGAATCATCCAATGGATCCACTCTCCTGGACTTAAGGGTTTAACATGGAGGACTACAAGTAGGAGAAAGAATATATGGCCAAGGAGTAAGGAATAATATGGATGCTGTACAATCCATCATGTTGGACCAGAATGAAGATGAGGTTGTTACACTCAAAATTTTCAAAGAACATAAATGGGTTTTTGCACAAGGTGGAATAATATGCTCCTACTGACATCCCATAATTTTGGTGGAGGCTAGAAAGAAATATTTAATAGGGTTGTAGTGCAAAATTGCTCTCTGGACCAGAGAAGAAAAGCATGTGTAGCACTCAAAATATTTCAAGAATAAAAGATATTTTTGTATAAAAGTGATTTAAAAACATCACATGACATCTCCAAATTTTGGTTGGATTTTTAGATAAATATATCAAATGGTTGTAGTTCAAATATGGCCATATAACCTTGAAAAACCATTTTTTCAAGAAAATAAAGATCAAGCAAATTAATTATGTAATTAGTTCTACTAATAAAAGAAAAGTTTTTCTTGAGAGGTTAAACAAGTCCAATAACATATTTGAAAAGTTTTCTGTATGGGGAAAACTCCATAATAGCAAGGGAGAAAAAAAAAGGTTCAAAAATCAAAAAGGGAGCCCAGAAAATAAAAGTTTTAGTTTCCTGGAAATTTTTTAATTAATAAAACAAGGTCAAAATTTTGGGGTGTCACAACACTACCCCCCTTAAAAGAAAATCTCGTCCTCGAGATTTGTTAGGAGCTGTTTGGAAAAATATCTTTTCGGTGAGCTGGAACCAAAAGATTTATTCATAGCACAAACCTGCGTCGTCGAGGTTGGCAGCTACGCCCGGGATAAAAAAAATGCAATCGTACGTCAACATACTCATGCATGGCTACTATTAAAAATAGGAGTGCACAAGCAGACAGCATCTAATTATGGTGACACAGGGTCACAAGATTGCAAGGCGAGGTCATTCTAAGGCTCGGTATCATTCGAGCGATTTTAGTCTACCTCGTTCATATCTAAGCGGGCATGCCTCATGGATGTCGAGGTTTCTCCATGGTTTTGTTTCACCGTTGGAAATTAGCTGGAGAGGGTTGAGGGCTGCAGGCTCGGGGTAGCGACGATGACCATCGCGGGATTGTTGGCCACAATCTGTTGGAGTGTGCTTCCCAAGAACGACGAAGTATACAGGGTCATCAAGGTATTTTGGTTGATGGCCGGGGTTGTGCTGTGTTGAGGCTAGCGTGCCCTTTTATAGAAAAAGGGAACGAAGTCTTCCCTCACACGCTTGCGAATAAGACAGATTATTGGCGCCTTGATGACGAGGCTAGGCTGATAGGGTGGGCAATCGACCGCCAAAAGTGTCGGGGTCTCTGTGTGGCTATCTAGCACGGGAAGCTTGGCTGGGGTTTTTGGTTAGGGCCTGGTGGGTTGGTTTTCCTAGGTTTTTTTGACCTGGCTAAGATAGGATTAGCCAATGGTTGCTTCGGCTCGATACCAAGTCTGTCACGACCGGTTTTCGGGTAATAAATTTCGAGAAAAGATCGTCGTGCTCATCAGCCCCGTGATTCTTGTTAGGTGATGAGGCTCCAACTTGATATAGAAATTCCAAGCAAAATACAAAATATGTGGTACAAGGCCATTCGGCCTGTGAGTACAACAAATGGTTTCTAGTGGTTGATGGCGAAGCGGTTTGTGAAACATCGGTGTCTATGGGACTCCATTTCCCACAGAACAGTGACCAGGTTAACTCCTATCTTCGCAAGGCTGCTATCTCCATTGCTTAGGTTCCGGGCTGTCATCGCGTCGCTCCTCTCCGTGCAAGAAAATCTGGCCAAGACAATAGCTGTGGACAAGCCAAGGAGTACTTTGAATGTACTACAAACATTATGAACACAGTATAACATAACAATGGTGTCTGAAAAAATACTTTATGCTCGTGACGTCAGTCACAAAGATAAATATAACTCTGATGCGTGCAAGCAAGTTATTTATAAAAATGCAATAACATAGTAGTATTAAAATTTATGAAATAAATAACAAGCAATGCCACGATCGAGGCGTCGGCGACACCACATAAAGGGCTTTAAACGAAATGCCACGGTCGAGGCGTCTGAGCGACACCACATAAAGGGCTTTAAAAGAAATGCCACGGTCGAGGCGTCGGCGACACCACATAAAGGGCTTTAAAAGAAATGCCACAGTCGGGCATCTGAGCGACACCACATAAAGGGCTTTAAAATAAATGCCACAGTCGGGCGTCTGAGCGACACCACATAAAGGGCTTTAAAAGAAATGCCACAGTCGGGCGTCTGGGCGACACCACATAAAGGGCTTTAAAATAAATGCCACAGTCGGGCGTCTGAGCGACACCACATAAAGGGCTTTAAAATAAACAATCATAGTGAATATCCCGGAGGTAGAACCATCCCAGAGATACTCGATAATAACAATAATATCACGGGTTAGTCAACGATAATAATAATCATAATCATCATAAGTCACAAGTCACAATCCATGTTGTTCGATTACGTTAACAGCTTCACCTCGAATACCGACACTAAGACCGACACTTGACCCGTCCCTGTAATCCTTAACCATGGACACGGCTATTGAATAGGTTTTAATCTCTGCGGAGGTGTACTCTTTACCCACGAGTAACAGTTCCTTTAGTCCATCGGGACTAATTCCTCTTCTGTCTTTTAAATGAAAACACACCTAACTTGCACACACCAGCTCAACTTACGGTGTCCGAATCACCCACGACACCGTCAAGCAAACTCTAAGTGGGAGGCTACAACCTCGCGTAGCATGGGATCAAATTTATATCGCGCTCTAAGGGGTGGCCTCCCTCTCGTCCCAACCGAAACACCCATGCCCCCGACCGGATGGTGGCTTTAATCCATGGCCATGGTACCCCATCCCGCCCCTCTCATGCGGTGTGTGCTAGAAAGGGGTTGACAAATTACTGAACCGTACCCTACCTGTGGCAGGGACAAGTGGTAGCACGAAACAAGTGTGGGGGTTACTGGAACAAGACTCGATCTACGGTCGACTCAGGAGGTCTATAGTTTCCTGCATGACATGTATAACAATATATTTCAACCAATCCAATCAACACTCATTATATCTTACCATGCCATACCGGACATACCCGTCCCGACGGAGACCGGCGACAAGCTCACACCTACCCAAGGCAGAGGCTTTCCCGGATTCCTTTCCGGCATGCATGCAAGACACATGAGGATGATTATCATCACAAGTGTGTTTATTTCCAACAGCATGGAAATCACTAATATGCACTCATGCATATGATCATATCACATGAAATGACAAGTCCTTCGAAATGCGGTGGTGTTAAAAATGTATCAACGATCACACCAAAATATTATGCCAGGATTCAGAATGCTTGCCTTCAATGAGTGGTAAGGTGGGGTGCACTTCAAAACTTTTGAAAGTTTCTCCTCTCTTCAAAAATCCTATTTTAGCAATATAAAGAATTAACACACAAAATAAAAACAGCACCAAAAGTTGTTTTGAAATTTTTTCAAATAAATCTTAAAATAAACTAGACAATATTTGAGAGAGGTGGGAAAAAGAATTAATTCATTTGGAGTTATATTTTAAAAGATATAGCCAGTCAAACATTTGGTCAAAATCTGTTTTTAATAAAAACAGAAAAAGAAAACGGTTCGTCTGGACTACGTCTTCTGAGACTGATCGCGTACTTACCAAAATACGCTTCCACCAGAGAAAAACATTTCTGTCGGGTTGCGCCACTAGTGGCTTGGGTTGGCTCACCGACAGGTGGTCCCCACCTGTCGGGTTCATCTTCTTCCCCCGTGCGCACCTCGACGGAGACACGGGCCGTTTCCAACGGCGATCCTCGGCAACACAAGCCACCATTCGACGCGCTCGCGATATGGGGGTGATCGGGAGGAGGAACCGCATCCATCTGCAATGGTTGGGGGCGCGGGGAAGCTTGAGGGTGAGAGCACCTTCCTCCATGGCGGAGGGGAAGCTTCGGGAGGGAAGTGGTTTTGGGGTGGCGGTGGTTCCCGATCCAAATTGAGCAGGGGGAGGAGTTCACGGGAGGAAGAGAGGACTTCTAGTGAAGAGAGTGGAGAGGGGGAGGCCTTGGCTGCGCCGAACGGAGCCGGGACATGGCAGTGGCCAAACTGACCGGAGAGGTTGAAGATGACCTGCCCCCTTCAAATGGTGGCGATGGGGGCACTAGTGAGACGGTTTGAGGCTACCTGAGGGCTCGAAGACGCTCGGGGCTTCCTTATAAAGCGTGGCTAGGTTGGTCCGAGATGGCCGGAGATAAGAACGGCGGCGAACCGCCTCTCTGTGCTGCAGGGCAACGTGGCGGCGACGAGGGCTTGCGGACAAGGCTGCGGATGAGCTCGGGCTGTGCCAGGGGCCAGGTGGCGAGCCGGGGTGGTTTGGGCGGCGCTGAACGGAGCAGAGGCTATCGGGCGGCCGCGGCGGCTAGCTCTTGGCCTGCCGGGGTGTGGCGAGGGGCGGCTTGGCGTGTTGCGGTGAGAAGGGGAGCGCGTCGCGTGGTGCTGCAGAGCGGGACAAAACCGTGGGGGCCAGCGTGTCGGCTCGGCGCATGCGCGTGCCAAACGCACGCTCTGCTCGCGCTCTGGGCGTGCACGGGACGTGCTCGACGTAATGCCAGAGCATGCTACATAGCTTGGGTGAGGCTGGCATTTAGCAGATCTAGGTTAGGAGCAACGGGGAGTCTAGTGGACATGCTTGTTTGATCAGAGGTGCAAGTTCATAGTGTAGACTTGAGATCATGCCAATTCAGTCCATGCACTCTAGGTGTTTGTCAAAATGCCAAAGGCACCTAGGCTATTGTTGGAGGAGCCAAATCTTCCAGACTAGTGTCTCTGTGGATGAAAGAGGGAGTGGTGAAGTTAGTTTGCAGAAAGGAGAAACTTGCTAGTGCAAGTTTTGCAAAACTTCAATTCTGGACAGAAAGCAAATGGCATTGTTGCAAGCACTTGGAATCATCCAATGGATCCACTCTCCTGGACTTAAGGGTTTAACATGGAGGACTACAAGTAGGAGAAAGAATATATGGCCAAGGAGTAAGGAATAATATGGATGCTGTACAATCCATCATGTTGGACCAGAATGAAGATGAGGTTGTTACACTCAAAATTTTCAAAGAACATAAATGGGTTTTTGCACAAGGTGGAATAATATGCTCCTACTGACATCCCATAATTTTGGTGGAGGCTAGAAAGAAATATTTAATAGGGTTGTAGTGCAAAATTGCTCTCTAGACCAGAGAAGAAAAGCATGTGTAGCACTCAAAATATTTCAAGAATAAAAGATATTTTTGTATAAAAGTGATTTAAAAACATCACATGACATCTCCAAATTTTGGTTGGATTTTTAGATAAATATATCAAATGGTTGTAGTTCAAATATGGCCATATAACCTTGAAAAACCATTTTTTCAAGAAAATAAAGATCAAGCAAATTAATTATGTAATTAGTTCTACTAATAAAAGAAAAGTTTTTCTTGAGAGGTTAAACAAGTCCAATAACATATTTGAAAAGTTTTTTGTATGGGGAAAACTCCATAATAGCAAGGGAGAAAAAAAAGGTTCAAAAATCAAAAAGGGAGCCCAGAAAATAAAAGTTTTAGTTTCCTGGAAATTTTTTAATTAATAAAACAAGGTCAAAATTTTGGGGTGTCACATGTCCGGGGAGAAAACTCTCGCCCTGGACCGCGTCGTTGTTGATGATCGAAGGAGCCATCAGGCCTATGAGCGACGACACAGAGGAACTCTCAATGAAAGCACCAATGTCGGTGTCAAAACCGGCGGATCTCGGGTAGGGGGTCCCGAACTGTGCGTCTAGGCGGATGGTAACAGGAGACAAGGGACACGATGTTTTTACCCAGGTTCGGTCCCTCTCGATGGAGGTAAAACCCTACTCCTGCTTGATTGATATTGATGATATGGGTAGTACAAGAGTAGATCTACCACGAGATCAAGGAGGCTAAACCCAGAAGCTAGCCTATGGTATGATTGTTGTTCGTCCTATGGACTAAAACCCTCCAGTTTATATAGACACCGGAGAGGGCTAGGGTTACACAGAGTCGATTACAACGGTAGGAGATCTACGTATCCGTATTGCCAAGCTTGCCTTCCACGCCAAGGAAAGTCCCATCCGGACACGGGACGAAGTCTTCAATCTTGTATCTTCATAGTCTTGGAGTCCGGCCAACGATGATAGTTCGGCTATCTGGACACCCCCTAGTCCAGGACTCCCTCAGGGACCATCACGGGTCATGGTAGCCGCAAGATGGCTCTGGAGTGTGAGGAAGGTGATGCGGCTTATGCTGTGTCAGTTTGCACGAGAGAAGAGTTGAAGTTCTATAAGGAAATGTTGATCCGACAGATATGACTTCTCTGAAGAAGCCCACTACAGAGCATGACCCGGCTTTGAAGTTTAAATCGGCTGATGAGACTAAGTTGGTTGATTTTGTTCCTGGTGATTCATCCAAGCAGTTCAGCATCAGCGTTAACTTGGATCTGAAATAGGAAGGCGCGCTCATCGAGTTCATCCGTGTGAACCGGGACATCTTTGCATGGAAACCTTCTGATATGACAGGTGTACCAAGGGAACTAGCTGAGCACACTCTTAATATTGATCCGAAGTTCAAACCGGTCAAACAGTTTCTTCGTCGCTTTAACGAAGAGAGGCGCAAGGCCATTGGTGAAGAGGTAGCCCAGCTATTGGCAGCAGGGTTTATTGTGGAGGTGTTTCACCCTGAGTGGTTGGCTAACCCGGTGTTGGTACTTAAGAAGAACGACACTTGGCGTATGTGCGTGGACTACACAGATTTGAACAAAGCTTGCCCAGCTGATCCCTTTGCCCTCCCTCGTATTGATCAAATCATTGATGCTACGGCGGGTTGAGCGTTTGAGTTTTCTGGATGCTTATTCAGGTTACCATCAGATCAAAATGGCAGTTAAGGACCAGGAGAAGACAACTTTTATAACTCCTTTTGGAGCCTTTTGTTATGTATCTATGCCTTTCGGGCTCAAGAGTGCTCAGGTGACTTATCAGCGGTGTGTGCAGAATTTCCTTCATAATCAGATTGGGCACAATGTTCATGCTTATGTGGATGATATCGTGGTGAAATCCAGGAAAGCAGAGACACTCATAACTGACTTGGAGGAAACTTTTGATAATCTGAGGGTTTATAAGATGATGCTTAATCTGGCTAAGTGTGTTTTTGGTGTACCGACTGGCAAGCTCTTGGGTTTTCTGGTGTCCAACAGGGGCATTGAGGCTAATTCGGAAAAGATCAAGGCTATCACGTCCTTGGCTAAACTGGCGTGTATCAATGACGTTCAAAGACTGGCAGGTCGGATTGCAGATCGAGCGGTTTATCGGCGGTTGGGGAGAAAGGCGATCCGCTTTATCGATGATTTAGAAAATGCACAACTTTGTTTGGGTGATCTTTGCTAATGCAGCGTTTGAGGATTTGAAGAAGCAGTTGGCCGAACCGCCCGTCCTTGCTGCCCCCATTGATAAGGAGCCATTGCTTTTATACGTGGCTGCTAATGCCCGGGCTATCAGCATGGCTATTGTGGTGGAGCGCAAGGAAGCTTGTAAGGAATATCCGGTTCAACGGCCGGTTTATTATATCAGTGAGGTGCTTATTGAGTCCAAACAGAGATATCCTCATTGGCAGAAGCTGGTGTATGGAGTGTTTATGGCAAGCCGGAAGCTTAAGCAATATTTCCAAGGCCATCCCATCACTGTGGTTAGTTCTGCTCCATTGGGGGACATCATTCAAAATAAGGAGGCGACTGGCCGGGTTGCTAAATGGGCTATTGAGCTTGGGCCTCACGGGTTGAAATACATGCCTCGCACTGCTATCAAGTCCCAAGCGCTTGTAGACTTCATCAACGACTGGACAGAGTTGCAGGCAGCGAAGGATAAACCGGATAACACATACTGGACTATTCATTTTGATGGATCCAGACAATTGGAAGGCTCGGGGGCTGGAGTTGTTCTTACTTCCCCTCGAGGTGACAAATTTTGTTATGTTCTCCGCTTAATGTTTCCCTGTACTAACAATGCAGCTGAGTATGAGGCCTTACTCCACGGTCTACGGATGGCTAAGGAGATGAACTTAATCCGGGTACGTTGCTTTGGTGACTCCGATTTAGTGGCTCAGCAAGTATCTGGTACGTGGAATTCCAAGGATCCACTCATGGCGGCTTATCGACGGGAGGTGGACGCCATTGCTAGTCACTTCAAGGGTTATCAAGTTGAGCACATTGATCGACACAAAAATGAAGCGGCAGACACTTTAAGCCGGCTTGGGTACCAGCGTAAACCGGTGCCACCTAATGTTTTTCTGGATGTTCTGCATAATCCGTCGGTTAATGTACCAACGGAGGAGGATCTGGCAATTCCTGACCCAGAGGCTCAACTGGTGGCGGTTCTTCATGCTATCCCTGATTGGACATTACCGTACCTGGCTTACATGAACCGGGGCGAGTTACCAGAAGACGAAGTTGTGGCCAAACAGATAATCCGGTGGTCTAAGTCCATGGCTATTGTCAATGGCGAGTTACACCACTGCAGTGTCTCAGGGGCGTTTCAGCATTGTGTTTCTTCTAAAGAAGGCTGTGAGATCTTGCGTGAAATTCACGTAGGAGATTATGGTCATCATGCCGGTTCAAAATCCTTGGTGGCTAAGGCTTTCCGGCACGTTTTTTACTGGTTAACAGCTCATGCTGATGCGGAAGATCTGGTCCAAAGGTGTGACGGCTGTCAGAAGTTTGCACGTCGAGCTCATGTTCCGGCTCAGGAGTTGAGGATGATTCCAATTACATGGCCGTTTGCAACTTGGGGGCTAGATATGGTTGGGCCTTTTAATAGGTCCAAGGATAAGAAGACCCACCTCCTGGTGGCGGTTGATAAATTCACCAAGTGGGTGGAGGCAGACCCAGTGAGCAAGTGTGATGCGGCCACGGCGGTTCAGTTCCTGAAAAAAGTGATCTTTTGGTTTGGCTTTCCACACAGCATTATAACAGATAATGGCACGAATCTCTCCAAGGGAGCTATGGAAGAATTCTGTCAACGTGAGCACATCCGGCTTGATGTGTCATCGGTAGCCCACCCCCAATCTAATGGTCAAGCGGAGAGAGCTAATCAGGAAATCCTAAAGGGTATCAAGCCTCGGCTTATGGTCCCTTTGAAGCGGACACCGGGTTGTTGGGTAGAAGAGTTGCCTTCCGTTCTATGGAGTATTAACACCACCCCCAATAGACCTACGAGTTACACACCCTTCTTCATGGTTTATGGAGCAGAAGCAGTTCTCCCAAGTGATATGCGTCATGACTCGCACCGAGTGGCAGCATACGTTGAAGCGGATAATGAGAGAGCACGCCAGGATGCATTGGACCTGTTAGATGAACAACGGGATATTGCGGCAGCTCGCTCGGCGATTTATCAGCAAGACCTGCGGTGTTATCACAGCCGCCGAGTTAGGACCAAGACTTTCCAAGAAGGCGATTTGGTGCTCCAGCTCATCCAAGATCAGACTAACATGCATAAGTTGTCTCCACCTTGGGAAGGACCCTTTGTGGTCAGCAAGAATTTGAACAACGGTTCATACTACCTCATCGATGTTCGAGAGCACAAAGACTCACGCAAATCAGAGGAGAAGACTCGCCGGCCGTGGAATATAGCTCATCTTCCGCCTTACTACACCCGAGCCATAGGCTCCTACTATGTATATATTTTTGACAATGTACATATTATGATCAATAAATAAACCAGCATCCTTGCTAAAGCAGGGCCTCTACCGTTTTTTGTCTTATATATGTCTCCTTGGTTACATGGGGGCTCATGCTTACAAAGCAGAGTTTTCCAGTAAACCGGATTATAAAGCCACAACATAGCTTGGGAGCTTCACACCCAAGGGACCAAAGAGAGCCTATTGCCACACACAGCTCAAACATAGGCACCCATTGAGCACAGCTCACAATGTTACTTGGGGGCTCTTTGTGCACAACAACAAAGAGTTTGAAAGGACCCTTGTAATAGGCTATCAAGCCAGGCTTGGAAGCCAGGTGTATTCACCTAAAACCCCGGGTTAACCTGCCTTCATCAAGTAAGCCACTCCGTCCAGGTAATCTTGGTATGACCCGCCGGACATTTAACAAGTCAATCTTATACAGACCCTGAACTTGTCAAAGTTAAAACAACGATTGGTTAATTGGAGGCCCATCTTAAAAGGCTTTGTCAAATGGTTTAACTCAGCGGCCTGACAACCCATGAAAAGCCTCGAATTTGGGCCTGGCAGCCCTTGAAAAGCCTTGACTACAAGTTTTTATTCGATTTTGTTTTTTGCAAGTTTTTTCTTTTCTTTGATAAGGTTTTAAGGTAATCCAGCTTCTATTGACCCGGCCTGACTATAAGTCATGTCATCAGCCCGGTGTTTCTTAACCCGGCACAGCTTTCAACTATCAGCTGTTAGCACAAAATCAATTATAAACCGGTGTTTCTTAGCCCGGTCTGGCATTGACTCTAAGTCGCCAGGATGATGATCCGGTGTTTATCATAACCCGGCGTGGTTTATATATACCAGCACAACATGGTGAGAGTTATTAACACTCAGGATTTGGATAATCACCCTTATTACAAAAATGATTGATAAACCAACGATGTGGTTTAAATCACAGGTGAGGGAGTCCTGGACTAGGGGGTGTCCGGACAGCCGGACTATCATCGTCCGCCGGACTCCAAGACTACGAAGATACAAGATTGAAGACTCCATCCCGTGTCCGGATGGGACTTTCCTTAGCGTGGAAGGCAAGCTTGGCGATACGGATATGTAGATCTCCTACCATTGTAACCGACTCTGTGTAACCCTAGCCTTCTCCGGTGTCTATATAAACCGGAGGGCTTTAGTCCGTAGGGACACATCATACATTACAACAATCATACCATAGGCTAGCTTTAGGGTTTAGCCTCCTTGATCTCGTGGTAGATCCACTCTTGTACTACCCATATCATTAATATTAATCAAGCGGGGCGTGGGTTTTACCTCCATCAAGAGGGCCCAACACAGGTAAAACATCGTGTCCCTTGTCTCCTGTTACCATCCGCCTAGACGCACAGTTCGGGACCCCCTACCCGAGATCCGCCAGTTTTGACACCGACATTGGTGCTTTCATTGAGAGTTCCTCTGTGCCGTCACCGATAGGCTCGATGGCTTCTCTAATCAACAGCGCCATCCAGGGTGAGACTTTTCTCCCTGGACAGATCTTCGTATTCGGCGGCTTCGCACAGCGGGCCAACTCACTTGGCCATCTGGAGCAGATCGAAAGCTACGCCCCTGGCCATTAGGTCAGGTTCGGAAGCCTAAACTTCACGGCCGACAACCGCGAGGACTTAATCCTCGACGGACTCGAGCCTCAGCCAAGCGTGCAGCGGCTATCACAGACAGGCATGATTTAGCTCACCACCGGACGGTGCCACGGTAGCCACAAGAATCCGCTTGGCCCTTAGTCCGAGCGATCGCCCAGATCGAGGACCGGTGGTTGGACACCGCCTCGGGGCCTGCAACTTCTCGGGCGATGGGCGAACACTAACCTTGTCCTCATGGCTTCGTGACTCAGGTGCGGACTCCTTGCGGACTCCGGACCTCCCACGCCCGCCAATCGAATCTGATTGGGCGCCGGTTATGGAATTCACCGCCGCGGACATCTTCCAACACTCGCCCTTTGGCGACATCCTAAGTTCACTAAAGAATCTCTCGCTATCCGGAGAGTCCTGGCCGAATTATGGCGAGGATGGTTGGGATACGGTCTTTCGAATTCGGTCCGAATACTAGGGGCTTCGCCGAAATTTAAAATTATAGAATTCTATGGCTAAGTGAGAGTGTTCAAGCATTATAAGTCCGGTTGCCTTGTTCGTTGTGTTGAGCGCCTCCCTAGATGGACCCAAAAATGGGAACAAGAGTGCTCAAGTTATCCCGAACACCCCAAAGACTTGCGGCTTGGGGCTGAAGCCAACGACTTGCCATATCTCAGATTTTATAAACGGCTGCACAGAAGGTAATATTTTAAATTAAAAAAGCGTTGCTTAAAGCGCACATGAACAAAGTTTTCAGCGCACAGGATAATACATAGCGAGTTTACTCAAAAATTACATCTCTAGGGCATTCATCCGCAATATCATGGGCTCCCTTCATGACAGTTTTATAATACATTTCGGGCGTACGATACTCCTTGCCTGGTGGCGGCGGGTCAGTAAGAAGCCTCTCCGCATCCAGCCTGCCCCAGTGCACCTTTGTGCGGGCAAGGGCCCAACGAGCACCTTCAATACAGGCAGAGCGCTTGATGACCTCCACCCAGGGGCACGCATCCACCAGCCACCGCACGAGGCCAAAGTAGCTCCCAGGCATGGCCTGTCCAGGCCACAGCCGGACTATAAGGCCCTTCATGGCCTCCTCAGCTACCTTGTGGAGTTCGACCAGCTGCTTGACTGGTCGCTTGAAAGCACGGATGGCGGCCTCAGCGTCTTGAGACCGTAAGACCTTCTCCATTGAGGTCCCTCCTCACCACAGGTAGAATCTGGCGGCATCGGACACACTCTGCCGCAGATCTGCAAACACCCCGGAGAGCTCCGAATGCGGGTAAGTGTCAGGTAGTTTACATTAACATGCTTGCTTTGCATGAAAAATGCCTTACCCGCCGCTATCTTCTTCACATATTCAACCTGCTGAAGGGCCTTACGGGCCTCGGCCTTGGCGGACTTGGCACTTTCAAGAGCCGAGGCGAGCTCGGACTCTCGAGTCTTGGGGTCACGCTCCAAGCTCTCATGCTTCTCCATGAGAGCCTGGAGCTCTTGCCGCACTGCCGCCACCTGTGCCTCCTGCTTTTCTCGCTCTGCCCGTTCCGCGGCCGCACTGCGTTTGGCCACGGACACAGCCTCCTTTAGGGCTGCCACCTTGTTTGTGTCCCCTGCAATACCAATGTTATCCTTGTTAATTTTATTGCGACCAAAATCCTTTTCTATAAGGTAAAAATTCAAAGTGGTGCTACTCACCTTCTTTGTCCTCGAGCTGCCTCTTGGCATGGCCGAGCTCTCGCTCGGACCGCTCGAGATCTTGCTTTAATGTACCAACCTCCACGGTCGGTCTGGCGGAGAGGTCGGCCTGACAAATAAGTGCAAACCCATATTGATATAATTCATTAGCAACTGCGAATATCTTTTAGATCCTCGATCGGCTTTTCTTTCCGAACACCGAACCGAGCATCGAGGCTCTTGTCTATGCGGTATTACATTACGTAATTTTAAATTCTTACCTCAAAGCTTTGTTAGAAGGCTAGTGCGAGCTTGGTCGGCCCGCTCTTGGCGAGCTGAACCTTTCGAATCACCGCACTCATAATAAAGCGGTGTTCTTCCTCGATGGAAGCGCCTTTGGCGCCTCCGGCAAGATTGTCCGGCGCCTCGGTTGGGCGGAGGCCGCCCGGTGTCATGGTCTTGCCCTTCTTTCGAAGGGGCCGCCTGCCGGACTCTGGAACCACTGCAGGTTCCGGCGTAGAGTCCAGCGCAAAGTCCGGGAGGCTTCCTTGCGGCGCCTCCGGAGCCTCCTCCTGATGGGTCCCTTTCTGGGATCCCACCTCGGCGTCCTCATCGGTAGCGGGGGTAGAGGCGATCGGAAGTGAATCCACATCCGGCGGGCCAACAACCCTTTCGATGAAGCGGGAGATCATCATCGGCGGACTGCGGGCAAGTATGCGGCATTAGTAGGACACTATGTGACACAAAAGAAATTGCATATCGAGGATCCGGATACTTACGATCTCACGGAGGCTGGCCCTTGAAGGCCACTCCTGCGTCGCCAACGTCGGTGTTGGCGGAGTTGTCCGGGGGAATAGTTCTCCCCCTCTTGGACCCTTCGGCCTCCCCTGTTGGGGAAGCCTTCCTATTCCTCTCTCCCCCCTCCGGGAGAGAGTCTTCTTCCTCCTCCTCGTCTTCGGGGGAGGAGTCCGCCTCGTCGTCGGACACCTGATTACGGGAACTCTTTGAGTGCCGTGGCCTGTTCTTGGCCTTCTTCTCCGGCACCACGTGCGGTGCGGAACCAGCAGCCCCACTAGACGGGCATCCACTGCGTCTTCTGGCATGGGAGCCGGGCAGATGAGCTGCTCGGCCTTCTTCATCCATTCCTGTCAAAGGAAAAGGGAGATTGAAACCCTCTTAGAATCAATCTATTTACAATAAGTGTCCCGTAAAGGGGTAGAATCACTTACCTCGTCAGCCGGATGCTGCGAGTGAAATCCGTGATCTTCCGTCGCGGATGCGGGGGCTTCAGCGCCCTTAAAGAACACCCTCCAGGAGCCTTCGTACGTCGTGTCGAAGAGCCCGCTCAGCACCTGGTGCTGTTCCGGATCGAACTCCCACAGATTGAATGCCCGTTCTTGGCATGGGAGAATCCCGCGGACGAGCATGACTTGGACCACGTCGACGAGCCTGAGCTTCTTGTTCACCAACTTTTGGATACAGGCTCGGAGTCCCGTCAGCTCCTTTGGATTACCCCACAGCAAGCCCTTCTCTTTCCAGGAGGTGAGCTGCGTAGGGATACCAGATCTAAACTCGGGGGCCGCCGCCCATGTAGGGTCGCGCGGCTCGATGATGTAGAACCACCCCGATTGCCACCCCTTGACAGAGTCCACGAAGGCCCCTTCGAACCATAGGACGTTGGGCATCTTGCCCAACATGGCGCCTCCGCACTCCGCCTGCGTGCCCTTCACTACCTTCGGCTTGATGTTGAAGGTCTTGAGCCCTAAGCGAAGTGGGGCGGATCTGAGAGGAGGGCCTCGCACACGATGATAAACGCCGAGATGTTGAGGATGAAGTTGGCGCGGATCGTGGAAATCCAGCCGTAGTAGAACATGAGCCCCGGACAAAGGGGTGAAGTGGAAAGCCCAGTCCGCGGAGGAAGTGGGGAAGGAAAACGACCCTCTCATGGGGCCCGGGGGTAGGGATGAGCTGCCCCTCGTCGGGCAGCCGGTGCGTGATATCGCCGCGCTGCGCAGCTTTGTGATATGCTCCTCCTTAACGGTGGAAGCCAACCATTTGCCTCCCCCTCCGGACATGGTCGGGGAAGGTTGGGACAAGATGCGCGAGCTTGGGCGTTGGAGCTTGAGTGCGTGGAGGTGGATAAGCAAAGGAGGAAGAAGGCGTGGGTGAGAAGGTGAATCCTTATCCCTTATATATAGGCGGGCGAAGACTATGCGTCCCCCACCAGCCTGGTAAAACTCGCTTATCTCCCAAGCGCCACCATCAATGGCGCGGTTGGGTTACTGCGTCGGTATTGATGAGGATCCCGAATAAGGGGAACACGATCTCTGCTCGACAAGGCGTGCCAAGGAAACCGCTTAAGCTAAACGTCTTTGAGGTGGTATAATAAAAAGCGATTCAAGTAAAGGCTTGGTAGTGGTGTGGCGTCATGCTACAAAATCGTCGTGATTGAACTTGTGTACATCTTATTCTCTCTCACGATGGAATGTGGAATTTATTTTGCGAGCCTATCCCGGTGTTCATGATCTTCTCTGGATTATTCAAAGGAGGAACCCGCCTTGCAATGTGAACATTATCTTGCGCGGACTTATCGTCATTGAAGCTTTGGTTCAGGACTCTTGAGGAGTCTGTACTAGGGGTGTCCGGACAGCGGACTATCATCGTCCACGGACTCCAAGACTACGAAGATACAAGATTGAAGACTCCGTCCCGTGTCCGGATGGGACTTTCCTTGGCGTGGAAGGCAAGCTTGGCAATACGGATATGTAGATCTCCTACCATTGTAATCGACTCTGTAACCCTAGCCTTCTCCGGTGTCTATATAAACCGGAGGGCTTTAGTCCGTAGGACACAACGTACATTACAACAATCATACCATAGGCTAGCTTTAGGGTTTAGCCTCCTTGATCTCGTGGTAGATCCACTCTTGTACTACCCATATCATCAATATTAATCAAGCGGGGCGTGGGTTTTACCTCCATCAAGAGGGCCCAACACAGGTAAAACATCGTGTCCCTTGTCTCTGTTACCATCCGCCTAAACGCACAGTTCGGGACCCCCTACCCGAGATCCGCCGGTTTTGACACCGACAACAGGTATGCGGTATTTTCATATTTCATTATCTTTACAGCCTTGGTTATAAACTCTGGCTTCATATTGGGCATCATACCCGTTCGGTGGTAAACTGCCAGGATAAGTTTTCATACAGAGAACAGGATTGCATCACACTGATAAAAATCATAAGCAAACATTGCATCTTATGACAAAGTGGCAGTCTCAGGAAGGTGATTATGCGCGACGGCATAACAGACCAAGTGTTTCAAGCTATGGACGATGGCATAGCGGACCAAGTGTTTTAAGCTAGCCTATTACAAGGCGCTTTAACCGCCCAAAAAGATAATTGTTTTTATACAGAGGACGGTGCACAAATGATAAACCGGCTTCTGGATTATGATTCCTCTTCGGCTCGATGAGAAGTTTGTGGATCACCTTGCGCCGGTTCAGCCTCCGCCTCCCCATCCACTCGCTGGAAGTCAATGGTGGCCCAGTCAATTCCACACAAAGCTCGGAAGACAGCTTCATCACTTATAAGATCTGATGGTTCAAGGTCAGGAGCATAAGTGTGCTTACGAGTTGGCGGGATTAGGTTTTGGGCTTCATAAACCGACGTAACAATCCGTCTGTTGTCTGAATCATAGACGGACCGGTGGTAAGACAGATCAGTCTCCTCGGCCAGTTTGCTAGCAAGTGGGCGCATTTCCTTTGTCAGAGCTCTAAGGGCATACTCGTCAAACTCCGAACCATCTTCTTTTTGGCTTGGATAACCATTTCCGTTATCCACCGGATCAAGGTCAGCTATCCAAGCCTTCGCCCGGGTCAGTGCAGATAAAGTGCCAGCCCTTGCAGTAGATCTCTTCATTTCTTCTAACTGGGCTGGTGTCATGGAGAGCTTGGCCAATGTATCTTTGATTAAGGTTGGCGCCGGTTTGTTATATGAAGCAGTGCAGATAACTCGTTGAGCGCCGGTATATAGCTGCTCAATTAAGGTATAAGCAGCCTTCAGCTTCTTGCGCATATCCGAGCCAAGATGGGCGACGCGACTACCTGCAATGGTTACACTCTTGTTGTTAAACCGGCAATTTTCAAGGCTGATGAAGTACAGTTATTACAAAGCTACTTACCGAAGATAGCAGAAGTCATAGCATTAATCTGCCGCTTTAAACGAGTTAGCTCTTCTGTCACCGGTTTAAGGGCCGCTTCAGCATCCTCAGCTCGTTTTAATAGTGTGGCCCTCTCAGTCTCCCAATCTGCCCGCTCGCCTTTGAAGCCATCCGTCAACCGCTCCATGGCGGTTAAAGCTCCCTTCAACTCATCTTCTGCCTTGGAAGTTTCTGCTTGCTGGGATTTGATATTTTCCTGAAGATCGGCGATTTGGGAATCCTTGTTGCTCAAGTCAGCCTACAAACGACAGATAATAAAGTTGTTAATACTTTCTAAGTCCCAAGCACATAACAAGTTATACACTTGGCACTTGGGGGCTAATGTGGTTTGCTTTTATCAACTGATATTTTAAGTCCCAAGCATACAACAAGTTATATACTTGGCACTTGGGGGCTAATGCATATCGGTTCAAGTTCAAGGTCATCCAGGTTTTAACAATAAACCGGGTCATATTGATAACCGGAATGAATTTTGGAAGCTAAGTTACAAACGATATACCGGTTCATCCTAAAGGTATAAACCGGTCTACAAGGGCTAAGCAAGCAACATTCTAATATTTTCGTACTATAAGTCCCGATTCACATTCATATTGGTGAACCGGCCCTTGGGGGCTACTAAACTTGATCATTGAAGCAGGATATAAGGAAACAAAGAAATTATTCAAAGGAACAAGTATTTACCTCACACCGCTCTTTCATCAGGTTTACCAAACCGGCTTCATAGTCACGACTTGTGTACAACCGGTCCAAATACCCAGAATGGATGTCTTGAGCATTGAGATGAGCATAACTTGACAAATCAGTTTTCCACTTGCCTTTCTCCACAACAACAAATTCCTCTTTGGCACTGTACTTTGACAAAGCGACTGGGTTGCCAGGAGTGGTATGACCAAAGCCAGTAATTATAACATCATCTGTTGCGCCTTCAGTTGCAGTATTTGGGCTCGGCAGTTTATCAGAAGCCTTGGCTGGGCTTGGCGGGTCAGCAACTGGGCTTGGCGGATCAGCATGAGGACTAGTCGGATTAACTTCTGGTGGATCAACATAAGTGTCCTGACCTTGTGGCGCAGGATCATCCAGAGCAATATCAGCACCTCGATCGGCAGCTTCTGAGGTCCTCTCCAGTTCAAGAGCCGGGTTATCATCAATGGGAGCAGTCAGTTTGGCCTTTTTACTGAGTCGAGCTTTGGCACTGCAAGTAACAAACAGAAGTTAATATAATAAACGGTGCAAGAAAGCAAAACTAAAATTACTATGCTTACCCAGGGACGGTCTTGAGAGGAGGCATCTGGGTAGTCGATGAATCGCCAGAGGAGGAATTGGAAGTACCCTGATAATTTGAATCAGACGGATTAAGAGGGTATCAGAAGTAACCCTCCTTGGGATAAGATTTATTAGGATTACAAGAGACCTCTGGACGGTGTTTTCGAACCGGGGTGTCCGGTAAACCGGAGGAGGTAACTTGTTGGCCCCTGTGCCAGGTTGTGCGACGAGCTTCAGGTTGCTGTGTCTTGAAAGAAAAGTGTGGATCCAAATAAGCGAGAGGATGTGAACGTTTTACTTTCCGGACTGCGCGACGGAGTTTTCGTACTGGCACATGATCTGAATCAGAAGAAAGGGGAATTACCTCTACGTGATCAGCATGGCTGGCTTCCGCATCATCCTGATAATGATCATTGTCAATAAGGTGCATGAAAAATGATCCAAGGGAATCAAGTTCTACCTCTAATTCCGAGTCATCAACATCTTCGGCCGGATCAGGGGACTCGGCGGTTCTCTTCTTCGCTGGCTTCTTTGAGGCCTTGCGCTTAGCACAAGGCGCTCTCACTGGTTTGTCTTGTGGTTTAGCCAGTTTATCTTGAGATTTCCTCTTCCAGAACGGGTCATTGCTCTGCAAAGATAAACAGAAGGTCATCAGAAAGTTTCAACAGGGGGGCGAATTAAAAGCAGAAAGGAAGAATTCTTACCGCCGGCGGTTTATGGGAGGCATTATAGGGACGCAACCCAGTCTTGCTGCACTCAGATATCGGTTCATCCAACATCTTTTTGACAGCTTTAGTAATTGCTTCATTAGTTAGCTGGATATCAATATGGCGTTGAGGATCTTTTAATCCTCCTGTGTACTCGCACATTAAACTGGGATGCTGGCTTAAGGGCAAGATACTCCATGAAACCCAGCAACGGACAAGGTCAACACCAGTTAAACCGTTTTCCATAAAGGCCCGGATCTTGGAAATCTGTGGTGCATATTTTGATCGTTCCTTGGCAGTAAGCCGTTGAGGCAATGGATGTTCATTACTGAGTCGGTGAGCATGATAACCTGGCAGAGGATTTTCATCTTCAGGAGCGGTATTCCGGCAGTAAAACCACGTTTGATTCCAGTCCTTGGGGTGACTGTGGTGTTTGGCGTGAGGAAAATTGACTTCTTTCCTTCTCTGAATTGACACCCCGCCAAGTTCAGTGTTGGGGCCATCAGTAAATTCAGTGCGGCGGTTCAAGTGGAAGAAGTCTCTGAAACACTCAACGGTTGGTTCTTCTTGTAGATAAACTTCACAAAAGACTTGGAAATTGCAAATGTTGGACACAGAGTTTGGTCCAATATCCTGAGGGTGGAGTTGGAAGCTGGCAAGTACATCCTGGAATTTTTTTGATACGGGAGGGCTAAACCCTCGATCCAAATGATGTACAAAAACAACTACTTCTCCATCTTGAGGTTCAGGAGGGTTTTCAGTACCCGGGGCTCTCCAATGGATGATTTCTTGCTTTGCTAAAGCGCCAGTCACAACATACGAATTAAGTTGCTCTTCCTTAACCCGGGAGGGAGCCCAGTTGCAAGAGAAGAACTGTTTGGCCATTTTTGATAACAAGCTGTAAAAGAATTTCAACGCCGGTTTACGGTTCAAGATTAATAGACATAACCAAGCGCCAGGCCAGGGGAAGGAATCTGTAACGCCCTCGATGCGGCTATATCTCCCACGTGTCGAAGCACGACTTAGAGGCATAACCGCATTGAAAGCAATGTCGCAAGTGAGGTAATCTTCGCACAATCCATGTAATACATAAGGGAAAAGGTACATAGTTGGCTTACAATCGCCACTTCACACAATTACATGAATAAAGCATTACATCATCCAGATACAATCAAGGTCCGACTACGGAACCAAAATAAAAGAAGAACCCCAAATCGACAAGCGGTCCCCGATCGACCCCAAGCTGGGCTCCACTCTTGATCAACTGAAGCGAAACAACACAATGAACAAGATCTTCATCAAGCTCCTCCTTGAGCTTGGTTGCATCACCTGCTCGGCAACATAGGCACCTGCAAACTGGTTTGGAAGTATCTGGTGAGTCACGAGGACTCAGCAATCTCGCACCCACGAGATCAAGACTATTTAAGATTATGGGTAAGGTAAAGGCATGAGGTGGAGCTGCAGCAGCGACTAGCATATCTGGAGGCTAACATACGCAAATGAGGCGAGAAGAGAAGGCAAAGCACGGTCGTCAAAAGTATGATCAAGAAGTGATCCTATAGCAACCTGCGTCAAGCATAACTCCAACACCGTGTTCACTTCCCGGACTCCGCCGGAAAGAGACCATCACGGTAACACACACGGTTGGTGTATTTTAATTAAGGTCAACTTCAGGTTTTCTACAACCGGACATTAACAAATTCCCATCTGCCACATAACCGGGCACGGCTCTCGAAAGTTTATACCTGCGGGGTGTCCCAACAGCCCATGACAAGCTCTCGCGATCATCGAAGGAATAGACCTTCACCGAGACTCTCCGATCGGACTCGGAATCCCGTACATCAAGACATTTCGACAATGGTAAAACAAGACCAGCAAAGCCTCCGGCGTGCCGACATCCCGATAGTAGCAGCGTATCTCGTCTCGAGCCACGACCGGATGAGCACTACGTCTAACTAGAACCAGCCCTCAAGTTTCCCGAGGTGGCGCCGCAAGTGGCTCTAGTTTGGACCAACGCTTAGACAAGCATCGCCCGGGGCTAAAATAAAGATGACCCCTGGGATGCGCGACTCCCAAGGGAAAAAGTAGGTGGTGGTGAGGCAAATGGTAAAACCAATGTTGGGCCTTCTTTGGAGGAGTTTTATTCAAAGCGAACTGTCAAGGGGTCCCATAAATCACCCGACCGCGTAAGGGGCGCAAAAATCCGGGAACATAACACCGGTATGGCGGAAACTAGGGCGGCAAGAGTGGAACAAAACACTGGGCATAAGGCCGAGCCTTCCACCCTTTACCAAGTATATAGATGCATTAATAATATAAGAGATATTGTGATATCCCAACATAAACCCCATCCCACCATGGAGAAATCTTCAACTTCACTGCAACTAGCAACGCTATAAGAGGGCCGAGCAAAGCGGTAACATAGCCAAACAACGGTTTGCGTGGGAAAAGGTGTCAAGGTTAGGGGTTTGACATGGCAATTTGGGAGGCTGATAAGCAAATGGTAGGCATCGTAGCATTGGCATAGCAAAAGAGCGAGCAAACTAGCATAGCAAAGATAGTAGTGATATCGAGGGTATGGTCATCTTGCCTGCAAGGTTCTCAGAGTTGTCGAAGACTTGATCCTCGTAGGCGTTCTCAACAGGTTCCTCGTTCACGTACTCGTCTCCCGGCTCTACCCAAAGCAAGAACACAAGCAACGGAACCACAATCAAACAAGGAGCAATGCACAAGCAATATGATGCAATACATGACATGCGATGCGAGATGTGATATGCAATGCATATGTATGCTCCGGAAGGAAAATGGTGAACCGGGCATCAACTTGGCAAACCAAGTATGCCGCTGGAAAGATGAGATGATTTCGGTTGAAATCGATATAAAGATCACCGGAATCGGATGCACGGTTTGCGAATGACAAGCAAAACAAGAATGATGCAAAACTGCGTTTAACAGCCCGATGCTACTTAGCACGCACACGAAACTAAGCTACAGCACCCCAACATAAAAACAAAGCATATGACAACGAACTACAGGAGATGCTTAACAAAAGAGGAACACTGAGCTACGGCTAAATCACACCATAACATGTTCAAACAAGCATGGAGAAAGTGCTCAAAATATCAGGTTCACAGACTTAGTGAAAATACTAACATGGCAGGAATTAACATCGAGAAGGCATGTTTAGAGCAAGCAAACAACATGCTACAGGAACTTATAATAGCAAAGCAAGGCATGACATGATTCTACTCAAAGCATATATCAATAGTCCCTTACTGACCATAAGCCAAAAGGACTCTAAGAAATGATGGCACCCATGTAAACATTGCAAGTTTTATTACAGATTTCAGACTTAGTGAAATATCAGGACATGGCAAAAACAGATTCAACATGGCATGTTCGTGAGCTCGAACCACTCACTACAGAGCAATACATGGCATGGCAAGGCAACCAACAGTAAGAAGGCATGATTATGAAGCTAAGCATGGCAAGAGCAAGGTCATAGAATACACGGATCAACTACTAGCGACCTCGTGAAAATTGAATCTCATGCGAACAGTCTGCCAGGAAACATTTTCAAGCAATTTTGGAGCAAGAAATGAACATGTTCCAGCAGGCTATAAATGCAAACAAGGGCACGGATGGATAGAGAAAGACATGTACATCAAAACATGTTTATAGAGCATCTCCAGATTATGCATATAATGATTACTAGAAGCATGTTAACATGGCATCAAATTATAACAGAATCTGCCAGGAAAACAACAACAGCAACTACCCTACTTTACAAGCTCAATGCACTCACTACAAGCATCACAAAAATACAAGGTCAACACCTCTGGAAAGATGGCATGTCCTAGTCCAACATTCATGTAGAGCTCATACTCATAGGATGCACACATAAATCATGGCAAAAATGACAAAAGAGCTCGAACTGATAAGATTCTGAAACTAACGATCTGAAGCCTACTTCCAACAGCATTTCGGGCATCAAGATGAGCTCAAATGCAAATGATGCAATGGAATGAAATGATGTACTCGTCGAGGCGAACAATTTGACATATTATACGCGCAAAACGGAGATACGGATGCGGAGATGTGATGCGATGAAAATGCACGAAAATTACTGGAAACGGGGACTTGGAAGAAAATCGGGGTCAACCTGATTGTGCGAAGATTACCTCACTTGCGACATTGCTTTCAATGCGGTTATGCCTCTAAGTCGTGCTTCGACACGTGGGAGATATAGCCGCATCGAGGGCGTTAAAAGTTGGTAATCAGAGCCTTCCCCGACCTTAGGAGCCCCATTGCTTGATCGTTTTTAGTGGCCGAGTTGTGTCTAGAAAAATGTTTTGAGTCATTTAGGAATTTTATATCGGAGAGTAGGATTCTTTTTACTCCCCAGTCCCTTCGACCTTCTGGTGAGGTATCCTGACGTAGAGTTTTGACTCTTCTCTTCTCAAATTTCACTAAATTTTTTTTTTAGGATCACGCGGGTATCTTGGAATCGTTCCGATGGTTTTATGATGACAACATTGTCTTGGTGCCTCGACATTTAGGGGTTGTGGCGGTGTCCGGGAGTTGAGCTCCGAGGTGTTATCGTCATAATTTTATCGTTGCAGTTCGGAATACCGAGTTTAATACGCCGACATCGAAAATCTCTTTTATGCGCTTGTTGGTGAGATAACCCGCTAACTTGATCTTGAGGTGAGTACGGAGTATTGCCATGACTTGTATAACGGATGCTTTTGAAGGTTGAGGTAGACGATTTCGAAGGTTTCTTGGTTATGTGTTGACGGATGGATACAATGGATGTAGGGATTGTTAGTTTGTGTGAGATATATTGCTCCCTGTATCCCCAACACCGATTGCATAACCGAAAAGTTTCGGGAGTTTCATAGGTGGGAATTCAAGTAGCTCTTAGGATATCTTTCCGACGGATGTATGATATGAAATTGGGGTTCGACGTCTAGTGGTCCGCCTATTCACGGTTGGTTTTACTGATGGTCTCGTTGTGTCTTAAAGAGTCCTTGGCTATGCCGACTCGGGGCGCTTCAGTATGTCATGTGCCTTGCCTTGTACATGATGGTGCTGTCTGATTGAGCCCGTGTAGGCCCCACCACGAAAACTTGGACGAAATCTCTATCATATGTTTGTTACGCTTATTCGCAAGCCAATCCTTTGTTTTGTTTTATTTGTGGTATTCGAGTTGCTTCAAAGTCAAATGTTGAATCCATACCTTTCCTAAATGGTGTTCTCATACTCCGATGTGAATACCAATTCTTCTCGACAATCGAGATTGTCATGTCAATCCTTTTCAACCGGCGTGTTTCTCTTCAAGTGGATCCGATCACTTCAACATCAGCAAGACCAATTATCATTTCTTCTCAACGGTGTTTGTTTCATCCGTCCCAAGTTGCCTTTGTTTTTCCCACCCTCCCACCCTTTTTTCTTCAAGGACACAGATTTCTTAATCAAGTATCCATTTATTCATGTGAAGTCTCTTCATTCTTTTCAATCAATGTTCTTATCCGGGGATTTTCCATGAAGATGCTCAACAGTTTCAAGTTCATCATACTTCATTGTTGTTTCTTCTCCGGTGGATCCAATTCAACCTTTCAGTGTGGATCATATTCCTTTTTCCTAATTTCAATGTCTTCTCATACCGGTGCACCTCATTATCATTCTACTTCTCACTATTTGTTATTCCGGAGTGCTCAAGATATCTCGAAGATTCGTGTTTCCACTCTGCATTCGTGCAAGCTCTTTCGAGATTGGTATCTCATTCAAGTCATTTAATTCAACCGGTGCAACATCTCTTTTAAATCTTTTAAACGGTGTTCTTTTGAGTGGGCCCTAACCCACAGGTCTTTTCCCAGGATCTTACCTGACTCTTCTAATTATTCCGGAGCTATCCCAAATTCTTTTCCAAGTTTGATGTAAGCACGAATTATCATCAGTCAAATGCTTTTCTCCAAGATCTTTCAAATTCTTTTCATAGTTGGCTCAACCTCTTCACTTTTGATTCTTCCGGTGTGCCTCAATAGTTCTTGGTGTTGTTTCTCGTTGTCATTCTCATCATTTGAAGATCGAAGAAGAGTTTCTCTTTAATCTTGCTATTTTCTCTTCAAGATTCATGGTGCTAGCTTGTTGCCATCCTCTCATAATTGTTTTCGATTGTGAGAATCTTTTTCACCCATCAGGAGATATTCAAGAGTCTTCTCAGTTTGTCATCCGGAGGCCATCATGTCATAATTCTTCATTCTCAGCATGTAGCTATCATTCTTCAAATCTTATCGGTGCATCATTCAAATATCCTCTAACCAGTTCATGATCTCTTTGTTCGCATGTATCTAAATACCCTCAAGTATCTTCATTCGTTTTCCAATTCTTCCCGGAGAATTGTGCCTTTGCTGCTTCCATTTTCAACTCTTACGGTGGCTCGTTCAAGATTTCACTTCCTTCATTATCATATCATTTCATTTGTTGTTCCAATCCTACCGCTGGTTCGTTGAAGACCTTCTCAAGCTTGCGCCATATCTATTTTAATCCTTTCTATGAGAATAAGTAGTATGCTAAACCAATTTCTTGTCATCAATTTAATTGATGAGGGATAAGCATAACATAATTCTTAGTCTGGTTCATCCAAATGATTAATTCTTTATTCCGGAGGCCCTTAATATTCTCGGTTTCATTTGTTTCATCTTCTCTTTTTCCCGGAGTTCCAAGCTCTAATTATCTCGTCGCGAAGCTACTTCTAAATCATTGCAAGGCTTCACCTTGTGTTTTCAACTTCTCTTTCTTTTCATCATCCTTTTATTCCCGGAGTTCTTCATGGAGGCTCTACATGGTGGTTCGTCAAGGATTCTTTTCATTCTCCAATTGTTCTTCAAGATTTCTCTTGAAGTTAAGATCCGTCAAGCTATACTCTAAAATAAACCTGGTGCCCAACACATGTTTTGTTTTGAGGAGTACAAGCATTCTTCATCTTGCATCCGAAGTGCAATTCTTTCTATCTTATCTTTTGAGGTGGTGTTATGTCACTCTTGACAATATCCCTTCGTGATTCACTTGTTGTCAAGAATGAGGTATTTTAAATCCATCAATCTCTTCTTTGGAGTTATCTTGTGTTATATTTCACCTAAAGCCTTCCCCAAGGAATGTTGCTATTTTGTGGTGATTACGCATGACCCAAGCTTGCTCTTTATCCTCTTGGTGGAAGAAGTTTTCATCTCTTCCTTGATCTCAAGCAAGCGATTGGTTTCAGTTAGTGGCGAAGCTCACCTCATATTCTTGAGATGTTTTCCATAAGCCCACTACAAGCTTATTCTTTCGTTGTTGATTTTCCAACAACTCCGTTCAATTCTTCTTTGCAAGGATGCTTTCCAAGTTCATTTGTGGCAGAAGTTGGCATTTTCTTCTTCATTCTGTTATTCCAATGATCTATCTTCTATTGTTTCTTCCGGAGGAATTATGATGTTGCTCTCTTCACTCATCATCATCGATTGTGAGGGTCGTGTTCTTTTCTTGCTTATCCATTTAACCGGAGTGTTGTATCATCTCTTCAATATCTTTTAATCTTATCAAGTTTTCTTCTCTTTTTAACCGGAGTGCTGCCCGAATTCTTTCCCCATCATCTTGTTTTAACCGGAGTGGTTTCGAATTCTATCTTGTCCATTAAACTCTTGATTCATGTCTTTGCAACCTTCAAGTCCTCGTAATGTTCCTTGTTTTTTTTTCTAACAGATTGTCTGCAATCTCATTCATCTCTGTTGTACTCTTTCTTTTAAATTGCTCAACCTCTCAAGGTTCATGGTTTTCACTCTTTTGTCGAAGAAGCAACTTATTTCTACTTCTTCTCTTCCTCTTCCGTTTTCCCTCCGGTGCCATCCTAGATCTCGGGACGAGATCCTCTCATAGTGGTGGAGTGTTGTGACGCCCCGGATCCGATGCGCCAGGTGTCCGCCAGTTATTCGACGTCGTTGCCTTGTCATGTGCTTGCGTGTTGCTCTTTGCCATGTCATCATTTGCATTTTATCATGTCATCATGTGCATTTCATTTTGCATACATGTTCGTCTCATGCATCCGAGCCTTTTCCCCGTTGTCCGTTTTGCAATCCGGCACTCCTATGTTCCCCGGCGTTCCCCTTTTGTCTCTCGTTGTGAGTGGGTGTTAAACTTTCTCGGAATGGCCCGAGGTTTGCCAAGCGGCCTTGGTATAGCACCGGTAGACCGCCTGTCAAGTTTCGTGCCATTTGGAGGTCGTTTGGTACTCCAACGGTTAACCGGGTAACCGTGAAAGCCTCTTTGAGTTACAGCCCAACACCCCTTCCAAAGTGGCCCAAAACCCACCAAACTCCTCTCCATGCTCTCGGTCGTTCGATCACGATCGTGTGGGCGAAAACCGCACCTCATTTGGACTCTCCTAGCTCCCTCTATGCCTATTTATACACCCCCCATTCCAAATCTCGGATGTTTTCCCGAAACCCTAGTTTTTCCTCTCCGCCGCGGACGTGTCCGCCGCGGGACACGCCCACCGGACGCGTCGCCCGACGAATCGGGCGCGACACGTCACCCGCCGCTGCCTCCTCCAACCAGCCGCCGCCGCGTGCCCTTCGCGCCCATGCGCGCGCCATGGAAACCATCAGCGGCCGCGCAGGCCCGTCGGCCGCCGCCGCCCGCCCGCCGCCGCCTCCTCGCCGCCGCCGCACCGCCCACCGCCCCGCCCTTCCGCCAGCGGCGCCCGCTCGCCGCCGCCTTCCGCCGCCAGCTCCTTCTTCGGCGTCCCACGCAAGAGAGCGCCTCGGCTCCGCCGCTCCACCTCTGCCGCGCCGCCACCCTCCAGCCAGCGAAGCTCCTGCCGGAGCTCCTCGCCGCGCCTGGCCGCGCCCGGCAGCGCCCGCGTCGTCTTCCGGCCTCCCGAGCCCTCGGCCCGATGCCGGCCTCGCGGTGCTTGGATCCGGCGAGGGAGCCCGGATCCGTCCGTCTCCGGCAACCCCGCCATCTCCGGCAGCTCCTCCGGCGAGCTATGGCCTGCCTCGAAGTCCGTGCCACAGACCCGAGGTTGACCCCGATTTTCTTCTAAGTCCCCGTTTCCAGTAATTTTCGTGCATTTTCATCGCATCACATCTCCGCATCCGTAGCTCCGTTTTGCGCGTATAATATGTCAAATTGTTCGTCTCGACGAGTACATCATTTCATTCCATTGCATCATTTGCATTTGAGCTCATCTTGATGCCCGAAATGCTGTTGGAAGTAGGCTTCAGATCGTTAGTTTCAGAATCTTATCAGTTCGAGCTCTTTTGTCATTTTTGCCATGATTTATGTGTGCATCCTAGGAGTATGAGCTCTACATGAATGTTGGACTAGGACATGCCATATTTCCAGAGGTGTTGACCTTGTATTTTTGTGATGCTTGTAGTGAGTGCATTGAGCTTGTAAAGTAGGGTAGTTGCTGTTGTTGTTTTCCTGGCAGATTCTGTTATAATTTGATGCCATGTTAACATGCTTCTAGTAATCATTATATGCATAATCTGGAGATGCTCTATAAACATGTTTTGATGTACATGTCTTGCTCTATCCATCCATGCCCTTGTTTGCATTTATAGCCTGCTGGAACATGTTCATTTCTTGCTCCAAAATTGCTTGAAAATGTTTCCTGGCAGACTGTTCGCATGAGATTCAATTTTCACGAGGTCGTTGTAGTTGATCCGTGTATTCTATGACCTTGCTCTTGCCATGCTTAGCTTCATAATCATGCCTTCTTACTGTTGGTTGCCTTGCCATGCCATGTATTGCTCTGTAGTGAGTGGTTCGAGCTCACGAACATGCCATGTTGAATCTGTTTTTGCCATGTCCTGATATTTCACTAAGTCTGAAATCTGTAATAAAACTTGCAATGTTTACATGGGTGCCATCATTTCTTAGAGTCCTTTTTGGCTTATGGTCAGTAAGGGACTATTGATATATGCTTTGAGTAGAATCATGTCATGCCTTGCTTTGCTATTATAAGTTCCTGTAGCATGTTGTTTGCTTGCTCTAAACATGCCTTCCTGATGTTAATTCCTGCCATGTTAGTATTTTCACTAAGTCTGTGAACCTGATATTTTGAGCACTTTCTCCATGCTTGTTTGAACATGTTATGGTGTGATTTAGCCGTAGCTCAGTGTTCCTCTTTTGTTAAGCATCTCCTGTAGTTCGTTGTCATATGCTTTGTTTTTATGTTGGGGTGCTGTAGCTTAGTTTCGTGTGCGTGCTAAGTAGCATCGGGCTGTTAAACGCAGTTTTGCATCATTCTTGTTTTGCTTGTCATTCGCAAACCGTGCATCCGATTCCGGTGATCTTTATATCGATTTCAACCGAAATCATCTCATCTTTCAGCGGCATACTTGGTTTGCCAAGTTGATGCCAGTTCACCATTTTCCTTCCGGAGCATACATATGCATTGCATATCACATCTCGCATCGCATGTCATGTATTGCATCATATTGCTTGTGCATTGCTCCTTGTTTGATTGTGGTTCCGTTGCTTGTGTTCTTGCTTTGGGTAGAGCCGGGAGACGAGTACGTGAACGAGGAACCTGTTGAGAACGCCTACGAGGATCAAGTCTTCGACAACTCTGAGAACCTTGCAGGCAAGATGACCATACCCTCGATATCACTACTATCTTTGCTATGCTAGTTTGCTCGCTCTTTTGCTATGCCAATGCTACGATGCCTACCATTTGCTTATCAGCCTCCCAAATTGCCATGTCAAACCCCTAACCTTTGACACCTTTTCCTACGCAAACCGTTGTTTGGCTATGTTACCGCTTTGCTCAGCCCCTCTTATAGCGTTGCTAGTTGCAGGTGAAGTTGAAGATTTCTCCATGGTGGACAGGGTTTATGTTGGGATATCACAATATCTCTTATATTATTAATGCATCTATATACTTGGTAAAGGGTGGAAGGCTCGGCCTTATGCCTGGTGTTTTGTTCCACTCTTGCCGCCCTAGTTTCCGTCATACCGGTGTTATGTTCCCGGATTTTTGCGTCCCTTACGCGGTCGGGTGATTTATGGGACCCCCTTGACAGTTCGCTTTGAATAAAACTCCTCCAGCAAGGCCCAACATTGGTTTTACCATTTGCCTCACCACCACCTACTTTTTCCCTTGGGAGTCGCGATCCGGGGTCATCTTTATTTTAGCCCCCGGCCGGTGCTTGTCTAGCGTTGGTCCAAACTAGAGCCACTTGCAGCGCCACCTCGGGAAACTTGAGGGCTGGTTCTAGTTATGCGTAGTGCTCATCCGGTCGTGGCTCGAGACGAGATCTGTGCGGCTACTATCGGGATGTTGGCACGCCGAGGCTTTGCTGGTCTTGTTTTACCATTGTCGAAATGTCTTGATGTACCGGATTCCAGTCGATCGGAGAGTCTCGGGTGAAGGTCTATTCCTTCGATGATCGCGAGAGCTTGTCATGGGCTAAGTTGGGACACCCCTGCAGGGTATAAACTTTCGAGAGCCGTGCCCGCGGTTATGTGGCAGATGGGAATTTGTTAATGTCCGGTTGTAGAAAACCTGAAGTTGACCTTAATTAAAATACACCAACCGTGTGTGTTACCGTGATGGTCTCTTTCCGGCGGAGTCCGGGAAGTGAACACGGTGTTGGAGTTATGCTTGACGCAGGTTGCTATAGGATCACTTCTTGATCATACTTTTGACGACCGTGCTTTGCCTTCTCTTCTCGCTCTCATTTGCGTATGTTAGCCTCCGTATATGCTAGTCGCTTGCTGCAGCTCCACCTCATGCCTTTACCTTACCCATAAGCTTAAATAGTCTTGATCTCGTGGGTGCGAGATTGCTGAGTCCTCGTGACTCACGGATACTTCAAACCAGTTTGCGGTGCCTATGTTGCCGAGCAGGTGATGCAACCAAGCTCAAGGAGGAGCTTGATGAAGATCTTGTTCATTGTGTTGTTTCGTTTCAGTTGATCAGTAGTGGAGCCCAGTTGGGGTCGATCGGGGACCGTTTGTCGCATTTGGGGTTCTTCTTTTATTTTGGTTCCGTAGTCGGACCTTGATTGTATCTGGATGATGTAATGCTTTATTCATGTAATTGTGTGAAGTGGCGATTGTAAGCCAACTATGTACCTTTTCCCTTATGTATTACATGGATTGTGCGAAGATTACCTCACTTGCGACATTGCTTTCAATGCGGTTATGCCTCTAAGTCGTGCTTCGACACGTGGGAGATATAGCCGCATCGAGGGCGTTACAGAATCAAACAAGGAAAATGTGCATGTTAAGCCGGATATTGATGCTCAGGTAAAAATGGCGGTTTAAGAGAGTGCTAATGGTACCTGACAGATTATCAATTTCTAATAGTTAAACCGCCTACAATGGTGCGGAAGGGACATATCTGAAATTTTCTTAAGTGTTGCACAAACAAGTTTTACAAGTTGGTGTGATAATTTCGGATCTGCCGCAGTTCTACAAAAGGGGAGAAATTTTAAACCTAAAGGTTGCGACAGCAGAAGAGCGCATATGCTTGGACGGGATCTCATGCAGAACAAAGTGGATTCTGAGGGTGACTAGGGGCACTGAACTACTACCGCACACCTTTATTATCAGTTTCAGATCAAGTTATGAGATCTAAGAGAGAAAAAGGACAAACAATGAAGAACACCGAAGAACAGTGGACCCTAATGCAGATCTGATATTTGGGAAGAGGAGTACTTACTGGTGCTGCGGGGCAGCGGAGGTGCGTCGCAGTTTATCTGGTCAAGAACATGTTGATGCAGCAGCCTTGTCGATGCAGATGCGAAGGTCGACGGTGGCGGAGGAGCTTGGGCTCTTCGGGGTCGCGAGGAAGAATAAGAGATGAAGAGGAAAGGGGGAGAATGGAAAGGACCCCCAGTCTTATTTATAAAGGCAAAGGGATAAGGGACAAGCACGAGAATTGAGGAGCCAAAAATTGGATATTTGATACTGAAAGGGCTAGTTATCGACTAGAGGGGGGGGTGAATAGGAGATTTTTATGAAAGTCTTCAAAACGTGGGAGTTTTGAAGACAAACAAGATAAAAAACACTATTCGATTGCAGCGGAAGGTAGACTACACTAGACAAGCCATAGTCAAGTATTCAATGAAGTGAAAGCTCGAAGACTAATGGCAACTAGGTAGTGAAGATCAAGATGGAAGATAGTATGAAGCCAATCAGAACAGGTAGTCACACAGTGAAGTCAAACAGATAATGCAGGCAGGCAATGACTTCACGAAGACAAACTGTAAGTAAAGAGAGGTAAGAGATAGAACCAGTGGCTTTAGAAGGACAGGGATTTGTTCGACCAGTTCGATTCTTTGTGACAACTATACGTCTGGTTAGGGAGGCTGAGATTCAACTCAGAAGACCGCGTCTTCACCTTATTCCCCTTGAGCTAAGGACATTTAGTCCCCGCCCAATCACTCTGTTAAGTCTTCAAGGTAGACTTCCGAACCTTCACAGACTTTGTTCACCGGCAATCCACAATGGCTCTTGGATGCTCAGAACGCGACGCCTAACCGGCCAGAGGATTCACAGTCCTCAAGTGTAACAAGTCTTCAGATCACACGGACAGAAAGACTTCAATGATGCCAAACACTCTTTGGGCTCTGGGTGGTTTGGGCTTTGTCCTCGCAAGGATTCTCTCTCGAAAGCTTCGGCGGTGGGTTGCTCTCAAACGACAAAAGCCGTATACTAACTCTGAGCAGCCACCAATTTATGGTGTAGGGGGTGGGCTATTTATAGCCACTGGGCAACCTGACCGGATTTGTCCGAAATGACCATGGGTCACTAAGGAACTGACACGTGTCGCAACGGTCAGATTTCAAACACACGCGACAGCTTGACTTGGGCTACAAGTCAGGCTGACTCATCCGACTCTGGATAAGATTTGCTCTCATTGTCTTCGCTCGAAGACATAGGATTTGGTTGAGCATCACTTCAGTCACTCTGACTTTGTTCACTTGGACCCCACTTAACAGTGCGGTGGTTCCTATGACTCAACAAAGAAGAAAAGGAAACAACAAAACAACTAAATCTTCGCGCTCCATTGTCTTCACTCAATGTCTTCCCGTGTCATAGTCTTCAATGTGAATATCTTCACAGACCACCATTGTCTTCAATGTCTTCACACATTTTTAGGGGTCATCCCCGGTAGGTAAACCGAATCATTGAGGGACTAGTACCCGTGTTATCCTGCAATTCTCACAAACACATTAGTCCCTCAACTAGGTTTGTCGTCAATACTCCAAAACCAACTAGGGGTGGCACTAGATGCACTTACAGATACAGCTGTCGCCTCGGTCTTCGGGGATTAATTAATAAAAGAAGTATTTACATGTTTTTATACAGAGATGACGTCACGACAATTCACTACAATTTTAGAAGATGACGTCATGGCGGTTTATCAAGTCCATATGGAAGAGACATCATGGCAGTTTACAAGGATTATACGAGGATGTTCAAGGAGTTTTTTCTATGCATTGAAGATTGACATGAACAGGTTCAAATCAATCTGGGACCTAATGTTGGGGATATAACTACTGAGTATAAACCACCCAGAAGGGGCCGGTTTATGCTCATCCGTATTAAAGCCCATGAAGACAAGGAGTATGACGTTCTACCATTGAAGCTTAGAGGCCCAAAGCCCAAAGGCGGTTTAGATCCCATAAACATAAAACCGGCATGAGATGTGTAAACTTGTGTTGTAAGTTAGGAAAGGTAGAAACCGAGCCGGACACGTGTACGAGCCGGCCTCCATGTTCTGTAAACCGCCTGGCATCAACCTGTGTATATAAAGGGATGACCCGACGGCGGTTCAGGGACAAGAAACCACAACTCGAGAGATAGGTAAAGCGGATTCGCTCCCTGCTCATCAAGACCCATCAATTCCACCACAACTGGATCGTAGGCTTTTACCTTCACCGCAAGGGGCCGAACCAGTATAAACTCCCCGTGTCCTTTGTCCGGTTTAACCCCTTTTTGCTAATCTCGTTGCGATGGCTCCACGACTAAGTCCTCTCACTAGGACATCTGACGTGTTAATTCCACGACACTACGCCCGATGAGTATCTTGACATAACTTGCAATCTTAGAGCTATTAATCTAATCATTAGAGGATTGCCTAGAAATTTTCTTGTTTGCTTGCCTACATTTGAATGTGCTTATACTATACGGAGATATCTTGAGGAGCGCTTTCCAAACTATTCCTTGAAAAATCTAGATGAGATTCTTCAAAACTCCATTGCTTTTCATAAAATGAAACCTAGTGATCTTAACTTTGAGGATTGTGTATTTGAGCTTCGTGACCTCATGCGTGTCAAAGGAGAAGTTGGAGTCATTAGTAGCATCATCTCTCAAGTCATTAGAATTCATAAAGATGCACATTGCCATGATCATAAATCTAATGAATCGCTCTCTCTAGGTAATGATCAATCACAAGACAATGTTGAAGATGGATATTATGATGAGGATGATGATAGTGACTTTGATCTTGATGAGTCAACGAGACACTTTGGTCTTATGGCTAACCTTCGTGGTTACATGTCCGGAGGAAAGGAATGGGTTCTTGATAGTGGATGTACTGATCATATGATCGGAGATAAGGACATGTTCTGTGAGCTTGCTGAAAACAACGGCCCCCAGAAGTAGGTCACTTTTGGCGATAACTCAAAGGGTAAGGTGGTTGGCCTTGGTAAGGTGGGCATTTCACATGACAGCTCCATCCAAAAGTTTATGCTTGTCGAATCTCTTGGCTATAATTTACTTTCCATGTCTAGACTAGCCGATTTCGGTTTCAATGTCCTATTTACCGAAGTAGATTGCCAAGTGTTTCGAAGAGATAATCATAATATGGTCTTTACCGGCATACGTAGAGGTGATCTATACATTGTTTATTTCACTAAAAGAGCTCAACCTAGAACTTGCTTAATTGCTAAATCTTCTAAATGTTGGTTGTGGCATAGAAGGTTAGGTCACGTGGGCATGCGAAATCTTGATGAGCTTATTAAAGGTGATCATATCCTTGGTGTTAAAGACATCATATTTGACAAGGATAGACTTTGTAGTGCTTGTCAAGCAGGAAAACAAGTTGGAGGAAGTCATCCCGTGAAAAACATTATGACCACAAGAAGACCGCTCGAGCTACTTCATATGGATGTTTTTGGTCCCAACGCCTACAAGAGTCTCGGTGGTAACTCGTTTGGATTGGTCATTGTTGATGATTTTTCAAGATTTACGTGGGTGTTCTTTCTTGATGATAAATCGCAGGTCCAAAAGATCTTTAAGAACTTCACTAGGAAGGCCCAAAATCAATTTCAAGTAAAGGTCAAGAAGGTTCGGAACGACAATGGAACGGAGTTCAAGAACACCAATGTGGATACCTTTCTTGACGAAGAAGGGATTCCACATGAGTTCTCGGCTATGTACTGATACGTCTCCAACATATCTATAATTTTTGATTGTTCCATGCCATTATATTACCATTCTTGGATGTTTTACAATCATTTTATATCACTTTTTGGGACTAACCTATTGACATAGTGCCAAGTGCCAATTGCTGTTTTCTGCTTGTTTTTTACATCGCAGGAAATCAATACCAAACAGAGTCCAAATGCAGCAAAACTTTTTGTGGATTTTTTGGATCAGAAGACACCAGATGGGCCGGAGAAGCTCCTGGGGGGTTCCACGAGGGGGGCAAGACCCACTAGGGCACGCATGGGCCCCCAGGTGCACCCAGGTGGGTTGTGCCCACCTCGGTGCCCCCCGCACCACATCTTTGCTCTATAAATACCCCAATATTCCAGAAACCCTAGGGGAGTCGACGAAAATCAATTCCAGCCGCCGCAAATTCCAGAACCACCAGATCCAATCTAGACACCATCACAGAGGGGTTCATCATCCTCATTGGTGCCTCTCCGATGATGCGTGAGTAGTTCATTGTAGACCTACGGGTCCGTAAGTAGTAGCTAGATGGCTTCTCTCTCTTTCTCTCTCTTGATTCTTAATACAATGGTCTCTTGGAGATCTATTTGATGTAACTCCATTTTGTGGTGTGTGTTGGGATCCGATGAACTTTGAGTTTATGATCAGATCTATGTTTTTATCCATGAAAGTTATTTGAGTTCTTTGATCTCTTTTATGCATGATTACTTATAGCCTCGTATTTCTTCTTCGAATCTTTAGTTTAGTTAGGCCGACTAGATCAATTTTTCTTGCCATGAAAGAGGTGCTTTGTGATGGGTTTGATCTTACGGTGCTTGATCCCAGTGACAGAAGGGGAAACAACACGTATGTATCATTGCCATTAAGTATAACAAGATGGGGTCTATTTCTACATAAGTAGATCTTGTTTGTCTACATCATGTCATTGTTCTTATTGCATTACTCCGTTTCTCCATGAACTTAATACACTAGATGCATGCTAGAGAGCGGTCGATGTGTGGAGTAATAGTAGTAGATGCACACAGGAGTCGGTCTACTAATCTTGGACATGATGCCTATATAATGATCATTGCCTGGATATCGTCATGAGTATTTGAAGTTCTATCAATTGCCCAGCAGTAATTTGTTTACCCAACATTGCTATTTTTCTCGAGAGAAGCCACTAGTGAAATCTACACCCCCGGGTCTCTTCTTTATTATATTTGCCTTCACGATATATTTTTATTTGCTTTTATTTTCAGATCTATTGATCCAAAAATACAAAATACCTTGCTGCAATGTATTGTTATTTATTTTTATCTCGCGTTCCCGTGAGATCTATTTATCCAATCTACTACAATTTTACCTATCATTTTACCGTGAGGGATTAATAACCCCTCTCTTACGTCGGGTTGCAAGTATTTGTTCTTTGTGTGCAAGAGCTGTTTACGTGGTGTTGCGTGGTTCTCCTACTGGTTCAATTACCTTGGTCTCATCACTGAGGGAAATATCTACCGTAGCTTGCATCATCCCTTCCTCTTTGGGGAAATACCGACGTAGTTCAAGCTGCATCATGTACACGCCTCAACAAAATGGAGTTGTTGAGAGGAAGAACCGAACACTTATTGAGATGACAAGAATGATGCTTGATGAATACAAGACGCCAAAACACTTTTGGGCGGAAGCGGTTGAGACAGCTTGTCATGCAACAAACCGACTATATCTTCACAAGCTTCTTAGCAAGACGGCATATGAGCTTATCACCGGTAACAAACCCCAAGTTGGATACTTTTGAGTATTTGGCTCAAAGTGTTACATTATTCATAAGCATCGTCGTTCGAAATTTGCCCCTAAATATCATGAATTTTCCTACTCGGTTATGGCTCAAACTCTCACACTTACCGTGTCTACAACAATTTCACCCGAAAGGTTGAAGAGACGGTAGATGTGAAGTTTGATGAATCTAACGGCTCGCAAGTAGAGCAATTGCCAATTGATGTAGGAGATAAAGATCCCTTGGAAGCAATTCAAGACTTGTCTATTGGCAAGATTCGCCCAATGGAGGTGAAGGAGAGTACCTCGTCCGTTCAAGTGGAAGCCTCAACTTCACACCAAGGTTAACCACAAGTAGACTTGGAGGCATCCATGAGTGGAACACATCAAGATGAAGGAAACGAGGAAGTACAACAAGATGAACCTCATCGACCTCCTTCTCCACCTCCACAAGAGAACAACAACGCCAACAACAATGAAGAATGACAAGAAGAAGAAGAAGAAGAAGAAGACGTTCCACCCCAACACAAACAAAAGCTCTCACGAGGTCGATCAAGAGTCTCAAGAGATCATCCCGTCGAACAAATCTTTGAGGATATTCAAACTGGGAGAATTACTTGTTCTAAAACTCGTTTGGCTAATTTTTGTGAACATTACTCATTCATTTCTAGTATTGAACCTATGAAGGTTGAAGAAGCTCTTGATGATCCAGATTGGGTGAACGCCATGCATGAAGAGCTACACAATTTCGAGAGGAATCAAGTATGGACGCTTGTTGAAAAGCCCGATGAAAAGCACATTGTCATTGGAACCAAATGGGTGTTTCAGAATAAGCAAGATGAAGATGGACAAGTTTTATGCAACAAGGCCCGTCTCGTCGCCCAAGGCTACACTCAAGTCGATGGTATGGACTATGGTGAGACATATGCCCCCGTTGCTAGACTTGAGTCCATACGCATCTTATTTGCTTATGCCAATCAACATGATATCACGTTATGCCAAATGGATATTAAAAGTGCTTTTCTAAATGGTGAAATTGAGGAGGAAGTCTAGTTAAACAACCTTCCAGCTTTGTTATTCCTAAGAAACCTAATCATGTTTACAAACTTCACAAAGCTCTTTATGGTCTTAGACAACCTCCTAGAGCATGGTATAAATGCTTGACTAAGTTCCTTATTAAAAAGGGCTTTGAGATTGGAAAAATTGATTCTACACTTTTTACTAAAAGGGTTAATGGTGAATTATTTGTGTGCCAAATTTATGTGGATGATATCATATTTGGTTCGACTAACCCTCATTTTAGTTAAATTTTTGGAAGGCTAGTGTCGGAGAAGTTTGAGATGTCTATGATGAGTGAACTCAAATTCTTTCTTGGTTTGCAAATCAAGCAAACTAAGGAGGGTACCTTTGTTTCCCAAACAAAGTATACCAAGGAGTTATTCAAGAAGTTCAACATGCAAGAGAGCAAAGGTATGAAAACACCCATGCCTACTAGTGGGCATCTTGACTTGACTAAGGATGGCAACCCGTTTGACCAAAAGGTTTACCGCTCTATGATTGGTTCATTGTTATATCTATGTGCCTCCTGTACCGATATTATGCTAAGTGTGTGCATGTGTGCACGATATCAAGCGGCCGCTAAAGAATGTTATCTTAAGGCTGTGAAAAGGATAGTGAGATACTTAATTCATACACAAAACTTTGGCATTTGGTATCCTAAGAGGTCTTCTTTTGATCTTGTTGGCTACTCCGACTCGGACTATGCCGGTGACAAGGTTGATAGAAAGTCCACTTAGGGTACTTGTCAATTTCTTAGTAGATCTCTTGTGTCTTGGTCCTCCAAGAAATAAAACTCAGTACCTTATCCACCGCTGAAGCGGAATACATTGCCGCCCGATCATGTTGTGCTCAATTACTTTGGATGACCCAAACCCTTAGGGATTATGGGATATATGTGAAACATGTTCCATTGCTCTATGATAATGAAAGTGCTATTGAGATTGCTCACAACCCCGTGCAACATTCTCGAACTAAGCATATTGAAATTCGTTATCCTTTCATTCGGGATCATGTTGCTAAAGGAGACATCAATCTTAAGCATGTTCGTACCGATAAGCAATTGACGGATATATTCACCAAACCACTTGATGAGAAAGTGTTTTGCCGTTTGAGAGGTGAATTGAATATCATTGATGCCTCAAACTTGGAGTAGGAACTCCATCTAGATGCATGCAATGCATGAGCCTTTCTATGACTAATCTCTTATGATGATGATCATATGTCCTGGATCTATATTTGCACCCTCGCATGTTATCTAACCCTTGTAGGTACTTGGATGAGCCCAAATCTATGAGATTGCAAGTCACTCACATATTAAGCAATCTCTACACCACCAAGTTTCTACTATATGCACTACAAAAAAATACACTTCCGTGATGATACGTGTTTGTCACAGTAGGTCGCATTTTTTGTCATGCATGTACATCCATGACAAATTTATGACAGAATCAAGATAGTCATACCGGTGCTGTCGTAGAAGTGTTCCATGACATTACCAAAATTATCATCACGGAAGTGCCCACTTCCATGAATATAAATCGTGCGTCACAGAAGTGCTTTCGTCAAGGGTGACCAACATGTGTCATCCACTGTAACGGAACGCCGTTAAGCTATCGGGTCGGGTTTTTGGATCCGATAACCCGTTAACAGCCCCGACCAATGGGGATTTTCCACGTGTAAAATCATCATTGGCTGGAGGAAACACGTCTCGGCTCACCGTTGGGACAGATGTCATCCGTTCATTGGACCGAAGTCGCCTATGATATGACGACACGTGGCACGGCCCAACAGAGGCCCATTCCTGCGAAAAGGCCGACCCGTTTGACTTGGTCAAAAGGTGGCGGCCCGGCCCACGGAAAGCCTGTTAACGGCCTGTTCGCATATAGCCCATTTATAGCCCGCTAACCCAGGGCCCGTTACGCCCTATCCAAATTAGGCTCAGTAGCATCATCTGGGCCGTCCAATATGATTCAGCCCGTTTTAACTTCCGGCCCATGTGTGGCCCATGTCTTCTTTCGGCCCATATGAGGACCTTTGTAACTCTTGGCCCATTAACGGCCCGTGGTGAAACTGGCCTGTAATGAACAGTGTATCACTTTATACCCATTAACGGCCCGTTATTCCATTGGGCTATTTCCAGCCCAAGTTATCTTTCGGCCTTCTCAGGGCCCAATGATTCTTGGGCTCATTTGCAGCATTCGGTTACATACGGCCCGTTACTGTCATCTTCTGCTTGTGGGCCAAATTCAGCCCGTCGTTACAGTCGGCCCGTTTGCGGACCATTAATATGTTGGGCCGTTTTCATGTAAAAAAAACAGTTGGGCTATTTTCATAGAGTTATCAAATACGGCCTATTAACGGCCCGTTATGGTCCACGAATAGTACGACCCATGATTGGTGAAATGATGATACGCCCCGTAGAAGGCCCATGGATCCTACGGCTCGTATGAGGCCCATGGATAGTACGGCCCATAGAAGGCCTAGGGATCGTATGGCCCGTAGAAGGCCCATGGACCCTATGGCCCGTAGAAGGCCCATGGACCCTAAGGCCCGTATAGAAGGCCGATGGATCCTACGGCCTGTATAGAAGGCCAATGGATCCTACGGCCGGACGAAGGACCATGGATCATACGGCCTGCAAGAGGCCCATGGTTACAACAGCCCGTGTGTTGCCATGATTATTTTGGCCTAGTTACCAAAAATAGGCTATTATGGCCACTAGAAAAACACAGAAAAAGAACTGCAGTGACTACAAGCAAACAACTAAACAAGACAATAAGGAAATAAATAAGCAAGCAATTAATGCTAGCCTATTACCGCTATTACACATATATTACACATATTACATCCACTGGGTAACAAAGTTCGCCACCAGTGCAAATATAGGGAACAAAGCAGCATATTACATACACTGGCCGTCAAAATTGGCCACCAGTGCAAATAAACGCAGCAACAAAACAAGAGCATAACTGAAACAACTTCAGAAGAGCTCAAGAAACGTTATCCTGAGTATCCACCATGCCGGCAATAAGCTTAGCAAGCTGATTAGCTCTGTCCTGTTTGGCGCTAAAATCCTCCAACGCTTGTTGTTGCACCAGAAAGTATGCATCTGAATGCTCCAGGACTTCCGCATCCTTCGCTTCTTGTCACAAAGACACCGATCGATGTCTTTCACTTGTAGTTGAGACTCAAGAAACCGAACTGATTCGATAAAGTGAGTTTGAATAGCTTGTGCAAGCGGTAGTGGCCATAATCTCGAACACTAAACCAAGACAGACTTTGGGGTTGTCTCATTGTCTTCAAGATAGTCTTCCTTAGCTGTCTTATCGGCTTTGTTGGAGACCAACAAGGATGTGTCACTATCCTGAACCTTATCTCGCATTACTTCCTTTACCATTGCTTAATAAGGCACTCTTCCCTAATATTCTCATCGATTCTAAAAGAAGAAACAAGCATACACATAACAAGTTTAGCATGTACTAGTATATGAAACTCATTTCGTGAACCAGTTCATTAGTAAGGTGGACAGGATTAAACTACCAAGTCTTCTATTGCCAAGTACTAGTACATAATAAAAGCATCAAACAAACATATATCTATGTCCTATGGTCACTTTGCATTGTCTTGCCAAATCAAAATAGAGACACGGTTCAAATCATATCAGTTCAAGACAAAGCAGCGGTGAAAGAATACAAAGCGTGGGAAACTACACGCACAACAAGATTTCAGATGGGTACCATGGGTCTACATGTACAACAACACTATTGGCTCATTGTGATGCTAGTAATGTGCATGATATGAAAGTCAACTGTATACACAATTGAAATTGAAATCAATAGAGCTATTGATAATAGCAAACCTGTTAAAGAAACATGCGTGAACATACCTGCTGTGCCATTGGAGTTTCGATTGGATCCTTCAATTTAAAAATAAGTTTGTATGAGTAAATACAGTGATACAAGAGCAAAGCAATCATAGTTAACAAAGGCGCGCCTAAGCGAGCGCGTAAGCGCGCCTAGGCTCTAGGCGTTGGCAAAACGCATTGCGCATAACTACGCATAATCTGTGCATAACTGCACATAAGCATGCCCTTTGGCCAGTAAAGCGCAAGGCGGTGGCAAAACGCACAATTAATGCCTAGAGATTTTTTGAACTATGATAGCAATGGAATCTTAAATTAGAACAGTTGTTCTTCAGGTTTAGGCACTTGTTCTACATGAACAGAGTACAGTAAGATGCAAGAATAAAATACTTAAAAATAGAAAATGAGCTCATAGACCTTACCACATTCTTGGTTCGGGACCAAGATCTGAACAAGGCGTTCCCGACCATCGCCCAATAAATGTGTCTCAGAGAACGTAAGGGAATTTCATGAGTTTCTTTGCGGTGAAGTACGTTTTCTTCAGGTAATTCCAATACTGCCACTAAGCATTCTTGAAGATAGCAGAGGTATTAGCACAGGTTACCTCATCCTGAGTTTCCAAATCGGTCCTTCTCTATAGAGAAAAATGGGAAAATTTGCTGTATTATAACCATCATGGAGGTAGGATGTATGGGACGAAGCAAAATAATTGCCATGAATAACATTACTTACACATAACTCCTGGACAAACACCTACAACTGGCATTTTCCTTCATCTTTAATATAATATTTCCAAGATGGGAAGATACACACATACGATTTAACAACATCAAATGCGATAGATGCTAAACTATGACTGGCTGGTTGTGCTTCCTCCACCGGAATAGGCGTACTAACTGGTGGAGTTCGGGTTCGCCGTGATAGTACTGGCCCTTTGGGCACTGGAGCTACCTTACTAACTGCTCTTGTTTGGGAGCTCTGTGGTGAAGATGGTGCTGTCTCAACAGGAACTGGGTTACTATCGGCTGGGGTTGGGGTTAGATTGGGTGAAGCCGGTTCTCTGTCCATCGCAGTAGGGGTACAATCTGCGAGAGTTTGGGTTATGTGTGGTAGGGCTGGTTCTTGTGCATGTACAACCGAGGTGCTATCTCCACCAAGAGGTAGCACTGCTTTTATTTGAAGACCATGTTTTATTCCGCTAGATATCTGGCATCACCCGCTCCAATTCAAATGGCTGATAAACAGAAACATAGTTGAATGTACGACATTGTATGAGAGACAGATGCAATAGATAGTGTGGAAAAAAGAGGGCATGAAATAGTTGACATGTATATTGTTTAACTAAAACGGATAGCATGACATAATTTCACATATATGATGTCTATCTAAACTGGATAGCATAGCATAACATAATTCAAAGATATGATGAATAACTAAACAGGATCGCATGACATAATTCACCTACATGGTATCTAAGTAATCAGGATCACATCATTTAATTCACATATGTGATTTATATGCTAAACAGAGGGTATTCGATATGATCTCTGAACTAAGAACATGGTGTTGAATATTGTGTATATGATGTCTAAACTATGCAATGCAAGACACCATATGCATGATATGAGCAGTATAACCATGCCAAGTTTGAGCATACACCTCGGTGGGGGAATAGGACTGGTCATCTATCTTTGAATCCATCTTTGAGGAGCTATCGGGACCCAACAAGAGATCTGCTTCGACAGGTAGCACTGTCTGCTCTGAAGGCCTCGGCTTCGTCCGAGGAGTCGGTGAGGATGCTGCGGTTCCGGTGGAGCAGGTTAAGGCGGCACTGTGGGGATGGTGCAGCCGCGATAGACAAGGCAATCATCGGAGCAGCTCCTTGGAGGTGGAGGACGGGGCGGCTGAACCGGCGGGATGGCGAGATGGACGACGGATCCTCATCCGGGGAGGTGGATGAGGGACGTCGAGCTGTTGCGGTGGACGACGTCGTCGGGGAAGAGGCTTCGGCTGGGCAGCGGTGACGTGGTGGATGGAGGAGGGTGGGGTTTCGCGGCTGGAGCGGAGAGGTTATGGCGGCCTGGGATTTCGAATGGCGAAAAGGGGGCGATGGGAGGGGGTGAAGCATGACTTAGGGACGCGCTTGTCCAAAATGTAGGGTGTGTTACAAAAGTACCCCCACCGATTTGAACTAGCAGCCCTTTCGGCTCATGGTTAGAAGGGGGATTTCACGTGTCGGGATTTGGCAGCTAGAGGGAGTTTTCGCGCGTGTTCTAATTTCGGGATAGCAAGGCGCGGGTTGTGAAGGCGCCAGTTTTGGGAGCACGATATCTAAATTTTCGGGATATAACAAGACGCGGGTTGAATTTTAGGGACAAGCCTAACGTGTAGTAATATTGTACTTGTACGTACCAAATCAATTCGCACTTCCCTCAACCAAAAAGAAAACGAAAAAAATAAAACTATTCACACCACACAAAGAGAGAGTCTTGCCCCGTTTTACTATACAAATGCTATTCAAAGCTACTCCCTCCTTCCATCTATATAGGGCCTAATGCGTTTTTGATGCTAACTTTGACCAAATATTAGAGCAATGATATATGACATGCAACTTACACAAAGCACACCGTTAAGTTCATCTGTGAAAGGTTCTTTCAATGATATAATTTTCACATTGTGCATGTCATGTACTATTAATCTTGTCAATAGTCAAAGGCGGTCTTAAAAATCTCATTACGCCCTATATAGATGGAAGGAGGGAGTATGAATCCATGTTATGTCCGATTAAATTTTTTCGCTTGCTGTATAATGCATGTAACCTACTCATACCAACATTTTAGTGCATTCCAAATGTCTATACTACCTCTGCAATTCGAACTAAATTTGAATTCGTTTCTCTATTTCAATAAGAATCTCCAATCATGATTGTTGCCAACTTCAACCATCATAGTTTCCTTGCTATCCGCCAGATATAAATTGGATGGCCTATAATGCAGGATGGCAGGCACACCATCATCAACAACTCCGTTTTTTATAAGAGTAGAGATAAAATATATTAAATGTAGTATAACATGTTCATAAACACACCATGTGTATCGCCGTTATATATATTCACACATGCGTCGATTTCAAACACTATGATAAATTCTTCAAATATTCGAATTCGCTTTTTATAATGAAGTATATATGATCTCTATTCGTCTTTTACACCCACAAAACCCTCTTATCTTTGTAGGTAGCGCTAACTTTCTCTTGTGCATGCACACGCCTGCATCCCTCTCACCCTCCCTCAACATTCTCTAGCTCCATCACGCAAATTCGTCTTTTCACTTTAGGTCGTTCACCCACGGTGTGTGTAGGCCCCCCAGCTCCTTCTTTATGGCACACATCGATCGATATGCCTCTAGCCAGGTGTGCCTAGCACAAACACAAGCTTCCCCTCTTCTCTTGTCACCGTCCATGCCTCACTCCCACCACTCTTTTCATCGTTCTCGTACTCGCACACTTCTCCCCACTCGATATAGTATGCCTCTCGTACCACCTCCTACATGCATCCCTCTCTCTCTATCCTTCTCCTCGTGCCTCATTTGCTTCTAACACACACATGCATGTATACCGATCGATCTCCCAACATATACCTAGATCGACTTTAACTACCCCCCCATCGATTGACGTACCACACAAGTTATGTCTCTCCTTTCTCTAACAAAGGGCGATTGATCTTCCTATGTATTTATGTCTGCTTACCACAGCCACATCATCCCCCCTCATCATTCGTGCATGCCTCCTGACCCGTCTCTCACACACACGTGCACAGAAAACAAGCAGCCATCTCCTCTCTTATTGATATTGCGGGCGTGCCCTCCGTTTGTCTAGCAAGCCTATATCCCACCATTTGTTAGAAGCAACTCCACTACCACCCCCTCCAACACTCTAGCTCTGTCTCTCTCCCAACCTTATTCCTCTCCTTCACATATGCATGGATGCCGATCGATCTCCCTTAATACATGAGGCATATCGATCTCCTTAATACATAAGGTAGGACTGTCTCCTCCTCCACACATATACCAGCCATTGTACCTTTATAGTTAATTAGGCCTCCCTCTTCCCCCACCACACACTAAGAGTCGAGCGCTGCAGGTAGGTATCCATGCCACAGAGACAAACTGCACATGTCCCCTCTCACGTTCCAGTAGGCCAGCCACTCTATATCTTTGATGTGGGCACACACAAATTCGATGGCACTCTTTATCGATCGCGCGCGCACACACACACACACATCATCCCTCTTTTCGATTCTATGGACACCTCAAGCCGATGATACCTCCACTCTCTTCTCGTGGATCGCCCCCTCTATATATATGTTATATCCAGGACTCTATTTCACACACATTGCATATGTTACATTTTTGATTGACCCCCCCAAAAAAAACTCCCAAGAACCCACACACTATATCTCTCTAGGGTTGTATCTCTCTCACACAACCCCACGTAGGTGGTGTACGTATACAAGAAGAGAATAGGTGCATCGTGCATGTACTCATGTTTCGTGCCCAGCCACACCCGCACGGGTTCACGGTGGAGCTCATTTCTTTACGAAATGGCAGCCCACGTGCTAATTTGAATGCCTGTAGTGGTTGTTTACCTAGGGAGGTCGTGTACCACGCTTGCACGAAACAAAGTTCGACTTGACGCGTTGCCGCGTTATTTTTAAATAAATTTATAGCACTCAAAGGCACGTACACAAAATATAAAATTATTTTTATGGAGAAAAAGGTAGTCCGCTCACTATATACAATGGAGCCTTGCGTGCCTCGTTTGTCGCTCTTCAGAGTATCTCACACAAGGCTGCGGTGACCTCTCTCTCTCTCACCGTTGGTCACTGATTCAGCTGCACCCCATCCGCCGGGGGAAAGGGAGTGCGGTGGCCTCTCTCTCTCTCTCTCACCGTTGGTCACTGATCCGGCCACATCCCGTCTGCCAGGGGAAAGGGACGAAGTGCAACATTTCTCCGTTCGACGGCGCCGATGCAGCATGTCCCGATCTGCGGTACATGCCGTTCTCTCTGACCAAGCTCCGGTGCAGCAGGGCCTACACCACCTGCTCGCAGATTCTGCCCGCCGCCGCTCACCTAGTTACATCCCGACGACCTCTAGGTATCCCCTCCGGCCTTGCTCCACTGCCCGTCTTCCCACGTCGCTGCATGTGGATCTTCCATAGTTCTTTGCCCAAAACATAGCTCGTCCAGCGTACTTTCCATATTGCATTCTCGTCCTCACACCGTTTTAGACAAACACAACCGTGTTGTTATCTTCGCTTAGGGCAAGGAATATGCTTCTTTTTTGTCGTCGCATGTGTCATCAACTGTTATTGGTTAGTAATTGTTTCCTTTCTACCTCTTTTTTGCAAACATGGCTATCCATTTCACCTTGTTGCTATTCCGACCTTTTGGTGAACTGCACAAATCACTTTTTTCTTAAGAGTGTTTTGTGCAGTTGTACTAAAATGTCACACGGGAAACGTCTCTACATTTCAGTGCGACTGCACAAAGGGAGATTGGTTTTGCTCTATCCTCCTCATCCAACTCGAGCCTAATCTTCTCCAACTAGTTAGTCTTAAGACAGACTGCAAAGGTGACCGGCTTCTATTTATGTGTTTATTGTTTCATCAGCAGTCCTCTATTATCGTAATCACACTTAATATCTTTGGAACAGGACGCCAGCTCTATTTTAGTGGAACTGCACAAAATGATCGAATGTTGCATGCTCCGGATAGCTACTTTTTTCCCAACATGTCTTGTTGATTTAGACAGAGCTGGGGGGACGTTGCTGCCAATGAAAGCATGGATCAATTTTAATTTAACATCTTCTCACAACTCTGTCTTCAGTTGTGATGTAATTATTAGCTTTGATCTGCTAATAATTGACATGCATTAGCAAGGAAGTTAGTTTTTTATTGTTTCCGAAAGAGCATCGATGGCAAGACACGCGAAACAAAAGCTGAAAGCTCGCACCACTGTACAATTTCATGTCGCTGGAAAATTATTTGTATAGTACGTCAATTATGTAAACAAATGATGGAAGCTTGATAGCATTGCCAGAAGCCTCTTCATCATCCGGGTCCATGTGCCATGCACAAAATTATACTCCTTAGCTCCTAAATAATTTTCTTTTTACAAATTTTAAATGGGCATATTTTAGAGTGTAGATTCACTCATTTTGCTTCATATGTGTACTCCCTCCGTTCCTAAATATTCTATTCGTCTTTCTAGAGATTTCAACAAGTGACTACATACAGAGCAAAATGAGTGAATCTACACTCTAAAATATGTACTCTATATATACATCCGTATGTGCCAGTCCATTTGAAATCTCTAAAAAGATAAATATTTGAGTAGTCACTCATTGAAATCTCTAGAAAGACAAATATACTCCGGAGTATATCTAAGAACCGAGGGGGTAGTGCACAACCGCATGGGAGACTCAGCCTGGTCGTTGCGCCGCATTAATAGTGAGTAATGAGCAGTCAAATCGTAAGCCCCACCTTTCCCACTGTAAGTTGCTCTGAAGAAGAAACCATCAATATGCTCTTCTTTGAATCTGCTCATACTACTCCATCCGTCATTGTTTATACAGCGCGCTTCAGAAAAAAGAAAAGAAATCTATGGGACCAAGGCGACTAGCTATCGGCCTGAAAAATAGCATTGGTAGTCATAGCACAGCGTCTATTACTAGAGGGAATAATGCGTACACACATGCATGCAGTGCTTCCGCCTCGGGTACACACATGCATGCACTTACTCCACTCCGTAGTAGTACAGAGTACATGGAGAGAAAATTGTGGACTTGATTGCGGTTACCACGCCCTAATTAATTGAGCATTAAACCAAACGCGTCTAAAGTCTCTCTGGTGGAGGAAATGCATTGAGAGAAATGCATCATAATGAAGCGCGCCCTGTAAACTATGACGGAGGGAGGAGTAGTATGAAGGTGCAACACCAAGTACGCATATGGCCAGTCGGTCAATGCACCTCCTCTTGGCATATCACTGACATGTGGGACAGGAGTGTGAGCAAACCGATCTCAATTGACGGCAAAGAGCCAACCCGCCGTTCCTTGAGAGAGATGAGGAGCGAGAACACACAGACGGGCTCGCATGGAGGCCAAGATATATCCGAGCATGGTTGGTTGATCGATATCATTCATTACATGTTGGGCTGCCGTTTTCCGCCCTTCTCCGGAATAAACGTGTACTTTATCAGAGAAAAAAAAATAAGAGTACATATGCTCCACCATGCGGTTCTAGTAGTAGTACTACTCGTACTACTGTGCTTGGCTCTTCGCCTCTTCGTGAAGTCGAACAATGATGGTACTCCGCATGTTGGGTACTACAGTGTATGCCTCTGACAATCTGACACCGAATGGACTGATGCATGTCCACCGAGGGTAGGTTGCATTAGTCAAAAGGCGTAAGCGAGCTTCACCTTGTCTTGCAAGCTTCTCCTCGTTCTGCGAGTTGACGGGACACACCAAAAACTAGTGCTAGTCCATACTCCCTCCTTTCCGGTTAATATGGCTTAATCTTTTTTGTGGCTAAATGAGAGAGCTTTATTCATATATAAGCATTCTTAGGACGATCAGCCAAGACACTGGTCACTAGGAAGCAAGGTACCCCGCAAAAAAAGAAGTAGGAAGCGAGGTGTTTCATCAAGCCAGCTCTCGGCCACATTCAAAGTGCAGCAAGCACGATTCGCACGAAGATGCGCCACAAGGTTTGCTGACCTGTTTACATGCTAAATAACAAAGAAAGAGGAAATATTACCGAGCGCTACTATTTGTAACAGGATATGAGCTAGAATTAAGCGAGAATTGTGGCGAGTGTTCCATGCAATCAACTTCCATTATCACATGCGAGAACCCTTGAAGAGAACCAAATGTGTTGAGGATTGCTTTATCACATTTTAAAATTATAATAAGAGTGCAGACGCTCCTCCATCCGGTTCCTAGTACTAGTATAGTATGTACCTTTATAGACTATTGTAGTAGTACTAGTACTAGTAAACTTTGCGCTTGGCTGTTCGCCTATTCGGGAAGTCGAACAATAGTAGCACTAGTAGTATAGTGTATGCTTCTGGCAATCTGACACCGAATTAACTGTTGCACGTCCACTGCCTGAGCGATGGAGAGCTTGCATTAGTCAAAAGTTTTTCCTTGTCCTATGAGCCACCGCGCGCAAGCTTCTCCCGTCCTGCAACCTTCTCCTCGTTCGGCAAGTTGACGGGACACAGCAAAGGCCATGTTTGGATCCATGGGTTAGAGTTAGTTTGGGTTAGTTTGTACTCAACTAACCCAAAAGTATCCAAACAGGAGGGTTAGTTTGGGTTAGAAGCATCTAACCCATCCAAAAAATCTAACCCACCCAAGAGGTGCTTATTTGGGTTAGTTCTTCTTTGGAGCACTAAAAAGCACATTTTTCTCTCGCTCTCGCCGCAGCAAATCCCTCGCCACTTCCTCGAAACTTCTCGTCCTCTTCCTCCCTCCCTCACAACGCCCGTGAAGGCGCCTCATCGTATCCGCGCTCCATCTAACCCTGTCATCTAAACACCTCTTTGGCTAGAGTTAGTTCATGGTTAGTTCAGGGTTAGAATCTAACTCTAACCTCTAACTGAGTTAGAGTATCCAAACAAGGCCAAAGTAATGCTAGTCCATACTGCCTCCTCTCCGGTTAATATGGCTTAATTTCAAACGATATAAATACACTGTCTGTCACTATATATTTGTAAAAATACGGTCAGTGAACTTCATAATACGCTCATTGTGCTCAATATATATATATATTTTCCGGTGTTTATACGGTCACTAGCTCACCCTGACTGAGTATGTGTGTGCATGCACGTGTAGGTTGATCACTTAGCGTGATCGTGTGTGTTTCGTCGTGTGCTCGGACATGCATGCATTAGGGTGTCGCGCGCGTTTTTGCATCCATGTGTACGTGTGACTGTTGCATACACGTAGGGGGAGTACATGTAGGGGCCACTAAGGAGCAGTCAAATCACACAGTAAGTTAGTCAGAAGAAGCAACCATCATTTCACTCTTGAATGACACGTCGCAATATAAAATGGTTGATATGGAGAGAAAAAGAAAACCACTATATATACACTAGCAGGAGCCTAAGCTACAAGCCTGCTTGCTAAGGTTGCTCCCTTCACAAGCATAGAACGACGGGCCTAATCCCGCAGCTGGGGGAAGGGAACAATGTTCTGCGTAGACGCGGTCGACATCAGCGAGGGAGAAAACCCACAGTCGGTGCGTCCAATCGGGGGTCACCGAAGTATGGGCCGATGCCGCGTCCCAACCGCCCTTCTAGCTACAGCCCGACGTCCCAGGTAGTCCATCTTCCTTTTGGAGCCGGCTTGCTCCACTGCCGTAGCTCCATCTCCATGTTGATCTTTCTCTACTTCTACCGGCTTCTACTTGTGATGAGTTTATGTCTCATGAACTAGTGCCAGTACTATTATTCTAATCACACTTCTTCTATATCTTTGCCATCAGGTATGCTCAGGTCAATTTTAGTGGAACTCCACAAAAGCATCGTATGATCTGAGGGTGCCAGCCGTCTTTCCTTCGACAGGTTCTACCTGGCCAGGGAATTAAACCATGTTTAGGGTTTAGGGTTTAAGTCGTGGTGACCCCATCAGTAGTTTTTCTTTTGTACACGCTCTCACAACTTTTTTCTTTAGTTGTGAAGTAAATATTGGCTATGATCTGTGAATCATTGAGATGCATCATCACGCGCGTTAGTTTTCCTTTGTATTTGATGGAATGTTGTAACGGGGCAACCTTGGAATATGAATGAAAATGGAGTGGAAAGTTTCTATTTTTCCGGAGAAAAAATGGAAACGGCGAGAAACCAACGTTTCATTTCGTTGGATCGCGCCATCGAGCAAAACCAACGTTTAACTCACGTCTATCATGTTCATGTCTCACCCTCCTCCACGGCTTGACCCCACACGGTCGCTCGGCATGCCACTCACCGCAAACCGAGTATACGATAACTTTCCTGCCTGCTTGTCGATGGATCGCGCCATGGAGTACTAGCACTACTGGAAGAGATTGACGAGTTGGGGGAGGACAGCTAGCTGTAGCACGGACTCCCAAGAACTTTTTACATGCATGTTGTAGCCGGCTATTGCGACCTTTGAACGTAGAGCAGCCACGTGCACCCGGAAGCGGCGCGGGCGACGCTCTCTCGGTTGGCGCGCCGCTTCAATGCCGGCGCCGGTGAGAGGTCGTGTCCACTCTGGCCGGGCATGAATGCGGCACTGACCGTTTCGGACGGGAAGCACGTGTGGGTGATGAAGAGGGTTCGGGTTGGACAGGACTGGCCGTGGCAGCGGTCCGGACGTGCGCAAACAAGAGATGTTGTACGTTAATATTGATGCATATATAATTAACAACGTAAATAATGTGCCAGCTGGACAAATATGATTGGAGATGGAGATGGAAATGGAATTTTACGTAAACACAGATATGCATGTCTATGTCTATGTGTGTGTGCGCGACGACTCTCGCGACCAGGAAGCGGGGGTGTGTTTTTGATCGAGTTTTCTTTCCTGGTATGTTAGAAAATCAGTTTGTCTAATTCACATCTAGATGTTATTTAAGGATATCACATCTAAGATCCCACAAGTATATAATGTAGCAACAAGAAACAAAAAAAAACTAGGACAAAAAAATAGACCACAAATAGAGTGGACATCAACTTAGATGTGACATAACTATGTCACATCTAGATGTGTCCTAGACAGACCCTTAAAAAATTGCCGCCAGTTTTCGTTTCTTTTTTCCGGGAACGTGCGTATTCTATTTAAAACCGCTGCTATGGAGAGATTTTTTTACTCCATTATAGACTCTTGTTTGATAGAGTTTCTCACATCTCACTCTCTCACCCTCTATTGGGGAACGTAGTAATTTCAAAAATATTCCTACGCACACGCAAGATCATGCTGATGCATAGCAATGAGAGGGGAGAGTGTTGTCCACGTACCCTCGTAGACCGAAAGCGGAAGCGTTAGAACAACGCGGTTGATGTAGTCGTACGTCTTCACGGCCCGACCGATCAAGCACCGAAACTACGGCACCTCCGAGTTCTAGCACACGTTCAGCTCGATGACGCTCCCTGTCGGTGTCAAAACCGGCGGATCTCGGGTAGGGGGTCCCGAACTGTGCGTCTAGGCGGATGGTACCAGGAGACAAGGGACACGATGTTTTTACCGAGGTTCGGGCCCTCTCGGTGGAGGTAAAACCCTACTCCTGCTTGATTAATATTGATGATATGGGTAGTACAAGAGTAGATCTACCACGAGATCAAGGAGGCTAAACCCTAGGAGCTAGCCTATGGTATGATTGTTCTTCGTCCTACGGACTAAAACCCCTCCGGTTTATATAGACACCAGAGAGGGCTAGGGTTACACGGAGTCGGTTACAATGGTAGGAGATCTACATATCCGTATCATCAAGCTTGCCTTCCACGCCAAGGAAAGTCCCATCTGGACACGGGACGAAGTCTTCAATCTTGTATCTTCATAGTCTTGGAGTCCGGCCAATGATGATAGTTCGGCTATCCGGACACCCCCTAGTCCAGGACTCCCTCAGTAGCCCCCGAACCAGGCTTCAATGACGACGAGTCCGGCGCGCATATTGTCTTCGGCATTCAAAGACGGGTTCTCCTCTAAATCCCATGTGCTTGCCGAATGGTGTCCGGCTTCTTATAAATGCTGTGCTTCTTGGCTTCCACATCCAATAATGGCCATCCCCCACGTGTCGTACGAATGCGAAAAGCTAGGGTATTTTTACACTTTACCCCCTAGCTGCGCGAATAAGCTGCCTATAAAGAGAGGCGAGGATCTAGATCCGAATCACACCATCCTCCTTCCGCGAGTATTCATCGAAGCACCTCTGACAAAAATCCACTCCATCATGGACAGTCGAGGCGGCTCCTCCTCTCGTGCTCCCAGCCCTCAGCCAGGAGATTGGGGGAGATGCTCAGTCCTGCATAGTGAGCTAGTGACGCTCCAAGCCGAGGGATTTCTTCCCCCAGCCTTTATGGTTCCGGTTCGAGCCGGACTTGCCACTTACAAGGGCGGAAAGCAGGCGGAGAGCGTTCCCAATCCCTCCAAAGGAGAGCGGGTATGCTTCGTCCCTTATCTAATAAGGGGACTCGGATTTCCCATACATCCGCTTCTCCGGGGGCTCCTGGAGTTCTATGGGCTCCAGCTTCACTACCTTATGCCTGCCTCCATCCTGCACATCGCGGGCTTCGTGGCCCTTTGCGAGCTGTTCTTGGGCATCGAGGCCCATTTTGCGCTGTGGAAGATATTATTTTGCCTCATACCCCGTTCTCATGAGGGGTCGATATATCAAGTGGGCGGAGCCAAACTATGGTGCATTGCCGGGACCGGATATCTATCCGGAACCCCGAAGAAGGCGTCCGAAGACTGGCCTTCGGAATGGTTTTACATGGAAGACGCCCTGCTACCGGACCCAGTTTGGATCGGCCTCCCGGACTTCAGCAACGCTTCTATGAAGAAACGCCTGAGTTGGCGCCCGCGGAGCCCTCAACGGGAGAATGATAGGGACATCCAATATCTGATGGGCTGAATAAGGTTATTGGCTCATTCCGGATTGACCATGATCGGGGTCATGGCCACATGCATTATGCGAGGGGTGCAACCGCTCCAGTATAGGGGCCACCCCATGTGGGATTTCAACGGGGAGGATGATGCCACCCGTCATGGCCGCAAGGGGCCGGGATTGGTCGCCGATTTGGTGAAGATCCTGTCCGGCCTGTACAAAGGGGAGAAGGAGGACTTCCTCCGTGCTGGTCCATTGAATGGATTTTCCATGAACAACCCTTGGAGCTGGGTAAGCGGACGTTTGTCTATCCGATCCATATTCCTAAACCCGAGGATTTCGACGCAGGAACTGCGCTGGGCCATAGAGGATATACACAGCCTGGCTCCACAACCCAAGGATCCGGAACGATCCCTCGATCCGGCCTCCGAAGAGGATCCGGACATAAAGGTGGAGCTGATCGATGGGGTGTTCCACCAACTTAGCATTGACAATGCTTTGGTCGCCATTACGGCCGACTACCCCGGAATATCTCGGGTTTCCCAGGTAACCGTGACCGGAGTCCTGATACCCTTACTCATCCATGCTTATTTCTGACCACCGTATACCAATGGTGTTCCGCAGGAGGTGCCTTCGAGGCGGAAGTCAACCTGCGCGCGGCCAACAAGGCAGCTCGCCCAAAGAAAAAGAAGTGCGGCGCGAATCGAGACGTCGCGGCAATGGTATGGCATGCCACCATGTTTCCGGGAAAGATTCCTGGAAGGCATATTAACGCTCATGGTTTTTTCAGGAGAAAGAGCGCTCGCCGGACTATGTCCGGAGAGATTGCCAATCAAGCCTCCGTCGGCCAGGCTCCAACGCCAGGTCCGGAGGGGGAAGCGAATGCAAGGCGCACGTCGGGTGCTCCTCCAACGGAGGACGCCGACAGGTTGTCCGTCACCAGATCAGAGGTGGAGAGCGCCAAGAATCACAGGCGCCGCCGGACAGTTCTTCGTGACGTATGCTTCTCCCCGTAGGCGTTAAATGCCTTTAATTAGGGAGATGCGCACCTCCGTGCTGCTCGAGATGGTCTAGCCAGAGCCATGGAGCAGTATGTAAAAGACATACGGGTGAGGAAATTTGACAGTTATATATGCCAGTAGCCCCCGAGACTTAAAATAGTCAGAATAACTGATTTGAGGATCATTTGTTATGCAGGATCTTACGAAGAAGAATACCCACCTGTCCCAGGAGCTTCAAGAGTGCAAGGCCCAACTTGAGGCTGCACTAGCCGCCACAGGGGGAGCCACAAATAAGTAGTTTGTGAAGTGCGGCGTGTGTGTAAGTGTGACAATAATATTGCAGATGGCGCCGGACTAGATCCAGACAAGCAACAGCTACTGCACCAGCTGAAGGCCGGCGAGAAGGTGCTTACGAGGGTGCAGCAAGAGAAGAATAAGCTCCAAGATGCCAACACCCAGCTGGGCGAGGAACTAAAAGATGTTCGGGCCCAGCTGCCGGACTCCGTGAAGGAGAATCGGCGGCTTCGTCGCGGCATTTATAGTAAGTGCTTGAGCGAACTTTTGAAAAAAAGAGTTCGGCGAGGAAGTCGATTGACAGAAATATGTCTGTAGGCGTGCTCACAGGTCGTCCTGTGGAGGAAATGCCCGGTTCAACGGGTGACCTACTTCAGCTGCTGCAGAATCGCACGAACGAAGTTCGGCAGTGATGAGCAGAGTCGCCTGTGCCTTGTGGCCATCCATGTCCCTACCCGAAGGTCTTGGAGAGCTTGCGGAGAAGCTTCAGGGAGCACGGCGGCACTTCCGGTTGTGGAAGATATCGGCCTGCCGTCAAGGCACCAGTGTGGGGACCCCGACTTACAAGTCGTGATCACCGAATGCACGTGTACAGTGATCCCAGAGATCAATGCTCACTGAACACACAGAAGCTGAATAACAAGAGTCTTACATCCAAACATACCGTCTTACACAAATAGGGACCAACAAGGTCAAGTCTCACATCGATAAAGCCTTAAGGGCTGAACATCAAATGAAACATAGCAGCGGAAAACGTCATCGATAAGTAGAACCCATGCCATCCGCCTTAACCCTACAGGGCATTCTCGACCGGAAACGCCCTAGTTCGCATGATCGTCTCCAAAGAACTCTTCTTCGAACTCCGGTTCTTCCATGCCTGGTCAAGTAAATAACCAGTGGCAAGCCAATGAGTACTTTGAATGTACTCGCAAGCAACCCATGATTCGGTTCAAGGTACAGTAATGCATGACATAGGTAAAGTTTTGCATAAAGCTAGTTTTGAGTGCAGGACATGTTCAACATCCTATAAAGCATGCATCAAGAGAATTCAAGTAACCATAGGAACTGGTCACAGATATCAACATAAATAGAATGGGCACCAACCCATTTATCATAAACAGAGAGGGCACCAACCCATCTCAATCGTGTCAAGTCCTCTGACTTGATCCAAGACAACACCATCATCTCACACACACCTGTTTGAAAACAAGTGGACGTAGCCCAAGAGCGGTTACCCAACTGTCCATGACCGTGGACACGGCTATTCGAATAGTTTTACACTCGCAGAGGTTGCACACTTTACCCACTAGATCCGGGAACTTCCGTGTCAAACCACGACCAGCGGTACCTCAAGTACCGGGTAAGCACCGATCACTACCTTTCCCTAGACGACACTAACAAGGAGTCCACTCGATTAGCAAGAACCCCGTGCCGACATTTCAAACAATATTTTCATGGAGCCTTGCTCCCTTTTTCCATCACATACCACTGGCACGGGGTACCAACGGTGTGTCCGGTGCCCCATAAAGATGGTCATGGCCGCCCTACCTGGCACGACCCCGTCCCAAGAGAGAGCACCAACTCTCCCCCGTCACTAGTAATGCGGGCTCCAAGCTAGTATCGGTCTAGGTACTCAATAATGCCCTTTCCCATATAAGGGTAGAGTGGTCGCGCATGTAGGGTTGGGATAACGGTCGCAACTCCGACCAATCCGTTTTGAAAACACACCCACTTCCTTGGCACACCACTTCGTCATCAAGTGGTCACCCAATTCATTATCTCCCTCGGGCATAAGTGGCACCCGACGGGGTTTTCGAAAAGACTTTTGAAATTATATAGCCTCCTTCACCATGCACAAACCCATCCCATTTGCGTAGCATCTACATTTGCATCCTAGCTACTCCCACCGGCATAACCCTCATAAGAAGGTAGGGCCATGCACAATGCAAGTATCAATGAGGAAGTAATCGTGGTAACCAACCCACGTGGTTCACCATCTCGTCATGATTCCAATGCATCATCAAAAAAAAAGAGCTAAAATGACATGCATATAAAAAGGGGGTATCATAGTCATGGTCAAAGGGCTGCTTGCCTTGGTTGGCTTGATCTTCAAAGTCTTCAGGCACTGCTCCTCCTTCTTCCTCAGCTACCTCACAACACGGGATCTAACGTTGCAAGAAAACAACGGAAAAATAAGGCAATAATAAAAACAGAAAAGTCAAAGTGCTCGGAAAAATGTCAACTTAATTTTGTAAAATACTAGGAGGAAGGCTAGGAAGGGGGCAGCTTTTGGTTTTGGTTCTGGAGCAGCAAAATAGGAGTTATGGATTTTCAAAGGCTCATTTAAATGTCAAAAACCACATTTAAATATTTACAGAAAAGAAAAGGTGATTGGATCTGAGTGAGAGTTGCACCATTAAATAGATTGCAATATTCTAGGAATTTAGAAATTGGAATCAATGCATTTGGATTAATATACTGCCCTGTGGAATTTTTGGAAATACTACAGAAAAGAAAAAGGAAAAAACGGCGCTGTGCCACTGGGCCAGAGAGGCCACAGCAGCAGCAGGCCCAGGGGAATCCCAGCCCACGCGGCCGCCACATCGAAGGCGTATAGGCCGAATACGCCTTCGGCCGACGGCGGGTCTGTCTTGTGTAAGACGTTTTAAACCTCGACGGTGGATCCCACCCGTCGAGGCGTGAGGTCGACCGCCCGGCCCACGGCGGCGTCGCTCTACCTCCGCCAGGGCGACGCGAGCGAGCCCGGCCGCGGCGATCTGTGGCACGGAAGTGGAGCGGAGACTACCGTTGGACTCAGGAGAGAGTCGCGGATCTGGTGGTGGTGGAGACGGTCGCCGGGGTGGCCTGCTTCGCCGGCGACGAGGTCCCGCGGCGGAGGTGCTTCGGGCGCCGGTGGCTCCGGCCGTTCCCAGCTGCAAAATGAGGGGGAAAGAGAGGGGAAGGCATCAGTGAGGTGAGGGGAGGCCGAATCGAGGGAGAAACGGGGCGGAGGAGGCCTGTACCCGCAGATCGACGGCGACCCGAGGCGGCGGAGCTCGAGCTCGATCTCGAGCTCGGGCGGCTCTGGAGCGAAGGGGGTGGATCCAGGGGTGGATTGGGTGTGTGGGAGAGCGACAGGAAGGAAGAGGAGGGCTCGGGCGCCTTAAATAGGCTGGCCGCGGTTCACCGTGGGCGTGGCCTCTGGCACCATGGATCCGCCTGGAGGCCGAGGAGAGGAGAGGAGCTGTCCACGGCGCTGTGGGAATGGAGTAGGGCGCCAGGAGAAGGAGAGAGAGCGAGGGAGGGCTCTGGCGCCTGCTGCAGTGAGGCCAGCCATTGGCCGAGCCGGCGGCGTCGGGCACGCGCCTGCAGAGGGGAGAGAGAGGGGAGACAGAGGGGGCGGCACGGCGGCGTGTAGCAGACGCCGAGGCACATCACCCGGCGCGATGGGAAGGCACGGCGGTCGAGAGGCGCAAGCGCCAACGGTCGGCGCTCTGGCAGCGCCCAGAGCGCGACTTTGGCCGGCATCCGCGGTTTTTCATGGCCAGCGTCCTTTTAAGGCCCTGGAAGCTACAGTGGCAGGGGACAGGACCAGAGAAAGGCCTGGGATGCCTTGGGGTGCAGAAGGGAGAGAGAGAAGTTGGGAGAGAGAAGAGAAAATGTTGTCCAGAGAGGACAAACTTGATTCTCCCCTTCCTCCACATTGCTTCTTCGGTAGAAAAAGTGTCTAAGTGACAGAGGGAAGTGAGGAGGGGTTGTGGCAAAGAGATTTACTCAAGGAGATTAGTGAAAGTGGCAAAAAGAGGCTTTTTAGTATTTTGCCAGAAGGTGTTTGATGGAGTTTTGGTTAAGCTAATGATCCTCACTGGCCAAGATACTCCAAGGGGTGAAATGTCACATATATTTGGGGCCTTCCACCCATTTTGAGATTATTTGGACAAAGTTGCCAATGCAACTTTTGCAAACCCTAGAAATGGGCAGAAATGGGTTTGTGTAGATCCAGTGGAGTAAATCATTTCTCCTTGATGTGCCACTTGGTGTGGTAGCCTTATTTGGCCACATGATCAGGCTCACCAAAGTTGGGGTCTTGGAGAAAAAGTTGGTAGTGCAAAGTGGTTCAAACTTGATTTTGGTCAGAGAGGGTTTTGAGGCACTTTGATCAAGATTTCCTCTTCTCCAACCTGTGCCATTTGGTCCAGTTGCATCATTAGACCAATGAAGCATGTCCACCAAGTTTGAGCACATTTGGACATACTTGGCAATGTAAAGTTGATCAAACTTTAGATTGGACAGAAATGGTTTTGAGGGGTTTTGATGATGTTATCTTGTTCTCCAAGTCATGAGACTTGGCAAGATCATCAGATATGTCACATGTGACATGATAGAATTTTCCTGGAATTTTTGGAGAATATTTCCTTTGTAAATATTTCAAAAGCTTGAAATATCCAGAAAGGGTTTTAGAGGGATTTGACCAATATTTTGAACATGACCATGTGTTGAAACTCTTATATATGGACAATATATGTCCTATGAGTTTCCCTAAATTTTGTCAAATATTTTTGAAACAGTAAAGTAATTTTTTCCTATTAAAGACCATTTCTGGCCTTAAGAAAAAGCCTTTAAATAAAATAGAACAGTAACTTTTAAAATTATATTTTTGGGGTTCCTGGGCATCCTATATCTAATAGGAGTCAAATATATTTTTGGAAAGATTTTTACTGCCCTTAATCAAGTACTTGCAGTGCAAACCTTAATTCAGGGGTTTTTGGAAAACTAATTTTAGAAAATACTTTATGGCCAAATTATTTTTGTAAGAAAATTCTCTGTAGCACTATTCACATGGCATGATCATTGGTCAGGAGCTTGGGGTAAGGAGATGGAATATAGAGGGTAGAGTAGTTGACTTCAAGAAGCACTTGAAAAGAAGCATAGAGAAAACCAGCTTCAAATAAAAGCCAAATAATGCAAAAAGTTTTTGTTGGTCCAAATTTTCATGCTTTATTGATGAAAATGAGATGTTACAAAATGCAGGGTGTGACAACCAGGGAGGCCTGGGCCATGGTGAAGACACGGTATGCGAAGGCTGACCCAAACCACATGGCCGAGGTCGGACCTGTGGGGCCCGATGGGAAGGAGATCCCTGTGAGCTTAGTGTACGACCAAGTAGAGTTGGCCGCCAAGTATTCACAGCGGGACTATAAACTAGACAGTTTATTAGATGGTATCGAAGAGGAATACCATCAGTCAGCTTGACTGTGTAATTTAAAATGGCATGAAAAATGCCTTCTAGCCGGATTGTAGATCGTTTGTCATTGTGAACCTTTTCGCTTCGACCTCGGGACCCGACAGTCCGGAGTGTTTCCAAATACCCTCATGGTTATGTAAAAGAACGGGGCATGCATGGAGACCAGGCGTAGGGGTCATTAGTGCTTTATCAGACAAGTGCCCAACTAGTAATGTTATATTACATGGTTAGTAAGAAACATCTTCCAGGGAGAATAGTTCCATTAGGGGTTCCTTTCCCTGGGAGGCATGCCCTAAAGTGCATGTCTGGACTGCGAAAAAAAGCAGGAAAGCATCTGGGGGCAGATAAATAAATAGGTAAGAAATCATCTTTCAATTCACCGATCGAATATTCCCTTAAGAACGCTTAGCTTTCGCTTCACCCGATCGAGGTACACATCCGGTGACCGGTAGTAATAATCGCAGAGGTGCTCCTTTACCTCCTAGCCGAACAATCGGGAACGAGGGGTAAGCACAGAGCCAGCAATCCAGCTTGGCCAAAACTTAAGTCATATCGATGCATATAATGGTGAATAAAAGGTACATGCGGAAGTGTGACACATGTGTTGGGTATAAGGCTCAGATAAATAAGCTTCATTAAGAAGCCCCGTGTATAATGAGTGTGAGTAGCATGTCAAGTGTGTGCAAACAATGCGCAGGCGAGCCACCGAAGGCCCGTGAGAGAAGGGGGGGGGGGAGAAAAATAAAAGACAATTAAAGTATAAAATATAGACGGGGGAGGGAGACAAACTCAGAGTCCGGCGCTAGGCGTAGAATCTATGGAGACGGGCTGCGTTCCATGGGTTTGGCTCGAGTCGGTTATCCGATGCGTTTCGCAGACGGTACGCTCCGCCGGTCAGGACTTGGTCAATGATGAAGGGACCTTCCCATTTGGGCTTGAGTTTGTCCTTTTTCTTGTTCGGCAGGCGTAGAACTAGTTCGCCAACATTGTAAGTTTTGGCCCGTACTTCTCTGCTTTGATATCTTCGAGCCTGCTGTTGATAGAATGCGAAACGAGCTTTTGCCATGTGACGCTCCTCCTCCAAGGCATCCAAATTGTCCTGCCGATCCAGCTCGGCTTCTCTTTCTTCGTACATGCGCACGCGAGGTGAGTCATGAATTATGTCGCAGGGCAAAACTGCCTTTGCGCCGTATACCATAAAAAATGGTGTGAATCCGATAGTGCGACTTGGCGTGGTCCGCAGCCCCCAGAGTACGGAGTCGAGCTCCTCTACCCAGTGCGTGTTAGATTCCTTAAGGGATCGCACTAGTCTGGGTTTGATGCCGCTCATGATTAGACCAGTTGCTCGTTCGACTTGCCCATTAGTTTGAGGGTGATAGACTGAAGCGTAGTCGAGCTTGATGCCCATGTTTTTGCACCAGAGTTTAACCTTGTTGGCTGTGAAGTTCGTGCCGTTATCAGTGATGATGCTATGGGGAACGCCGTAACGGTGTACTACCCCAGATATGAAGTCTATCACAGGTCCGGATTCGGCCATTTTAACTGGCTTGGCCTCTATCCATTTGGTGAATTTGTCCACCATGACCAATAGGTATTTTTGCTTGTGGGTTCCTCCTTTAAGGGGTCCAACAATGTCAAGCCCCCAGACCGCGAATGGCCAGGTAATGGGTATAGTTTTCAGGGCGGTGGGAGGCATGTGGCTTTGATTAGCAAAGAGCTGGCAACCGACGCATCGTTGGACTAAATCCTGAGCATCTGCCCGGGCCGTTGGCCAATAAAATCATGTATGGAAGGCCTTGCTTACAAGGGCCCAGGCTGCGGCGTGGTGCCCACCGAGTTCGGCATGAATTTCAGCCAGAAGATTTTGCCCTTCCTCTTTGGAGATACACCTTTGAAGGACTCCGGCTGTGCTTTTCTTATAGAGCTCTCCCTCATGGACCTTATAGGCTTTAGATCGCCGTACTATGCAGCGGGCCTCGTTTTGGTCCTCGGGAAGTTCCTGCCTAGTTAAGTAAGCTAGTAATGGCTCAGTCCACGGGGCAATGACTTCCATTATTTCATGGGCTGAAGGTGTTATTTCATTGGCAGAACCACCGATTGTGTCAGAATGTGCGGTGTCGGGTGGTGCGGTTGGGTCCGGATTGTTGTTTCCGGACTCCCCTTCCCATAGTACGGTGGCTTAAAAAGCCGTTCCAGGAAGATGTTGGGAGGGACGGCATCCCGCTTTGCACTGATGCGTGCCAATACGTTCGCCGCTTGATTATTATCCCGGGCTATATGGTGAAATTCGAGCCCTTCAAACCGAGCTGACATTTTCAGAACGGCGTTACGGTAAGCTGCCATTTTTGGATCCTTGGCGTCGAAGTCTCCATTTTTTTGGGATATTGCGAGGTTCGAATCCCCTCGCACCTCTAGGCATTTAATGCCCATGGAGACCGCCATCCGGAGGCCATGTAGAAGGGCGTCGTATTCGGCTGCATTGTTGGAGTCCGTGTACATTATCTGGAGTACGATGGACCGTGTCTCGGTTGGGGACGCCAGACGACGCCACTTTCTAGGCCAGCCAAAATTTTGGAGCCTTCGAAGTGCATGATCCAATTAGAGTATGCGCCGTACTCTTTAGGGAGTTCGTCTTCAGTCCATTCGGCGATGAAGTCGGCCAAAACTTGCGACTTGATAGCTCGCCGTGGTTTATAGGTTATGTCGAATGGTAGGAGCTCGATGGCCCATTTTGCAATCCTGCCAGTCGCGTCGCGGTTGTTTATAATGTCATTAAGAGGTACTTCGGAAGCTACTGTTATCAAACACTGTTGAAAGTAGTGTCGCAGCTTCCGGGATGCCATGAACACTGCGTACGCTATCTTTTGATAATGTGGATACCGGGACTTGCATGGAGTTAGGACAGTGGATACATAGTACACTGGTTTTTGAAGAGGCAACTCGTGTCCGTCCGTTTCTCGTTCGACGACGAGCACCGCGCTTACAACTTGATGTGTTGCCGTGATATATAATAACATTGGTTCGCCCAAGTTGGGCGCGGCCAGGACCGGATTTGTTGCCAATATGGCCTTTATTTCTTTGAGTCCGGCCGTGGCGGCATCCGTCCACTCGAAGTGTTCGGTGCGCCGGAGGAGGCGATAAAGTGGTAATGCCTTTTCTCCTAAGCGGGAGATGAAGCGGCTTAGAGCCGCCACGCATCTAGTCAATTTTTGTATTTGCTTGAGGTCTTTTGGGATATCCAATTGTGACAAAGCTCGGATCTTGGCTGGGTTTGCTTCAATTCCTCTACCGGATACAATGAAGCCCAAGTGCTTTCCGACTGGTACGCCGAAAACGCATTTTTTTGGGTTGAGCTTAATGTCATATGCTCGGAGATTGTTGAATGTGAGACTCAAGTCATCTACTAGAGTTTCGACGTGTTTGGACTTGACGACCACATCGTCTACGTATGCCTCCACTGTTTTGCCGATCTGGTTTGCCAGCCATGTCTGAATCATGCGCTGATATGTTGCGCCGGTGTTTTTGAGCCCGAAGGGCATTGTGTTGAAGCAGAATGGTCCGTATGGAGTAATGAATGCCGTTGCGGCTTGGTCTGGCTCCGCCATCTTGATTTGATGGTAGCCGCAGTATGCATCAAGGAAGCACAATGAATCGTGCCCTGCGGTAGCGTCGATAATTTGATCGACGCGGGGAAGGGGGAAGGGATCATTTGGACAAGCCTTGTTAAGGTCCTTGAAATCGACACACAGACGCCAGGATTTGTCCTTCTTTGGTACCATTACCAGGTTTGCTTAGCCAGTCCGGATGTTTCATATCTCTTATGAATCCGGCTTCTAATAGTTCGGCTAGCTCCTCTCCCATTGCCTGTCTTTTGGGTTCGGAAAATCGCCGAAGAGCCTATTTGACTGTCTTGAATCCTTTTAGGATATTTAGGCTGTGCTCTGCCAGCCGGCGTGGGATTCCTGGTATGTCTGAAGGGTGCCAGGCAAAAATGTACCAATTTTCCCATAGGAATTCTTGTAGTGCGGCATCTACATCAGGGTTTAATTGTGCCCCAATGGAGGCCGTGTTTGTAGGGTCCGTTGGATGGACTTGGAATTTGACTATTTCGTCCGCTGGCTTAAAAGAGGTGGACTTGGATCTTTTGCCAAGTATCACGTCGTCCCTGTTCACCGTGGAGCGCAGCGCCGTGAGTTCCTCGGCCGCTAGGGCTTCATATAGCGCCTCTAGGGCTAGTGCGGCTGTCTTATTTTCAGCGCGGAGCACTACGTCCGGATCACTGGCAAGGGTGATGATTCCGTTGGGCCCGGGCATTTTGAGCTTCATGTACCCGTAATGGGGTAGACCTTGAAAAATTGTGAATGCCTCTCGTCCTAATAAATCGTGATATCCGCTGCTGAACGGGGCCACATGGAACGTGATCTCCTCGGACCTGTAGTTGTCCGGCGATCCGAATACTACATCCAAAGGTGATTTTTCCTGCAGCATGCTTCCCGACTAGGGATTATTCCTCTGAAGGTTGTGTTGCTTCGCCAATGCGGCTCCAGCCTACTTCCATTTTTCAAGGGTTTCCTCGTAGATGAGGTTTAATCTACTGCCGCCATCCATGAGTACCTTAGTAAGGCGAAAATCGCCCACTATTGGACCGAGGACCAATGCGGCCGGTGTTCGGGCTGTTCGAATTTAGGTTCACACCTTTGGCGTTAAAGGTAATAGCCGTGTCCCCATGGATTTATTGTTGCTACTTGGTAGATTTCGCGAGGCTGCAGAGTGTTCGTTTACGCATATTATTTGATGCGAAAGTCTCAAGACTGTTAATACCGTCTTCGGTACGCTGGGCTGGTTCTCTGGGGCTAGAAGTTTTCGCCACCTTTGGCCACCTGCCGTAGTATCCAACATGCTCGAAGACTATGTGTTGGAGTGGCGCCCTCTGTACTATGGATTTTGCAGGGTCCACTGAGCCATCCCTCCAGTACGGTTCCGTGCCCTTTAGGGGTTTTTTTGCTTTTTGGTTTTCAACCGAGGTGCCCGAATATGATGCACCCTTTTATTTCGGACTAGGGTTGTGTTCGGAGCCGGATTGTCCCAAAATTTGGTTTCGGTTTTCCAGGCACTCTCCATTGCACAGTCCTTTCGCACTATGGACGCCAAGTCTGCAAAGCGTGTAGTTTCGCAACGACTTTTGGCGTACATAATTCCCTTGTCCGTGCAATTATTGCAGAAGATTGAGATTGCGCTTTCTTCACGGCAGTCCTTTATCCTGTCCATAACCAGGAGGAATCTGGCCCAGTAATGGTGTACTGTTTCAGCGGGCTCTTGCCGGATTCGGGATAGATCGCTTGTGTTTGGGTGGGCGGGTGGAATTAAATTTGGAACCCCGTCCAATCTAAGACTCAAGGGCCGAAAAGTTTCGGAACTTGGAAGCTTGGGTTGTTGGATGTTGTCCAACGAATCTGGCCCGCTGCCTGACTTTAGGTTCAGTGCTTGATTGACGTCCGTCCCTCCGCGGGAATCCGGCATGGAGGGGTCGGGAATTCGGACATAGCTTGTACTTAATGTAGAAGAAGAGTCGCCGTGCTGTTCCTCCACCACCGCAACATGGTGGGACGCCTGCGAGAGTTGATCTCTCTCAGATCGGTTTTAGGCCCAATCTGATCATAGTCTATAGCGACTCCCAGGGCGGCAATGCGATCCAAGAGCTCGTTTAAGGAGGAGAGCTCCATCGGATCTAGCTGCTCGACGAGTTCCGAGTTGACGTGAAGATCGCTTTTGATGACCCGAGAGGTCATCGTCGGCGCGGCGGCCGAATAGGCGGTCATAAGAAAACTGCCTAGCCGGAGAGTTTGGCCGATGGCCAAAGCTCCTTTGGCAACGGTGCCGTCTTTAAAGACGGGACGAGGCATCGTTCCTGATTGCGACGGCACAAAGGAACTCTCAATGAAAGCACCAATGTCGGTGTCAAAACCGGTGGATCTCGGGTAGGGGGTCCCGAACTGTGCGTCTAGGCGGATGGTAACAAGAGACAAGGGACACGATGTTTTTACCCAGGTTCGGGCCCTCTCGGTGGAGGTAAAACCCTACTCCTACTTGATTAATATTGATGATATGGGTAGTACAAGAGTAGATCTACCATGAGATCAAGGAGGCTAAACCCTAGGAGCTAGCCTATCACTACTAGGGAAAACCTTATACACAGAAATATAGCAACAACACGGGTCAAAAAACTGCGCTAGTGCTATATAGCAGTAGCGAGCAATTAAAAACCGCTACTGAGACATTAAACTTAGCAAAGAGCGCTGTTGTAAAGAAAGCGCTACTACTAATATTTCCATTGGCAGAATGTTAGGCTACGATAGCAAAGAGCGAGCTTAACGGAAACGCTGCTGCTAGAAACACGCTTAGCGCGCTTCAGAGAAGAGCGCTACTACTAACGGAAATAAAATAAGATGATAAACAAATAGAAATTTAAATGAAAATGAAAAAAATAGAAAAAGGAGAAAGGGAAAAATAAAATGTAAAGCAAAATAAACGAAAAAGCGAAAAATCGGAGGAAGGCATAGCAGCAGCGTTTGTTTGTAAGAGGCGCTATAGCTAACGTAGCTGCAGCGCGTGCCCTAGACACCCGCTATAGAAACCGAATAGGAAATTAGCTATAGCAGCAGCGCATTTTGAGGAAAGCGCTATAGCTAACTTAGCTGTAGCGCATTTTGTGAAATGCGCTACCGCTAAGTTTGACTTAGCCAAAACCGCTTCCGCCACCACTTCCCCAAATCCTCAAACCCACCCAAGGCCATTGCCTCCCGATTCTCGCCCATTACACACTTCGCCGACGACGACGCATCAGAGCCGCGGCCGTCTGCCGACGACAACGGAGCCGCCTAACGCCACGGAGCTGCTGCTCGTCTAACGCCACCGAGCCGCCGCTGACGCCACCTTCCTCGCCGTCACCGGAGACGCCTTGCCTCCTCGCCATCACCGAGACGCCCCGCCGGTGTACTAAGGTAGGGGTACCTCGACTTAACTTGTGCACGGGCAGCTCCAGCTCCCCGCAGCTAGATCCATCAAATGCTTGCCGGAGACCATCTCCGCTCCACACCAAGCCGCTCAAGAACAAAGTATATAAGATAGAAGCTCAAGACCCGGCAAGAGGAGCTTGCCGAAGGCCATTCCGGCTCAAGGCTACATTACCCTGCAGATCCCCGCGAGAGGAGCCTGCCGGGAAGACCAAGATCACATCACGTAAGACACGCCTCGGCGCCAGCACGCGCCCGGGCGAGGACCCGGGAGCGGCAAGTCACAGAGCCCGCAAGCCCGGGCCCGCAAGATCAAGGCCCGCAAGGTGCTTGCCGGGAGAGCTATGCTACGTGTCGCCTCCAGCTCATCTGCCCACGCCGCCTCCAGCCTTCTCCAGAGACGCGTGGCGGGTGGCCGTGCTGCATGAGGAATGCGGTGGCACTCCACGGTGGTGGCTTCACCCGTGGCGAAAGAAGACGCGATGGCGGAGCTTTTGGGCGACGGCGACGGCATTTAATGCCCTTGTCCCCCTCTGTCAAAAGTAGGTAGAAAGCATCAGAGCTGCACTGCTCCCTGACTGCTCCAACTACCACCTCTTTACGCTTTTACCCCTCTACTCACGCTGACACCGTCGGTGACCCTTGCCCTATAAAAGGAGGCCCATGCACAACGAGGGGGGGTTCGAGGTTCCGCGACCGCCACTCGCGAGGGTTTCACACACCACTCCACCGCTTTGCTCGCATTCTTGAGCAAGATCTAATACAACACAATGCAGCAAGAGGGTTTTACGCGACCATCGCGTCTGGCTGGGTAAAATCTCAGCGCGCCGCCTCGATCTGCTCTCCGCAACCTCCGCCCCGCATCAACACACGGGGCCCGGCCCCATAGGTGCCGCGCCACCCATCGGCCGCGACATCTCTCGCGCGCCCGGTAGGGGCGCCGAGGTTGTGCGAACCTGATCCGCGTCAAGGCGCCAGCGCTTTCATCAACCTCTCCACCACAAGCAGCTTCATCGACAACTGCGTCATGGCCCCGAAGACGAGAGCTTCGAGGGTCGCAGACCCATCTCCGTCCTCCCCGCCGCCACCGGAGCCGACGGCGGGCGGAGGAGGCGCCGGTGGAAGGGTGGACACCGGCGAGGGCGCTCGCGGTGCCACCAGATCCAGGGACAGGACGGAGGACCACGCCTCGGCCTCCATAGATCTGCGTCCACTCCAGCATATAGCGGCCCAGCGGCGCCATACCACGAGAAGGTGGTATCCGCCGGCTGGGGCAAGAGCAAGCAGGGGGTTCGCGGGACGCTCCGGACTGCTGTCCATGCATGAGTAAAGCGAAAGAGGTCGAGGCAGGGTTCTGCTCCCCCTAACATTGTTAGGGACCCGAGTGTATCCGCCCTCGTACCGCTTCGCTCCCGCTCCCTCGCCCCGCAAGCGCCTATCCTTGAGCGCTACGATGTCGCCGAAAGACGCGCTTATCGAGCTCTAAGTCCGCAAGGACGGCTCGTGCTCCATCCGACAAGCGCATTTCCTGAGCGCAGAAGCCCGGTGAGGACAGCTTTGGTGTTCGCCCCAAGCGTGCCTCCCGGGCGCCAGCGCCGCCCCGTGGGCGCACTATTGAGCTCCACCAGCGAGCGCAAAGAAAAAGAAAAGCTAAGTCGCCGAGCCTTCCCGCAGAGCACTCTTTTAACTTCATACTTTTATATGTTATACCCCTCGCGCATTCGTCCTTTGTGCGCTAAACCTGTCGCGCGAGGAGCCTGCTTGTGGATGGTCGCACCCTTACTTCGCTTCAACACGCCAACGAAGTTAAGAGTAAGCCGCGACCAGCCAAGGCCTCGCTTCGTTCGAGCCTGCTCGGCAAGTTAAGTGCGTCGCGCCGACACGGCAAGGTTGCTTGCCGGAGGCGACACCAGCCAAGCGGGCTGCTGACGTTCCGCACTCAGCAAGCGTGTTGAGCACCGGCAAGTTACCTAGAAGCGTAGGGTGAAAACACACAAAGGATGTAGGGCAGAGGGTATAACATGGCGAGACATGCCGTGAAATGTCGTCCGTATGAGAGACTTGGGCGCAAGAGGAGCCAAGTCGTGGCCCAGTTGCGTACTTGTTTTGTTTCCGAGTCCGCTCAACAAACACAAGTGTGCTGCAGCACCCTTATCTTGCTTCCGAGCCACGCTCAGCAAGTTAAGTGTCGCAACTGGCCCGGCAAGGTTGCTTGCCGGAAGCGACACCACCAGCGGGCTGTCCCGCGGCAAGTGTGTTTCCCCCGGCAAGCTCCCCAAGAGCGTAGAGTACAAACATACGAAGGACAAGGCCCGGCATCGTATTGCTTAGCCAAGATTTATATACACATGCACATACATGTGCGTCGAGCAATTGCATATCTACCTCAGCTATTTTCATGGCGAAAATTGCAGCAACAAGAAGGAACCAAAAGATCGCGCCCGCGCCTGGGGTCCGGCGAGTCAGGGTCGCCGGGGGCTGCGGATGCCAAGGTTCTTCTTCGCGAGCCATCCCCACCGGGGCTGCGAGCATCGAGATTCGCCTCCGCAAGCTAGTGTCGCCGGGGCTGCGATTTCAGATAAGTTTTTCATCCTCATCATGCATCCTCTCATGGACCGGGAGATGCGGGACTGCGTCTTTGAACGATCGTGTCTTGTAAAAACCCGTACGCGGAGGAACCGAGTCGTGACCCAGTTGCGTACTTGTTTTGTTTCCGAGTCCGCTCAACAAACACAAGTGTGCTGCAGCACCCTTATCTTGCTTCCGAGCCACGCTCAGCAAGTTAAGCGTCGCAACTGGCCCGACAAGGTTGCTTGCCGGAAGTGACACCACCAGCGGGCTGTCCCGCGGTCGCTAAGCGTGTTCGCCCCGGCAAGCTCCCCGATAGCGTAAGAACACACAAGGCACGCAGTCAAGTAAAAGACTCGGTCCGGCAAACATTCCCCTCTTTTCATTAAAAACATCCAGTTTAGTACAAGTCCATAGAGGATGAAAAACATGATAGAGAGGATTACACGTTCTTAAATGCAGCTAATGCCCGAGGGCTTACAATTTAAAAAGATAAGGTGCCCGTGATCCCTCTCCTGTTTCTCTGTTCAGGAGTTCAGGAGGTAGGTCAAGGAGCCCCCGGCAAGATAAGCTTGCCGGGAAGAGGAGACCCCGGCAAGAGGAGCTTGTCGGGGAAGGGCGAAAGGAGCGCCTAGGAGGGCGTGGCGGTGATGCCGCCGTGCCGCAGGAGCTGCGCAAGGTGACGGGCATGGGGAACGCATGCCCGGGAGCCAGCGACAAGTCCCTGAAGGCCACGGAGAGCCACGGGCGCCAGAAGACCCCAAGAGAACACCCGGGGCCGGCCAGAGCTTGGCGGAGACGATATGCGTCGGAGGCGAGCTTGAAGACGGGTAGTGGGACGCCAAGACGCCTCGAGGGCTACTCGCCTCGTGCTGCGACGAACGGCGTTGCCGCCACTCCCTCTTCCTCTTCTCGCTGCTTTCACGCCAACCGCCCAAGGAGACGGCCCGGGAGCCAGAGACCGCAACCCGAAGATGGGGTTGCCGGTGGCGCCGAGGCAGCGGTGTCCGACGCCTAGTCGGGCCCGCCATCCTCTACGTCGCGCTGTCGCTCTCCTCCTCGCTACTTTCGCCGAGGAGGAGCTTCGCTATCCGAGGAGCTGTCCACACAGCAGCGCACCGGGTTCCATAGTCGCCAAGACCTTGACGGCGAGGAGGTCACCATCCAAGAATTTGAAGTGGAGGTGAACCCCGCCGTCAAGCTATGGATCCGGCGAACGCCTTCCACCCTCGGTCGAAGAACATCACGCCGGGCTGGGGACACGACACTCACCCGAAAGTGCCGCTGATCCCGCAGCCCCTCGTGCGTAGTTCCATCACGCCGGGCGGATCCGCCCCATTGCGTCATGAACGGGCCGCAACCGGAGGCGACGACGAGGCGCCCGACGAAGCTTGATGAAGAACTCCTGGGGTCATCTCCGGTGTGGACCGCGCCGTGGTCGAGACGCCGGAGGAGACGGGAGGCTCACCACGACCGCCTCTCCTCGACCGCCTCGCCACGCCTCGGCCTCGATCATGCCACGCCCCCTCCCTCTCCCTCTCGTGGCGGCTCCGCCACCACGGGAGTAGGACGGGATTGCGCGCTGCCTAGAAGCAACCCGCGCCGCCACTGCCGAAGAGCCGGATTCCCTCCTTCCATGGCGGCGAGAAGAACAAGACGAAGGCGAAGGAGAACGGATGAGTGTGGCCGCTGTGCACCCCTTCCGCCCTATTTAAAGGGGCGAGGGGGGACTCAACCGCCTGGCCAACCAACCAGAAGCGAGGAGGCCAGAGGAGCGGGCCGACTCGCCCTCTCCGCCTGCGTGACGGCTCGGTCTCCCACTCGCGCCCGACCCCCATGCATGAGGGCAGCGTGGCGGCGGAGCCGAGCGACAGTGAAGCGACCCGCCTGCGCCACGATCACGGGTGGGTGCCTTAAAGGCTGCATGCGCCGCCCACTTCTCCCACGACGCCGCAATCGACGCGTGCGTTGCGGGAGGGGAGACGACAGATGCAGAACAGATTCGACGGGCCATGGGCTTCAAGCGCCCGTGCACTGCCTTTGGGCCTGGCCCAACAGCGCTTCACTGCACCGTGTATGACCCAGGCCCGGGGCTCTGTCGGTGTACTAAGGTAGGGTACCTCAAGACTTAACTTGTGCATCGGGCAGCTCCAGCTCCCCGCAGCTAGATCCATCAAATGCTTGCCGGAGACCATCTCCGCTCCACACCAAGCCGCTCAAGAACAAAGTATATAAGATAGAAGCTCAAGACCCGGCAAGAGGAGCTTGCCGGAAGGCCATTCGGGCTCAAGGCTACATTACTCCTGCAGATCCCCGGCGAGAGGAGCTCGCCGGAAGACCGAAGATCACATCACGAAGACACGCCTCGGCGCGCACGCGCCCGGCGAGGACCCGGGAGCGGTAAGTCACAGAGCCTGCAAGCCCCGGCCCAAGAAGATCAAGGCCCCTGCAAGGTGCTTGCCGGGAGAGCTATGCTACGTGTTCCGCACTCCAGCTCATCTGCCCACGCCGCCTCCAAATTTTCTCCAGAGACGCGTGGCGGTGGCCGTGGCTGCATGAGGAATGCGGTGGCACTCCACGGTGGTGGCTTCGCCGTGGCGAAAAGAAGACGCGATGGCGGAGCTTTTGGCGACGGTGACGGGCATTTAATGCCCTTGTCCCTCTCTCAAAAGTAGGTAGAAAGCACCGTAGTCGACTGCTCCCGTTCCGCTCCAACTACCACCTCTTTACGCTTTTACCCTCTACCTCACGCTGACACTGCCGGTGACCCTTGCCCTATAAAAGGAGGCCCATGCACAACGTAGAGGGGGTTCGAGGTTCCGCGACTGGCCACGGTCGCGAGGGTTTCACACACCACTCCACCGCTTTGCTCGCAAGATCTAATACAACACAATGCAGCAGTAGGGTTTTACGCGACCATCGCGCCCGGCTGGGTAAAATCCCAGCGTCGTCGCCGCCTCGATCTGCTCTCCGCAACCTCCGCCTCGTGCATCGAACACACGAGGCCCGGCCCCATAGGTGCCGCCACCCCATCGGCCGCGACAGCCCCCTCCTCGCCACCACACTGCCTCCGCCGCCACCACCCGAGCCATCATCTCAGAAGCCCCACCCTCCTCTCTCTCTCATGCATAGGTTAGCTAGTTTAATTAGGTTAATTATCTAGGTTAGGGCAAAAATTTATTTAGGCATTGACAGAGAAGTAGTTAGGTTAAGTAGTTTAATTAGGTTAATTATCTAGGTTAGTGCAAAAACTTAGTTAGGGCTTTGACAGAGAACTAGTCGTGTTAACTAGTTTAATTAGGTTAATTATCCATGTTAATTAGTGCAAAAATTTATTTTAGGCTTTGACAGAGAACTAGCTATGTTAACTAGTTTAATTAGGGTTAATTATCTAGGTAAACTAGATTAACTAACTAGGTTAAATAGGTAGGTTAATTAGGTTCGTTGGATTAAGAAGCTAGGTTAAGTAGATTGGCAAAGGTTTTGATTTTTCAAAAGACCACTATTTTTCAAGGAAAAGAATTTAGGCAAATTTTATTTTTCATTGAAGTGGTCATGTTATATCTTTTCATTGAAGTTGTTCGATTGTGCCCAAGTGGTGGCTTTGTTGTTTCTGTGGAATGATGTTTGAGTGGCCTATGTTTTTGCGGAATGTTGATTCATTTCTGTTCCAATTTTCAGGTTCTCGATTTGTCCACTTTTTAGCAAAGGTCATGCCGAAATTTCCCGTGAATTTCGGCATGACTTGTGCTACAAACTAGGACATATCGAGTGCCCGGGATTTGCCGCACCAAGAAGGAGTCAACATTCCTGCAAAACAATAGTCCTTTTTTATGTCATTATTCATTTTATTAGGTCTAGAATTAATTGACTAGATTTGATCATAGGAAACATGGCTAGCAACGATGAAGGACAGGGTTCTGGTGATTGCGACGATGTCTACCGGGCGGCAGACGAATTTTTTAGCTTTACCGACGATTAACAGATGTTGTTGCTGGGCCCGGCATCGGGGACTGAGACCGACACGCAGACCGGTGCTAAGACCGATACGCAGACCGGTGCTGAGACTGACATCGGCGCTGAGATTCAGACCGCATCGAGACCGCATCGAGACCGTGCTGCCTCGGGAGCGGATCCGTGTAGCACCGAAAGCGAAGAGGCAACGGGTTCCTAAGAAACTCAGAACTACTAGACTGGTGGTCACGGAGGTGGACAACGGCCATTTTGAGCCAAAGGCGCCCGAGGAAGCGCGCGCGTGCTACAGCAATCAAATAGGCTGCATCATACGGACAACCGCCACCATCAACGATGAGAATCTAAAGAAGATAGAAAATATGAGGAGCTCCTTCTAAAGAAGTTTCACCAGATATTCTTGTTCCCGGCGGAATGAGAAGGATTATGAAGATCCGCATAATGACCCGCAATGAAGAAGATAAACAAACACGCCATGACCAAGTTTAGCAACGCGTTGGCGCTGGAAAAATCGAGTGAAAGCAAAGATCAACGGCGGGAACCCTACTCCGAGATTGTAAAGGAAAGTCCGACAATCACGGAAGAGCAGTTTCAAATATTCAAGGAGGCTTGCGAGGCGAAGCTGCCAAAGAAAAGTCTAAGTACATGAAGGGGCTACAAAGAGGAACATTGGGACCCACCACCTCGGAAGCCGTGGTTATGGCGGAAAGAGGTCCAAATGGGCCAAGGAGGACGCGAAGCCGCGAAGTCAGGCATCCTGCACTTTGGCGGATTTCACCGTCCCGCAGAGCGTGGCGTCCCGAGGGCCCGCCACCGTTGGGACCCATCAAGAAGGTTTATGAGACAACACCGGTCATTACGGAGTTCATGAGACTACTTGGTAATTTTAGTTTCGATCAATTCGATTGCACACGTTAGTCATATTTCTAAACGATCCTTGTGCCTTTTGCGAGAGAGCAACACCGGATTGCGGCGGCGACTCGCCGTCTAAGGCATTGGCGAGGCCAAGTGGGACACTCCATTCAACCGGCGTTGAACATATTGAAACGACAACCGTGGATACTCGACCATTGTATGAACGCTGTGCGGTGTCGGAGACGGCGCCACGTGGAAGAAGTACTACCGTGAGACCACGGAGGAGAAAAGGAAAGAAGGAGGTTAATCAAGAAAGCATCGACAAGAAGGTTGAGATTGCGGTTGAGAAGAAATCATCTCGAGCGATCGCAAGCAGCGGTAGCTGCCGCAAAACAGGTGATTGCGGATATATCTACTTCCTTGGTGACGGGCGTTCACACATGGACAAGGGAAAATCCAAAAAATGCAGAGGACTTTCCCTTGCGACTTCTTGGCAGCACATGCTCCCTTACCGCTCCCCGCACCGCTCCCTTTGGCTCCCTTTTGCTCCCGCACCGCTGCCGCTGACCGGGCGTGCTTGGTGGTGCCTCCTCTTTAGCTGAGCTCGACGCCCTCACGGTATCTTCCACACCGCCCCTTCAATATAAATGTATAATATCCCGTTGCCTTTCGGATGTCCCACGCCGCAGACTTTTATTTGCAGCCGACAAAACCCGTGCACCATATTGTACACCATCGGCGACGTAAGGTGGACGTGGGGAAGGGGACGATATTGGAGCGAAGGAACCATTGTTCCACAGCCGGTCGATCCCCGAACGTCTTCAAGGTTTCCGTGGCGATGTCAAACCGGCCACGAAATTTGCCTCCTCTAATACTAGTGGGGATGACGACGAGACCCCTCGGCGGCTTGGTGATTGTTGCAATGGGTGGGTCCTGTTGTGGCCAAAGAGTCTGCTTCGTCTGGAGGCGGCCGGGAGCACACCCACGAGCACGCAGCCTCAGCAAGGTATGAACATCAACACCCCACCTACCCAATTAGCGTCGGGTGTCGGGTTGGGTGATAGCGGACGGGGTAAGCAGGTGGCTCCATTAGAGGCTGATGACGTCGCCATGGATGAGGATGAGGATGACGATGGCGCTGAACAGTATGTCTATACTGGCGCCTCCTCAGGGTTTGAGCATCATGAGTCGATGCTTGAATTACCGTCTCAACGTGTTATTGACGACCATCCGGTGGTAAAGAAGCCTAGGAAGAGAGCGAGGAAAGGCAAAAAAGCTGATTCTATGATCCAGCCGCCTCAGCAGCCTCGGCTTCGGGACCGTGTAGATATCCCCGATGCGGATAAATGGCAAATCCCCGGTAAACCAATCCTACCTGAAACAGCGCTACGGGCCAGATTCGGCGATCTATGGAGACTTCATGACGATGTGCTGCGGGTAGAGAAAGGCCTCATCGCCTCGAAAGATCCAGGATACCCACTCTACGTGGTTAACGTTCCGCAGCAAATGTCGTACGTCAATGGCTTCCCCGCGGATAAGTTCTTCCTCCGATTCGATTACATATTCGACATGTTTCACGTGAAGAAGCTGGATTTTACTTTTGTCCGCCTTTATGCCTTGCACATGAGCTACATCATTGGGGTTGAGCGGATAGCTCATATACGTGTCGCTGACCCGTACTACATGCACGAGGCCTTCTTGGGAGTCTCGTGCACAGCATCGTGAATCTGCGAGGATTACATCGTTAGTTTCATGCTCGCCAATAAGGACAAGGAGGCGATTCTCGTGCCTTATCATCCCGTGTAAGTCATCCACGCTGCTATCCTTCCTTCGATTTCAATAATTCATTTGCACGGTGGAGGCTAATTAATTTGAGGTGTACTTATTTTTTGCGTAATGGGCGCGCCGTCCTCATCATCCTCTACCCCGATTCTCCCACGCTCTTTACTTGGACTCGTCGAAGAACATTCACAAAAGAATTACACCCACATCAAAGATGTTCTCGGCGATGCTATGTTTTACTACCAAGCAAGGGGTGGAGAGGTTAGGGACAAGAAGAAAAGGGGCGGCAGGCACGCCTTCAGCCATAAGACCGAGTTCTGCTGCATCCAGCAACCGAACGATTCTCTTAATGATGGATTCTATGTCCTACACCACATGCTGGAGTACCGATGGGATCACCAGAACCTTCACATGGCACATAGATCTAGCGATGCCCATATTCTGCAATGGGCAAAGGACATAGGAGATATCGAGGATCATCGACTTCAAGTTGAGTTCTATAACATCCAGCGCGAACTTGCCCAAATCATCATGAATGAGGTCGTCGGAAAAACAGGGATGTTCCATGTAGAAGGACAAATGTCGCGGGAAGACGTCCGAACATGGATAGCCTCTCAGCGTCTCGACATGAAGCCTTTCACAAAGCTCGATGACTATCTCCCTGACTTGGATGGATGGCACGACATGATGGAGTGATTGTCGATATATGACAATGTGTCCGTTTAGTCCATACTTTCTTTTATGACAAAACTTTGAGTTATGCACGGTGAAACTTTATTTGTGTTGTAATTAAAACGTCCTCCTCGACTAGCGAAAATCACTCTAGTTAGGTCATTTGGGTACGATGAACTTTGTTATTTATGCTTATGATATGTTGTTTCTATTTTTGCCAAGTCTGTCTCTTTGTGTTGCTCAACTATATATGTTGCATATCATCGACTCATGTGACGATGCAGGTGCATATATCATAAATGGCAAAGAAGTGCTACGCCAGAGTATATATATCGACAAGTGGCGGAGTGTCGTGCCCAGTGTACCGGTTTTCGGTTTCGAGCGACACGCATACTTAGTTTAGGTTCACGCTAATGCGAGAGGGATACGAACTCATGTACTCAAAGTGATAGCTATTCTCATGTATATCATTGTTTAGATGGATGACGATGTATTTGCAAGCAATCGAGACTTGTATCGCTATTTTCGAGATTGATGACGAGAGACCACTTTGTGTTGGATGATGATTATGATGATGACATGATTTGATGAGACTAATTGTATGTATATGCTATGATTACATTTGTATGTGGATGATATGCTAAAGATTATTGTATAAAGCCTATTCAAATGCAAAACAAATAAAAACAAATCTGCGAGGAAAAAACTAATAAAACTAGTAGTAGCGAGGGGATTTAGCGATGCGCCGACTTACCATGGCGCTTACCCTAAACGGCGCTGCAGATAATACCAAGATGTCGTCCTTTTCTAAAGCGCTGCAGCTATTCATGTGTAGCGATGGCGTGTGTCAACACGAGCTCTTGCTATCGTTAGTCATAAGCGCCTTATTAGTAGCGCCGGTACCCGCGCTACTGAGAGGGCCCAAACCCGCGCTGCTGCTAGGCTTTTCCCTTGTAGTGTATGGTATGATTGTTCTTCGTCCTACGGACTAAAACCCCTCCGGTTTATATAGACACCGGAGAGGGCTAGGGTTACACAGAGTCGGTTACAATGGTAGGAGATCTACATATCCGTATCGTCAAGCTTTCCTTCCACGCCAAGGAAAGTCCCATCCGGACACGGGACGGAGTCTTCAATCTTGTATCTTCATAGTTTTGGAGTCCGGCCAATGATGATAGTTCGGCTATCCGGACACCCCCTAGTCCAGGACTCCCTCATTCCCCATACTCCGATCCAGCAGAATGTCGGGGAAGAGTTTCGTCAGCACGACGGCGTGGTGACGATCTTGATGTTCTACCATCGCAGGGCTTCGCCTAAGCACCGCTACAATATTATCGAGGACTTTGGTGGAGGGGGGCACCGCACATGGCTAAGAGATCAAGAGATCAATTGTTGTTCCTAGAGGTGCCCCCCTGCCCTCGTATATAAAGGAGTGGAGGAGGGGGAGAGGGCCGGCCCCTATGGCGCGCCCTGGAGGAGTCCTACTCCCACCAGGAGTAGGATTCTTCCCCTTCCATGTAGTAGGAGTAGGAGACAAGGAAGGGGGAGAGGGAAGAGAAGGAAGGAGGTGGCACCGCCCCTCCCCCTAGTCCAATTCGGACTAGTCATTGGGGGGCGGGGCGCGCGGCCTGCCTCTCTCTCTCCCCTAAAGCCCAATAAGGCCCATATACTTCTTCCCTCGTATTCCTGTAACTCCCCGGTACTCCGAAAAATACCAGAACCACTCGAAACCTTTTCGATGTCCGAATATAGTCGTCCACTATATCGATCTTTACGTCTCGACCATTTTGAGACTCCTCGTCATGTCCTCGATCTCACCCGGGATTCCGAACTCCTTCGATACATCAAAACTCATAAACTCATAATATAACTGTCATCGAAACCTTAAGCGTGCGGACCCTACTGGTTCGAGAACTATGTAGACATGACCGAAACACGTTTCCGGTCAATAACCAGTAGCGGAACCTGGATGCTCATATTGGCTCCTACATATTCTACGAAGATCTTTATCGGTCAAACCGCATAACAACATACGTTGTTCCCTTTGTCATCGGTATGCTTACTTGCCCGAGATTCGATCGTCGGTATCTCAATACCTAGTTCAATCTCGTTACCAGCAAGTCTCTTTACTCGTTACGTAATGCATCATCCCGTAACTAACTCATTAGCTACATTGCTTGCAAGGCTTATAGTGATGTGCATTACCGAGAGGGCCCAGAGATACCTCTCCGACAATCGGAGTGACAAATCCTAATCTCGAAATATGCCAACTCAACATGTACCTTCGGAGACACCTGTAGAGCTCCTTTATAATCACCCAGTTACGTTGTGACGTTTGTTAGCACACAAAGTGTTCCTCCGGTAAACGGGAGTTGCATAATCTCATAGTTATAGGAACATGTATAAGTCATGAAGAAAGCAATAGCAACATACTAAACGATCAAGTGCTAAGCTAATGGAATGGGTCATGTCAATCACATCATTCTTCTAATGATGTGATCCCGTTAATCAAATGACAACTCATGTCTATGGCTAGGAAACACAACCATCTTTGATCAACAAGCTAGTCAAGTAGAGGCATACTAGTGACACTATGTTTGTCTATGTATTCACACATGTATTATGTTTCCGGTTAATACAATTCTAGCATGAATAATAAACATTTATTATGAAATAAGGAAATAAATAATAACTTTATTATTGCCTCTAGGGAATATTTCCTTCAGTCTCCCACTTGCACTAGAGTCAATAATCTAGTTCACATCACCATGTGATATAACACCAATATTCACATCTATATGTGATTAATACCCATAGTCCACATCGTCATGTGATCAACACCCAAAGGGTTTACTAGAGTCAATAATCTAGTTCACATCGCTATGTGATTAACACCCAAAGAGTACTAAGGTATGATCATGTTTTGCTCGTGAGAGAAGTTTAGTCAGCGGTCTCAGAACATTGAGAGTCGTATGTATTTTGCAAATATTCTATGTCTACAATGCTATGTACGGAGCTACTCTAGCTAATTGCTCCCACTTTCAATATGTATACAGATTGAGACTTAGAGTCATCTGGATCGGTGTAAAAGCTTGCACCGATGTAACTCTTTACGACGGGCTCTTTTATCACCTCCATAATCGAGTAATATTTCCTTAGTCCTCACTAAGGATATTCTTGACCGTTGTCCTGTGATCTACTCCTAGATAAAAAATTGTACTCCTTTGCCAAACTCAGAGCAAGGTATACAATAGGTCCGGTACACATCATAGCATACTTTATAGAACCTATGAATGAGGCATAGGGAATGACTTTTCATTCTATTTCTATTTTCTGCCATGGTCGGGTTTTGAGTCTTACTCAACTTCATACTTTGTAACACAGGCAAGAACTTCTTCTTTGACTGTTCCATTTTGAACTACTTCAAAATCTTATCAAGGTATGTACTCATTGAAAAAATTTATCAAGCATCTTGATCTATCTCTATAAATCTTGATGCTCAATGTGTAAGCAGCTTCACCGAGGTCTTTCTTTGAAAAACTCTTATTCAAGCATCCCTTTATGCTATCCATAATTTCTATATCATTTCCAATCAACAATATGTCATCTACATATAGCATTTAGAAATGCTACAGAGCTCCCACTCACTTTCTTGTAAATACAGGGTTCTAAAAAGTTTGTATAAAACCATATGCTTTGATCAACTCATCAAAGCGTATATTCCAACTCCAAGATGCTTGCACCAGTCCATAGATGGATCGCTGGAGCATCCACACTTTGATAGCACCTTTAGGATTGACAAAACCTTCTGGTTGTATCATATACAACTCTTCTTTAATAAATCCATTAAGGAATGCAGTTTTGACATCCATTTGCCAGATTTCATAAAATGTGGCTATTGCTAACATGATTCAGACAGATTTATGCATTGATACGAGTAAGAAAATCTCATCATATTCAACACCTTGAACTTGTCAAAAACCTTTTTCGACAATTCGAGCTTTGTAGATAGTAACACAACTATCAGCGTCCGTCTTCCTCTTGAAGATCCATTTATTTTCTATGGCTTGCCGATCATCAGGCAAGTCAATCAAAGTCCACACTTTGTTTTCATACATGGATCCCATCTCGGATTTCATGGCCTCAAGCCATTTCGCGGAATCTGGGCTCACCATCGCTTCCTCATAGTTCGTAGGTTCATCATGGTCTAGTAACATGACTTCCAGAACAGGATTACCGTACCAATTTGGTGCGGATCTTACTCTGGAAGACCTACGAGGTTCGGTAGTAACTTGATATGAAGTTTCATGATCAACATGATTAGCTTCCTCACTAATTGGTGTAGGAATCACAAGAACTGATTTCTGTGATGAACTACTTTCCAATAAGGGAGCAGGTACATTTACCTCATCAAGTTCTACTTTCCTCCCACTCACTTCTTTTGAGAGAAACTTCTTCTCTAGAAAGGATCCATCTTAGCAACAAATAGCTTGCCTCTGGATCTGTGATAGAAGGTGTACCCAATAGTTTCCTTTGGGTATTCTATGAAGATGCACTTCTCCGATTTGGGTTCAAGCTTATCAGGTTGAAACTTTTTCACATAAGCATCGCAGCCCCAAACTTTAAGAAACGACAACTTTGATTTCTTGCCAAACCACAGTTCATAAGGCGTCATCTCAACGGATTTTGATGGTGCCCTTTTTAAAGTGAATGCTGCTGTCTCTAATGCATAACCCCAAAACGATATTGGTAAATCGGTAAGAGATATCATTGATCGCACCATATCCAATAAAGTGCGGTTACGACGTTCGGACACACCATTATGCTGTGGTGTTCCAGGTGGCGTGAGTTGCGAAACTATTCCGCATTGTTTCAAATGAAGACCAAACTCGTAACTCAAATATTCATCTCCACGATCAGATCACAGAAACTTTATTTTCTTTTTACGATGATTTTACACTTCACTCTGAAATTCTTTGAACCTTTCAACTATTTCAGACTTATGTTAGTAGATATACCCATATCTACTCAAATCATCTGTGAAGGTCAGAAAATAATGATACCCGCCACGAGCCTTAATACTCATTGGATCGCATACATCAGTATGTATTATTTCCAATAAGTCAGTTGCTCGCTCCATTGTTCCGGAGAACGGAGTTTTAGTCATCTTGCCCAAAAGGCATGGTTTGCAAGCATCAAATGATTCATAACCAAGTGATTCCAAAAATCCATCTTTATGGAGTTTCTTCATGCGCTTTACACCGATATGACCCAAACGGCAGTGCCACAAATAGGTTGCACTATCATTATTAACTTTGCATCTTTTGTCATCAATATTATGAATATGTGTATCACTACGATCGAGATCCAACAAAATATTTTCATTGGGTGTATGACCATTGAAGGTTTTATTCATGTAAACAGAACAACAATTATTCTCTGACTTTAAATGAATAACCGTATTGCAATAAACATGATCAAATCATATTCATGCTCAATGCAAACGCCAAATAACATTTATTTAGGTTTAACACTAATCTCGAAAATATAGGGAGTGTGTGATGATGATCATTTCAATCTTGGAACTACTTCCAACACACATCGTCACTTCACCCTCAACTAGTCTCTGTTTATTCTATAACTCCTGTTTCGAGTTACTAATTTTTAGCAACCGAACAAGTATCAAATACCCAGGGGCTACTATAAACACTAGTAAGGTACACATCAATAACCTGTATATCAAATATACCCTTGTTCACTTTGCCATCCTTTTATCTACCAAATATTCAGGGCATTTCCGCTTCCAGTTACCATTTCCTTTGCAGTAGAAGCACTTAGTTTTAGGCTTTGGTCCAGCTTTGGGCTTCTTCATGGGAGTGACAACTTGCTTGCCATTCTACTTGAAGTTACCTTTCTTTCCCTTTGCCCTTTTTCTTGAAACTAGCGATCTTGTCAATCATCAACACTTGATGTTCTTTCTTGATTTCTACCTTCGTTGATTTTCAACATCACAAAGAGATCGGGAATCATTTTCGTCATCCCTTGCATACTATAGTTCATCACGAAGTTCTAGTAACTTGGTGATGGTGACTAGAGAACTCTGCCAATCACTATCTTATCTGGAAGATTAAGTCCCACTTGATTCAAGAGATTGTAGTACCCAGACAATCTGAGCACATGCTCACTAGTTGAGCGATTCTCCTCCATCTTTTAGCCATAGAACTTGTTGGAGACTTCATATCTCTCAACTTGGGTATTTGCTTGAAATATTAACTTCAACTCCTGGAACATCTCATATGGACCATGACGTTCAAAACGTCTTTGAAGTTCCGATTCTAAGTTGTTAAGCATGGTGCACTAAACTATCAAGTAGTCATCATATTGAGCTAGCCAAACGTTCATAACATCTGCATCTGCTCTTGCAATAGGTCTGTCACCTAGTGGTGCATCAAGGACATAATTCTTCTGTGTAGCAATGAGGATAAACCTCAGATGACAGATCCAATCCGCATCATTGCTACTAACATTTTTGAACACAATTTTCTCTAGGAACATATCAAAATAAACATATGAAAGCAACAACGCGAGCTATTGATCTACAACATAATTTGCAAAATACTACCATGACTAAGTTCATGATAAATTTAATTTCAATTAATCATATTACTTAAGAACTCCCACTTAGACAGACATCTCTCTAGTCATCTAAGTGATCACGTGATCCAAATCAACTAAACCATGTCCGATCATCACGTGAGATGGAGTAGTTTTCAATGGTGAACATCACTATGTTGATCATATCTACTATATGACTCACGCTTGACCTTTCGGTCTCCGTGTTCCGAGGCCATATCTGTATATGCTAGGCTCGTCAAGTTTAACCTGAGTATTCCGCGTGTGCAACTGTTTTGCACCCATTGTATTTGAACGTAGAGCCTATCACACCGATCATCACGTGGTGTCTCAAAGACGAAGAACTTTCGCAACGGTGCATACTCAGGGAGAACACTTCTTGATAATTAGTGAGAGATCATCTTATAATGCTACCATTAATCAAAGCAAAATAAGATGCATAAAGGATAAACATCACATGCAATCAATATAAGTGATATGATATGGCCATCATCATCTTGTGCTTGTGATCTCCATCTTCGAAGCACCGTCGCGATCACCATCGTCACCGGCGCGACACCTTGAGCTCCATCGTAGTATCGTTGTCGTTTCGCCATCTATTGCTTCTACGACTATCGCTACCGCTTAGTGATAAAGTAAAGCAATTACAGGGCGCTTGCATTTCATACAATAAAGCGACAACCATATGGCTCCTGCCAGTTGCCGATAACTCGGTTACAAAACATGATCATCTCATACAATAAAATATAGCATCACGTCTTGACCATATCACATCACAACATGCCCTGCAAAAACAAGTTAGACGTCCTCTACTTTGTTGTTGCAAATTTTACGCGGCTGCTATGGGCTGAGCAAGAACCGTTCTTACCTACGCATCAAAACCACAACAATAGTTCGTCAAGTTAGTGATATTTTAACCTTCGCAAGGACCGGGCGTAGCCACACTCGGTTCAACTAAAGTTGGAGAAACAAACACCCGCTAGTCACCTGTGTGCAAAGCACGGCGGTAAAACCAGTCTCGCATAAGCGTACGCGTAATGTCGGTCCGGGCCGCTTCATCCAACAATAATGCTGAACCAAAGTATGACATGCTGGTAAGCAGTATGACTTGTATCGCACACAACTCACTTGTGTTCTACTCGTGCATATAACATCTACGCATAAAACCTGGCTCGGATGCCACTGTTGGGGAACGTAGTAATTTCAAAAATATTCCTACGCACACGCAAGATCATGGTGATGCATAGCAACGAGAGGGGAGAGTGTTGTCCACGTACCCTCGTAGACCGAAAGCGGAAGCGTTAGAACAACGCGGTTGATGTAGTCGTATGTCTTCACGGCCCGACCGATCAAGCACGAAACTACGGCACCTCCGAGGTTCTAGCACACGTCAGCTCGGATGCCGTTCCCGTACTCCGATCCAGCAAGAATGTGGGGGAAGAGTTTCGTCAGCACGACGGCGTGGTGACGATCTTGATGTTCTACCGTTGCAGGGCTTCGCCTAAGCACCGCTACAATATTATCGAGGACTTTGGCGGAGGGGGCACCGCACACGGCTAAGAGATCAAGAGATCAATTGTTGTTCCTAGAGGTGCCCCCTGCCCCCGTATATAAAGGAGTGGAGGAGGGGGCGAGGGTCGGCCCCTATGGCGCGCCCTGGAGGAGTCCTACTCCCACCGGGAGTAGGATTCTTCCCCTTCCATGTAGGAGCAGGAAACAAGGAAGGGGGAGAGGGAAGAGAAGGAAGGAGGGGGCGCCGCCCCTCCCCCTAGTTCAATTCAGACTAGTCATTGGGGGGGGCTGCCTCTCTCTCTCTCCCCTAAAGCTCAATAATGCCCATATACTTCTTCCCCCGTATTCCCGTAACTCCCCGGTACTCCGAAAAATACCGGAACCACTCGGAACCTTTCCGATGTCCGAATATAGTCGTCCAATATATCGATCTTTACGTCTCGACCATTTTGAGAGTCCTCGTGATGTCCCCGATCTCATACGGGACTCCGAACTCCTTCGGTACATCAAAACTCATAAACTCATAATATAATTGTCATCGAAACCTTAAGCGTGCGGACCATACGGGTTCAAGAACTATGTAGAAATGACCAAAACACGTTTCCGGTCAATAACCAATAGCGGAACCTGGATGCTCAAATTGGCTCCTACATATTCTACGAAGATCTTTATCGGTCAAACCGCATAACAACATACATTGTTCCCTTTGTCATCGGTATGTTTACTTGCCCGAGATTCGATCGTCGGTATCTCAATACCTAGTTCAATCTCGTTACCAGCAAGTCTCTTTACTCGTTACGTAATGCATCATCCCGTAACTAACTCATTAGCTACATTGCTTGCAAGGCTTATAGTGATGTGCATTACCGAGAGGGCCCAGAGATACCTCTCCGACAATCGGAGTGACAAATCCTAATCTCGAAATATGCCAACTCAACATGTACCTTCGGAGACACCTGTAGAGCTCCTTTATAATCACCCAGTTACGTTGTGACGTTTGTTAGCACACAAAGTGTTCCTCCGGTAAACGGGAGTTGCATAATCTCATAGTTATAGGAACATGTATAAGTCATGAAGAAAGCAATAGCAACATGCTAAACGATCAAGTGCTAAGCTAATGGAATGGGCCATGTCAATCACATCATTCTTCTAATGATGTGATCCCGTTAATCAAATGACAACTCATGTCTATGGCTAGGAAACACAACCATCTTTGATCAACAAGCTAGTCAAGGAGAGGCATACTAGTGACACTATGTTTGTCTATGTATTCACACATGTATTATGTTTCCGGTTAATACAATTCTAGCATGAATAATAAACATTTATTATGAAATAAGGAAATAAATAATAACTTTATTATTGCCTCGCATATTTCCTTCACCCTCTCCATATCAAAACAATATGACAGTGTCCACTCTATCTCTCTCCTCACCGGTGGTCACAGATCCGGCCGAATCCCGTCCGCTGCGGGAGATGAGGAGGTGCAGTGTTGATGTTGTCGCCGTTGGCGATGGAGGGAGCCGATGCGCACCGACCTCTCAGAGCCGGCGCTGGCGCGGACGAAGATCCTCCGCGCCCTTGTTCGCTGCCGTCGTGTGGGCAGATCCCGCCCGCCCACCTAAACGACATCTCGCCCACCTGAGGTATAACTTCTTGTACTGGTCCAGCTCCCCAAGTCATTGCGTGCGGGTTTTCTTCTATGCGACTACTCCCCAGCTCCCCATGCATAGTAGCTAGGGTTCGTCGGCTGGTCCAACATCACCTACTAGTACTATTATAGAGGAAATGCCACTCAAAAAGTTGTCCTGGTTTATGCCTCGGTGGAGGTATACATGTTGTTTCGACAAAAAGTACATGGTGGTTGTGCAGTCATTGTCCATATGGTGGTAGTACTATCACTGGTTAAATGAAGAAATGCTTTTTTTTCTCGGGTATCCTGGTTTAGTTCCCATCAATATATAAGTATGATGCTTCTGTTTGTTGGTGTACTTTTTGTTAATTCTTATTAACAATTTAGATGTCGTTGCTAACCCTTTTTTATATTTTTGGAAACAGTGATGCGTGTCTCCATACCCGGGCATGTCTTCCTCAATTTTAGTGGAATTGCACAAAATTGGATGCCCATTGTTGTTTCGCCTCACTGTCCTCTGCCATGTGGTTCTTCCTTCCTCGAGCTTGATTACTGAGAAGAAACAGACCACTGTGAGGATATGTCGAACTTCATAGGTGCCTCACCCAAACTTGATGCCAAATGGATGATGCATCACCACGATGACCTATCGATGCTCATGTGTGCGTCGGCTGGTGAAGCTGATCGATTTTCAATGAAAAACAAGCTGTCTTCCATCAGTGCTCTTTGCGCGTTACGCACAAAGATGATATCCTTCATCAGTTCACCTTGGTTGCGTTGGAGACGCAGTCGTCTTTCACGTTGGTGCAATTTTATCACACAATTGGCTATGAACCAAATGTTTCCTCGAAGAAGGATCGATGTTGGTACTAAGAGCATAAGTTTTGTATTGATTTCTAAGCCTTCTCACAACTTTGTCTCCAGCTCCCCTGTAATTTTATTTGTCCAGCTATTAACTTTGATTTAAAAAATGGTGTGGACTAAAAACCCGGATGGACGTAGTAGCCCTCCATTTTATTTACTCCGATATTAGATTGGTGAAGTCAAACTTTGTAATACTCTCAAACCTTTCCGATAATTGAAATTAAAATTCTTTATTTGTACACACTCTCACACGTTTCCGATAATTTGGCGCATGTGTGGTTGTTCACTTAAGGGAGGGTAGTGTACCACACATGAAGGACAGGAAGTGCGACCAGGACGCGTGGGCGTGGATCGTTAGTTCATCGGAAGTAGTACTAGTTTTCTTCACTGTACATTAAATAAAGAGTTTCGTTTCATACTTACACAATTTAAAACGATTGTTATGGACAGGATAAGAAAACCACTGCACTATATATTAGTCGTATACACACGAGCGTACTATATGGACGCAGCTTCATTGACTTAGTGCACCTGCCTTTGGGTTTATGACAGGTGGGCCCAAAATGTGGCTGGCTCACATGTCATACATCCAAAAGCAGATGCAGTGAAGGCACCGGAGCTCAGTCCGTACTACATTAGTATATATATAAGCAGGAGCCTCGGCGCTTGTTCGCTAGGGTTTGCACTCTCCACACGCTCGCCGCAATACATATATGTTACACGCTGGAGGCTCAGCATTCATTTGCTAGGGTTTGCTATATTCACAGTCTCTCACCCTCTCTTCACCAGATCTAAACAAGACTGTGTTGGCCTCTTGTCTCTCTCTCCCCCCCTCACGGCTGGTGAAGGAGGCGTCTATATCCCGTCGCACCGGGAAGGGGAGGAGGTGCAGCGTTAACTCTATCGCCTTCGGCGAGGGAGCCAATCCACTGCCGGCTGCGCTATTCTCTTTCACCTAGCGCCTGTGCGGGAGGGCCACCGACCCCTTCTTCCTCGCTGCCGTATGTAGTGTGGGCAGATCCGGCCTCCCTCCACACGCCTTGCCACATCCCGACGACCCTAAGGTATAAGTTTCTTTGTAACGGTCGTTGCTCTAGCGGCATGTGGATCTTTTCGATCTGTAGTCGAATCTAGGTCTTGATTCAAAGAGGAAAGGAAGGTGCGGTGGGGTGGAGCATGAAGCTAGGACGTGGTTCAATGAGGAAAGGAGGGAGGAAAAGTAGTATAGACTGGCTATCCAGCCGCTTTGTTGATCAAAAAGGGAAAAAGGGGTAACCCAGTACACACATCTGTAAGGAACCGATCTCTTTGTTGAAAAGGGAAAGAAACTGGGGGGTCGGGTAGTTTGTGCAGGACTAGATTTGCTGCCCTCACATAGGAAAAATGTTCAAAGAGAACAAATATGGGACCAACACAGATATGCTGCTTGGCTACATACTCTGCATCACCCATTTATACGTGTGGACGCACATGATGCTAGCATGTCCCAGACAACTATTTTGCTGTTGTTAATCTAAGAATGCCGTCGGAAAATTGAAGCAACGCCACTGTTAAAAGTAAATTACATTTTTTAATGAATGTTTTTTCAAGAGAATGTCTCTGTTAATCTGAATCAATGCAACCGTTTTAGAAATGCTACTATCCTACTTTGTTTTCCATCCAAGATAAGTTAGATGCTTCTTTCTATCACCGTTTGTTTCATCCTCCTTTATCGGCAAGTAATTGTTTCCTTTTTTGCCTCTGTTAAAACACGGGTATCGATTCAAATTGTTGCTATTGCGACATTTTGCTTCGCTACTCGAAACACTTATGTTTTAAGCGTGTTTTGTGCAGTTCAACTTGAATGTCACACCGGTGACTTTGCTTAATTTTGGTGGAACTGCACAAAAGGAGATCGAGATTTGTTTCCAGTCTTCGTGGCGAGTTGTTTCAAATCTTGGTCTCAACCACATGATGTGTAGTGTGCTTTGAGATGTCATGCTACTTGTTTTTTGGTACTGTTTTAAATAAATGTTGAATTGAAGCTATTGTATTGTTGTCTTTTCCCATTAAGTAGTGAAAAAAATGGGACCAACCCAGACATGATGCTTGTTGCTTTGTTACAACAAATTCAGCATCACCCCCTTTATAAGCCAGTAATTGATGCCACTCTCAGAATTAACTACTGAATCTTATTTCAAAACTGCAACACTTGTTAGGGATTGGCGGGATTACCATTTTTGTGGCCGCATGTTTCATCCTCCTTTATTAGCCAGTAATTGATTCCTTTTTTGCCTCTGTTTAAATAGGGATATCTATTCAACTTGTTGCTATTGTGACATTTTGCTTCGCTATGCGAAACACTTTGCTTGATTTCAGTGCAACTGCACAAAACGAGATTGGATTTCCTATTCGTGTTGGCAGATTCGTATTATCCTAGTGTTCTCATGAAAGGTTAGTACAGGCCTTCATCCACATGATTGTGCAGTGTGCTTTGAGATGTTGTGCTACTTGTATTGGTACTGTTTAAATAAATGTTGAATTGAAGCTATTGTATTGCTGTCTTTTCCCATTAAGTAGTGACCAAAAATGGGACCAACCCAGACATGATGCTTGTTGCTTTGTTACAATAAACTCTGCATCACCCCCTTTATAAGTAGATGGAAGCACATATTGTTGTTGCGCCCACTCTCCCCTGGAATTGTTTATGCTTTTGTTAATCTAATGCCGCTGGTAAAATTAAGCAATGCCACTCTTAGAATTAATTAACTACTGAATCTTAGTTCAAACCTGCAACACTTGTTAGGAATGGTACTATCCTCCTTTGTAATTCTTTCTACATGTTTAACCAAGGTATTGTTAAGATAATGTCTCTGTTAAAATGAATCAGCTGCATAGTTTTAGGAATGGTACTTTTCTGCTTTGTCGTTCTTTATACATGTTGAAACAAGGCATTGTTAAGATAATGTCTCAGTCAATATGAATGAATCACACTGATGGAGAATTGCTACTCTCCTACTTTGTTTCCCATTAAGACAAGTCATCAACCATTATTTCTCAGTAATTGTTTCCCTTATACCTATTGTTGCTTACAGGGATATCAAAATTAAAGCTCGGTTTTATTCCGACTTCGATTTTAGTTGAACTGCATAAAAGGAGCCAATGTGTCCAAGGCAAACTGCTGCGTTACTGGGTCCAGTTGGTCGTTCCACTTTGCAGAAAGAAGTAGTCGCTGTTTGCGGTACATTAGAGAAGGAATGACCGAGAAGCTTTACAGAGTATTATTAGACACCGGTGACATGACTAGTCTGCAGAGACCATTGGCAATTTAACAACACGTGTAGTGCCCCGGGCAAAAAGTGCCCAAACAAGTACAAGAAGCTACGACAGGACTCCACGATCATAGGCATTACATATTTTGAATGGGAAAAGCTTGTCAAAGTTTAATCATTGTTGTTAGCAACAAGACATTAGTTTAATATATTGGAATTGGAAAACCTTGTCAAAATTTGCTCATTGATGTTAGCCAGAAGACATGCATTTGATATTTTTGAGTGGGACGCCCTTGCTGTGAGCAGCGCCGAGCGTTTTTTCCTATTCCTGTGTTCAGTTTAGAAGTAAATAGTTACTCTGCTGAGATATTCCTGTGTTAAGAGGTTGTTCTGAATATTGTCTATGTTATGCCAGGCCTTGTGTTTGATTGCAAAGTTGAGCTTGGAATGTTGTGGCATGCGGCATCACAAGCTGTTCACCGTGCCTCCTGAGAATAATGCTTCGTATTGTTTTGCATGTCGATCTAATGCCAGTGATTTCCTTGTTAAGAAGATCATCCTCTTTTGTTGTTTCTGTGCGTAAGAAGTTCATCGTCTGATGTTTCATTCATAGCCTATACGACATGTCGGGTAGGTTAGACGTGAAGCCATATGATCTTCCGACCAACTCATGATATTAGGTCATGATTGGATCGTCGTTTTCCAACCAAAACCGCTTGTAAAACTGACGCTTGTAAACTAAAGCAGATGGTCTCGGGCAGAGGCGCTTGGTTGGTCGATTTCGACTAGTAAAATATCGAAAGTACTTGACACACGATAAAAACGCTGAACGACCCTCGGACGATTGCTAATCCAGTCGTTAGCTGCTGTTTCAGCCTTGCCCATGGATGGCATGATACGCAAGTCATGCATGTATCGTCTGGTAATGTCGTCCATATAGCATTGCTCGTAAAATATACTCTGGTCTCTCAAATTACACGCGTAACCCGCCGGTTTTACTTGCAAACCTCGGGCCCTCGGTTTCATTACGCCTGTATTTTACGCGTTGTTTCTGATGATGAGTAAATTACACTTGTATGTTAATACAGGTTTGAAATAAACCAGAGCTCCCAAGCGCGGCCTTACCGTTTCATGCCGTCTCAGTCTCTCGAAGGTGCTCATAGGTGTCCGATGATCCTGGCTTCCTGAATGAGCAGCGGGCGCTGTATCAGACCTCTATAGGGCCCGCGAGGCCCTCTCCATTGTCCTTCGAGTTGTTGCGCTCGCCATGGCATTGAGCATTGTTAACATGGTCAACGAACATGAGGATTCAGGAGATGACTTTATTTGGACTGGATGACACTAGGGACCCACTAGGGCCATGGCCGTACGTACGCAAGTGCCTCCTTATTATGTACAACTATTTTTTTTGCTTTCTCCTGGTTTCCTGACATCACGGTCCAACACCATTGTCAACCTATGTAGTCAATATAAACGAGAGAATTGCACAAGGTGCGGCCGATAGCTGGGACCAAGCAGCTCGAGCAGTATTTGTGTTTTTGAGGCGTGAGCACTGCAGAGTTTTTCTTGGCGATGATTTCATTGTTGTTCAGAGGAGAGCAGGGTATTAACTGGGCGGGCTGTGGCCCGTCTAGCCCAGGCCAGATATCCAGCCCAGATACTAATTTTTTCAAGATGAAAATGGCTAGCCCAACTATACGTCTTTTTGAGGAATACCTAGGAAAGGTCAACTTGTTATTCTCCGCCCCGCTGGGCTGCAAATCTTTCCTAGGAGGGATTCATTAGGCTTAACAGGAAAATGGGCTTTAAAAAATAATAAATGGGATGTAATTATAAAAACTGGGCATTAACTATAAAAAAAGCACCAAACACAAAATTAGTTTAGAAAATATTATTTATGGATTTTGAAAATCTTAAATTTTCATTGTTGCGCGTGCAGTGTTTCGTTGGATTTTTACGTAATACAAATTTATATTTAATCTGACTAGAAATTTTGGGATAAAAATATTTCGGATCCCATCAAAATGTGCGAAATTTTATTGAATTCTGTCTTCAACGGTTGGTTGAAATTATTAGTCGTTGTCCTAGCTAGAAAATGGGCTGTACTTTTAACAAACTGTAAATGGGCTGTTGTAAATTCCATTAGAATTCAAAAATGGGCTGTACATTCTTACAAAACGCAAATGGGCTATAAGTTCTCTGCCACACAATTGTGGGCCTACTAAGTGACGCGTCCCCTAAAAAAATAAGTTGACGCGTATGCAAGGCTTTGTCAACTTATTATAGTCAATACACGGTTCTAGCAGCAGTGGCCGTTGGATGTCTATCCAACGGATGTCGTGCTTCTTCTTCAATCTCGGATATTCTGAGCTTTGGCCGCCCAAAAAATGATTCCTCCCCTGACATCTGGGGCGCACCGTTTCGGAGGCTGACCTATGGGCCTACTAAGTTGGAGCGTACCAAGGGCTTTGTCAACTTAGTCAATATAAACGATTCTAGCTTCAGTGACCGTACGATGTCCATCCAACGGCCATAGTGCTTCTTCAACCTCTGGTCTTCTTGGTCCAGCCGCCCAAAGCAGCGCCGGTCGTGCCGCCTGCTCCTACCTCTCGTGGCCGGCTGTGCTGCCGCGGAGGCCTCACCGCCCCCATACTACTCCCACCGCTGGCCAGGCCATCCCTCCACTCACCTACACCCCCTGTTATTCTGCGGCGACGGCAGCCTCACACCGCAGCCGAACCAGTGAACCCTCGTACTCCTCTCCGCGCGGGCTTCCACTGCTGCGTCTTCCCCGGCTCCGCGGCGTCCCCTTCCTAGGCGTCGCCATCGTCCACCGCCCTGGTGCTCTCGGCGCGGCGTGGTCAACGTGGTCAACGAACGACTTCCATCAGAAGAGTACTGTATGTGGAGAGGCTGACAGCTGGGTCCACGGCGGCCGCAAGGAAGTGCCTCCTTATTACGCGCAAAATAATTATTCCTCCACCTAACAGCAAGGACCCACCGGACGGGCCACCTTATTTCGCAAAAAAAACATTTCCCCCCTGACTGCAGGGACCCACCGGACAGGCCACAGTATTTCGCGAAAAAAAACGTCCCCCTGTTGTCAGCTCGGACCCACCGGAAGTGCCTCTTTATTGCGCACAAAAAAATGAATACTCCCCCTGCTAGCTGGGACCCACCTTGGTGGGAGGCTGACTTGTGGGCCTACTAAGTTGACGGGGACGGAGGGCTTTGTCAACTTAGTCAATATGAACGATTCTAGCTCCAGTGACCATACGATGTCCATCCAACGGCCGTAGTGCTTCTTCAACCTCTGGTCTTCTTGCTCCAGCCGCCCAAAGCAGCGCCGGTCATGCCGCCTGCTCCTGCCTCCCGTGGCCGGCTGTGCTGCCATGGAGGCCTCACCGCTCCCTACTATTCCCACCGCTGGCCAGGCCCTGTGGCAACGGCAGCCTCACACCGCAGCCGAACGAGTGAACCCTCATACTCCTCTCCGTGTGGGCATCCACTGCCGTGTCTTCACCGGCTCCGCGTCATCCCCTTCCTAGGCCTCGCCGTTGTCCACCGCCATGGTGCTCTCGGCGCGGCGTGGTCAACATGGTCAAGGAACGACTTCCATCGGACGTGGACTGTACGTGGAGAGGCTGACAGCTGGGCGCACGGCCACAGTAAGGAAGTGCCTCCTTATTACGCGGAAAATAATGATTCCTCCACCTGACAGCAGGGACCCACCGGACGGGCCACCGTATTTCGTGAAAAAAACGTTCCCTCCTGACTGCTAGGACCCACCAACTACACCTTCGCACGCAAGGAAGTGCGTCCGGGCAAAAAAACGATTCGCCCCCCGACTGCTGGGACCCACCAGCTACATCTTCGCACGCAAGGAAGTGCGTCCGGGCAAAAAAAACGAAAATGATTCGCCCCTGACTGCTGGGACCCACCAGCTACATCTTCGCAGCAAGGAAGTGCGATGGTCGGGACCCACTGGTCGAAGCGTGCGTGGCGTTGTCATTCGGTCGCATGGCGATATGCGTACATATATCTTGGTGGATGTAGAGGCGCGCGCGGGCGTAGTAGAGGTGCGCCGCGTAGCATGTACTGCGTCGTCAGCGGCGGTGGTGCAAGAAAAAAATACGCCACGTGTGGGTGCGTCTGGTGGGTCTCGAACACCTACTCGCGCATATGTACGGCGAGGGCTCATGTACATGGCTGGGCCAGAACGGAGAAACAGCGTCGTCATCATGTTCATGGGGAGGCAACGGAATGTGTCGTGTTCATGGGGAGGCAACGGAATGCGTCGTGTTCATCGGGAGGCAACGGAACGCGTGGGAGCCATCCGGCTTGGACGGAACAGGCGATGGATCCAAGGCCTGGCGTACCGCAGAACGGAGGAAACGACCTTGTGTTTGACCGGCCAAGTTCGGAACGGGGTCCTGTTGATCGAGAGGGGTGTGGCGTACCGCAAAACAGACAAAACAGACCTCCTACAGTCGAAACGGGGGTCCTGTTGATCAAGAGGGGTGTGGCGTACCGCAAAATGGACGAAACGGACCTCCTACGGTCGAAACGGGGTTCCTGTTCATCGGGAGGGGTGTGGCGTACCGCAAATCGGACGAAACGGACCTCCTACGGTCGAAACAAGGGTCCTGTTCATCGGGAGGGGTGTGGCGTACCGCAAAATAGGACTCCACGGGATACTGTTCATCTCCACCGTCGACCTCCTCCAGCCTCCACGGGCTACCGTCGACCTCCTCCAGCCTCGACGGGCTCCTGTTCATCCAGCCTCCACCGCGCGCTACTCCACCGGCTACTGTTCAACCACCCTCCACGGGCACCCCTCCACCGTCTACAGTTCATCCAGCCCTCCACACCACGGGGTCCTGTTCAACCACCCCTCCACGGGCACCCCTCCACCATCTACTGTTCATCTAGCCCTCCACACCACGGGTTCCTATTCATCCATAGGCAACGCCACCGCTCACTGTTCACCCAAACCGCCCCCGCAACGCTCACTGTTCATCCAATCGATCGACTTCAGTTAGCAGCAGTAGTGAAGGAATCGCTCGATCGAGTTCAGTTAATAGCCATCGATCGATCACTCGGGTTCAGTAACGCGTAGCCTGCAGTGCAATAGCTCGGGTTCAATTAGAGCCCAACGCCTCGCTCGAGTTCAGTTAGAGCCAACGCCTCGCACACACGCGCGTACCTGTACGAGAGAAACGCGCATCGCTCGGCCCCCGACCTCCCACCGTAACCGGCAACTCCCTGAAATTTTCCTCCCCCTCGCTTCTACCATGGTTTTTTCCGTCATGGACGGCCCAAAGAGTGTCATGCAGCTGCGTCTCCGGCCCGCCCAGGACGAGAAGCCCATTTTCTGTCATGATTTTTTGTCATAGAAGTAGGAGCCCACCACATCTATGATGATACCGGGTTTTGTCACAATTATCATCATAGAAGTGTCATATGTATGACAGAAAAAAAATTCATTCGGCCCAAAATGTCACGGATGTGTCTTTTTTTGTAGTGATGGTTGTTGAATATAAGGAAGGACGAGCTCACTCAACATATCCTTTGACAATTTCTATATATCAAGTGTCATGATTGTCATTTTGGATACACAAGTGCTCTTCCTTGCAAGGCTAACCCATGTAGGAAGATGAACTCTAAGTACAGGGGGTGCTCTCAACTCTTGATGGACTACATCAACCTTGAGCAACCAACACAAGTTCGACTACATGATCAAGATCAACACCACCCAAGGTATGTTATTCCATCTTAGGGAGTTTTTACCCAAGACACGAGTCAAAGCAACTCAATGGGATGTGAAAACATCAAAATGCTTAAATGAAAAATGGTAACCCCATTTTGAGCTTAAACGATGAGTATGACCTACGATCAAGTGCTATCACTTGACTCATCAGTTAATATACTCTAACATATGTGACCTTGTCGCCGACCTCCTCTAGATGAAGTTCTCTAGTGTTTCTTTGTTCTCTTTCTTCGTGTTCTTGCATATATTTCTTGCTATCTTGTTTCCCCTAATAAAAAAACTTCATCTAGATCTCTTTCTTTTGTGAGGTTCCTTTTTTATTTCCTTGCAAATCTTTGTGAGATTTCACTTGCCAAGTGAGCTGAGTTGACAAAATTTTTCCTCTGCATTAAACTCGGACTCACCAATTCAAGCCTATCGGCTAGACTTAACTACAAGAATACCTTGTAGACTGTTCATCAGTACAACCGAAGTGGACTAACCCGGTCTTACCGATATGCATCATTTATGACACTGCCAACCCGGTGTCACCGATGAAAACGGATCAGCGTTACCGGTTTCACTGCCGAGAAAGCCTTTTGCCATTGGAAATGTCATTTCTTCTCCAACTCCACTCGATGATTCTTATCGTCTACCCGGATCTTAAACTACATGCTGCTTTGTAGTGTGTCTCAAGGACCAGACCTATTTGACTCATGCTCCAGGGGATCCCTTCTTGGAAATTGATGTCAAAGGAGGAGAGAGAGAGAGCACATAAAAGCTTATCACATGGGAGAGAGAGCACATCTTAGCTTCTCCAGATGCTGAGCACATCTTAGCTTCTCCAGATGCTGAGCACATCTTAGCTTCTCCAGATGCTTATTAACAATAGAGGAGAGAAGTCACATGTCTTTAAGAGGGGAAAGACATGTTAATGTATGGTTACTTGTACCATTTCTTGCACTGTTTTTTTTCTTGCTTTGATTTCCTCTTACCCTACCTTTTCCCATTATCCAATACTAGATTCAGGGGGAGAAAGAGTTCATATCTAGGGGAAGAAAATCTTTGGAATTCATTGCATATCTTTAATCTTTGGGGACATGTCAGTATCCAAATAGAGTACTAAGTACTCACTCATTACATGTCATCCCAGTCTTGGTACTCTTGTGGTTTCCTGAACTTGCTTTATTTAGAGTGGTCTTGTGTTATCTAAACCTGTTTTCTCAAGCTCATATATTCCAAAGCCAGCTCAAGACCACAAGGTAAGTATATGGATCACACTCATGTGCATGATGATCTCTTGCTGATGTACATATTGTTTGCAAGAAGGACTCATGAACATGAAGGTACACTTCCTATATCTACATCATTTGCTCTGATTCATATAGCCAATACACATGTAACTCGTTAATTGGTCTGACATGCTTATGCATTCACATGCTCTTACATACTATCTTTACATGATTGCATACATGTAGGGGAAGCCTATGCATGTTACATGGATTTCCAAAGCTTTACTTGTTACTCTTCATATCTTTATCTAAAGCTTTGATGTATGTTGTCATCAATTACCAAAAAGGGGAAGATTGAAAGCACAAGTGCTCCCTGGGTGATTTTGGTAATTAATGTCAACATATCTCTTGTTGGACTAATATCTTTATCTAGTATATTTCAGAAAGTTCAACAATGGCATGGCATGGACAAAAGAATGTGGAACCCCTTCAAAATTCTAAGGACAAAGATTGGCAAAGGCTCAAGACTCTTCATTTTCATTTTAGTGATCCACGATCACATTGAGTCCATAGGAAAGCCAATACTATTAAAAGGGGATGAGGTGTTGCTTAATGGTCTACTTGCTCAAAGTGCTTAGTGATATTGCTCCAAAACCCTCAGCCACATTCTCATTTCCACATATGTCCAAAACCTAAAGTCAAACTCGGCCCCATCAATTTGATCTATTCGGAGCCACCGAGTTCATTTGACATAGCCACTGCCAAAAAACCTAGTCAATTCGGTCTCACCGATTGGGATCTCGGTCTCACCGAGATGGCTTTGCAAACTCTCTATTTCCCTTTGTAATGTTTCGGTTTCACCGAAAGGAGTGATCGGTCCCACCAAGTTTGCTTGATCAAATCTCTCTCTTTGCTCATTGCTGAAATCAGTCTCCGAGTTCATGCAATCGGTCATGCCGAGATGAGGTTTTGCCCTAACCCTAGCACATCGGTCCCACCAAGTTGATCATGTCGGTCCCACCGAGATTCCTAATGTTCACATTTTGAACTGAATCGGTCTCATCGAGTTCTCCTATTCATTCTGATCGAGTTGGGTCAGTAGTGGGTAATGATCAGAATTTGTGTGGAGGCTATATATACCCCTCCACCCCTTTCTCTATTCAAGAGAGAGCCATCAGAACGTGCCTACACTTGCACTACTCATTTTTTGAGAAAGAACCACCTACTCACGTGTTGAGACCAAGACATTCCAATCCTACCACTAGAATCTTGATCTCTAGCCTTCCCCAAGTTGCTTTCCACTCAAATAATCTTTCCACCATAGCCAAATCTGTGTGAGAGAGAGTTGAGTGTTGGAGAGACTATCATTTGAAGCACAAGAGCAAGGAGTTCATCATCAACACACCATCTATTACCTTTTGAAGAGTGGTGTCTCCTAGATTGGTTAGGTGTCACTTGGGAGCCTCCGACAAGATTGTGGAGTTGAACCAAGGAGTTTGTAAGGGCAAGGAGATCGCCTACTTCGTGAAGATCTACCCGAGTGAGGCAAGTCCTTCGTGGGTGATGGCCACGGTGGCATAGACAAGGTTGCTTCTTCGTGGACCTTCATGGGTGGAGCCCTCTGTGGACTTGCACAGCCGTTACCCTTCGTGGGTTGAAGTCTCCATCAATGTGGATGTACGATAGCACCACCTACCGGAACCACGTCAAAAATATCCGTGTCTTCATTGCGTTTGCACATTCCAATCCCATCCCTTTACTTTCTTGCAAATAGCATGTGATGTCTACTACACAACCTTCTTCTTGTAGATGTTGTTGGGCCTCCAAGTGCAGAGGTTTGTAGGGCAATAGCAAATTTCCCTCAAGTGGATGACCTAAGGTATATCAATCCGTGGGAGGCATAGGATGAAGATGGTCTCTCTCAAACAACCCTACAACCAAATAAAAAAGAGTCTCTTGTGTCCCCAACACACCCAATACAATGGTAAATTGTATAGGTGCACTAGTTCGGCGAAGATATGGTGATACAAGTGCAATATGGATAGTAGATATAGGTTTTTGTAATCTGAAAATATAAAAACAGCAAGGCAACTAATGATAAAAGTGAGCACAAACGGTATTGCAATGATAGGAAACAAGGCATAGGGTTCATACTTTCACTAGTGCAAGTTCTCTCAACAATAATAACATAATTGGATCATATAACTATCCCTCAACATGCAACAAAGAGTAGTTGCCTCCCAACGTATTCACCTTTGGGTGAAGTCAACAATAATAGTTCATGCTAACTTACATCCAATTGGATATATATATATATCAGGATCTTTCCAACACGAGGTGCTTGCCAAAGGATAAAATGAAAAAGGGAAAGGTGAAGATCACCTTGACTCTTGCATAAAGTAAAAGACATAAAGTAAAAGATAGGCCCTTCGAAGAGGGAAGCAGAGGTTGTCATGCGCTTTTATGGTTGGATGCACAAAATCTTAATGCAAAAGAATGTCACTTTATATTGCCACTTGTATATGGACCTTTATTATGCGATCGTCGCTTTTATTGCTTCCATAACAAGATCGTTATAAAGCTTATTTTCTTCACACTAATAGATCATACATATTTAGAGAGCAATTTTTATTGCTTGCACCGATGACAACTTACTTGCAGGATCTTACTCAATCCATAGGTAGGTATGGTGGATGAGGGAGTCTTGGACTAGGGGGTGTCCGGATAGCCAAACTATCATCATTGGCCGGACTCCAAGACTATGGAGATACAAGATTGAAGACTTCACCCCGTGTCCGGATGGGACTTCCCTTGGCGTGGAAGGCAAGCTTGGCAATACGGATATGTAGATCTCCTACCATTGTAACCGACTTTGTGTAACCCTAGCCCTCTCCGGTGTCTATATAAACCGAAGGGTTTTAGTCCATAGGATGAACAACAATCATACCATAGGCTAGCTTCTAGGGTTTAGCCTCCTTGATCTTGTGGTAGATCTACTCTTGTACTACCCATATCATCAATATCAATCAAGCAGGAGTAGGGTTTTACCTCCATCGAGAGGGCCCGAACCTGGGTAAAACCATCGTGTCCCTTGTCTCCTGTTACCATTCGCCTAGACGCACAGTTCGGGACCCCCTACCCGAGATCCGCCGGTTTTGACACCGACATTGGTGCTTTCATTGAGAGTTCCTCTGTGTCATCACCCATAGGCCCGATGGCTCCTTCGATCATCAACAACAACACGGTCCAGGGTGAGACCTTTCTCCCCGGACAGATCTTTGTATTCTGAGGCTTTGCACTGCGGGCCAATTCGCTTGGCCATCTAGAGCAGATCGAAAGCTATGCCCCTGGCCATCAGGTCAGGTTTTGAAGTTTGAACTATACGGCCGACATCCGCGGAGACTTGATCTTCGACGGATTCAAAACCACACCGAGCGCCGCCTTTATCACGATGGGCAGGATTTAGCTCTGCCGCCGGACAGTGCCCTGGAGGCCGCACAAGAGTCCGCTCTGACCCTTAACTCGGAGCCGACTGCGTTGATCGAGGATGGGTGGCTAGACACCGCCTCGGGGGATGCTACCTCTATGGTGATGGAGCCGAATACCGACCCTGTCCCTTGTAAAGCTCGTGGCTCCGAGGTACCGGACTCCTCGCCGGACTCCGAACCTCCCGCGCCCTTTCCAATCGAATCCCATTGGGCGCCGATCATGGAGTTCACCGCTGCGGACATCTTTCAGCACTCGCCTTTTGGTGACATCTTAAATTCGCTAAAGTATCTCTCTTTATCAGGAGAGCCCTGGCCGGATTATGGTCAGGACGGTTGGGATGCGGACGACGAAGAAATTCAAAGCCCACCCACCACCCACTTTGTAGCCACTGTCGACGACTTAACCGACATGCTAGACTTCGACTCCGAAGACATCGATGGTATGGACGACGATGCCGGAGACGACCAAGAACCAGCACCTACGGGGCACTGGAAAGCCACCTCAACTCACGACATATATATGGTGGATACACCTAAAGGAAGCGATAACAAGGAACAACGGGACGTTGTGAAGGATAATTCCCCCGAGAAACAGCCGAAGCGGCGACGCAAGCACCGCCCAAAGTCCCGCCTCGAAAACGACAGCACCCATACAGACCCAACCATAGAGCAGGGCGAACTAGTGGACGACGAACATGCCCCCAAGCAACCATCCGAACAGGATGAATTGGATAGGCAACACATCCCCGACGAAAACAACAGTCCGGATGATCTCACATCGGACACATCGTTGGAGCAGAAGAACCTCTACAAAAGACTCGTCACCACTGCACGAAGTCTGAAGAAGCAGAAGCGGAAGCTCAAAACAGGGGAAGACGTACTCAGAATGAGATGGAGCAAAGTACTCAAGACCGCAGACAAATACGGCGATAGTCGCCAAGCAAAGAGCTACCCGAAGAGCAAAGTATTGCCCGAATTTGACGAGGACGCCTTAGAGCCCCCACAATTAAAAAACAAAGAGGCCGCCCGGTCGGATAGACGACCACATGACAAATAGAGAGCGGCAAGCAGCTCCGCACACAAGCAGGCACGTGATCCACATAAGGATCCTCGCAAAAAGGATGGCCCGGTCAGATCCATCTATGGGCCAAGAAAGCAAGCTCCAGAAAGCAACACAACATGTCGAGTATTCGAAAATCACGGCACACCCAAATACAGGGGCGCCGCACACCCCCTATGTTTCACCGATGAGGTGCTGGATCATGAATTTCTAGCGGGATTCAAGCCCGTAAACATAGAGGCATACGACGGAACAACAGACCCCGGAGTCTGGATTGAGGATTACATCCTGCACATACATATGGCTAGAGGATATGACCTCCACGCCATAAAATACTTACCACTCAAACTCAAAGGGCCAGCCCGGCATTGGCTCAAAAGCCTCCCAGAAAATACCATTGGAAGTTGGGAAGAGCTCGAGGATGCGTTTCGGGCAAATTTTGGGGACTTATGTCCGCCCTCCGGATCTGAGCGATTTAAGTCACATAACTCAACAGCCCGGAGAGTCAGCCCATAAATTCGGAATAGGTTCCTCACCAAAAGAACCAAATAGTCATTGTCCGGACGCTTGAAGCATTAGCAGCCTTCAAACATAACGTCCGAGACGAATGGCTCGCCAGACACCTCGGCCAGGAAAAGCCAAGAACAATGGCCGCACTAACAAGCCTTATGACCCGCTTTTACGCGGGAGAGGATAGCTGGCTGGCAAGATGCAGCACCAGTGACCCAAGTACATCCGAGGTTAGGGATGGAAATGGGAAACCACGACGCAGAAAGGACCAGCGCCGGACTAAGGAAAATGGCCCAAAGAGCACGGCAGTCAATGCCGGGTTCAAAAGCTCTCGGCAAAACAACAAAACACTGCCTCTCAAGGACAACAGCGATGAGCTAACAAAATCTTGGACAGGATATGCCAAATCACAGTACCCCCGGGAAGCCTGCAAACCATACCCACAGAGATTGTTGGGTTTTCAAGCAGTCCGGCCGACTTAACGCCGAACACAAGGGGCTCGACACACCAAGTGAGGACGATGACGAACCCCACAAGCAGAGCACCGGAAAACAAAAGAATTTCCCACAAGAGGTCAAAATAGTAAATTCACTTCAAGTGATAACAGGGAAAAATAGAGCGGCACCCACTAAAGTACGTGCCGCATGGTCTACCCCAACGGAGTCCAAACACTGGTTGTCAAAACCAATCACCTTCGACCATCAGGACTACTCCGGAAGTATCCAAAACGCAGGATGGACTACTTTGATATTAGATCCTATAATCGACGGACTGCAATTTACACAAGTCCTAATGGACGGCGGCAGTGATTTAAACCTATTATACTAGGACACAATCCGCAGAATGGGGATAGACCCAACCAAAATTTTCCATAGCAACACTTCCTTTAAAGGAGTGATGCCAGGCCCATATGCCCATTGTACGGGCTGTCTACTACTAGAAGTTGTGTTCGGCTCATCCGACAACTTCCGTCGCGAAAAGTTAGTCTTCCACATCGCCCCATTTAAAAGTAGCCACCAACCTCAATTGGGACGCGAAGCTTTCGCCCGCTTTAACGCAATACCGCATTATGCATCTCTTACACTTAAAATGCCCGGTCCATGTGGCATCATCTCATTAAAAGGAAACTTCGAGTGTTCGTCAAATACGAAAGAACGTGACACTGCCTTGACAGCCACACATTCATCCGGCCTGGCTGATCGAAGCACCTAAACAGGTCATTGAGACCCCGGACACGGTTAGGCGAGTCCAGCATAAATAAACAAGGGGCTTACTAGCTGCGTACCCCCCCTACAAGGGGCTGCATGCATGTAAAATAAGAGCCAATAAAGCTCAATTCTATTCATTTTCTGAATCATACTCTGTTTATTTTAAAAATACATTTTTCGCATGATCTTTTTTTTCAAACTAAGTTCTTCTCGTTTACAGATGAACAACGTGCTACACCCATCTAGGATACGGCACAACGAAGACACAGGCGTAGACGTGCAGTAGGGACCCATTGCAAGTATTCTTTTCAGATTAAGACCCTGCATAAACCTTTTTTACTGTCTCTTGTTGATACACATCCCCCGGTTTCTTACCATAACCGAGGAGGAGGCTGGCGTTTTGGCATTGGCCGCGTCAGAAGTTTTCGCGCGTACCTGGACACTAGGGGCTTAGGGAATTGTTCTGCCCGTTTTCATAAAGACCGAATACCTCAGGGAGTGTTCGGCGTCTCGAATTAGGCCTTATATGCATCAGCTCCGAATCATGTCTTTGGTCAAATGTTGGGTTTGCCCGGCTCCTATGTTTTGCTGCCTTACGTTCCGTTCTATCGGCTAACGCGGCACCAGGAGAACTACTGCGATTGTGCGGTTTGGTGCGGTGAGCACCTCGATGAAAGCCAAAACCGATGTCATGATATAGCGAGAGACTGGTCAACCACTCGATCGACCACCGGAATGTTTAGAATTCCTCCGCTTTGACGAAGGACCGTTTCCCGGTCAGGCACATACGCGCCCCGAATTCGGAGAGCGCGGTGCCCCTAGGGGCTATATAGTAGCCCCACCATCGAACTCCTATGGCTAAGTGGAAGTGATAAAGCATTATAGTCCGGTTGCCTAGTTTGCTACGCTATCACCTCCTTCACAGGACCAAGACGTTGGATTAAGTGTGAAAATGCGCTTTTTTGCAAACACCCCCGCACTATGTGCGTGGGGGCTGAAGCGGAAGACTGCCATCTTTCAGGTTATATACACATATACATTAACGGCCGCACATGAGGTATTTCAATACTTGAACGCACAAGTATAAAAAGCCCTTATATTATATATTTAAAACATGGTTTCACAAATCATACATGTCATTTGATGTTTTTCGAGCACTGCGACTCTATTAAATGAGCGCCCTGCAGGACTTCCTCAAAATAGTGCTTGGCTGGTAATCGGCTTCTGTCCAAATCCTGGGATGCAACGTCGGTGGCCTCCATCTCTGCCCAGTATGTTTTGACATGGGCGAGAGCCATCCGTGCACCCTCTATGCATGTCGACCGCTTCATCGCCTTGATATGCGGCACCGCATCAAGGAACTGCTGCACCAAGCCAAAATAACTCTTCGGCTCGGGCCTTTTAGGCCACAAATGAGCCACGACTTCCTTCATGGCAAGTCCGGACAACCTATTCAGCTCAGCCCACTCGGCTAACCGATCGGTTAATGGAAGTGGACGCTCCGGACTATGGAATTGTGACCAAAAAAGCTCTTCCATTCCGTGATCCTTTTGGCCCCGGAAGTGTGCGACTGCGTCTGCGGCACTTGCCGCCAAATTCAGATAAGCATCCTCCGCACCCCACAACTGGCCCAACTGAGCATACTTCGGATCCGTGAATTTCCTACGCAGCAGAAAAGGCTTTCCAGCCGCAATATCCTTGGCCTAACGTAGCTCCTCCTTTATAGCCCTCATCGCGGAGCGGGCATCCTTGGCTTCAGCGGTGGCCTTCTTCGGGCCCTCTTGCTCTATTCGGCGTTCTCTTTCAAGAAACTCATAGCAGTCGGTAGCATCCTTCAGCTTCACGGCCATCTCGGCCATTTCCTCCTGCCGGGCGATGGTAACTGTTCGGCTTTTAGCTCTTCGGCCGCCTTCAAGGCAGCCGCATTACTTTTTCTGGCTTGCTCCTTGGTTCAGGAAAGTTCCGACCGAAGGTCCTCCATAGCAGCGGCGCCATCTGCATTAAGCATACATGTCGTAAGGCATGGGCGTCAAGCTCCCTTACCAGGTGTCCGCAGAGAAGCCACATACCTTGTGACTCGTCAAGTCATTTATTGACCAGCGCGATGTCCGCATCCGCAACGTCAAGTTGCCGCTTCAGTTCGGCAACTCTATCAGTTCGGCTGGCCACCGAACGCTACGCCACCTGAATGGGAAGGGTGATGTCTTATAACTGAGATTATGATCCCCGGCACGCTGTCGCTTTTGACAACGTACCGAGTCTCAGGGGCTACTATCTATACAGGGCACATTCTATGTGCAAAACTGTCAAAAGGTATATTATTTTCACGTACCTCAAACCCCGTCAGTAAACTTCTGACGGCCTCATGCAACCCGCTCTCAGCGGATGAAATCCTTTCAATCATCGTACTCATCAACGTACGGTGATCTTCTGAGATAGACGCCCGCCCGAGCAGATCCTTCAGCTCCTCCGGCCGTACACCAGTTGGTGCTGAACTCTTCAGCCCCGCCGGACTCGGGGAGACCCTTCGCGACGACACCTCAGGGTCGTCCGCCCCGCCTGACGGTGCGGCAGATGGAGGCGTTTCGCTCTCCATCATCTCCGGACGAAGATCCCCGAAGATGAGCTCTGCTGCGAAGGGCTGAGATCCGAACTACAACGTAAAAACTTCGGTTATCTTCATAAATAAAAACAGGGATGTCCCTTATTACAAAACTCCCCTTTCTACTTACGGCTCGCTGGAGGGCTGATTCCCTTGGGGAAATATTGTGGTTGGGGCTTCCCCTGGCGCAGGACCCTCTGGTGAAGATTTCTTCCCCCGCTTTGAGGCCTTGGCCTCCGGATCTTCAGAAGCGGTCCTCTTCTCCCCCTGGAGGGAGGGATTCTTGATCCCCCCTCTCTTGAGAGCCTCCTTAGCAGAGGCGGTAGTTTTCCTGTTTTCCCCTTCGCCCTCTTCCGAAGGCACAGCCTCCAGCATCTTGACTAACACGAGATCCGGCATGGTCTCAGGGAGGGGGGCCGGACACCGTATCAGTTTTGCTTTTGCTATCCACTCCTGTTCAAGGGATAGCTGGTTAAAAGGCAAGTTTATGATAAAGGTACGGACAGCATGTCCGACACAGGAGTACTTACTTGAGTATCCGGGCGATTGCAGCTCAGGCATGCGTCCTCGATCAGGTCCGGACACATCTCTTGTGATCCGAAGAACAATTTATACATCTCCACGGGCGTCGCGCCCATGAAGTGTTGGAGAGCTCGCGGTCCATCCGGATTGAATTCCCACAGGCGGAGGGGGCAACATTTGCAGGGCAGAAGGCGCCGAATCAGCATGACCTACGCCACTACAACCAGATTGATCTCCCTCTCTTGGAGGTCTCGAATACGGCCCTGCAATAATGGCACATCCTTGGATGGCCCCCAGTCAAGCCCTTTGTTGACCCATGACACCAGCCGTTGGGGAGGGCCCGAGCGAAAGGCAAGCGGTGCCACCCATCTGGTGCCCCTGGGAGCGGTGATGTAGAACCACTCCTGTTGCCACAAACCGAGCTCTTTTTGAAAACAGCCCTCAGGCCACGGAGCGTCAGCTCTCTTGCTTATAACTGCCCCTCCGCACTCTGCCTGCCACTCCTCGATCATCTTCGGCTCCACGTTGAAGGTCTTGACCACAATCCGAAGTGAGGAGTGGTGTGGAGGAAGGCTTCGCATACGACAATGAACGATGAGATGTGGAGGATGGACTCCGGATCCAAGTAATGGAATTCCAGCCCATAATAATACATGAGCCCCCTCACGAAGGGGTCCATCGGGAAGCCTAAACCCCGACGGAAGTGAGGCACGAACACTACGCTCTCACCAGGCTTGGGAGTGGGAATGACTTGCCCTTGGGCAGGCAGCCTATGCAAAATCTCGCCGGTTAGATACCTGGCGTCTCTCAGCTTTAGCACGTCTTCTTCCATGACGGAGGAGGGCATCCACCGGCCCTGTAGGTCGGAGCCGGTCATTGTCGAAGGTCCGAACGCCCGAATCTGGAGCCTTGGGTGTTGGAACTCGAGGCGAGGGGCGGATTCGATTGAAGATTGAAGAAAATGAACAGGCCTTGGTCTCGTTATAAAGGGGCTGAATACCAAGAGCCGTCCTTGTAACCATTTGGGACTCGCCTTCGATGGAGGGGGCGTGCCAACGGGCGCGATTGGGTTACCCACGTCCGTATTGATGAGAATCCCGGAATAAGGGTACACGATCTATGCTTTGACAAGACGTGCCAAGGAAACCGCTTCGCTAAACGCACTGAGGTGGAACAATAAAAACGATTCAAGTAAAGGCTTGGCCGTGGTGTGACGTCATGCCACGAAATACGTCAGCAGATTGAACCTATGTAAATATTATTCTCTCTATGGTGGTATGTGGAATTTATTTTGCAGAGCCGGACACTATTCTGGTGTTCAAAATCTTCTATGAATTATTCGGAGGAGGAACCCGCCTTGCAATGCCGAAGACAATACGCGCGCCAGACTCGTCGTCATTGAAGCCTGGTTCAGGGGCTATTGAGGGAGTCCTGGACTAGGGGGTGTCCGGATAGCCGAACTATCATCATTGGCCGGACTCCAAGACTATGAAGATACAAGATTGAAGACTTCGTCCCGTGTCCGGATGGGACTTTCCTTGGCGTGGAAGGCAAGCTTGGCAATACGGATATGTAGATCTCCTACCATTGTAACCGACTCTGGTAACCCTAGCCCTCTCCGGTGTCTATATAAACCGGAGGGTTTTAGTCCATAGGACGAACAACAATCATACCATAGGCTAGCTTCTAGGGTTTAGCCTCCTTGATCTCGTGGTAGATCTACTCTTGTACTACCCATATCAGCAATATCAATCAAGCAGGAGTAGGGTTTTACCACCATCGAGAGGGCCCGAACCTGGGTAAAAACATCGTGTCCCTTGTCTCCTGTTACCATCCGCCTAGACGCACAGTTTGGGACCCCCTACCCGAGATCAGCCGGTTTTGACACCGACAGTGGACTCTCATGGCAAAACTTGGTTTAAGGATATTTGGAAGCAGAAGTAGTATCTCTACTTGGTGCAAGGAATTTGGCTAGCATGAGGTGGAAAGGCAAGCTCAACATGTTTCAATGATCCATGACAATATACTTTAACTGAAATGTGAGAAAACACAACCCATTATGTTGTCTTCCTTGTCCAACATCAACTCTTTAGCATGTCATACTTAATGAGTGCTCACAATTATAAAATATGTCTAAGATAGTATATTTATATGTGAAATCTCTCTTCCTTCAATATTTACAATGCTTGCTAACCTTCAATAAATTTACAACCTCTACTTTTAAGATGTGAAGTCATTACTCCCCATGGGATAAGCAAATGAGACATATATAATTTCAGATTTATGAAAATCAACTCATTCATCAATTTACTCATAGGATATAAGTGAAGCACACGAGTAAATGAAAAACTACTCCAAAAAGATATAAGTGAAGATCAATGAGTAGATAAATAATTGTGTAACTATGTGAAGACTCTCTCTGATTTAAAATTTCCAGATCTTGGTATTGTAATCAAACAACAAGCAAAATAAAATGATATTGCAAGGATAGCACAACTCATGTGAAGAAGCAAAAACTTAGGTTCAACCGATACTAACCGATAGTGGTTGAAGAAGAAAGGTGGGATGCCTACCGGAGCATCCCCAAGCTTAGATGCTTGAGAATTCTTGAAATATTATCTTGGGGTGCCTTGGGCATCCCCAAGCTTGAACTTTTGTGTCTTCTTAATTCCTTTCATATCATGGTTTCTCTATTTCTCAAAAACTTCATCCACATAAAACTCAACAAGAACTCGTGAGATAAGTTAGTATAAACCAATGCAAAACCTTATCATTTTCTACTGTAACAAATCACTAAAATTATTATTCAACATTGCATACTAAATGCCTCTATTAATACTCCTATCTTCAAATAGAATCATTAAACAAGCAAACATATGCAAACATAACAGCAATCTGCCAAAACAGTACAGTCTGTAAAGAATGCAAGAGTATCAATACTTCCCTAACTCCAAAAATTATGAGAAAAATACTAAGCTGTAGAAGATTTATCAGAGATCAGTATGCAAGAAGTTTCAACATTATAACATTCTCTGACTTTTCTAGGGAATTTTTGCAACAGCGGTAAACTTTCTGTTTTCAAACAGCAACATGTATACTAGCAAAATAAGCATGGTAAAGGCTATCCTTGACATTTTTATTGAAAATATAGATGCGAAGCATTATTCTAAATAAAAGAAAGCAAATACTAACAAAACAAAATGATGCTCCAAGCAAAACACATATCATGTGGTGAATAAAAATATAGCTCCAAGTAAAGTTACCGATGAACGAAGACGAAAGAGGGGATGCCTTCCGGGGCATCCCCAAGCTTAGGCTCTTGGTTGTACTTGAATATTACCTTGGGGTGCCTTGGGCATCCCCAAGCTTAGGCTCTTGCCACTCCTTATTCCATAGTCCATCGAATCTTTACCCAAAACTTGAAAACTCCACAACACAAAACTCAACAGAAAACTCGTAAGCTCCGTTAGTATAAGAAAATAAAACCACCACTTAGGTACTGTAATGAACTCATTCTAAATTCATATTGGTTTAATATCTACTGTACTCCAACTTATCTATGGTTCATACCCTCCTATACTACTCATAGATTCATCAAAATAAGCAAACAACACATAGAAAACAGAATCTGTCAAAAACAGAACAATGTGTAGTAATCTGTATCAAACGTATACTTATGGAACTCAAAAACTCCTACCAAATTAGGAAGTCCTAAGAAATTCGTGTACCAATCCAGAACAAAAAGAATCATATCAAAATCACATTTATGTGAATTAACAAAACTAATTTACTGGGTGAAAAAGTTTCTGATTTTTAGCAGGATCAACACAACTATCACCGTAAGCTATCCTAAAGGTATTACTTGGCACTTTATTGAAACAAAAGCTATAAAACATGATTACTACAGTAGAATAATAATGTTGACACACAAAAACAGTAAGGATAAATATTGGGTTGTCTCCCAACAAGCGCTTTTCTTTAATGCGTTTCTAGCTAGGCATGATGATGACAATGATGCTCACATAAAAGATAAGAATTGAAACATAACGGGAGCATCATGAAGCATATGACTAGAACATTTAAGTCTAACCCACTTCCTATGCATAGGGATTTTGTGATCAAACAACTTATGGGAACAATAATCAACTAGCATAGGAAGGTAAAACAAGCATAGCTTCAAAATTTCCAACACATAGAGAGGAAACTTGATATTATGGCAATTCCTACAAGCATACGTTCCTCCCTCATAATAATTTTCAGTAGCATCATGAATAAATTCAAAAATATAACCAGCACCTAAATCATTCTTTTCATGAACTACAAGCATAGAAAATTTATTACTCTCCACATAAGCAAAATTCTTCTCATGAATAGTAGTGGGAGCAAACTCAACAAAATAACTATCATGTGAGGCATAATCCAATTGAAAATTAAAATCAAGATGACAAGTTTCATGGTTATCATTCTTCTTTATAGCATACATGTCATTACAATAATCATCATAGATAGAAACTTTGTTCTCATAATCAATTGGAACCTCTTCCAAAATAGTGGATTCATCACTAAATAAAGTTGACACTCTTCCAAGTCCACTTTCATAATTATCACAATAATATTCAACATCCTCCAAAATAGTGGGATCATTACTTCCTAAAGTTGACACTCTTCCAAACCCACTTTCATCAATATAATCATCATAAATAGGAGGCATGCTTTCATCATAATAAATATTCTCATCAAAACTTGGGAGACAAAAAATATCATATTCATCAAACATAGCTTCCCCAAGATTGTGGCTTTGCATATTATTAGCATCATGGATATTCAAGGAATTCATACTAACAACATTGCAATCATGTTCATCATTCACAGATCTAGTACCAAACATTTTATTGAATTCTTCTTCTAGCACTTGAGCACAATTTTCCTTTCCATCATTCTCACGAAAGATATTAAAAAGATGAAGCGTATGAGGCAAACTCAAATCCATTTTTTTGTAGTTTTCTTTTATAGACTAAACTAGTGATAAAACAAGATCTAAAGATATACCTTCAAGCACTCACCTCCCCGGCAACGGCGCCAGAAAAGAGCTTGATGTCTACTACACAACCTTCTTCTTGTAGACGTTGTTGGGCCTCCAAGTGCAGACGTTTGTAGGACAGTAGAAAATTTCCCTCAAGTGGATGACCTAAGGTTTATCAATCCGTGGGAGGTGTAGGATGAAGATGGTCTCTCTCAAACAACCCTGCAACCAAATAACAAAGAGTCTCTTGTGTCCCCAACACACCCAATACAACGGTAAATTGTATGGGTGCACTAGTTCGGCGAAGAGATGGTGATACAAGTGCAATATGGATAGTAGATATAGGTTTTTGTAATCTGAAAATATAAAAACAGCAAGGTAACTAATGATAAAAGTGAGCACAAACGGTATTGCAATGATAGGAAACAAGGCATAGGGTTCATACTTTCACTAGTGCAAGTTCTCTCAACAATAATAACATAATTGGATCATATAACTATCCCTCAACATGCAACAAAGAGTCACTCCAAAGCCACTAATAGCGGATAACAAACGAAGAGATTATGGTAGGGTACGAAACCACCTCAAAGTTACCCTTTCTGCTTGATCTATTCAAGAGTCCGTAGTAAAATAACACAAAGCTATTCTTTCTGTTCAATCTATCATAGAGTTCATACTAGAATAACACCTTAAGACACAAATCAACCAAAACCCTAATGTCACCTAGATACTCCATTGTCACCTCAAGTATCCATGGGCTTGATTATACGATATGCATCACACAATCTCAGATTCATCTATTCAACCAACACAAAGCACTTCAAAGAGTGCCCCAAAGTTTCTACCGGAGAGTCAAGACGAAAACATGTGCCAACCCTATGCATAGGTTCATGGGCAGAACCCGCAAGTTGATCACCAAAATATACATCAAGTGGATCACGTGATATCCCATTGTCACCACAGATAAGCACGGCAAGACATACATCAAGTGTTCTCAAATCCTTAAAGACTCAATCCGACAAGATAACTTCAAGAGGAAAACTAATTCATCACAAGAGAGTAGAGGGGGAGAAACATCATAAGATCCAACTATAATAGCAAAGCTCGCGATACATCAAGATCGTGCCATAGAGAGAACACGAGAGAGAGAGAGAGAGATCAAACACATAGCTACTGGTACATACCCTCAGCCCCGAGGGTGAACTACTCCCTCCTCGTCATGGAGAGCACTGGGATGATGAAGATGGCCACCGGTGATGGGTTCCCCCTCCGGCAGGGTGCCTGAACGGGCTCCCGAGAGGTTTTTGGTGGCTACAGAGGCTTGCAGCGATGGAACTCCCGATCTATCTTTGTTTTTGATGGTTTTAGGGTATATGGGAATATATAGGCGAAAGAAGTCGGTCGGGGGAGCCTCGAGGGGCCCACGAGACAGGGGGCGCGCTCAGGGGAGTGGGCGCGCCCTCCAATCTCCTGGCCTCCTCGAAGCTTCCCTGGCTTGTACTCCAACTCTACCGGATCATGTTCGTTCCAAAAATCACGCTCCCAAAGGTTTCATTCTGTTTGGACTCCATTTGATATTCCTTTTCTTCGAAATACTGAAACAGGCAATAAAACACCAATATGGGTTGGGCCTCCGGTTAATAGGTTAGTCCCAAAAGTAGTATAAAAGTGTATGATAAAGCCCGTAATCATTCAAAACAGATAATAAAATAGCATGAATGCTTCATAAATTATAGATACGTTGGAGATGTATCAGCATGCTTTACTCTTCCCGCTGCTTATACTCTTGCCATGCTTGCTTGAAATGTATTGTGAATGCTTAAACTTGTGCTAAAACTCCACCTCTAATTGAAGAACTTAAAAACTGCTACTTTTGCTTGTTGAGGGTCTAACCACCCCCTCTAGACACCTCTTCTGGATCCTTTCACAATCGAAGAAAACTGATGAGGAAGAGGTGGAGGACCAAGATGGTGATTCGGTCAAGAGGATGCTTGATCTATCTATGGTTCTAGCAAATGAGAAGGAGGGGGAAGGCTATAGGAGATCATTTGGAGAGCTCTTAACCCCCCACACGGGCATATGTCACTCCGAGTGATCATAAGAGAGCGAAGAAAGGTGCATCAAAAAAAGAACTACAAAGTGACATTATGAGTGTCCGCCCTTGGGATGGAATTCCATGCCCAATGAATACATTATGCTAGGACTGCAGCGGGTTGGGCGACCTTGTGACGGTTCGAGAACCCCGGGATGTCATGCAGGAGTGTGCGCCGACGGTGCTTTGTGCAGTGGATACAAAAACTGCGAAGTATTGGATGGGAGGTGTGGCGGGAACTTTGGGTTCTAATAGTGCTTATGGAGTAGGCAGTTCGTGGAGAAGTGGTTGTTTGTGTGTTTATTGGAAGAACTCGGTTGCTCTGTCACTTACAAAACTTTCTCAGTATCATATTGAATGGAGGTGAAAGAAGGGGACAAGGATCCATGGCGGATGACATGTTGCTATGGTGAAGATGACAAAAATCTGAGATACAAGACCTGAGACATGATGAGATTTCTTCATGCTGATGAATCGGGCTTGTCGTGGCTTTGTATTGGTGATTTTAACGAGGTATTACGATGGGAAGAACATATGGAGCCTAATGAGAGCGTGTGGTTGTAAATTCAAAAAATTTGGGAAGTCGTGGATTTTTGTGGTCTCTCGGATATTGCCTATACTTGGATGGATTGGAACTTAGAGAAAAAGGTGGCAAGAGTACATTACTGATGGGTACGTTTGGATCATGCGCCTACGAACAATGAGTGATTCAACCAATTTCCATTTGCATCTTTGCATCATTTGTGTGATGTTAAGTTGGACCACTCTGTTAGTGTCAAAACCGGCGGATCTCGGGTAGGGGGTCCTGATCTGTGCGTCAAGGCTGATGGTAACAAGAAGTAAGGGACACAGGTGTTTACCCAGGTTCGGGCCCTCTTGATGGAGGTAAAACCCTACTTCTTGCTTGATTAATATTGATGATATGGGTAGTACAAGAGTAGATCTACCACGAGATCGTAGAGGCTAAACCCTAGGAGCTAGCCTATGATGGTATGAATGTAATTGTGATCGGCCTCCTAAGGACCAACCTCTCCGGTTTATATAGACATCGGAGAGGGCAAGGGTTTACATGGAGTCGGTTACAAGGAAGGAAATATAATATCCGGATTGCCAAGCTTGCCTTCCACGCTTAGGAATGTCCCATCCGGACACGGGCCGAAGTCTTGAGTCTTGTATCTTCACGCTTCAATAGTCCGGACGTTGTACACAGTCCGGTTGTCCGGATACCCCCTTATCTAGGACTCCCTTAGTAGCCCCTAAACCAGGCTTCAATGACGATGAGCCCGGCACGCAGTATTGTCTTCGGCATTGCAAGGCGGGTTCCTCCTCCGCATACTCCAAAGTGATCATCGAACACGTAGACCGTGTTCGGATCCGCAAGATTATCTTCACATACCACCGTAGAGAGAATGATATTTCACAAATGCAATCTGCTGACAACTTTTCCTGATGACGTGACACGTTATTATGATCAGATCCATTATTCGAACTGTTTCCACACAACCAGCCACAACACACATCACGAGGCGGTTTCTGTGACACGTCTTGTCAAAGCAGAGATCGTGTCCCCTTATTACGGGATTCTCATCAATACGGGCATGGGTAATCTAATCATGCCGCTAATCGGGGCGAGCGGGAGGCGGACGGGTTCCACCAGGCAAGTGGGGAAGCACAAAAAGCCTTTATTGCCCTTATAAGGAGGTCAGGTTCCTTTCTCTTTCACCCACGCCTCCTTCTCCTTCTAGCTCATTCCCCTTTGTGCGAGCCCTAACGCCCAAGCACTCTCCTCCCCACCGAAGGGAAGTTTTTCGGAAGATGTCTGGAGCAGGAGGCAAATGGATGGCCTCAACTGTCCAGGAGAAGGACATCAAGAAGCTCCGGGGAGCCGGGTATCTGGCCCAGAAGATCGGCCACCGTCTTCCACCGGCGGGACAGGTCGTCCCTACTCCGGAGTCTCATGAGAGAGTCGTGTTCCTTCCCCATTTCATCCGGGGGCTCGGGTTCCCCCTTCACCCATTCGTTCGGGGAGTCATGTACTACTACGGGATCGATTTTCATGATATTTCCCCCAACTCCTTCCTCAATATCTCGACGTTCATCATCGTGTGCGAGGCTTTTCTCCGAATCCCTCCTCACTTAGGCCTATGGATGAAGATTTTCAATGTGAAGCCCAAGGTGGTGAGTGGTGAACACGCCGAATGCGGCGGCACCATGGTAAGCAAGATGCCCAAGGCTGTTTGGCCAAAGGGCGCTTTCAACGACTCCGTCAAGGAGTGGCAGTAGCAGTGGTTCTATATCACCGAACCACGCAGTAAGAAGTGGGCGGCAGCTCATTTCAGATCCGGAGCTCCACTGTGGCTCACGTCCTAGCCCGAGAAGGGCCCGAACTGGTGCTCGTCCGACGAGCTGCTACTGCTCCAGACACGTATCCAGGGCATGATTGATAGGGACATCAAACTCGTTGACGTAGTCCGGGTGATGCTAGTTCGCCTGGTTCTCCCTTGTCAGGCCGAGCACCAAACCCTTAAGGACCTTTACGACTCCACTCACAAGGATATCTAGAATGTGCTTTTTAAGTCCGGCAAATCATGGTCGGGCCCCGCCGAGGACCGTGGGTATCATTCATCCCACTCTCCCAGCTTGGTAAGTCACAGCCTCACTCTGTCTATTCATGCTTTAATTGGCATATCATGCGGGAGACACCCTAATCGTATTTCATTGCAACCTCAGGGATGGGTAAAGAAGGTGGAGCGGCTACATTGTCCTCCCCCCCGCCGGAGGAACTGGCCGGACCTCTTCTGATGTAGATGTTGGTCCCCGCACCTTACAAGGCACCAAAGAAGGAGGCCTCCAAGAAGGTCAAGAAGACCCGGGGTGGCCTTCGCTGTCGCGAGGTTTCGGACGCCAGATCCGAAGACTCTAGCGACGATCCTTCGTCCGAGGACGAAGAGGAGGAAGTAGAGGAGGATGAGCCTCACTCTGATGGTGGGAGGAAGAGGACGGCCTCCGCATCTCTGGAGGCCGGATCACCCAAGAGGGGGAAACATTCCCTCCCAGGGGCATCCCCCATGGCTGCCGATAGCAGCCCGGAGTGGGATCCCAGGGCCCAACACCTGGAGAAGTCATAAGTATCCGAAAACGCATATGCGTCCGAGATCGTTTTTTGGGTATAGTTGTTTTGACTGTTGCCTACATATTGCACAGTCCGGCAAGGTCCCGCGCCGGCCAGCCCTCGTCGGAGGATTCACTGGACTCGAACGCTTTGGCGAACGAGATGCCTCTGCAGGCCCCTTCCCCCAAGTCTGGGCGCGACACCGAGGTGTCGTCTCGACAAGACCCGGACCAGGGAGGACATTTCCCTGGTGCCGAACACGCAGGGATGGATATGGCCCTCGGGACCTCTTGGGTTTTGGGATTGAGCAAGCAGTCCCCCCCCCCCGATGGCGGGGGGCCAGCCTACGCCGTTGGTGTCCTCTGTTCAAGAAGAGATGCCTGGCGGTATATTGACAGCGTTGGAGAATGCATCTATTGTCGATGAGCATCGGACCATTGTGGGCGAGGTGGTTGAAAGGATTCAATCTGCCGAGAGCGGGCTGAACGCGTCCTGCCTTAGTCTTATAAAGGCTTTTGAGGTATGTCTCCTAGGAAACCCTTTAAGGAATTGTCATAATATAAGTAGTAGCCCCTGATACACTGTCCGGTGAAGGAGACAGAGCCAGGCAGGGGATCAAACCCCCTGCCTTCGCAGGAGCCCGTGAAATTGATGTATACCCTTTGGTGTGAAAACAGGAATCCACAGGGAGGACTTCCGCTTTCGAGGTGGAAGTGTCCGAGCTGATGCGGAACCTTGCACGGTCCGAGGAAGAACTCGGCCGTGTGAGGAAGCAACTGGAAGACAAGCAAGGTATGTTGAAAACACTTGTCTTGGAGTTGGCACGAACGCATGGTTGTGCAGAATAAAAAATTTAGTATTGTGTGCTCTAGGAGCGTGTGCCGAATATGAGGCACTAAAGAAAGCTTTGGCGGATGCCAACAAGAAGGCTGAGGCCGAACAGGCGCTTCGTGAAAAACACGAGGCCAGGGTTATCACCGCTGAGCGGGAACTCCAGGAAGTTGTGGAGAGAAGTGAGAGTTTGGAGTAGAGTCTAAAAGGGAAAGAATCCAAGCTCGCCCAAGCTCTCGAGGATGCAGAAGGTGTGCGGGAAGAAGCCCGAGGTGCTGCGCGGGACATTCAGGAGGCCCGAAAAGTGGCGGCTGGTAAGGCCTTTTGTATTCTTAGCTTCCTGTATGTTAGAATGTGAAGAATCCAAGCGACAGGCTGAATTCTTATTCTTCCAGGGGCTTTTGCGGATCTTCCTTGCAGCATATCAGATGCTGCTAAATTCTATCGCACCAAGGAGAAGAAGACTGCAGAGAGGGATTTCTGGTCACAGTATCTGGCACCGAACTATCCGGTGCCATTTATCATTCAGATGAAACAGCTGATCGAACTGCACTAGGCGGCCGAACTAGCCATGAAGGACTTAGTTGTCCGGCTGTGGCCTGCGGATCCGATTCCAAGCAGCTACTTCGCACTCATCGAGCGGATCGTGGGTGCCTATCCTCGGCTAGATGTTATCAAGCGATCGGTCTGCATAGAAGGCACGTGTATGGCGTTTGCCCATGCGAAAGTGCATTGGGGGAGGCTTGACGCGGAAAAGCTGATCACTGAGGGGCCACCGGAGGGTAAGGAGCACCGCAAGCCCGAGCAATATTATGAAGGTGTTATGAAAGGGGCCCGCCTTGTGGCGGACAGGTGTATGAAAGACATCATATTCCCCTGAGGGCATCTATGCCACTTGTTGTAGTATGGGAAAATGGCATGTTTGTTATATATTGCCTGTTTTATTTGAACATATGTTCTTCCTGTGCGGCTGTTTATTGTATGCAAATTCAGGGAGTTGGCCAGTCGTCGGCTTCCGCCCCCTCATAAAAAGGATACGGGGGTGTTCGGGATATATCTGTACGCTCTTTATCCCATAGTTGGGCCCTTCTAAGGAGGTGTATCTTTCCGCGAACCAGGCAATCGAACTATAGGGCTTTATTACTCTCACTTAGCCATATGAATTTGAGTATGGTTGGCGCAGCCCCTAGTGTTCAGAAGGCCGAACTAGGGGCTCTATTGGCACCTGATCAGAAGACCGATCCATCGCACTTAGCATTTATGATGGCGTTATGCGGAATAAATCTTTAAGGATTTTATGACCTCTCAAACAGCGGACCGGCTCTCGCTTCATCATGACAGTCTGTTTTCGGCTTTCTTTACTGAGGTGCTCGTCCAGCTGAAGCGGGACACAATCGCAGTAGTTCTCCCAACGCTACCTTAGCCGATAGGACGGAACGTAAGGTACCAAAACATGGGAGCCGGGCAAACCCAACCAATGACCCAAGACATGATTTGGAGCAGATGCATATAGTGCTATAAGTTCGGGGTGACGAACGACCGAAAAGGTGGTCGGACTTGCTTGCCGTACTGTGGAGCCCCTGGTGCAACCAGGCGAACGCGTAGCGAGGCTTTCATTTTCGGCAAAGAGGCGTCGGCTATAAATGACAGCCGGTAATTGCTATTTACGCATTGTAGTAGAATTTTATGTCTATGCATATTAGTATGATGTATGGAAAGAGGTGTTGTTTGACGGAACCTGTTATGGCCGGACTGGAGGGGGTTGTGAGCGGGTCGAGAAGGAATCCGAACTGCCTTCTACCTGCATGTTCCTTCCTTTGTGTGTCCGGGATAATTTCGTGTCGCCAGTTCTGTTCTGCGTCAATCGTTAGTTTGCAAATACGAAATGTTTGAAGACAGCAAGGTGTCCTCTTGTTGTTGCTCCCAGGGTCCCTAATCGGGCCCTGGCGTGCCCAGTCGCTAGACCGTGAGGTGGTACGGACTCCGCAGTGGATGTCCGGATGGTTGGCCTGGGTAATTTGCCACGTAGAATCTAGTTGACGTGGTTTTTCCCATTAGCATACGGTAAGCTATCGTATGGGAAGGTGCCGAGGATTTATTCCCTGGCTTAGTGTTTTTGGATGGTCCGAAGGCAACCATTTAGGGTGGTGGGCCAACAGAACTTTGCCTTTGCGCCTTACATCTTTTAGGAGATGTTTTCCGTGGCGTCATGCCCTTGTGGGCTTTATGTGTTATGGAGCCCCCGGATTACTAGGTCTAGAGGCACTGCAATTAACTTGCGGTGGTTTAGGTGGTACTGCACGGTCGGCCGTACTGTTGTGCTCTAGGGGGTGGTTCTTGACGAGGCATCTCCCTTTTATTGCTTCTGGCGTGCGACCAGCCTCTTTGTTTTGAGAATCCTGCATTCTCCATTGGTATGCTTTGCCATCCTTCTCGGGGTACCATGAATTTCACACGGCTGATCCAGCGTGTATCTTCGGTTGAGTAGGTCTATGTTGCTCTTTGCCTGTTTGTCGGACTAAGCGTTGCCGGACTTGGCACCAGCTTGATGTTTATGACCTTTATGCCGAGGTCTGAGGGTGCCTCTTCGTATATGTTGCTTACCGCCTTGGATCGTAGTGATGCGTGGGCATCTGTGTGCGTGCCCGTGGTTTTCCTGCTCGAGTTGAGGTAGCCAGTTGAGTCGTGTGTGCCCTTTATTGGGGCTCTCGAGTTCACATTTTTCGGCGGCCAGTATCTTGGTCCACCTATCCTCTAGCGCATCTTGGTCCATTGTGAGCTGCTCTTGTTTCCTTTGCAGGCTCCTTGCTGTAGCCATGAGCCGTCGCTTGAAGCGAACTTGTTCCACTGGGTCCTATGGTACGCCGAATTCGTCGTTGTCGAGGCTTGCCTCGTCGTCGGAGGGGAGTGTGTGGTTGTCCCTCTCCCAGTATCCCGTCGTCATTTGTCCGGCCTGCTTAAGTGTTGGCTGACTCGGGTTGTCTTCCTTTTTGGCACCATCCGGACTGCTATCGTTTCCGGGCCCGTTTTCGGTGTGGCGGGGTTTGGAGTGGTGCCAATAACGCACATGTTTTGACTTTCTTTCTGAGGGGTTGTCCTCCATTGCCTCATCGCCATTAATTTCCTTCGGAGTGTCCACCATATATATATCATATGAGGAGGTGGCCGTCCACCGCCAGGTCAGCGGTGGCTCCTGTGATTCTCCTGCATCGTTGTCCATACCGTCGATGTCTCTGGAGTCGAAGTCAAGCACGTCGGTTAGATCATCGATCGTGGCAATGAAGTGGGTGGTGGGTGGGTAATGAATTCCGTCGTTGTCTGCTTCCCACTCGAGCCGGCATAGTTCGGCCCGGAGTCTCCTGACAAGGAGAGAGACTTCAATAAGTCCAGCATGTCGCCAAAGGGCGAATGCTGAAAAACGTCCGCCGCGGTGAACTCCATCACTGGAGCCCGACCAGGAATGGCGGGCTCGGGGGCGCGCGGACTGGAACCTGCGTTCGGATATGAATCCGGGGGTCCGGAGTCACAGGTTCCCTTAGAGGTGAAACCTGTGTTCGGCTCCATCGCCGATGAAGGTACGGCCCGCGGGGAGGGGTCCAGCCCTCCATCCTTAGGCAAAGCAACATGTCCCGGATTTATATCCGAGGTTTCTGCTGGGATGATATCCCGAGCGATGTCTGACAGCAGGTCTAAGCCGTGCTCATCGCGAGTGTTCGGCGCTTCTGGTGCTGGCCCGAATCCTTCGAAGATCAAGTCTCCGCGGATATCCGCCATGTAGTTTAGGTTTCCGAACCTTATTTGATGGCAGGGGCACGGCTATCGATCTGGTCCAAGTGGCCAAGCGAATTGGCCCGCAGCGTGAAGCCGTCGAACATGAAGATCTGTCCGAGAAGCAAAGTCTCACCCTGGACAGCATCGTTAATGATGATTGAAGGAGCCATCGAGCCTGATGGTGACGTCACAGCGGAACTCTCAATGAAAGCACCAATGTCGGTGTCAAAACCGGCGGATCTCGGGTAGGGGGTCCCGATCTGTGCGTCAAGGCTGATGGTAATAAGAAGTAAGGAGACAGTGTTTACCGAGTTTCGGCCCTCTCGATGGAGGTAAAACCCTACTTCCTGCTTGATTAATATTGATGATATAGGTAGTACAAGAGTAGATCTACCACGAGATCGTAGAGGCTAAACCCTAGGAGCTAGCCTATGATGGTCTGAATGTAATTGTGAACGGCCTTCTAAGGACCAACCTCTCCGGTTTATATAGACATCGGAGAGGGCTAGGGTTTACATGGAGTCGGTTACAAGGAAGGAAATATAATATCCGGATCGCCAATCTTGCCTTCCATGCCAAGGAAAGTCCCATCAGGACACGGGCCAAAGTCTTGAGTCTTGTATCTTCACGCTTCAATAGTCCGGACGCTGTACATAGTCCGGCTGTCCGGATACCCCCTTATCCAGGACTCCCTCACACTCCCCTATTCTTCTTATGAATGAGTTGGAAGTATGCAACAAAAGGATATCAATAGCCAGACCTTTTCATAAGTGTAGGGGAACAATTTTAGCCTTTTCGATAAGTAAGAGTGTCAAACCCAATGAAGAAAAAAATATGTAGAACTAATATTCTCTCATGTTCTATCAACCACTGATATAATTGTACACACTATGTTGGAAATATGACCTAGAGGCAATTATATTTGTGTTATTATATTTCCGTGTTCATAATTAAAGACTTTATAGTCTATGCTATAACTGCTATGATCCCGGAATATGTGATTCAGTGGAAAACTCATATGCATGTGTGGAATGCTAAACAGTTGAATAAAAGGTTCCTAGTCTTGCCTCTAGGATTATCTCAAGTGTTGTCGGTGATCACATTTTTTGGATCTTAGGTTACTGCTGAGTGTAAATGATAGTCCTAAAACAACATTGAGATTATGACGTTGGAAGAACGACCATATTGAATCGACCCAAACTTGTTTGTTATGAATTTAGTTTATATCATCTGTAATCAATTGTAATAACACATAGTGTTAACATGTGATTTTGCTCCTTAGACCATGAGAGTATCGTAGTCACTTCCTACCGTATGATGGACTTTGGGGTTGCTCAAACGTCACCTATAACACGGTGATCATAACGAAAACTTAGAGCCTCATCGAAAAGTTTGACAAGGGACTAGATAGCTCGAGAGTGGGATTTGCTCCTCCGACGATGAAGAGATATTCTTAGGGCTCTCTCTGTGCGACGGCATCCATCATCGTCTGGCCAGACACAGGTGACTACGTCACAGGTGAAAGATCAAGGATGTCGCCTAGAGGGGGGGTGAATAGGCGCTTTAAAATAATTATGGTTTAGGCTTGAACAAATGAGGAACAAACCTAGCAGTTAATTTGTCAAGGACAAAACCTACAACAACTAGGCTCACCTATGTGCACCAACAACTTATGCTAAGCAAGATAAACAACTAGGTGATAGCACGATATATGACAAGAAACAATATGGCTATCACAAAGTAAAGTGCATAAGTAAAGGGCTAGGGTAAGAGATAACCGAGGCACGCGGAGAAGACGATGTATCCCGAAGTTCACACCCTTGTGGATGCTAATCTCCGTTTGGAGTGGTATGGAGGCACAATGCTCCCCAAGAAGCCACTAGGGCCACCATAATCTCCTCACGCCGTCGCACAATGCAATATGTCGTGATTCCACTAAGGGACCCTTGAGGGCGGTCACCAAACCCGTACAAATGGAAACCCTTGGGGGCGGTCACCGAACTTGTACACTTTGGCAACCCTTGGGGGCGGTCACCGGTACCCGTCAAATTGCTCGGGGCGATCTCCACAACCTAATTAGAGATCCCGACGCTTTCCCAGAGCTTTACACCACAATGATTGAGGTCCGAACACCACCAACCGTCTAGGGCGCCCAAGCACCCAAGAGGAACAAGCTCAGGGGCACCAAGCACCCAAGAATAATAAGCTTCTCAACTTGTAACTTCCACGTACCACCATGGAGAACTCAAACCGATGCACCAAATGCAATGGCAAGGGCAGACAGAGTGCCAAATTCCTTCTCTCCCAAATCCCATCGAAGCAACTAATGCTAGGGAGGAAATGAGAGGAAGAATGAAGAAGAAGACACGAAGAACTCCAAGATCTAGATCCAAAGGGTTCCCCTCACATAGAGGAGAAAGTGATTGGTGGAAACGTAGATCTATATCTCCTCTCTCTTTCCCCCAAAAGTAGCAAGAATCCATGGACGGATTGAGAGATAGCAAGCTCGAAGAAGGTCAACAATGGGGGAAGAACACGAGCTTAAGGGATAAGGTTCAATGGGGAAGAAGACCCCCTTTTATAGGAAGGGAAAAACCAACCGTTATCCCCATTCACAGCCTACAGCGGGTGGTACTACCGCTCAAGGGACAGGTACTGCCGCTCGGCCCAGGGGTACTACCATTGGGACCTCGCACAGCGCCTACGGGAGAAGGAACAGAGAGGAGGGCCGTTGAGGGACACTAGTAGCGGTAGTAGGGGCGGTACTACCGCTTACAAGTGGTACTACCGCTCCTACTGCCGCTACTACTGCCGCTGAACCTGACACGAGACACACAGGTCTCAAGTCGAGGCGGTACTAGCATGGAACCGGAGCCGTGCTGCCGCCTGTGGCTGTGGGCGGTACTACCGCTTATGGCTTCTAGCGGTACTGCCGCTCCAGAGCCGCAGTACTACCGCTGGCGCCTCCCTTATGCCACTTCCACAAAAACAAGTATACTCTAAGGAAAACCAGAACTGCCACTTTCTGCAAATGAGATCCGAATTGAGAAAACTCAAGCTTGTTGGATAGAAGAAGACGAGTAGCACAAATGGGAATAGTAAGAAGAGGCAGGGGAGGTATGCCTAACATACAGAGGAGTGAACCCTCCAATAGAGAAGAACCGACATAACCTCCAACATCGAAAACATCATAGAAGATGCATGTGAACTCCATTTTCGATGACCTCGAGCTTGTCATGAAGATGAGAAAGCTCTAAAACTCACAAAGTGAAACACCAAACAAGAACCAAGAAAGATGATGCAAGGATGTAATGGTTTGAGCTCTCTACGAATGATATGATCAAGCTACTCATCAAGAGCCCCCCTTGATAGTACGACAACTGATCCTATAACCCGGTCTCTCAACTACCACCATGAGGCCGGTAAAATATAAACCTATCAAGGGAAAACCTTTGCCTTGCGTATAATCCACTTGAGCTAGATGATGAAGATCTTGTCCTCCTCAAGATGGGCCACCTTTCTTGATTGTGTTGGGTCGATGAAGACCAGTTGATTGCTCCCCCATAACCACTATGGGTGAGCCACTCTTCCGCATATTCACAAGTCCATTATCACCACACTGGACGACAATCTTCAAGCACTTGATCTCTTCATGATGCTCCACTTGAACTTGCACACGACAATGTTGATGACGATGACCACTTGATGTCATCCTCTCCATGGGTTGTATGATATCTTCCTCTTGTTGCAAGCCCATGGACACATACCTAACCCCACATAGAACACTCACGTAGACCATGGGTTAGTACACAAAGCGTAATGGACAATGCTTAACATACCATGGGATCACTTGATCCCTCTCGGTACTTCTTCTACGCTTTGTGAGTTGATCAACTTGATTCACTCTTGACTTAGTCTTGATCAACCTTGAGTCTTTCCAACTCTCTTCATTTGGATGATGCCTTGAAGGTAAACATGAATTATTACACAATCTTATTCTTCAACACATGCTTGCAATAAGCTCAACTCTCACATGACCAATCTTTGGATAATTTCTTGAATAGCACCTTGGCCAACACATAAACTCCTTGAAACCAACACATGGACTTCAAGACAAGCCTATGGAAAAATCCTTCAAATATAACTCAAGGAAACCATTAGTCCATAGAGATTGTCATCAATTACCAAAACCAAACATGGGGACACTGCATGTTCTTTCAACAGGGATGCCGGAACACGATAACGAGAACGAAGAACAAAACCGGTAACGAGGATACGGTATAGTGAGCATGTGATGACTCGGGAGGATACGGATGCATCAAGGGTTTTGTGAAGTATCTCAAAGCAAAGGGAACATCACATGATAAGCAAAGGTTCACTCGAATATCATTCGTGTGCTCATATGGATCGATATTGACGTCCACGGTTCCGCTATCGGTCATTGAACGAGCAGTTTCATTCATGTCTATGAGTTAATGAACCTACACGATCACAAGCTTAAGGCAATCACGATCTGCAGAGTGTTAGTAGGACGGGAGTGATGAGAATATATTTGTGGAGTTGTTTCATAAATATTTGAAATAGTTTCAAGAGGATCAGGAAGCGTTTCGGGATCACCAAAAAGGTTTCAGTGAGTATTGGGAAATACCGGGTATTACCAATAATTAACATATAGGTGGAAAATGTTTCCAATACTGTTAAATTATAAAAATATATTATGCTCTAGTAACTATTAGAGGGCATTTATATTTAATTTCAAATCAATGGGCATTAAAAGGAAAAATGGTGGAAGGCATATTGGGCCACAAGGGCCCAATATGGGCGGTGCCCCCTCTCCCATGGAAGGAGGAGAGGGGAGGCCGAATTGGAGGGGGTTTCCCCCTTCTTGGCTGGTGCAAGGGGGAAGGTAAACCTCCCCCCTTGTGGCTGCCCCTAACCTATATAATACTAGGGTTTTTGCTCTATGTAACACATAAGTTTGGAGCCTCCTCTAGTTCTAGTTGATCTAATTAGAGCTAGACTTAGATCCTCTAATCCTCATAATTAGAAGCCACTATGGTTCTAATCTCATCCCTCTAATTCTCTGGCAACGATTACCTCTGGATGACGAAGCACTGCAAGATAGCAGGATTGTTCATCGACGGTTTGAGGGATTCCAAGTACGATCTACACCGACACGTTCTTCTTCCACCGCAACTCGGTGACGGTAACGATCATGATCCCAGCCTGTAATGCATGTTCATATTGAACTTGGATGTGCGTAGGTGTGATTTTTTTGTTTTCTACCACGTTTCCTAACAGTGGCATCATGAGCAGTTCTATGAGTAGGTGCAGGTTGCGATCAAGATCACATGTGGATGTGAGGGTTTGATGTTCCTGCTAATGCTTCCCTCGAGTGTTGCTTTGGTTCAATTCATTGGAAGCATAGTGAGGCTTTATACAAAGTTCTAACAATTGATCAGCTCTGGCTGTCGATGATCCGCGAACAGTTCTTTGGGCCTCATCATCGTCAAGAATAGTGAACCTTCGCGAACACAATAGGTGCTGGAGATGGACAATCTTCTAGGGGGTCACGTATTTGACGAAGTTTAGTATGTGGCTAGAGATTTTTAATTAATTCTCGTCCCTCACACACCCCAAAACTTAATCTAGCATCAAGAATTATCGCCTATATTGTGGACGTAGGTAGCTAGTATTATTTGTTAAAACTGGTTAACCACGTAATTAATATTTGCTAAAACCGATTAGTGGACGTGTAACTTGGTTTTGCAGAGTATGCATATGATGTGGTATAGCCTTCGTCATGATAACGAGTTTATGTATGAGATGGTTATAGGTTGTAATGTTAAGTGGCCTGCGCGTCACGACATGATAGCTGGAGCAACGAGATTGCCATGTTAATTTAAATATCATAGACATAGCCTACATGTTACAGTTGATAATGGCAAGCGTACATGGAGGACCCCGACGCGGAGAAGGTGTACTAGGCGCGGGATGAGGAGCTATAATTTTGTTGCATGACAGAATTTCTGAATTTGGTGGCACAACGACGTTTTCTGAAATGGTTGCCATGACAACGTTTTCTGAAATTGCCGCCACGACATTGTTTTTGAAACGACCGGCACGGTAACGAAATATTGGCCGTCGCGAAGCTTCAACTGAAGATTGAATATGGTCATGCAGGATTACCAGCGCCCAGGGCTATTCCATATCATGCTTTTATGAATTGCCTGATATGTTTATCCCTTTGTTGTTTGCACCCTTGGATTGCACAATAGTCAATTATTAGGGTGATCTCTCACAAAAAATATCAAGTTAAAAATGTGCTCTTCCAGTGCTGCAACCATCTATAACATGTGGCCTTTCGCAGTACTACATGCTACCATGAGTACAAACGAGAAGTGAAGTGTAAGGTGGGTGAGGTAAGACTTCACAGTAGAAACACTTGGTTGCCTTGAGTTCTAGCAGAAAAGTTCTGAGCTTGAAGCACGAAGCATCGAAAGATGAACAAGAGTCATATGGTGATATGATCAAAAAAATATTACCTATCGGTTGAAATTCACATCATATGAGATGCTACCATCCATGGGTGTGAATGAGATCAGGATCTTGAATCACCCACTTTCAATTATGAGATATATTGATTTGATTGGAAGTGCACTTTATAATAAATTTTGTTTAAACACTAGTGCGACATTAATTGTTAATAAATGTCTAAGTGAATCGTGTGTTTTATTGTTGTAGATCAAATGGCTTGCAATAGTTTTAATTTAGCACCTTTGTTTGAGAAATAAAAGTTGGTTGCAAATGGTGGAAACTATGAGGATTGGATACACACTCTGAGATATGTTCTCAAAGGTGCTAAGAAATAATATGTGCTTGATCGATCACTTGGTGACTACCCGGTGCCCGGAGCATCTCAAGATGTCATCAATGTGTTCACATCTCGCAAGAATGATTTTAGTGTTGTCAAAAGTATTATGCTATCTTGCATGGATCAAGTGCTACAAAAACATTTTGAACATCTCAGTACTGTTGAAATTGTTGAAGCACTAGAAGTTATGTATCATGAAGATCTAGCTGAAGTTCATGAGATGACTAAAGCATTGGATGCATGCAAAATAGCTTAAGTTAGTGAAGAAAGTGTTAGGCTTGTAGGCTATGATAGTATCAATGCAACGGAAATAGATTTTCCCAAGACACCGGAAAATGGTTTGATCCTTTCATCGCTTCATGAAGCGATGCTAAAAACAACAGGTTGTTGTACTAGGGAAGTTGCTTGTGAAAAAGACAAAAAGTTTCAAAAGAAAACGCAACGGCAAGAGGAACAAGGGTGGAGCTTCTTGTGAGACTATTAGTTTTTACTACAAAGAGAAATGACACAGGAAAAGAAATTGCGTGAAGTATCTGGCAGATAAGAAGAACTCACCTTCTGGTAAAAGTATAAAAGTTATACAAGTTAATGTTATTGATAATCTACTCGCTGAAAATTCCAAGTCTTGGTATTTGATATGGGGCCGGTTGCTCACATTTTCAACACCACATAGGGACTATGGAAGATTCACAAGCTAGGAAAGAATGAAGTCGTGATGCGTGTTGTAAATGGTGATGGGATCGCTGCTCAGGCCGTTGGTGTCATGTCATTAAGTTTACCTTCAGGATTTATCTTAGAGCTGAATAATTGTTATTTTATTCTGAAGTTATGTAAGAACATTATCTCTGGATCATGTTTGAAAAATGATGGTTATTGTTATAAGTCCGAGAGCAATGGTTGTTCAATATATTAAAATGATATGTTTTATGGATTTGCACCCATGGTTGGTGTATTATTCATATTAGATCTTGAACGTGATAAAGAACTCTATAACATTAATGCTAAATGTCTTAAGAAGACCGATAATACCACTTATATGTGGCACCACCAAAAAGAATCCCAATATCTATTACTTTGGGGTATGCAGATCATAACACTTAATAGGTGCATATAACTTGCAAGATAGGATCAAGAACACAATATATTCATGAACATAAATGGTTCAGATATGAAATCATGGCACTCGGGCCCTAGTGACAAGCATTAAGCATAGCAAAGTCATAGCAACATCAATCTCAGAACATAGTGGATACTAGGGATCAAGCCCTAACAAAACTAACTCGATTACATGATAAATCTCATCCAACCCATCACCGTCCAACGAGCCTACAAATGAATTACTCACTCCCGGTGGTGAGCATCATTGTCCGTGTCAAAACCGGCGGATCTCGGGTAGGGGGTCCCGAACTATGCGTCTAGGCGGATGGTTACAGGAGACGAGGGACACGATGTTTTACCCAGGTTCGGGCCCTCTCGATGGAGGTAAAACCCTACGTCCTTCTTGATTAATATTGATGATATGGGTAGTACAAGAGTGGATCTACCACGAGATCAAGGAGGCTAAACCCTAGAAGCTAGCCTATGGTATGATTGTTGTAATGGATGTTGTCCTATGGACTAAACCCCTCCGGTTTATATAGACACCGGAGAGGGCTAGGGTTACACAGAGTCGGTTACAATGGTAGGAGATCTACATATCCGTATCGCCAAGCTTGCCTTCCACGCCAAGGAAAGTCCCATCCGGACACAGGACGGAGTCTTCAATCTTGTATCTTCGTAGTCTTGGAGTCCGGCGGACGATGATAGTCCAGCTGTCCGGACACCCCCTAGTCCAGACTCCCAAGAGTAGCCCACGAACTTGGCTTCAATGATGATGAGTCCGGTAGCGCATAATGTTCGGCATTGCAAGGCGGGTTCCTCCTTTGAATAATCCAGAGAAGATTGTGAACACCAGGATAGTGTCCGGCTCTGCAAAATAAATTCCACGTTCCACCGTAGAGTTTATAATATATGCACAAGTTCAATCTGCTGATGTATTTTGCGGCATGACGGCACACCACTACCAAGCCTTTACTTGAATCGTTTTTTATTATACCGCCTCAGCGCGTTTAGCGAAGCAGTTTCCTTGGCACGTCTTGTCAAAGCAGAGATCGTGTTCCCCTTATTCCGGGATTCTCATCAATACGGACGTGGGTAACCCAACCGCGCCATTGATGGTGGCGCTTGGGAGATAAGCGAGTTTTACCAGGCCGGTGGGGACGCATAGTTTTCGTCCGCCTATATATAAGGGATAAGGATTCACCTTTTCACCTACGCCTTCTTCCTCCTTTGCTTATCCATCTCCGCGCACTCGAGCTCCAGCGCCCAAGTTCACGCATCTCGTCTCAACCTTCTCCGACCATGTCCGGAGCGGGAGGCAAGTGGTTGGCCTCCACCGTTAAGGAGGAGCACATCACAAAGCTACGCAGCGCCGGATACCTTTCCGCAACATCACAGCCGCCGGCTGCTGACGAGGGCAGCTCATCCCCACCCCCAGCCCCATGAGAGGGTCGTTTCCTTCCCCACTTCCTCCATGATGGGCTTTCCACTTCACCCCTTTTTCCGGGGCTCATGTTCTACTCGGCCTGGATTTCCATGATCTGGCGCTGAACTTCATCCTCAACATCTCGGCGTTTATCGTGGTGTGCGAGGCCTTCCTCGCATCCAGCCCCACTTCGCTTGCCTCAAGACCTTCAATGTCAAGCGAAGGTAGTGAAGGGCACTCAAGCGAGTCGGAGGCGCCATGTTGGGCAAGATGCCCAACGTCCTCTGGTTCGAAGGGCCTTCGTGGAATCCGTCAAGGGGTGGCGGTCGGGGTGGTTCTATATCACCGAGCAGCGCGACCCTCGTGGGCGGCCCCCCGAGTTCAGATCTGGTATCCCTCGCAGCTCACCTCACGGAAAGAAAGGGCTTGCTATGGGGTAATTCAAGGAGCCGACGGGACTCCAAGCTGTATCCGAAGCCGGTGAACAAGAAGCTCGGGCTTGTTAACGTGGTCCAAGTCATGCTCGTCCGCGGATTTTCCCATGCCAAGAACGGGCATTCCATCTGTGGGAGTTTGATCCGGCACAAGCACCAGGCATTGGCGGGCTCTTCGACCACGATGTCTGAAGGCGCTGGAGGTGCTGTTTAAGGCGCCAAGCCCCGCATCCTGACGGAAGATCGCGGATTTCACTCGCAGGCGTCCAGTGGCGAGGTAAGTGATTCTACCCTTTACGGGACACTTGTTGTTAATAGTTCGACCACGGCGGGTTTCAATCTCCCTTTTCTTTTGATAGGAATGGATGAAGAAGGCCGAGCAGCTCATCTGCCGGCTCCCATGCCGAAGACCCGGTGGGCGCCTGCCTAGCGGGGCTGCTGGTTCCGCACCGCACGTGGTGCCGGAGAAGAAAACCAAGAAGGTGGCCACGGTACTCGAAAGAGTTCCGTTTTCAGTGTCCGACAACTCGAGGCGGATTCCTCCCCAAAGATGAGGAGGAGGAAGAAGACTCTCTCCCGAGGAGGAGAGAGAAGAGGAAGGCCTCCCCAGCAGGGAGGCTGAAGGGTCAAGAGGGAAGAACTATTCCCCCGGACAGCTCCGCCAACACCAACGTTGGCGATGAAGAGTGGCCCTTAAGGGCTTCAGGCGAGATCGTAAGTATCCGGATCCCTGAATGATCTGCAATTTCTTTTGTGTCACATAGTGTCCTTCTAATGCCGCATACTTGCTGCGATCCGGCCGACGATGATCTCCTGCTTGTCGGCGGGTCGTTGGCTACATCGGATGTGGATTCCATTCATTGCCTCCACCCCTCGCTGCTGTGGGCGCCGAGGTGGGATCCCGGAAGGACCCATCGAGGAGGAGGCTCGGAGGCGCCGCAAGGCAGCCTCCGGACTTCTTGCGCGGACTCTGCGCCAAACCTGCAGTGGTTCCGAGTCCGGCAGCGCCCTTCGCAAGAAGGGCAAGACCGTGTTTCCGGCGGCCCCGTCCAACCGGAGGCGCCGGACAACTTCTGGAGGCGCTCAAAGCGCCTCCATTGAGGAAGAACACCGCCTTTATTATGAGTGCGGTGATTGAAAAGTTCACTCGTCAAGAGCGGGCTGACCAAAACTTCGCATAGCCTTCTAACGAGCTTTGAGGTAAGAAGTTAAAATTATGTAGTGTAATACCGCATAGACGGTAGCCTCGATGCTCGGTTCGGTGTTCAAAAGAAAAGCGGACCGAGGATCTAAAAAGATATACGCAGGTTGCTAAAAGTATGTCAATAAGGGTTTGCAGGCTGCGCTGCTTGACCTCTGCCAGCCTTGATCAAGGAGGTCGGTGCATTGAAGCAGGATCTCGGCGGTCCGAGCAAGAGCTCGGCCGTGCCAGAAGCAGCTCGAGGACAAAGAAGGTGAGTAACACCCTTTGAATAGTTACCTTCTGAAAAAGGATTTAGGTTGCAATAAGAGAATAACAAGGATAACATGGGTGCTGCAGGGGACCACGAGCGAGGTCGCAACCACGAAGGAGGCTGTGTCATGCGAGCATAATCTGCGGCCATGAACGGGCAGAGCGAGAGAAAGGGAGGCACGGGTGGCGGAGGTGCGGCAAGAGCTCCAGGCTCTCATGGAGAAGCATGAGAGTTTGGAGCGTGACTCAAAGACTTCGAGTCCGAGCTTGCCTCGGCTCTCGAAAGTGCCAAATCCGCCAAGGCCGAGGCCCGTAAGGCCCTTCAGAGGTTGAGGATATGAAGAAAATAGCAGCGGTAAGGCATTTTTCATGCAAAGCAAGCATGTTAATGTAAACTACCTGACACTTACCCGAATTCGGAGCTCTCCAGGGGCGTTTGCAGATCTGCCTCGCAGTGTATCCGATGCCTCCGCATTCTACCGTGGCGAGGAGGGGAGCTCAACTAAGAAGGTCTTCTGGTCTCAGTACACTGAGGCCGGCCATCCGGTGCCTCCTAGCGACCAGCTGAAGCAGCTGGTCGAGCTCCACAAGGTAGCCGAGGAGGCCATGAGGGGCCTCATAGTCCGTGTGGCTCGACAGCCATGCACAGGAGCTATTTCGGCCTCGTCTGGCGGCTGGTGGATCGTGCCCTCAGGTGGAGGTCATCAAGCGCTCCGCTTGTATTGAAGGTGCTCATCGGGCCCTTGCCCGCAAAAAGGTGCACTTTGGGCAAGCTGGATCGCGAAAGGCTCATCACTGACGCGCCACCAGCGGGCAAGGAGTATCGTACGCCCGAGATGTACTATAAGACTGTCCTGAAGGGTGCCCGCAAGATTGCGGATGAGTGCCCCAAAGATGTAATTATTGAGTAAACTCGCTATGTATTATCCTGTGCGCTGAAAACTTTGTTCATATGCGCTAAGCAACGCTTGTTTAATTTAAAATATTGCCTTCTGTGCGTCCATTTATAAAATCTGAGAGATGGCAAGTCGTCAGCTTCAGCCCCCATGCCACTACTGCTGGGGTGTTCAGGATAAACTTGAGCGCTCTTGTTCCCATTTTTGGGTCCATCTAGGGAGGCGCTCAACACAACTAACAAGGCAACCGGACTTATAATGCTTGAACACTCTCACTTAGCCATAGAAATCTATAATTTTAAATTTCGGTGAAGCCCTAAATTGAAGACCGAATTGGGCGCTATCCACGCCTTCGTCGGACATTATCCGGTACTTCGCTCGAAGCGGCATAAGTCTTTAGGGACCCGAAAAGACCTCTCGAACAGCGACCAGTCTCTCGCCTTATCATGCCAGTCAATTTTAGCTTTCTCCACTGAGGCGCTCGCCCAGCTCAACCGGGGCGCAATCGCAGTGGTTCTCCCAGTGCCACCTTAGCCGACGAGCGGGCGTAAGGTACCAAAACATGGGGCCGGGCAAACCCAACTATTGACCCAAGACATGATTGGAGCCGATTCATATAATGCTATAAGTTGAGGTGCCGCACTTGTGAAAGTGTTCGGACTTATCACACCATAATGCGGGGAACATAAGCCCCTGGTGTATTCGGCCGTACCAAAATATACGGGTGCAAGATGTCATTAGCGAACATATATGTAAAGTAATGCAATTACAGGCAAAAAAGTGCTGCATTATTTATTCAAGGGATTCTGCTATGAGTGCGGAAAGATACAAATAGTGTGGTAAGCAAGGGATTGGACTAATTAAACATGTCCCCCTCCAGGGGTGGGCTGCGGACTGGTGTATATAATCAAATTTAATGCTCGTAATGGAGACCACCTGAGTTTTCATTGCAGCCTTCTTTCTTCCCTGGCTGTTGCATCGTGAGTTCAGCGGGTTTACCGCCGGACAGGGCCTCTGGTGAACGGAGTCCTGTGTATACAAAGAAGGAAAATAATAAAAAAGAGCAACACACTTGTGAGCCCCTGGTGTGGTCGAGCCGCACTCTGGGTCTGTTGTGGTCGTGCCCCTCCCCCTAGGCCCATGGTATCTCTAGAGTGTAATGATGTACACGGAGGGTTGGTCTTGCAATTATGCCAGGGCTAGGGTTGGGGCCGCATTGCTACGCGTGCTTGGATCGTGCCAGGTGGTCTTGGTTGATGTTGCTTCGGACACGTTTGGCGTATCCGTCGTTTAACGGCGGACTCAAAATGCCTTAAAAGGCTGCTCAGTATTACGCCATGAGAGCGTGTGTGTTCCTCCGTTCGGAGGGAGCGTTCCGTATTTCCGTTGACCGTGATGACTCCACGAGGGCTGGCATCTTGAGCTTGAGGTATGCGTAATGCGGCACGCGTTGAGCTTTGCGACGCGTTCGTCCGAGTAGAGCGTGATAGCCGCTGCGAGCGGGACTATGTCGAAGATTAACTCCTCGCTCGGAAATTATCCGGGATCGAAGACCACTTCGGTGTGGTGAGCCTGCAATTGGCCTCAACACCTGGTATGGCGCCTTTGAAGGTCGTCTTTGTAGGTTTAATCCTTGAGGGGTCTATGCCCATCTTGCGCACTGTATCCTGATAAAGCAGGTTCAGGCTACTGCCGCCGTCCATCAGGACTCTCGTGAGGTGAAATCCATCGACGATTGGGTCTAAAACCAATGCGGCGAATCCGCCAAGGCGGATACTGGTAGGATGATCTCTTCGATCAAAAGTGATCGGGCAAGAGGACCATGGATTGAACTTAGGGGCGACTGGCTCCATCGCATATACGTCCCTTAGTGCACGCTTCCGCTTCCTCTTGGGAATATGGGTTGCGTATATCATGTTCACCGTCCGCACTTGTGGGGGGAAACCCTTCTGTCCTCTGCTGTTCGGCGGCCGGGTCTCTTCCTCGTCATTGCTATGCAGCCCCTTGTCATTGTTTTCGGCAATTAACTTGCCTGCCTGCTTGAATACCCAACAGTCTGTTGGTGTGATTAAGCTGGCTTTTGAAGTGCCATGTATCTGGCATAAGCGGTCGAGTATTTGGTCCAAATTGGACGGACCCGGAGTGGTTCTTTTAAATGGCTTCTTCCGCTGACCGGGTTTAGAGCCTCGGAATCCGGTGTTGACTGCCGTATCCTCATTGTTGTCGCCGTTAATGCGGCGTTTGTTTTTGCTTCGACGCGACCTGCCATTGTGGTCCTTTGTGTCCGGACTATCAGCATTTTTGCTAAGGTTATTGCTGCGAGCTAGCCAGCTATCCTCTCCCGCACAGAAGCGGGTCATTAATGATGTGAGGGCTGCCATGGATTTTGGCTTTTCCTGTCCTAGGTGCCGGGCTAGCCACTCGTCGCGGATGTTATGTTTGAAGGCTGCAAGGGCCTCTGCATCCGGACAGTCGACGATTTGATTTTTCTTTGTTAAGAACCGTGTCCGAGAATTATCCGCCGATTCGTCTGCTGCTGAATTATGTGGCTTAGGTCATCGGCGTCTGGTGGTCGCACATATGTGCCCTGGAAGTTGTCGAGGAATGCGGCTTCCAGGTCTTCCCAACACCCAATTGACTCTACGGGCAAGCTGTTAAGCCAATGCCGAGCTGGTCCTTTAAGCTTGAGTGGGAGGTACTTGATGGCATGGAGATCGTCGCCGTGGGCCATATGGATGTGAAGGAGATAATCTTCGATCCAAACCGCGGGATCTGTTGTGCCATCGTAGGATTCGATGTCGACGGGTTTAAACCCTTCAGGGATTTTATGATCCATTACTTCGTCAGTGAAGCATAGCGGGTGTGCGGCGCCTCTGTATTGAGCAATATCACGACGTAGCTCGAGGGAGCATTGTCTGCTGTGTTCGGCCCGGCCGGAGTTGTTGTATCCAGCACGACGATATTTGTCGTGGGTCGTGGGGCGCCCACGTGATCCATAGATAGATCTGGATTGTCTTGCCTTATCCTCCAATATGTCCTGCAAGTCCGGCGCGTTCCCTCTTGGCTTCATACTTTTGGAGCGATGCTGGGGTACGGTCTTGGTGGAGGGCCTGGATGCCTCTCTGTCGCGACCACGGGGTGGTCGGTCGGCGTATTGTGCGCTGGTGATGAGGGTATGTATGCTTCCTCCTCTAATCGGGGGAGCAACTTGCGTTTTGGGTAGCTTTTGGAGGGGCGTTCGAGTTAGTACTCTTCGGCCGCGAGGACCTCAGTCCATCGATCGGCCAGCAGGTCTTGATCAGCTTGAAGCTGCTGCTGCTTTTTCTTTAGGCTATTTGCCGTGGCCATTAGCCTGCGTTTGAAACGTTCTTGTTCGACGGGATCCTCGGGCTGCGAATTAAATCGTCGTCGAGGCTTGCCTCGTCTCCGGAGGGAGGCATGTAATTATCATCCTCGACCTCTTCGCTCGCGCTCTCTCGCGAGGGCTTGCTTCGCATCCTCCTCGCTGAATCTTCTTTGGAGGATTGTCTTGGCCTTTATGGGGTGTTATTATCTCTGTGCGGAATCTCCATTCTTCTTTGTGGCGGGATTTAGAGCGGCCACTTGGCGCCGCACTTGGTTGTTTCTTTAAGGAATCTGCCTCCGCTGCTTCTTCGCTGTCCCCATCTTTTGGGGTGTCCACCATGTATATGTCATATGACGAGGTGGTCTTCGGTGCCCTATAGGCGCTGGTTCTTGTTCGCCTTGACATCGTCGTCCATACCGTCGATGTCTTGAATCATAGTCTAGCATGTCGGTTAGATCGTCGACAGTGGCTACAAAGTGGGAGGTGGGTGGGCTTTGAATTTCTTCGTCGTCCGCATCCCAACCATCCTGGCCATAATCCGGCCAGGGCTCTCCGGATAGCGAGAGATGCTTTAGCGAATTTAGAATGTCGCCAAAGGGCGAGTGCTGAAAGATGTCCGCAGTGGTGAACTCCATGATCGGCGCCCAATCGGATTCGATTGGCAGGGGCGCAGGAGGTTCGGAGTCCGGCGGGGAGTCCGGCACCTCGGAGTCACGAGCTTTATAGGGGACAAGGTCAGTGTTCGGCTCCATCGCCACGGAAGTTGCAGCCCCCGAGGCGGTGTCCAGCCACCGGTCCTCGATCTGGGCGATCGGCTCCGGACTGAGGGCCGGAGCGGATTCGTGGGCGGCCACCAAGGCACTGTCTGGCGGCAGAGCTAAATCATGCCCATCGTGACAAGGCGCGCACGCTCGGTACAGGCTCGAGTCCGTGGAAGATCAAGTCCCCGGATATCGGCCGTGAAGTTTAGGCTTCAAACCTGACTGGCGGCGAGGCGTAGCTTCGATCTGCTCGGATGGCCAAGTTAACTAGCCCGCGATCTGGCGCCGCCGAATCTGAAGATCTGTCCGGAGAAAAGTCTCACCACGGCGGCGTTGTTGCTGATTGAAGAAGCCATCGAGCCTATCGGTGGCGACACGAGGAACTCTCAATGAAAGCACCAATGTCGGTGTCAAAACCGGCGGATCTCGGGTAGGGGTCCCGAATCTGTGCGTCTAGGCGGATGGTTACAGGAGACGAGGGACACGATGTTTTACCCAGGTTCGGGCCCTCTCGATGGAGGTAAACCCTACGTCCTGCTTGATTAATATTGATGATATGGGTAGTACAAGAGTGGATCTACCACGAGATCAAGGAGGCTAAACCCTAGAAGCTAGCCTATGGTATGATTGTTGTAATGGATGTTGTCCTACGGACTAAACCCCTCCGGTTTATATAGACATCGGAGAGGGCTAGGGTTACACAGAGTCGGTTACAATGGTAGGAGATCTACATATCCGTATCGCCAAGCTTGCCTTCCACGCCAAGGAAAGTCCCATCCGGACACAGGACGGAGTCTTCAATCTTGTATCTTCGTAGTCTTGGAGTCCGGCGGACGATGATAGTCCGGCTGTCCGGACACCCCCTAGTCCAGGACTCCCTCAATCATGAAATTGGTGATGAAGAAGGGCTGGTGATGATGATGACGATGAATCCCCTTCTCTGGAGCCCCGAACAGGCTCCAGATCTGGCCTCCCGATGAAGAACAGGAGGTGGCAGCGGCTCCGCATCGTAAAATGCGATGAGACTTCTTCTCTTATTTTTTCTCAGGAATTCTAAATTTATAGTGTTGAGATTGGGGTCAGCGGAGCCATGTGGGCCCCACAAGACACGAGGGCGCACCCGGGGGGTGGGCGCGCCCTTATGCCTTGTGGGCATCAGGTGCCCCCCTGGTGGGTCTTGGCTCCAGTATTTTTAATATATTCCATAAAAATCTTCAAAAAGTTTTGTCCAATTCCAAGAATATTTCTGCACAAAAACAACACCATGGTAGTTCTGCTGAAAAAGCACCAGTCTGGGTTAGTTTCATTCAAATCATGCAAATTAGAGTCCAAAACAAGAGAAAAAGTGTTTGGAAAAGTAGATACGGCGGAGATGTATCAACTCCCCCAAGCTTAACTCATTGCTTGTCCTCAAGCAATTCAGTTGACAAACTAAAAGTGATAAAGAAAAACTTTTATGAACTCTTTTGTTCTTGTATCCATATATAAGCTTAAATAGTACCTAGGTTTTAAGCAAACATCATAATTAACCATGCAAATGATAACTCCTAGAAATTATATTTACTCATATCAATGGCATAATCAACCAGCGAGCAATAATAATATATCTCAAATGCCAACACTTTGTCAAAACAATCATGATATAATATGAGAACATGGTATCTCGCTAGCCCTTTCTGAGAGTGCAAAACATAAATGCAGAGCACCTCCAAAGTTCAAGCAACGACTAAACATTGTAATTCATGGTAGAAGAGATCTAGTAATGATGCACACGACCTTAACTATACAAAATGCATAAAAATGCCAATAGTGCTCACAGGACTGATGCTTGATTGAGAAGGTGATGACTCAACAATAAAACTAAAATAATATAAAAGTAAATAGATAGGACCTTCGCAGAGGGAAGCAGGGATTTGCAGAGGTGCTAGAGCTCGAAGCTTAAATCAGAGATAAATATAATTTTGAGAGGTATGCCTTTCCAGTCAATGTCACGACCGAGATTTCTCAATATCTTTAGTGCTAAACACATTAGTGGCAGTTCCCAAGCGGTAAAGTAAAGTTTACTCCCCCTCCACCAATAAACACAAGCCATGGCTAGCCGAATCCTCTCGTGCCCTTCATACCAAAAACTTTCCGGGGGAGTTTGTTTTATTATTTTGCAATTTAATCATGGGACTGGGCATCCCGATTACCATCGCCTCTCGTGCAATGAAAAGTGAACAAACACTCATCATGAAAATAAACCGTTTAGCATGGAAGATACTGACCACCCCCTGTTGTTCCATGAGTGATACAGTCACAAAAAACATATGTTCATTTGAATATTTAGAGGTGGCACATGCAAATTTACTTGGAACGGTAGGGTAATACCGCATATAGGTAGGTATAGTGGACTCATCTGGAATAACTTTGGTTTAGGGATTTGGATGCACAAGCAGCATTCCCGCTTAGTACAGGCGAAGGCTAGCAGATAGACCAAGAAGCGAACAACTAGAGCGCGAAAACGGTCATAATCATGCATTGTGAATAATTAACATTGAATACTTCATCAAATATCGTCATTATTTCCTTTCACTTGCATAACCAAATGATACGAAAATAATAATAGTGCAAGAGTGTCGTGGACTAAGTTGGAATCTACAAACATTTTATTCAAAGGAGAAGACAAGGTAATATGGGCTCTTTGTTGGATCAACAATAATGCATATGAGAGCCACTCAACATTTTCATCGTGGTCTTCCCCTTACAACGACTCAACAAAAAGAAAAGAATTTCAGAGGAGCACACTGATTTTTTTTAGTTTATAGTTTTTCTTGAAGAAAGCAAATCGATGAAGGAAAAACAAAATTGAGAAAAACTGTTTACACGGGAAAGCTCTCAATAGGCAAAATAAGAAACAAGAAATCTTTTGGGTTTTCTTTTAATGCTACAACTAATTAAATAAGAAATAAAAACTGAAAAGAAGCGAGAAATATTTTTGGGATTTCTCAAAGTTTTTCAAACACACAAGAAGAAACTAGAAATAAAACTAACATGGATTATACAATGAAAGAGGATGAACACCGACAACTGGAATGAAATGTGTGAACATGAATGTAATGTCGGTGAGAATACATACCCCACAACCTTAGGCTTTTGCCTAGCTTGGTAATCACCACCTGTAGTAGCCATCTGGTCCAACATGGAAGTGTTGAGGCGGCGACACTTGAGCATCCCAATCCTGGGCCTCATCCTCTGCCGCTGCCAAAGCGTTCCGGTACACAATGATTTCCGGTGGCATAATGGTGTATCCCTTCCTGGCATGATAGTCAAACAAAGCAGGTGCAGGCAATGGAATAACATCACGAGTATCCTCACTAAAAACCAAGCTATAACGAATGTGGTGAGGAGGATCAAGGGCGTCAATGAAATAGTGATCCTGCATAGACTGGTGATCTAAGTAAAGTCTAGGCAAGAAATAATCATGAGGGCATATATTAACATGAAAATGTCTTGCTGAGTGAGTAGCATAAATACCAAAATGGATTTTACCCTTAGTCCTATTAGTGTGAAGGCGGTGTGCAATCATAACTTTGAGGTTATAAATTTTGTCACTGAAAAGTGCTCGGCATAAAATGGTGAGATCAAGGGCACTGAGCATACCACCTTCCTCTCTAGCAGTCAAGCATTTCCCTATGAATAGAGCAAAGTAATGCACAACAGGAAAATGCAAACTAGTATCTCGGGCTTCCGACACACTCCTTTCCTCTCCCATAGTTAAAGTGCAGAGAAAACCCTCAAACCCATCTAGTCTAGGCTCTCTTCATTCCCCATTAGAAGGAATCAAGCATATCTCACAAAAGCAAGTGGTATCTGATGAGGTTCGGCATATAAATCAAAACGCACCATGGGGCGTTCGAGCCTATTCAGGAAATGAAAATTTTGCACAAAGGAATTTGTAAGGATGTGGTGCTAGTCACACTCATCTGCGAGGAAGCTGGTCAATCCGGTATTTGCAACAAATTGCGCGAACTCTTGGCAGAATCCGGCTTCGTTAATGAAGGCATTGTGTGCCCATTCGCATGGCCGGACTTCCATCCTACAAGGAGTGTTGAGGTCACTATGTAAGGAGTCCCCAATGATTCCCTTGGCGTTCCATTTCGAGGAACTCCTTCGGAAGAAATTCATTTTTTCTATGAACAAATTTCTGAAATTTTTGGGCCACAAAATGATTTCAATAAAACTTCACAAGATTGGTAGCAACTACTCATATGGATGTCTAGAGGCTATATCAAGCATTCAAACTACTTGGAACTCAAACAATTCAACATGCAAGCTCATTTTTGGTAGCACCAAGAGTAGCAAATCATGCAAATATAATCCACAAAAACAAAAACTAATTGGAGCAATGGAGGAGTCACATACCAAGGAGTGATCTGCCAAAACAGTTTCAGAAATGGAGCTCTGAGCAAAGAGATTGAAAATGTCAGGTTTGGGAGCAAGAACGAGAGAGAGAGAGAGAGAGAGAGAGAGAGAGAGAGAGAGAGAGCTACCAGGAACTTTTTCTAGAGGTAAGAGACAAAGTGAGCTAAAGGGATATGTGAGGGGGTCCCTATGGGGCCCACAAGCCATCAGGGCGCGCCCTGATGCCTTGTGAGCACCTGGAGCATACCCATGGGTTGATTTCAATGCCACAAATTCTCAAATAGTCCAAAAAAATTCATGTTAAAATTTTACGTAATTCCGAGCACTTCTATTTTTGGGTCATTTTCTATTGCACGAATAATTCAGAAAATAGGATAATCATGGAAATTTATTTTATTTAGCTAAAACTAAAGAGAGCAAATAGTAGGTATAGAAAGTTGTGCTTACTGAATTCATTGACCACATGCCCCTCAAAAAGAATCCATTAATAAGGTTGCTCAAGTCTTATTAAAAACTATTTCCAAGTAACATGAAACCGGAGAATCTTCCTATAACACTAAGTTACCTCAACAGGGATATGCACCTCCCAATAATAAGTGTTTCATATTTCTTTTTGACAGTAGGAAGAGGGAGTTGAAAATTTTCAATATTATTTGTCGGAGCCTTTTCAATAACATTAATACCATTCACTTGAAATTGTTTCTTTGGAAAGTGCACTATATGCTCATTACCATTGATATGAAAAGTGATCTTGCTTTTGTTGCAATCAATAACAAACCATGTAGTATTCTACCAAGGATAATTGACATGTTGTCGTTCTCGGGCATATCAAGTATAACAAAGTCTGTTAAGATAGTAACATTTGCAGCTACAACAGACACATCCTCACAGATACGATAGTTATGGCAGTGAATTTATCAGCCATTTGCAATGATATTTCAGTAGGTGTGAGTTTATTGAAATCAAGTCTTCTATATAAAGATAAAGACATAACACTAACACCATCTCCCAAATCACATAAAGCAGTTTTGACACAATTTCTTTTAATGGAGCATGGTATAGTAGGTATTCCTGGATCTCCTAGTTTTTTAGGTACTCCATCCTTAAAAGAATAATTTGCAAGCATGGTGGAGATTTCATCTTGAGGTATCTTTCTTTTATTAGTGACAATATCTTTCATATACTTAGCATATGGGGCCATCTTTAAAATATCAGTCAAATGGATACGCAAAAAGATCGGCCAAAGCATTTCAGCAAAGCGTTCAAATTCTTCCTCGTCCTTGTTCTTAGATGGTTTAGTTAGGAAAGGCATGGGCTTCTGAACCCAAGGTTCTCTTTCTTTACCATGTTTTCTAGCAATGAAATCTCTCTTATCTTAACATTTATTTTTAGGAGGTGGGTTATCAAGATCAACCGCAAGTTCTATTTCAACATCATTATCAAGTTCTTTATCATTGTCTAGTTGAGCATCTACATGAACATCATCATTATCATTATCACTAGAAGAATGTTCATTACCAGATTGTTTCTCAGCATCAGAAATAGAAACATCATTACTATTCTCAGAAGGTTTTTCTACTTTAGGTTCACTAGGAGCTTGCAAAGTCCTGTCTCTTTTTGTTTTCTTTTTCTTCTTAGATGGACTAGGTGCATCTATATTAGTTCTCTTAGAATCTTGTACAATTCTTTTAGGGTGACCTTCAGGATAAAGTGGTTCCCGAGTCATTCTACCTCCTCTAGTCATTACTCTAACAGTATGATCATTCATATTACTATTCATCTCATTAAGTAATTCCTTTTGAGACTTATCAACTTGTCCTAACTGAGTTTGGACCATGGATGCATGTTTACCTAGACCTCTAACATCATTAGCAATTCTAAACATCAAGTCACTCAAACGATCTATCATGAAAGCATTACGTTTCAATTGCTTCATAACATAATCATTAAAATGTTCTTGCTTAACAATGTAATTGTCAAATTCAACCAGGCATTGACTAGCATATTTATAAGGAATATCACCTTCATCAAATCTCATGAGAGAATTTACCTCTACTACCTGTGTCGGGGTATCAAGTCCATGTATTTCTTCAATAGTAGGTAAGTCTTAACATCTTTAGCTTCAATACACTTTTATCTTATAGATTTCTTTGCCTCTTGCATATCTTCAGGACTGACAAATAGAATACCTCTGTTCTTCGGAGTTGGTTTAGGCAGTGGTTCAGGAAGTGTCCAATCATTATCATCCCTCGGTATATTATTTAATAATTCTTCAGTCCGCTTAACAGTTCGTTCGCTGAAAACACAACCAACACAACTATCTAGGTAGTCCCTAGAAGCATCTGTTAGTCCATTATAAAAGATATCAAGTATTTCATTTTTCTTAAGAGGATGATCAAGCAAAGCATTAAGTAATTGGAGAAGCCTCCCCCAATCTTGAGGGAGATTCTCTTCTTCAATTTACACAAAGTTAACTTAAAAATTTCCTATAAGGAAGCTTGTTTCTTATGAGCAGGAAAGTATTTTCAGAGAAGTAACGTATCATATCTCGGAGACTACTCACACAACCAGGAGCAAGAGTATTAAACCATATCTTAGCATCACCCTTTTGGGAGAAAGAAAACAACTCAAGAATATAGTAACAACGATTTTTTCCATGAGCAAATAGGGTGGATGTATCATTCAGTTTAGTGAGATGTGCCACAATAGTTTCAGATTCATAACCATGAAAATGATCAGATTCAACCAAAGTAATTAACTCAATTTTGATAGAGAATTCATAATCCTTATCAGTAACAAAGATAGGCGAAGCAGCAAACTTAGGATCATATTTCATTCTTGCATTCAGAGATTTTTCTTTCAGCTTACATAGTAATTTCTTGAGATCATCTCTATCATTACAAGCAAGATGTTCTCTAGTTATCTGCTCACCCACAACATAACCCTTAGGTATCTTAGGCATTTCAATTCTAAGGTAGCTAGGCCTAATAGGTGAACCATAGTTTTCAGCTTCAATGATTTCATTTGTTTCAGCATTTTCAATTTCTTTAGCTCTAGAAAATTGTTCATCAAGAAATTCACCTAGTGGCACAGTATCATCAAGCATAGTACTAGCATCATCAATAGCATCATTCATAGCAGAAGTAGCATCATCAATTATTTGTGACATATCAGAGTTAATAACAGGTGGTGGTGTCGCAAGCTTACTTGGTGGTGTTGCAAGCTTACTTAAAACAAAAGGTGAATCAAGTGTAGAGCTAGATAACAGTTCCTTACCTCCCCTCATCCTAGAGGGAACGATATTGGTTTTATCATCCTTTAGATTATTCATAGTGATCAATAGATATAAATCCCTAGTGACTCAGTAAATAGAGCTATGCTCCCCGGCAACAGCGCGAGAAAGAGGTCTTAATAACCCACAAGTATAGGGGATCGCAACAGTTTTGGAGGGTAGAGTATTCAACCCAAATGTATTGATTCGACACAAGGGGAGCCAAAGAATATTTGCAAGTATTAGAAGTTGAGTTTTCAATTCAACCACACCTGGAGAACAAAATATCTGCAGTAGAGTGGTGAGTAGCATAGTAATATGATAGTTTGATAGCGGTAACAGCAGTAGCAACAGCAATGGCAGCGGTAACAATAGCAGTTTTGTAGCAATTGTAACATTAGCAACAACAGTAGTAACTTAGATAAGATCAATATGCGAAAGTCATAGGCATTGGATCACTATTGGATAATTATGTTGGATGACATTCATCATGTAACAGTTATAACCTAGGGTGACACAAGACTAGCTCCAATTCATCAATGTAATGTAGGCATGGATTCCGTATGTAGTCATACGTGCCTGTGATAAGAACTTGCATGACATCTTTTGTCCTACCCTCCCATGACAGCGGGGTCCATAAGGAAACTAAGGCACTTATATGTGGCACCGCCGTCTTGGTCATATCAGAAAGAAACATATGCAAAAAACTTCATAAAGATGGGGTGTTAACATCGTTTGATTTTGAATCATTTGATACATGCGAAGCTTGTCTGATGGGTAAAATGACCAAGACACCATTTACTGGTTATCTTGAACCGGCGCTTGAATTATTTGATATAATACATAGTGATGTATGTGGATCAATGAGTGTTCCGACGCATGGTGGATACTTATACTTCGTTACCTTCACTGACGATTTGAGTAGATATGGGTATATATACTTAATGAAACATAAGTCTGAAACATTTGAAAAGTTCAATGAATTTCACAACGAAGTTGAGAATCATCATAGGAATTTCTACAATCAGATCATGGAGGAGAATATCTAAGCCATGAGTTTAGCAAGCATCTAAGTAATTGCAGGATTGTACCACAACTTATCCCTCCCGAAACTCCACAGAGAAACGACGTGTAGGAAAGGTGTAACCGAACCTTGTTAGACATGGTCAGGTCAATGATGTCATTTACTGATCTACCTTTATCATTTTGGGTATATGCACTTGAGACAGCAATATATACGCTAAAAAAACACCATCAAATTCTATTGAGACAACACCATATGAGTTATGGAATGGTAAGCAACCAAATTTGTTGCATCTCAAGATTTGGGGTTGTGAATCTTATGTAAAACGTTTACAGCCAAAGAAGCTTGATCCTAAAGCAGACAAGTGCTACTTTGTGGGTTATCCCAAAGAAACATTTGGGTATTCCTTCTACCAAAAGTCCAGTGACAAAGTGTTTGTTGCAAAAGGTGGACACTTTCTCGAGGATGAATTTCTCGCTAAAGAAGTAAGTGGGAGGACAGTACAGCTTGACGAGCTTTCAGAATCTTCGGAAAATATAGACAGGACTAACAAAAAGGAATATGTTCCAAAAGTTGTCCATCCCACTGAACCAGAAGTTACTACAGCACTTTTAGGAACTCTAGTTAAGATTGTGACTGAACCGCGTAGATCAGGAAGAGTTATCGAACCTCCTGAGTGGTTTCATAGTGAAATATTCATCTTAGAAGAAGATGAACCTACACACTACAAGGAAGCGATGGCGGTGCCTGGCTCAAAGAATGGCTCAAAGCCATACAATTCGAAATGGAGTCCATGTACAAGAATCAAGGTTGGGACTTGGTCAATCCTCTAGAGGGTGTAAAACCCATACAATGTAAATGGATCTTCAAGACAAAAACAAACGCAGATGGTAATCCCACCATCTACAAAGCAAGGCTAGTTGCGAAATGGTTTTCGCAAGTTGAGGGAGTCGATAATGATGAGGCTTTCTCTCCAGTAGCAATGCTAAGGGTGTGTTTGTTTCGGCTCTTTTCAGTGGCTTCTATGGCTTCTACTGCCTAGAAGCTGGACCCCAAACAAAGGCCCATTTTTTGAGTCGGTGAAAGTGCAACTATCCCTAGGTGGTTTTGGTAATTCCTAACAACATATAGCTCATTGAGCTAACATTATTCCAAGATAAATATTTCGGGAAAAGCTCAATGGATGGCATGGTGGATGAGAAAAGTGGACCCCTCAAAATACTAAGGACAAAAGGATTGGCTCAAGCTCAAATCTCAAGACTCTACATTTTATATTTTAGTGATCCAAGATCACATTGAGTCTATAGGAAAAGCCAATACTATCAAGGTGGGATGAGGTGTTGCTTAATGAGGTTCTTGCTCCATAGTGCTTAGTGATATGCTCCAAAACCCTCAACTACTTTCCCACATCCACATATGATCTAAACCAAAAGTCAAACTCGGCCCCACTAATTCTTTCAATCCGGTGCCACCGAGTTCAGATGTCATAGCCACTGCCACAAACCCTAGGCAAATCTGTCTCACCGATAGGGATCTTGGTCTCACTGAGACGGGATTGTAATCTCTCTGTTTCCCTTCGTAACATTTCGATACCACAGAGATGAGCGATCGGTCCCATCGAGATTGCAATGTAAACTCCATGTTTCCTTTTCGTAACATTTCGGTCTCACCAAAATGAGCAAACCGGTCCCACCGAGTTTACCTGACCAACTCTCTAGTTAGCTTATTACCGAAATCGATCCTACCGAGTTTGTGTAATCGGTCTCACCGAGATTACGTTATGCCCTAACCCTAACCATATCAGTCCTACCGAGTTGCATGTCGGTCCCACCGAAAATCCTAACGGTCACTAGATTTGCTGAAACTGTCCGACCAAGTTTCTCAATTCGGTCCCACCGAGTTTGGCAAGTTGTGTGTAATGGTTAGATTTTGTGTGGAGGCTATATATACCCCTCCACCTACTCTTCATTCGTGGAGAGAGCCATCAGAATGAACATACACTTCCAACATACATTTTCTGAGAGAGAACCACCGACTCATGTGTTAAGGCCAAGATATTCCATTCCTACCATATGAATCTTGATCTCTAGCCTTCCCCAAGTTGCTTTCCACTCAAATCTTCTTTCCACCAAATCCAAATCCTGTGAGAGAGAGTTGAGTGTTGGGGAGACTATCATTTGAAGCACAAGAGTAAGGAGTTCATCATCAACACACCATTTGTTACTTCTTGGAGAGTGGTGTCTCCTAGATTGGCTAGGTGTCACTTGGGAGCCTCCGACAAGATTGTGGATTTGAACCAAGGAGTTTGTAAGGGCAAGGAGATCGCCTACTTCGTGAAGATCTACCGCTAGTGAGGCAAGTCCTTCGTGGGCGATGTCCATGGTGGGATAGACAAGGTTGCTTCTTCGTGGACCCTTCATGGGTGGAGCCCTCCGTGGACTCGCGCAACCGTTACCCTTCGTGGGTTGAAGTCTCCATCAACGTGGATGTACGATAGCACCACCTATCGGAACCACGACAAAAACTTCCGTGTCTCCAATTGTGTTTGAATCCTCCAAACCCTTCTCTTTACATTCTTGCAAGTTGCATGCTTTACTTTCCGCTGCTCATATACTCTTTACATGCTTGCTTGAATTGTGTTAAGATTGCTTGAATTGTGCTAAGTTAGCTAAAATCTGCCAAAGGCTAAAATTAGGAATAGGATAAGCTTTTATTTGGTCAAGTAGTCTAATCACCCCCCCCCCTCTAGACATACTTTCGATCCTACAAGTGGTATCAGTGCTTTGGTCTCCATTTGCTTTGATTTCCATAGCTTTTGGTGGTCATAGCCTTGGTTTCACAACCTAGGAGAGTATGGCATCTAGCGAGGGAAATTATCACCGTAGAGGTCCTTACTTTGATGGTACTAATTTTGCTAGTTGGAAGCATAAGATGAAAATGCATATTCTTGGACATAACCCCGCCGTTTTGTCTATTATGTGTATTGGCTTGCAAGGTGAATTCTTTGATGGGAGAGAACCGAACAGTGAAGCTAGCGCGGAAGAGTTGAAGATGCTGCAATACAATGCTCAATCTTGTGATATCCTCTTCAACGGATTGTGCCCCGAAGAATTCAACAAAATCACCCGTCTTGAGAATGCAAAGGAAATTTGGGATACTTTGATTGATATGCACGAAGGTACCGACTCCGTCAAGGAATCCAAGTTGGATGTGCTTCAAAGTCAGCTTGACAAGTTCAAAATGAAGGATGGTGAAGGTGTCGCTAAAATGTACTCTAGGCTTGCTCTTATCACAAATGAGATTGTCGGCTTAGGAAGTGAAGAGATGACCGACAAATTCATCATCAAGAAGATCCTAAGAGCTTTGTACGGAAAATATGATACCGTGTGCACATTGATCCAAATGATGCCAAATTACAAAGATCTCAAGCAAACAGAAGTCATTGGAAGAATTGTTGCTCATGAGATGTCACTCAAGGATAAGGAGGAACTTCACAACAAGTCAAGTGGTGCTTACAAAGCCTCATGTGAAGCCCCCACATCATCAAGTGAGAAACAAACCTTCAATGAAGAATTGAGCCTAATGGTGAAGAACTTCAACAAATTCTACAAGAGTAGAAACAAAGAAAGAAGCTCCAAGTCAAGGTCCTACAATGACAAAAGATCTTCTAGTCGAGAGCGTAATTGCTACAATTGTGGAAGACCCGGACACTATTCCAATGAGTGTACGGCACCCTACAAAAGAAGAGAAGAATCACCTAAAAGGAGAAGTAGAAGAGAACAATCACCACCAAGAGAGAGGAGGAGTAGAGATGATCGTTATGAACGAAGAACATCCCGGAGAAGCAAGGATTCGGAAAGGAAGGACAAGTCATCAAGGAGCTACACAAAACAAAGACATCAAGCTCATGTTGGTGAATGGGTATCCAACTCCGACTCCGACAATCACTCCGAGAGAAGCTATCACTCCGACTCCGAATATACTCAAGATGAAGGTGTTGCCGGTCTAGCACTTGTGTCAACCAACTCCTACGACATATTTGATTCACCAAATGAAGGACTTGGAAGATGCTCCATGGCTAAAGGCCCAAAGGTAACACACCCCGAGTATGTTGATTCCAATAGTGATGAAGATGACTTGTTAGGTGATGATGATTTACTTGTTGACAACTCTAGTGATGAATACTATGATGAAACATCAATTAATCATGCTAATCAAGATAAAACGAATGACAATGATAAGGAGAAGATTGAGCTCCTAACTAAAGAACTAAACACTCTTAAGTTAGCTCATGAAACTATCTTAGAAGATCATCGAGAACTTTTAAGGAGTCATGAGAAGTTACACTTTGAAAAACTCAACCTTGAGCAAGAGCATGAGTTCTTAAAGGCAATCAATGATGATCTTCGTAAGAAAAGTTCTTCTTACATTGCCAAGCGTTTACTCTTATCTACTTACATGCCTCAAGTCAAGACTAGTAACAAGAACAAGAAGGATTCTTCCTCTAGTAGTAACAATAATCATGCTAAATCCAATCTTGTTGCTTCTAGTAGTTCTCTTGATTCCACTAATGATTCTCTTAGCCAAGTTACACTTGAGCAAGAAAATAGCTTATTGAAGGGAATTATAGAGAAAGGTGTTTACAAGAGCCTTGCCGGGAGTAAGCAATTTGAGGAAATTATGCATAAGCAAGGAAGGCACCGGAAGAACCAAGGTGTTGGGTTTGAACGAAAGTTCAATGCCAATGGAGTTGAGTGGGAAGAAGATCAATACCCCAAGACGAAGTTTGTTCCTCAACAAGAGAAGTTTGATCCTACTTCCTTCAAAGGGACACAAGCTCAAGATGATCTTCCACCACAAGACCACAAGCAAAAAGGCAAGGATAAGCTTCAAGAGGAGATTGATGCATTTGAAGAAGCTCCTAAGGCCTTGGTCAAGTGGGTTCCCAAGACTACATCAAGTTCTAGTTCATCAAGTACAACTACAACTCCAAGGATTCCCATCAAGATGATGTGGATCTCGAAGAAGAAGAACTAGAGAGTTCTTGAGGGTGACCTCGCCAACATATTTCACTCATATCATTTTGGCAATAACAAGTGCAATCAACTTCCACATCTTGCACTAGTTCAAGGAGTCACAAACACTCTTGTTGGTAAGACAAGGGACAAGGTAACCTAATGCTCTCATAGACATCATCTTGTGTGTGCATCACTCTATGTGTATGGATATCCTTGTTTGTTCCTTGTGGGACTAATCCGTGTAGGTATTGAAAGTGCAACTCACTCCAAAGGATTGCTCCAAATGATCTACATCAACATTGAGCATCCACATCTTCAACACCTACATGAAGTCATCATCAACAAAACCCAAGGTTAGTTCATCCCTCTTAGGGGGGATCTCACATCTAGGGGGAGCTTTACTCCAAGAATTGAGTCAAAGCAACTCTAATGGTGTGAACACATCAATGCATTATGTAAAAGTGGTAACCCCACTTGAGCTTAAACGATGAGTATGACCTATGATCAAATGTTCTAATTTGACTCCTAAGTCAATATACTCATATATAGATGACCTAGTCATCGCCAATTGCTTGATAGATGCTAGAATTGGTTGTGCATGCTTTGCCACATATTTCATTTGCCATTTTTATTGTGTGAGCATGTTGGTTGCATATTTTACTCATTCAAGGACATCCACTTGTTGTATTGATTGATTGGGTTCTTTTTCTTTTGCCAAGTGGATGGACAAGAATGCCTAAGAACCGTCTCTAGCTATCTATGCTTTTCTTGTCTCAAACTCCATTCATGCTACATCACAAAATTTAATCAAGTCAGATTCGAACCACTCTGTGTGAGGAGCACTCGGAGTCCCCGATTCTTCATAGACTTAAACTTCCAAAACGTCTTTGTGCGTTTTGGTCTGACCAATTCTTCCATTTCGGTCATACCGAGATCACTAAGTCGATCTAGGTTTTCAATCTCGGTGCAACCGATTTGAACTTTTCGGTCACACCGAGTTGTTGTAACTGTCAGCAGTTATGCATCTCGGTGCCACCGAGTTATTCCACTCGGTCACACCGACAGGGTCAGGCTATATATACCTACGGGCAAAACTTTGGAAATTTTCTCCGAACTCTTTTGCCCGCGCTTAGCCCGCTCTGCCTCCAGTGTCTCCGGATCGTCCTCCTCGTCGCCAGCTGTCTCCAGTCGCTGGTCTCCGCCACCGTCAACGGAAATCATCCCCGCTGTTGCCACCTTAGCGAGTTCATCGCCGAACTAGGGTATGGACTCGTTCACTGTGCTATCCCCATCTGATACCTAGCACATTGTGTTCGCCATGAATCTTGCCACGGTTGAAACTATCTCATCTAGTCAAAACACTCCGTAGGTTAGAGATGAATTGAAAATTTAGGGTTAGGTTTCCACCGAAACCATCTCGGACCCACCGAGTTGTAGAACTCGGTTCCACCGATTCGACCAAGGCCATTTCACATGTGATTCTTGGTCTGATCGAGAATTGCAAATTAGTGTGACCGAGTTCAGGACTTTGTGAAACCCTAGCAATCTTGGTGGCACCAAACTGTGACTCAGTCTGACCGAGTTCACTAGTTTAGGTTCCAAAAGCTGCTTCGGTATCACCGAGATTACAAATTAGTTGATCCGAAATGCTTTCTGTGGAAAACTAAAACTAAGTTTTTGACTCATTCTTTTGCAAAAACCTCTGTATTTTGTGATGCTCATCCACTCTATCTCATCTATATCTATTCACAGGGTCTGCTGTCAGTGTTTGCAATATGTCTGATCAGAGTGACAGCCAGAACAAGTCAGAGGAGTAGGTTCAAGTGCGTGAGGACACTAGTCCCTCTAGCAGCTCTGATGAGGGTAGCAGGAGCACCCCAAGCAACTTACCCAAAGCTGCCACCAGGGCCAGAAAGAACAGAACCTCAGAATCTGAGGATGAAGACTATGTGGCAGTTGAGGATGAGGCCACTTCCAAGAAGAAGGTGCTCAAGAAAGAATATGGCTGAGCTGCAGCCACTAAGCCTGGTATGAAGACCAAAGCACCTGCAAAGATAACTCCCATGTCTAAAGCCAGAGCGTCCACTCAAGTACCTTTGGAATCTGAACCCAAAGAGGCACCTGCAAGAAGGATTCCCACTTCCAAACCTAGGAAGGTTGCCACTAGAGAAACCATGAAGTTTACCATTGAGTCAGAAGATGAAGCTGTTGGCCAAGACAAGAAAAAAAAGAGAGTTAAAACCACTACTGCCAAGGTTCTTGGAAATCCCTCTATGAGGAGAGACTCTGAAGAGGAAGAAGACGAAGAGGTTGCTGCACCAGCACCCAAAGCACAAAAGCTTATGGGTGATGCTATCAGGTCAGGGGCTGCTTCATCAAAGCCCAAGGAAGCACCCAAGGTTGCTTCCAAGCCCAAGACTGCACCTAAGAGGAATACCAGGAACATATCTTCTGCTGAGAAGAACAAGGCCCAGTGCCTGAAACTGTTGCTGAAGAAGAAGATGATGAAGAACATGTCTTGAGAAAATTGAAGCCAAAAATTCCAGATCATAATGATGCCCATCCTGTGGCTGAGAACATGAAGCTGAGAAAGGATGTAGGACTCAGACAGTGGAGGTTGACTGATCCTTATGCAGTCAGGAGGAGAACTGTTGTTGACTACAGGTTCCATACAAAGGAACAGCATGATTTCTATGAGATAGTGATGTCGGACAAGAAGCCAATAGTATGTGACATGAGGTGGGTGGACTGGAACTACATGAAGGAGAATGAAGAACACTATCCTGGTGTGTATGACAGTTTCAGTGCTTGTGGAGTGGCAGACTTTGTTGGGCAGAAGCTCACGAAGTGGAATGATGAGCTCATAATGCAATTCTACTCCACAGCACACTTCTATCCAGATGGCAGGATAGTATGGATATCTGAAGGTACTAGGTACCAATCATCAATTGAAGAACGGGCTAATCTGATCAATGCACCTAAGGAGAAAGAGGATGACTTGGATGTCTATGCCAAGAAGAAGATGGATCACAACACTATGGCACATATGTACAAGGAGATCCCAGATGCTGCTATTGAAACACGTAAGTTTGGATCAGTACATTACCTTCTATCAGGACTGCCAACCATCAACTGGATCCTCAGGCACACTCTATTGCCCAAGTCAGGTGATCACAACATGATCAGAGGCCATGCAATAAATCTGCTACACTTATTTGATGTGCCACAAAAGTTCAAGGTCATGAGACTTATAGTTGAAACAATCAAGAGGACAGTTGCTGACCAAAAGAGAAGTTGTGGGTATGCCCCACAGATCCAGGAGCTGATTAACGCCAAGATGGGCACTGGCACATACTTGTTGGACAAGGATCACATGCCTATCTATCTAGACTTTGAGGACAACCAAGTGGTTATGGATGAAGATGAACCATCTTCTGTGCATGCACAAGCAAAGGAGAAGGCAAGGACAGAGAAGGCTACCAAGATGCCAACAATGGAAGAGACATCTCAGTACTTTTTGAAGAGCAAACAGGATTAGCTTGGCTACTTGATTGCATCCACTCTAAGGATTGAGAAGGGGCTGGCCACCTTGACTCAAAACCAGGAGAGCCTGGAGAGGATCATGGAGCATAAGTTCTATGACTTGGATGTGAAGGTAACTGAGATCCAGTCTGTTGTTGAGCAACTCCAGGATGATATGCAGGAGAGGAAGGGCAAAACAGCCACTGAGGCATTTGCCAGAGTGCATAGAGCTCAGAGATCAGCTGCAGTGCCAATGACAGACACCAGAGCCACTTCATCTGCACCACTACAGCCCCAGTGCAACTAGCTCCAGCACCTACTCCACCAGCTCCATCCACATCTACTGAAGTCTTCGTCCAAGGAGCCATCTCTACACCACCACCTGAAGATCAAGCCTGAGATACGATTTAGTGCTATGCATTTTCTATGAACTTTTTGGTAACTTGTTGCCAAAGGGGGAGAAAAATGTATAGATCATAGGCTTCGAGAGAGAGCGTTACTTTTTATTCTCTCTTGCTTTGGTGGTTAAACTTTATTTGCTTGTTTGAGATACTTTATGTCTGTGTGACACTTGGATGATCATGTGTTTGATCATATGCTACATTAATGCTTGTTGGATGACATTATCTTTTTATCTCTATGTGATCATTCACTTTGCTTGGTGATGAGTGCATGTATTCAATTATTATCATTTTGAGCGCTCCACCAAGATGTATGTGACATAGAAGAGTAACCCATGAGCCTAACTCTTTGTGCATTTGCAGTCCAAAGCAAATATTAAACTATGCACAAATTTAGGGGGGGGCTCTTGCTTATCACATACTTCTCAAAGCGACAATGTTTTTCACTCTTATTATCATTTGTCGAAGCTTTGATCTATATGTTGTCATCAATTACCAAAAAGGGGGAGATTGAAAGTGCAACTATCCCTAGGTGGTTTTGGTAATTCCTAACAACATATAGCTCATTGAGCTAACATTATTCCAAGATAAATATTTCAGGAAAAGCTCAATGGATGGCATGGCATGGATGAGAAAAGTGGACCCCTCAAAATACTAAGGACAAAAGGATTGGCTCAAGCTCAAAGCTCAAGACTCTACATTTTATATTTTAGTGATCCAAGATCACATTGAGTCTATAGAAAAAGCCAATACTATCAAGGAGGGATGAGGTGTTGCTTAATGAGGTTCTTCCTCCATAGTGCTTACTGATATGCTCCAAAACCCTCAACTACTTTCCCACATCCACATATGACCTAAACCAAAAGTCAAACTCGGCCCCACCAATTCTTTCTATTCGGCGCCACCGAGTTTAGATGTCATAGCCACTGCCACAAAACCTAGGCAAATCGGTCTCACCGATAGGGATCTTGGTCTCACCGAGATGGGATTGTAATCTCTCTGTTTCCCTTCCCAACATTTCAGTACCACTGAGATGAGCGATCGGTCCCACCAAGATTGCAATGTAAACTCCCTGTTTCCTTTTCGTAACATTTCGGTCTCACCGAAATGAGCGAACCGGTCCCACCGAGTTTACCTGACCAACTCTCTGGTTAGCTTATTACCAAAATTGGTCCTACCGAGTTTGTGTAAATCGGTCTCACCGAGATTACGTTATGCCCTAACCCTAACCATATCGGTCCTACCGAGTTGCATGTCGGTCCCACCGAAAATCCTAACGGTCACTAGATTTGCTGAATCGGTCCGACCGAGTTTCTCAATTCGGTCCCACCGAGTTTGGCAAGTTGTGTGTAACGGTTAGATTTTGTGTGGAGGCTATATATACCCCTCCACCTACTCTTCATTCATGGAGAGAGCCATCAGAATGAACCTACACTTGCAGCATACATTTTCTGAGAGAGAACCACCTACTCATGTGTTGAGGCCAAGATATTCCATTCCTACCATATGAATCTTGATCTATAGCATTCCCCAAGTTGTTTTCCACTCAAATCTTCTTTCCACAAAATCCAAATCCTGTGAGAGAGAGAGTTGAGTGTTGGGGAGACTATCATTTGATGCACAAGAGCAAGGAGTTCATCATCAACACACCATTTGTTACTTCTTGGAGAGTGGTGTCTCCTAGATTGGCTAGGTGTCACTTGGGAGCCTCCGACAAGATTGTGGAGTTGAACCAAGGAGTTTGTAAGGGCAAGGAGATCGCCTACTTCGTGAAGATCTACCGCTAGTGAGGCAAGTCCTTCGTGGGCGACGGCCATGGTGGGATAGACAAGGTTGCTTCTTCGTGGACCCTTCGTGGGTGGAGCCCTCCGTGGACTCGCGCAACCGTTACCCTTCATGGGTTGAAGTCTCCATCAATGTGGATGTACGATAGCACCACCTATCGGAACCACGACAAAAACATCCGTGTCTCCAATTGCGTTTGAATTCTCCAAACCCTTCTCTTTACATTCTTGCAAGTTGCATGCTTTACTTTCCGCTGCTCATATACTCTTCGCATGCTTGCTTGAATTGTGTTAAGATTGCTTGAATCGTGCTAAGTTAGCTAAAATCTGCCAAAGACTAAAATTGGGAAAAGGATAAGCTTTTATTTGGTCAAGTAGTCTAATCACCCCCTCCCCCTCTAGACATACTTTCGATCCTACAGTCGGCTCCTTGCAGCCAAATCCGGAGCACTCCAGGAAAATGGTCGAAAAGCCCCAGCTCACAATTTGGGCTTCTTCCGGTCGCAGCTGGTTCCAAAACGACGAAAAACAGGTCCCCCCCCCACACACACACACACACCAAAGATCATTATATGGACGAATTGCCACTGCCCGATAAGTTTCTGTTTCTTCTCCCCTATCCTTTCCCACGAACGCACCACCCCCATGTCCCTAGGGTTCGTCGTTCCCCATCTCCGCCGCAATCCACCCCAATGTTGGCCAACGGCGGCTCAGCCAATCGGCGGCCGGCGAACTGGAGATGCCACCGCCGTAATCCCTCTTTCCCAGGGCGCAGGGACGCAGCAGCCGCATCAACTGCCTCTTCCAACGACCGCTCCCCATCATCGGACCGCCTTCACGAGCCCCAATCTCGACCACCGGCCAGTCGGATAGTCGCCCGCCGCCACTGTAGCCTCTTTTGCCTCTCTTCCTCTGTTTTCTCTCTGCTCCCTTCCCCTCTGGCAGCATGCGCATGCATGCCCTATGTGCTATGCATGTGTACGAGCATGATAGACGTGTTCTGTGCTATTGAACTGCTACTGTTGTTTTGATTGATGCTGATTCTAGCGAGACATCTAGCACTAGTACTAATTCTAGTGAGACATCTAGTACTAGTGAACTGCTACTATTGTTTTGACTGCTCAATTTGGTACTAGCCAAGTACTAGTGCGTGCTACTGCAAATTTGACTGCTCACATTTGGTACAAGGGAACTACTAGTGCGTGCTCTTTTAATATAAATTGCAAATTTGACTAGTCCATTTGGTAGTAGCGAGCTGCTAGTGTGTTCTCTGTTTTTACAAATTGCAAATTTGAATGCTTGATTTGGTACTTGGGCCTGCTACTATTACTTCCATTGCAAACTCATACTTGATTGTATAGATGGAAGAACCCAAAGTAAAAGCTCGGTGAGTACTACATGGCTACAAAGTTGTTTGCTAAACCATCAAACCGCGGCTTCTTTTATGCAATAAAGACAAATGAAGGGAGACTCAATTGGCTCAAGAGACAGTTTGATGATAGAAAGTAGTAGCTTCTGTCATGTGTCTTTACTTATTTCTGGGCTTTTGAACAATTTGAAACATGTGTTTGCTTGTTGTACCATGTTGAATTATGTATTTTCTATGTAAGTTGAGCACTATTGAAACATGTTCTGTATGGATTAAACGATGGTTTGTGGTACTGACTATTGGCTTTTTACCATAACCACGTATTTTGTAACTAAGGACGGTCAGTGTCTCATGCAATATATAATTAATACCATATGTTATGACGAGTTCAATAATATTGTCATGTGCTAGAGTATGTGAAAACTAGTATGATCCAAGTTCAAATATGTGAAAACTGGCCATCTACGACTAAAACAATTCAAATCAAGTCATTTACTGTTAAAACAGTGTAATCAGCACTTAAACCCAATCTACAGAAGAACAAAGGGTGGTATGATCATTTTAGCATGTTTCAGCATCAGCCGCAACTGCTACAGCACAACTATCAAACGACTGCACTTCAGCTCCAACCTTCTAGCCATAGCTAGCAACTACAACCGCTCCTTCCAGCTGGAGCCGGTGCAGCTGCAGCCGAAGAAGCTGTAGCCCAAACAAACACACCCTAAAGTCTGTACGGATTACAATGGCTATAGCTGCATATTTCGACTATGAGATATGCAGATGGATGTCAAAACTGCTTTCCTAAATGGAAATCTAAAAGAGGATGTATATATGATACAACTAGAAGGTTTTGTCGATCCAAAGAATGTCGGAAAGGTGTGCAAGCTTCAAAGGTCAATCTATGGTCTGAAGTAAGCATCAAGGAGCTGGCATCAATGTTTTGATGAAGTGGTAAAAGAGTTTGGCTTCAATAAAAATGATGAGGAAGCTTGTGTATACAGGAAGTTTAGTGGGAGCTCTATAGCATTTCTAATCTTATATGTTGATGACATATTGTTAATTGCAAAATGATGCAAAATTCCTTAGCAAAATAATAGACTATTTGAAGAGTGTGTTGTCAATGAAAGACTTAGGTGAATTTGCATATATATTGGACATAGAGAACTATAGAGATAGATCAAGACGTCTAATAGCACTAAGTCAAAGCACGTACATTGACAAGGTTTTAAAGAGGTTTAAAATGGAGAATGCTAAGAAAGGTTTTCTCCCAATGTCAGATGGCGTATCACTTAGTAGAAATCAATGTCCCAAGATAGTTGATGAGCGAGTGCAAATGAGTGGAGTTCCATATGCCTCCGCTATTGGGTCCATCATGTATGTTATGATATGTACAAGACCAAATCTTTCTTTTGCACTAAGTGTTAGTAGCAGGTACCAGAGTGATCCAAGAGTGGCTCATTAGACAACAGTTTAAGAATACTCAGAAGAGCAAAGCACATGCTCCTTGTTTATGGAGGAGATGAAGAAATCGTTATAAATGGTTACACCGATGCTAGCTTCATGACCAATATAGATGACTATAAATCTAAATCAAGTTACGTTTTCACACTTAATGATGGCTCGATTGTTTGGAAGAGTTTCAGACAAAACGTTGTTGCGGATTCTATGACAGAAGCAGAGTATATATTGCGGCTTCGAAAGCTTCAAAGGAGGCATTTTGGATCAAGAAGTTTCTTGAAGAAGTTGGTGTGGTCCCAAATGTGATGAATCCAATGGCTCTCTATTGTGATAATAATAGAGCCGTTGCTCAAGCATAGGAACCAAGATCACACATGAAGACCAGACGCATTGAATGCAAGTATCACATTGTCTGAAAATATGTTGAGAAGGGCTATATGAAAATTCTCAAGATTCACACGGATTTGAATGTGTCATACCTGATGACGAAGGCTTTACCACGAGCAAAGCATGAGCAACATCAGATAGCCATATGTGTTAAGAGACTATGTAAATTGACCCTAGTGCTAGTTGGAGTCTGTTGGAAATATGCCCTAGAGGCAATAATATTTGTATTATTATATTTTTGTATTCATAATTAAAGAGTTTATATTCTATGCTATAGCTGCTATGATCCTGGAATATGCGATTCAGTGGAAAACTCATATGCATGTGTGGAATGGTAAACGATTACATAAATGGTTCCTAGTCTTCCCTCTAGGACTAGCTCAAGTGTTGTTGGTGATCAAGTTTTCCGGATCTTAGGATATCATTGATTGTAAACGATAGTCCTAAAAGAACATTGAGATTATGGCGTTGGTAGAACGATCATATTCAATCAACCCAAACTTGTCTGTTATGAATTGAGTTTATATCGTGTGTAATCAATTGTAATAACACGGAGTGTTAATGTGTGATTTTGCTCCTTATACCATAAGAGTACCGTAGTCACTTCTTACTGTACAGTGGACTTTGGGGTTGCTCAAACGTCACATGTAACACGGTGATCATAACGACAATTTATTGGCTCATCAAAAAGTTTGACAAGGGACTAGATAGCTAGAGAGTGGGATTTTCTCCTACGATGATGGAGATATATTATTAGGGCCCTCTCGGTGTGACGGTATCTAACATTGTCTGGCTATACATAGGTGACTATGTTACGAGGATGCCGAAGCACGACAACGAGAAAGTAGAAGAAAACCGGTAACGAGGAGAACGGTATAATGAGCATGTGATGACTGAGGAGGATACCGATGCATCCCGGTTATATGAAGTATCACAAAGCAAAGGGAACATCACATGATAATCAAAGGTTCACTCGAACATCATTTGTGTGCTCATAGGGATCGATACGGACGTCCATGGTTCCACTATCCGTTATTGACCGAACGCTTTTGTTCATGTCTATGAGTTACCAAACCTACGGGGTCACAAGCTTAAGGTAATCACAATTTGCAGAGTGTTAGTAGGACGGGATTGATTAGAATATATTTTTCGAATTGTTTCATAAATATTCGAAATGGTTTTGAGAGGATAGAGAAGCGTTTCGGGGTCACAAGAAGGGTTTCCGAGAGTATCAGGTAATACCGGGTATTACCGATAATTAATATATAGGTGGAAATGTTTCCGGGGCTGTTAAATTATATATAATATGGTCTAGTAATTGTTAGAGGGCATTTATATTTAATTATCAATGAGCCTTAAAAGGCCAAACTGTGAAAGGTGGTCACAAGGGCCCAATATGGGTGGCCCCCCTCTCCCATGAAAAGAGGGGAGGGGAGGCCGAATTGGAGGGGGTTTCCCCCTCATTACCCGGTGCAAGGGGGAAGGGAACTCGGAGCCTCCTCTAGTTCCCTCTAGTTCTAGTTAATCCTAGTTGATGTAATTAGAACTAGACCTAGATCCTCTAATCCTCATAATTAGAAGACCATTGTGGTTCTAATCTCCTCCCTCTAATTCCTCGGCGACGATTATGCCTGTCTGGACGGTGAAGCACTACTGGATCATGAAGGTTGCACGCTTGCAACCAAGTAGAGAGGTCGTGCTCTTGGTCTTCAGTTTGAGGGAATGTTCGCGGGCAGTTCGCGAGATCGTTCATCAATGGTTCGAGTGACTCCAAGTATGATCTACACCGACACGTTCTTCTTCCAATGCAACTCAGCGACGGTAACGATCGTGATCCCAACACGTAATGCATCTCCATATTGATCCTGGGTGTGCGTAGGCGTTAATTTTTTGTTTTCTACTACGTTTCCCAACACACACTAAGTGTTTGCTTTATGTAGAAACGAGAAATAAACTACTTTGCGAGCGTAATGAGATTTGTTTGTAAGATATGAAAGAACGCGGAAATAAAAGTTAGGTGTTGTTTAAATAAAAGAACGATGAAGTAAATATAGCGAGTGTGAAAAAGTGGTGGTAGGATGTGCGGAATAGTCCCTAGGCAATTGATAACTATTAAAAGATAATCCTTGTTGCACTTTTATGTGTGGGAGAGGCCTCTGTTAACATACTATCACTTTGTCGAAATCTCATGCACTTTTGATTGTAACTATTAGCAAGAATCCACAACTAAATAACAATTTCATTTAGATAAACCCAACCATAGCATTAAGATAAATTGGTCCCCCTTCCTCCCGTATGTATCGATCCCTACACTCAGCCTTGGTAATTTGCGCCGCCCTAGTCGGCCTATGCATGGTTCTCTTCAACATACAACTAACTCTAAAGTGTGATCTATATACGGGTACACTCAAATGATGGGCACCAAAGGACATCAACTAAATAAAACATGCAACTCAAACCAATCACGATCACCAATTAACCCACAGAACAAAAAAAACTACTCAGACATAAGAGCGATGAGACAAATCAGTGGGTAATAATTTATAGCATCAAAAACCATGTTCAAGTAGGGGATTACAGAGGGTTACGGGAGAGTGGACCACTATATAGAGAGGGAGCAAGGTGATGGAGATATTTATGAAGTCGACGAAGTTGATGGAGATGATCGCTGTGACGATGTTTCCCTCGGGGCAACTAGGGTATCTATGTTTGTACAAACATTAGTTGTACAGGAGAGCATCCAATGAAAATTCAGAGTTTATTCACATGCTCAAGCAAATGGTCTATGTGTTGCCAAAGAAAGCTATGTGCAATGATCATAGGAAAATAGAAACACAGTACAAACATAACCATTTGCAAACAGTTGAGGAAAAAATCTTACAAATAGTTAGCTTAACTTCCGGGCTACAGTTGGTCTCCGCGCCAATTGGTGCAACGGGTCATCTAGTTATAAGAAAAATTAAACAAAACAATGTAGGATATTACCCCCATAGTACCTAGAAAATAAACAACAAAAAAGCATCAAAACTACTATACAGACGACAGTCCCTGCATGACACGGAAACGACAACCAACTCCAGCCGTCTGCTTCACTTCAGTGTTGTGCATGGACGAGCTGATCTGCATTGTCGTTCACATATCGTCCAACGCCATCGTGTGTATAGCAGCGCTGAAAAAGCATTGATCTTGTTTGTTCGATGATTCAATAGTGTTGTGGCAGTTAACTAGCCAATGAACCACGACTAGTCATCTCCACCAATAAAAATAACTCTTATCTATAGCTTGTTTCTCCTATGATTTCACAATAGGTAACCATGTGCATATTTCCACATAGGCTTTTTTCGGCTCTTAGGGATTGAAAATTGTTTTTGAGTGTCCGTTTTATTTTGTTCATCTATATGCAACATCTATAGAAGAAGCATGGGTTAGCTTTTATCATTTATTTTTATTTATGCAGTATTTTTTATGTGTAGCTATGTACAATTTATATGCAAATTCATGGGGAAAATTCATTAATGTGTTTTAGTCACTAGGTGGTGCTCATATTTGAGTATCCATGTTATAGGTATATGATATCACACATTCTGAAACTATCATTAATAAAAAAAATTGTTGAGATGCTTTCACTCTTCATATGGAAAATTATCAGGGACTCTTAGTGAACTTTAAATAAATTTAATAGTTGCGGTAAGAAACATACATTTTACCAAGTTCTAGCAAACCTTCATTGAAAAACGTGATTTCTTAATTAATAAAAAGGGAAATATAATTAGCATACTCCATCGATCTATTTCAAAATAGAAGGTGTATTAGTTTTCTCAAAAGTCAAACATGTGCATGTTTGACAATTTTTTTTGAAAAAGGTACCAATATCTGCAATACCAAATTTGTGTCATTAGGTCCATCATGAAAACTATTTTCATAATTTTATTTTATTTTTGCAATGCAAATGTTGATATTTTAATCTTCAATCCTGGTCAAATGTACATCAGTTTGACTCGCACAAAAACAAATGCATCTTATATTTTGGAACCAAGGGAGTAGTACACAACCATCAAAGATGACTCTGTTGTTTACATAGGGAAATAGCAACACAAACATAGCCACAAAAATAATTTTCAATAGTTTTGCACCCACATAACATATCTCACTCTTATTCTATTCTATTGATAATTTTGTTTCCAAATATAAATAACCTCTTATAAAGTTTCTCCACTTGCAATGAAACCATCGTGCCTTCATCCTTTGTGTTCTTAGGAAAAATATTGGTCCCACAAGTATCAATCATGGGATGTCAAGCTACATGGGCAGATCAACTTTGTAGGCTTTTCATCCTTGCTTTGCTATGCGAACTCATGTGACCACCATATGCTTGAGATGTGTTGAATGTGGCATTGCAAAGCTTGCATGTGTATTTACGTGAGGTTATAGAATCATGCATAATAGCACTATCAGAAATGCCATTTGGACCAACTAGAAGGATCTTATCTTCTCTTTGAATATGTGAGGATTGCATGGCCGGAGAAGCAGGGGTAGGTACACCATACGGATCAGCATTTGATAATCTTCCATCTTGTATCTTCAGTTGCTTCTGCATAGTATTTGGTGTGAAGGGGTGAATCTTTTGAGAAGAACAAATAAACCTAGACGGTAGTGAGCTTACCTCAGAGACATCCCTTGTGGCCATCTTAAAGAGTGAACCATCATCCAACACTCCATTAGTGTTAAGTTGGGAATGAACAATTGAATTTTGTTCTGTTTGGAGTAAGGGTGTGAATGGTGAAGCCTCTGTTGACAAATTCTGCATCTGATGTGATGAGTTGAAGTCATTCCAAAAAGGATTTTTGAGGAAGTCTTCATGCGAGAACATTCCCTTTTCATCCAAGGATAAAGGAATAGGGATTGTATCACCCAACTGTGGGGGTAGTGGTGCGAGTTCTGCATTAGATTGGTATGGAATCATGGAACTATCATTGATGGACATCACAATACCTTCTTGTGGTGCATGGATGTTTGTTGAGGAATTTCCTATCGAAGGTGAATATGATGATGGGGATTCAAGGTCTACGAAATCATTCAATATCGGCATGGCGGTCGTGCCTCTCAATGCTTCATGCAAGGGGGAAATGTTAGGATAAGAGCCATTAGGATCCATAGCTACTAGCAATATCAGCAATTTGCAGTAGTTGTTATGGAGAATAGAGATGCATATGCCAGGATGCCTTTGATGCTTATGTGGGGTATTACATAAGGTGATATTTATAAGGATCTTACAAAAATATAGACGTGCATGGAATCATGTACTATTTAATTATCTCATTAACAAGAATATTTGGATTTTAACAATTGCTATTAATACAATATATAGGAGATATGATACTATAATTTCTAATAATTAATGAGATCTTCTAGGATCTGTTGGTTAATTTGGTCTCCCCACTGGTTTTCATAAAACCAGGCATTAATGATGTACAATATATGGTATGATTATTGTAGCCTGAGTCCCGTGCATCTTCTCTTTTATTGGAAGGGAAAAACATGTATGTTGATGCAAAGTTGCATGTGTCTTCCTAAACAAGCGATGTCAGTTTACTCTCGGCTTGCAAAAAAATTAACTTATATGATTGCACAATAGGTCAAAACTAGTATTGCTAATGGATCTTTGACACACACACATACGGAGGGAGAGAGAGAGAGAGCAAAGATTTTCCATATATGTCTTTCTCTTAAAATCAGTTTTATATATCCAAATATGTTGTGATGTAACCGAAAGATTACCTTCATCATTGAAATATTTTCTAATACATGTAAATATCCAATCATATCAACCTTATGATCCTAGGTAGCAACATCAACTCCTTCTTCCTCTACCTTGGTGCCTCCTTCGCCGCCTCTTATCCCCCCTCGGCATTGGCAATGTTGATGTTGGGCGTTAGCCCGCGCATTGCATCATCCGCCATTAGAACCACTAGCTAAGGAGTCAGCAGGGTAGAGTTCAACCAATGGTCCGACTCGAGAAGAGGCGAGGCCACCGTAGGGGCAACCATTACTGGCGGGACCCTAGATTAGGGATCAAAGGAGAAGGGAAATAAGACTCCATTATGGCCAAGGGAAAATTGTAACATGGTCACGGGAACCTCTAGTGGTGGGGCTCAGGTGGTGAGGTAGCGTAGGGAGAGATGAGAGATCCTAAGGGGGAGGCAAAGGAAGGGATACAGTGGACTCTTCCGTTTCTTCCTGACCCCTTTAAATAAGATAGGGGGAAGCCAAAAGAACTCCGCACACGAGGCACCATCAAGAGTCATGACACCACCATTCAAAGCACCGACATGACAAGACGTGTCTGTGACCCTTCGAACCTTCGATCTTGCTGACGCCATCAATACCCTTACCCCTCGGGTAGCCGAAAAAAATCTCACTAACAACACAACTTATCCAGAGGCAAAAGCCTTTGAAAAGCACTGAATTGTGGGTTTCCCACCTTTCCATTAATCATGGGATTGGAGCTTGAGGTATGAGGACACCACACTTCAAAAATACTCTGCGGAAGAACAAGGGAAGTTAACAAGACCCACATTGTTCCACTCTAGGCAACAGAGGAAACCTAACACTCGAGAGCTGCTAACAAGGGTTCCAAAGACTGAGACCTTCATCCTCCAAGGATGCATGAGATCATCCTAGGAATCTCTGACCCCTCAAGTCCTCCCTCTCGGGGACTTGAGAACCACACTTGTAATGCAAATCTGACCGACTATATAAGGCGGACCAGAGGGTCCCATCGGGGGCATAGGGAAAAAAGATAGGGCATATCTACTTTCTACAACCCCACTCTCTGCTGCAAGGTAGGGTGACCAGTAAATGTCAGGAAAGATCTCGCCAGTGATCCACTAGATCCTTGACGAACACCTTGACAATAAAGATAATAAGGTAGGAGTAGGGTCTTACCTCCCCAAAAGGGCATAAACCTGTGTAAACTCACAGTGTCTCCGCCTTAACATTCTAATCTGCCATGCCCTCACAAAAATATTTGTCGTACCTTGCCGATACTTTCATGACAAAATCCCCAACACTAGCGGATGTAAAAAATAGTAGGTGTACGCACCTACCCATAGGGCCTCCTTATGAAAGAATACTTCTTAGTTTTCTCACAATGAATATACACTTGAATATAATTTACAAATGGGACTAAGTAGGTCTTGTGGTTAAAGTTGTACAACCTTTGTAGGGTATCGTGGCATCGCCAACAGGAAGTAGCAGTCCGGCAACATGTTCAATTCAATGACGAGCGACCGCAACCAGAGTGGGTGAGGGGAGGCCCGTTCTACACCTACAATGCTTTCATGAAGGAGGCGAACGCGGCTACGCAAGTAAGTTCCACGACTTTGGCACCACTGGCGACGAGGTAATAATGGAGGAGCAAGAAACTAAACACGAGGCCACGAATCAAAGAAAAATATAAGAAATTTGGGAGGAATTCTTCAGGGAGTGATCATGGTGGAACAATGCTGACCCGTGGAGGTAGCGGTGGCAGGAATAGGCGACCTAGATGGAATAACGCTGACCCACGGCGGCACCGGGGTAAGAGTAGGCGACTTGGAAAAAGGTGTGGTTCTACCTGCTAAACTATCGACGAGGGGATGGAGAGGATGTAATGGAGGAGGCATTGGTGGGGGGCTGACGAAACGACAACGGCTTCTAGTGGGACTTGATGCATGAAAGATGAGAGAACCATGGTGCGACCCTCCGTGACCTACTACGGTAATTAGGTGGCCTAATACACGACCAAAGCCAGGCTAGTTATAGGAAAAATGCGCACAACAACGTGAGAAATTAGTGATGACGTGGCTTCACCATAAGCCACGAAATCAGGTAGTGAGTGGCTCTTATTTAAATATTCTAGATACCAAAGACATTGCATTGTGGATGCTGACCTGGATAACATAATATGTCAAAATAAATAAATAAGATGGCATAGTACTTTTATCTTGATGCAGAGGCGGGGTCATCCTCCTTTTCAATAAAATAAAATAAAATCTACCTTAATATTGGCGTTGCCTTATTGCACACATATTTCTTTTTCATGAATACACAATAGTGTGTGTCATTTCATTGATAGGGGAAAAGAAGTTATAGGGTGCCGCTCGAGGGGGCGTACACAAGTCTGTTGGGATTTGCCCGCAAACCGATCACATAAAATCACGATCAACACGTGCACATGAAAACTTTGTGGCCAAGGGTGCAGTGTCATGCCTGTATTTTCTCTATTCCTCTCAATATCCCACGGTACATCAAAAGCTAACCGCATTGTGTGTGTGTGTCTATATATATATATATATATATATATATATATATATATATATATATATATATATATATATATATATATATATATATATATATATATATATATATATACCCCCAGCCCACCCACACACTGAGCCAACCAGCCTGAATCCAACGTAAGAATGAAAGGCTTGTGAGGTAAGCTTACCGAGTGGATGTGAGGTAAGATTACGAGCGTCAGAATCAGCCTCGCGATGGAAAACCACGATGAGAACCAGGGACGTGAGGTAAGATCTAGTTGCACGTGAAGTAACATTGAGAATTAGTCCCACGCCCTGAAAAAAACAGAGTAGAAAAAAGTTTTTTCTGTTAGAGTCCTATCCTACGACGGCTACAGCTCACCTTGGCGTGCACGCCCAGCTACCACCGAATCGATAGTTTCCATATTAGTCTCAATGTATTTGTAAACAAACTCTGTATTCTCCTGTCATATTTATATATATACAAGGGGCTGAACCGTGGCTGGCATTGAGCCGCCCGGTACTTTCATTATTACATGGTATCAGGCAGTCGATCCTCTCCCTCTAAACAATAGCAGCCGCCGCCTTCTGCCCTAGTCGCTGCCGCCGTCTGCCTCTATTCCTCGCCGCAGCAGCCGCTTCTGCCCTAGTCGCTGCAGTCTCCCTCTGTTCCTAACCGCTGTAGCTGCGACTTCGCTCCTCAGTCCTCCCCGCCACCATGGCCTCCGCCGACGAACTCAAGAAGCTTGAGGAGGAACTCAAAAATCGCGAGTCTATCCTCCGGACACGCGAGGAAGAACTTCAGCGCCAAGCCGAAGAACGGGGGCAGGCCGTCGTCCCTCCTACAGCCTCCACGTACGCCGCCTCCATCAAGACGTTCGTCCCCATCACGCTTGATCTTCAGGACTCCAACTATGCCAAGTGGCGTGAGCTGTTCCTCGTCGCTCTCGGCCGCTACGGCCTCTCAGCTCATGTTCTCTCCGAGACTACCCCATCGGATACCTCCCCCGCCTCAGATTGGGGCCGCGATGACTTCACCGTCCTCTCATGGATATATGGCTCGATCTCTCTTGAGCTTTTCGGCATCATCATGGCACCAGGCTCCACCGCCAAGCAAGTTTGGGACGCCATCGCCAATCTGTTCCGAGACAACAAGAGAGTCGTGCTCTGGCTCTCGACGCCGAATTCCGCAACACTGCTCAAGGGGACATGACGATCTCCGAATATTGTGCCAAGCTCAAGTCCCTCTCTGACGCCCTCACCGATGTCGGTCAGTCGGTCACCGACGAGACTCTCATGCTCACCTTGCTTCGCGGGCTGAACGAACAGTACTCCCATCTACGTTCGTTCTTGCCGTCCCAAGTGCCTTTTCCATCTTTTCTCCAGACTCGCTCCGCGCTCGTTCTCGAGGAAGCCCAGAAGAAGACGGATGCCAAGAATTCCTCCTCCACCGCTCTATGGGCCAGCGGCAACAGTGTGCTTCCCGGTGCAGGCGGCGAGCGTGCTCCACCACTTAACGATGGCCGCAACTTCTCTGATGATCGCCGCAGCCCTGGACCTCTACCTTCTGGTGGTCGCGGGGTAGCAACAGTGGCCGCGGACGCGGCCGTGGTGGGCGTGGTCGGCGTGACTCTCCCTGGATGTACAACCCGTGGACCGGGCAGCCGACGCGTCTTCATCTCCAACAAAAAACGTCGTCACCGCATCATCAACCACAAGCGCCGCCGCCTGCTTGGCCGCCTTGCTCCTGACATGCTCCTGCTCCTGCTCATGGGGTGCTCGATCCTCGCCCTACATCACCTTCTCCACAAGCCTATACTGCATACGGTCATGCGGCTCCTTCTGGCTACAACATGAGCAACCCTGCAGCAAATTACAACAGCTTCCGTCAGCATGTCGACCCAGCTCTCATTACCGCGCTCAACAATATGCAGCTCCCTGGCAACCAGGAGTGGTACATGGACTCCGGTGCATCCTCCCATATGGCATCTGACCCTGGTATACTCTCTACTTTCATCCCTTCTAATGCTCACACAGTCACTGTTGGTAACGGTGCATCTCTCCCTATATCGCACATCGGTTCTCACACTCTAACCACCCTGTCTAACCCTCTCTACTTAAATCATGTCCTTGTTGTTCCCCACATCATCAAAAATCTTCTATCTGTTCATAAACTTACAACTGACAATTATGTTTCCATCGAATTTGATCCGTGGAGTTTTTCTATGAAGGCACTTCCTACTCGGACCGAGATTCTTCGATGCAATAGCTCAGGACCCCTCTACTCCGTCTGTCCACCTCCACCAGCCGAAGCCCACATCATCACCGTCTCCCCCGACCTCTGGCATCGTCGTTTAGGTCATCCGCAGTCACACCATGAAGCGTCTTCGTCACCACCGGGATATTTTGTCTCCTAAAGTTATCCCGTCTCTTTGTCATGCCTGTCAACTTGGACGACACGTTAGATTACCTTTCTATCCATCCAAATCGTATAGTGTCAAACCTTTTGAATTACTACATTGTGATCTTTGGACTTCTCCTGTACCCAGCACATCTGGTTTTTTATATTATCTTGTCATAGTGGATGATTACACTCATTATTTTTGGACGTTTCCTCTTCGTAAAAAATCTGATGTCTATGCCACGTTTCTCACTTTTCATGCATATGCCCGCACTCAATTTGATCTGCCCATTATGTCCGTTCAATGTGACAATGGTCGGGAATTTGATAACACGAAGGTTGATTCTTTCTGTGCCTCCCATGGTATTCTCTTTCGTTTTTCATGTCCATATACCTCTCAACAAAACGGCAAGGCCGAACGAGCAATTCGCACCACCAACAATGTCATTCGCACTCTCCTCATTCAGGCGTCTCTCCCACCATCCTTTTGGGTTGAAGCACTTCACACAGCCACCTTTCTCATCAATATTCGCCCAACTTCTTCAAAGAAATTCATCACGCCGTATACCCTACTTTTAGGCTCTCCACCTCCATACTCCAGCCTTCGTGTCTTCGGTTGCTTATGCTATCCAAACACTACATCCACCTCCGCTAACAAACTCTCTCCACGATCGACTAGATGTGTCTTTCTTGGCTACCCTTCACGACACAAAGGTTATCGTTGCTTTGATCTTACCACCCGTCGTATTATTATCTCTCGTCATGTAGTTTTCGACGAGTCTACCTTTCCCTACGAACCAGCCCTAGCACCCTCTCCACCACGTTGCACCGAAATCTTTGATCCACCTGTAGATCAACCCGCTATGCATGCGCCCACACCACCCGAACCAACTATGCATGTGCCCGCTACACCTGCACCCACTATGCATGCACCCACTTCACCCCAACCTACTATGCATGCGCCCACTAACCCAACACCTCCCATACATGACCTGGGGTCCCCATCATCTCCACCGGGACCACCCAGTCCGCCCGCGCCTGTGACCTCTCCGCCTACTCCCACCCCACCTCCTCCTCCGGCACCTACCCACCGTACACGTTCCACTACCGGTCGTCTTCCCCCACCCATCGATCGCTTAAACCTTTCGGCCATAGCCTCTTCGCCTGTTCCACATAACTATCTTATCGCCTTACGTGATCCAAATTGGCGCCAAGCCATGCAAGAGGAGTTTGATGCCCTTATACTTAATAACACTTGGACCTTGGTCCCTCCACCACCTGGAGAAAATATTGTGAGCGGGAAGTGGATCTTCCGTCACAAATACAATGCCGATGGCTCACTCTCTCGTCACAAAGCTCGTTGGGTCGTTCGTGGTTTCTCTCAACAACAAGGGGTTGACTTTGATGAAACGTTTAGCCCTGTCGTCAAACCAGCGACCATTCGCATAGTTCTTTCTCTAGCCATAACACAGTCTTGGCCTATCCATCAACTTGACGTCAAAAATGCCTTTCTTCATGGTCATATTGATGAGGTTGTTTATAGTCAACAACCCTCCGGTTTTGTTGATCCTCGTCATCCCACTCATGTTTGTCGTCTCCTCAAATCTTTATATGGTCTTAAACAGGCACCTCGTGCCTGGTTCCAACGCTTTGCGTCCTTTGCTCGTTCCATAGGTTTTGTCGAATCTAAATCTGATGCTTCTCTATTTATTTTTCAGCAAGGTACTTCCATGGCATATCTTCTTCTCTATGTCGATGATATCATTCTCACAGCTTCCTCCTTATCTTTTCTTACTACTATAACTAGCTCCATGGCGCAAGTTCGCCATGAAGGATCTTGGTCCACTTCATCACTTTCTTGGTATTTCAGTCACCCGTTCGTCTACTGGTCTGCATCTTTCTCAACGGCAATATATTCTTGATATTTTATCTCGTGCTGGCATGCGTGACTGTCACCCAGTAACTACTCCTATTGACACTAAAGCCAAACTCCCTTCTTCTCTTGGTTCTTCGGTCCATGATCCCTCTCTCTATCGTAGCCTAGCCGGTGCACTTCAATATGCCACTCTAACTCGACCTGATATTGCTTATGCTGTCCAGCAAGTTTGTCTCCATATGCATGACCCTCGTGAACCTCACTTCTCTCTCATCAAATGTATCCTTCGCTATCTAAATGGCACTCTTGACCATGGTCTCACGTTACACAATACTTCTTCACACTCACTTACCGCATACTCAGATGCCGATTGGGCTGGATGTCCGGACACACGTCGCTCCACTTCCGGATTTTGCATGTATCTTGGAGAAAATCTCATCTCTTGGTCCTCACGTCGACAGACAACGGTCTCTTGTTCTAGCGCAGAGGCTGAATACAGAGCTGTTGCTGTGGCTGTTGCAGAGTCTTGCTGGGTTCGTCAATTATTACAGGAGCTTCACAGGCCAATCTCGAGTGCTACTATCGTATATTGTGACAACGCAGTGCTGTCTACTTATCCGCTAACCCGGTTCAACACCGCCGGACCAAACACATCGAGCTTGACATTCATTTTGTTCGGGAGAAAGTAGCACTTGGAGCTGTTCGCGTTTTACATGTTCCATCAACCTTGCAATTTGCAGACATATTCACTAAAGGTTTGCCAACAGCTCTTTTCCAAGAATTTCGCTCCAGTCTTCAGGTCACTACCATTCCCGGTTCAGACTGCGGAGGCGTGTTAGAGTCCTATCCTACGACGGCTACAGCTCACCTTGGCGTGCACGTCCAGCTACCACCGAATCGATAGTTTCCATATTAGTCTCAATGTATTTGTAAACAAACTCTGTATTCTCCTGTCATATGTATATATATACAAGGTGCTGAACCGTGGCTGGCATTGAGCCGCCCGGTACTTTCATTATTACATTTTCTTCTGCGCATAAGAAAAAAACTGATTTTTTTGCGGGGAAGAAAAAAATCTGATTGTGACGTAAATTACTGCAATAAATAGTGGTTGCATTCTTGAAATTTTTAGTTAACGATGTGTGGCCCCTAAGGTTGAGACGAGAAGAAAGGGAGCAAATCGGCATTAGCATCGCTGCCTGTGTTTCGTATTTGCTACTCTGCGAATGCTATGTCTGCATGCTTCCTGAGAGGAGTACAGTGAATAACTAATTTAGATAGTCACTAAGAACTTTTCATGTTTAACTTGTTTGGAAAACACATTCCCTGTTACTTTGAACGGTGGGAGCTGAGTTTGACTGTTGGGTGAAATTCTTGTGTTTTTCTTCTTGAAGGACAGCCTCAAATACTTTCATACGGTTCACTTGGACCAATTTCATACTGTAGTCTAATATCATAGGAATGGCACATGGTAAGTTACTTGAGATCAACCACATAATGAGTTCGTCTTTACATGCCTACTTTGTATTGTACCATTTATATACACAGTAGCATAATAATACATTTAAGAGACTACCACCAAACAACAATTCGGACGACGCTAATAAAATTAAATGTTCAAGCAGTCATAAGCAAGTATGGTACAATGACTCTGGACAGTAAAGAAAATCTTCAGATATGTACATAGGAGCAGCTTCGTAATATACATCTGATTTTTACAGGCCTAAACTTCTCTAGTGAATCAGGTAAAGGACAAGTTTCATTCAGCCATAATTAGCTTCTTTGATGGACTCAGAACCTCTGACCAATCAATCTTAGTGTTGATCTTCCATGCCACACACACAGTAGCCTGTGGGCAACCAGGAAATAATAAAAGTGTTAGAGAAACATCATATAAACACAACATCCCTTCTTTAACATGGGGAGTATGGGAATCAGGGTAATCATAGATGAGCTACCTACAGTGCTAATAAAACTGATTGTGGTATCATTTTTGTTCGGTAATTCATATCTATACTAGATAGAGCAACAATGGGGCAGTGGGACAAAAATAACCATTAGCTAGAGAGCCACTGTTTCTGAAAATGAGCTAACATGCTCATACGAAAATGGACTATGTCATGCATATTAAGTGCAACTGATGAATTTCAGAGAACTCTGTTATAGAGAAGAACTTGCTGCTAAACAAAATACGTCCTCAGCAGTTAATACTCCCTCCGTCCCAAAATAAGTGTCTCAAGTTTAGTACTACACTTATTTTGGGACGGAGGGAGTATGAATCAGCAATAGCAGATGACTGGTTAAGATGGAGTAAAACAACAATAATTGTTCCTTGGGCATGGGATGTTTGTTTGGTGGAGGAGATACAGACTGCGCCAAAAAGCATGCCAAGAGCCTCCGTGACCTAATGTAAGTTTCTCGAGGTGCATTTACTGAATCAATGAGCCAAAACTCCAACCCATTCAAACAATAATTTTAATTAATTCAGATTCAGAAGCATGTAAACTGCTGAATGATTTCCCACATGGGTCTGAAACAAAACCGTAAATCTTCATGGTGAACAAAGAAAACTGAGAAGCTAGACTCATTCTGCGTGTTCGTAACAAATTTTTCAGGTGGCCAGCTGCTGGAATGTGGCTGACTCCAGAGGAACCCTCGCCTTCGGCTGCATCCACAGCCTGTCCTGCTGATCTGATCAGCAGCCTATGCCTTTGGACTCCCCTGAACGTGGAGCAAATGCATGGGAGAAAAGACCTTCACCAGCCCAGCCTCGACACTGAATGTTGCTGGTATCTCCAGACGTGCACTAGAATTGCCAAAAGGTCCAAGCAGTCTGGAGCTTAAGACGTACTCCCTCCGTTCGGAGTTACTCGTCTCGAAAATGGATGTATCTAGACGTATTTTAGTTCTAGATACATTCATTTTTGAGACAAGTAATTCCGAACGGAGGGAGTAGAAGGAAAGCTGCTCCTGGCCTAGTCCTTCTACTCTTTGGCCGCTACTTTGGAAAGGTGCCTGTGTGCACACTGCTAGTTATCTTTTGACTTGTACTAGTTCTGTAGATCAAATTTTAGTTTATCTAGACGCAGCCTTCCGCTAGTACTGAACTTGGAAGTTGGAACGGTGACTCACTAATGGTATCATTTATGCTAATGGAACCAGGGAGGCCGCCTCGTTATTCATCTAGAAAAACATCAAACATAAACACTTTAAACAATAAACCAAGTAGTCTCCCTACATTACTTCACTGCAACCTGACAAAATCTTTGCCAATTCGTAGCCGATTAGTAGTTAGTCGTTCCATGTCAAAGAGCACACAAATTCTACATAAACACTTTTCTATTTCAGCATGGACCGGAACAGTAACAGTTAATAACTTCCTAGTCTAAAAAAAACATCCAACCAAACTACTTGGAGATACAAAATAAACAAGAATGCGAGTATTCCTAAAAAACAATAATTACAGAGTGACATGCACAAATGGCAGCAATATACTTTAAAATTCGAATTACCTCTTCTGGCAGGGATGTGTTCAGTCTCCTGATATCTCCAATGTGCAGCTTATGCAAGAACTGAACTCTGAACACCAATTTGGCAATTTGGGAAGAACGCGACAAAGCAAAATGAAGTGGAAATTGATTAGAACTAAAAGCACTAGAAATGGGATTGCTCACCTCCTCTGGTGCGCTCCCTGTCTGCACACACCCAACCAAAATAAACCCAAACCTGCAGACAATGTCGTCGCTGCTAGCCTAGCAAGGGAGGCAGCATCGCCATGACCACTCACACCGCAATGACCGGAATATGAATTGCATCATGGTACAACAATTGAGATAAGAAAATCTTCGACACTCTCAAGGGAATGACAATTTACTGATATATTTAGCCTACGCCTGCAAATGTTAATCCAAAACTAATACTACTAGAATAACTTTCAATCTACCCAGTAGCCATAAGAGGGACACTATGAACGCACGGGTGACGGGTTTACCCACAAGAAACAATTCGTTTATCCACATTATTATTGCAGCTGAAAATGGGGAACAATTGAGTGCCGAAAAAAGCACCCGTGAAATAGTAGTCACAAATATCAGAGAATAAGGGATACAAGAAAATGAAGAAAAAGGGAGATTGAGGATGGAAGAGACGTAACCTGTACCAGGCGAGTGTCGAGTCAGCCGTGGAGGATTAGAGGCCTAGACTCCCACTAGCGTCTGCTTCGCCTACCCGCGACAACCCACCGGAACGCCGACCGACACGGCGACGCCGAGGCTAGCTGCCATTGCCGCACACCGTGCTTCCCCGGCAGAGCCGCTGGCGACCTCCGGCTGCAGTGCCGCCCGACACCGAGAACAGCCACGGCTCAGGATGCCTCCCCCTCCCCGGATGCCCGTCGACCACCGCACCGTCGAGCCCACCAGCCGCCGCTCACCGCGCAGTACCTTCCGTCAAATCGAGTAATCCCCACGACCAGTTTTTTTTCCTACCACATCCCACGACTAGCTAACCGTGTGCATTTTCTACTTTAAAATAAAAGGTTAACGTTGCGAGACCGATGTAAAATTACGGTGAGGGCAAAAAAGTTTACGGAAGGGTCAGCAACCAGACACGGTTCAATCTGATAAAGGTAACGAGTAGGTCAGTGGATCGACCGGGGTGAAGAAACTGGGTGAGGAATAGTTATTCTTCACCCCTCTCTATTTTAACATCAATGCATCGTAATTTTACGTTTCTTAAATTTTATTTTATTTCAGACGTAAAAAGAGAACGTAAGAAAATATATAATTGCCGTAAAAAATATTTTATGTTACGTAAATTACAAATGTAAAAACATAGTGTAAAATGTACATAAAATGTAATTTTTCTGGTCTTCTGACTTTTTTTATGCCAATTTTTACACAGTGAATCAATATGGCTGTAACTATTTGTATTTGAAACATAATTTATTTGTGAAATAATCGTAATATTACCTCGGGTGAAAAATAACTTATTCTGCACCCCGGGTGATGAATAGTAACATCGGCCAGGATATCGGCCAGGACACAAACCAACCTGAACTAAACTTACCCAAAGTAGTACTCCTCGACTCACACGTACTAAACCTAGTACCACAAACACTTAAGTCCTAACTGGACTACATGACCACAAGCACAAACCGTACATGCACGCGCTAGTACTTCACTAACACCTGCACAAGACTGGGAGAGCGGCCGGCATGCTTCGAGAACAGGGTTCCGTCATTTGTATGGTAGATATGGAGGATCTGGGTGAGTAATCTGCATGAGGATTTAGGGCTTTTATAGCCATGGTGGGGTTTGTAAAATACTTGGCCCTTCTTGGCCTCTTCTATCTATCTTCTAGATGCGTCAATCTTTGATTGTATCCCTTGAAAAAATACTTCACTAACACCTGCACTACAAACTCAAGATTACCACTAACAATCTCTTTCTAATCTAGATGGTTTGTCTTCCATATCTCTCCGGTCTTGGCTTATCGATGATTCACCCCTTGTCGACTCATTCGCTCACACAATGACAAGTTAAATTGACGGCCTTGATTGCTCAACAAAGCCGACGTCGTCGAGAACGCAACATGAGCATGGTAGAGGTTGCTCAGCCTCGGTACATTAGGTTCAGACTACAAGGATCACTAATTCTAGCCCTATGGCTCCGGCCCTTGGCCAAAGCCGAGCCTCATCCTTGGTAGAAGGCCGGAGGTCGTTGAAGACAACAGCGTTAAAGTGCTTCCATATAGACCAGGCGACAAGGGTGATGAGGGAGTTTAGGCCCTTCAGCAAGCTCGCCGGAGAAGTGCTAACGGCAGCAGACCACCAAGGGAAGAAGCACAGCGCGGCGGTAGGTAGAGGCACTCGTATCCGGCACAAGGATAATATATCATGCCAGGTAATCCCAGAGAAGGCGCATTGGATGAGTAGGTGGTCAAGAGTCTCGTGCTCCTTGCAACATAACTTGCACAACGGATCGTGGGGTACTCGATGGTAGCAGCAGGGCCAAGGGATCCATGGATGTCGCTTATCCAGTTAATCGGAGATCCCTTCACATACCAGTTTGTGCCGCCATTGGCGTCACGGGAGTGCTTGGGTGATCTCAGTGATAGAATGGCCTTGAAGCCAATGGTCACACCAGAAGAGGCAAGTCTTGCCGTCACCAGTGGTCCTGATCATAGAAGTAGGGATGAAAATGGAGTGGAAACTTTCCGCTTTTCTGGAGAAAAAGAGAAAATGGAGAGGAAATATGAAAACGGAAACGGGAATTTACAAAACAAAAACGAAATGGATTTTTATGTGGAAAACAAACAAAATTGGAAAGAGGTTTTTCGGTGCAACAGACGCTCCGTTTTCGTGAATATGGAATTTCCGTTTTTAGTATAGGGATATGTCGGGACCCCGATCCTAAGTCACACCGATCTAGCATAAGACACGTCATATCAATTTATGGCCTCACATACGGTAACCCACGGCTGCCACCTTTACCTTGGCCGGAACCGTTTGCGTCTTTTGAATCACGTATATGATTGCGATGTTAGCATCCATATGACAGAGAACCCGGGTCGACATGACTAGTCATAACCAAGGTGGAACGAACGTACAGGGACAAGCATAGGTAACCCAACAGTGCACGTGTCCGTCATCAACGTATGAACCCAAGTCGTAGCAAGCTACAAGGACTCAAAGGAAGAACGTGTGACATTTCCCCGTAGGGACAGACACAGGAGCAAACAAGGATACATGCCGATCAGTCCATGTGTTCCGGAGCAGCAACGAACTACCAAGGCTCAGTGGAAGCACTAGGAGGCATTCTCCTATAGGAAAGGCTACCAAGGCAGATAACTAGGTGTCGAGTCCCATACATACCAATGCATTTCAAAATATACACATAATATGCACGATATATGTAGATACAACATGGCATCACAACATAACTCAACGAGTCAAAGTATTATTTAAGAGGCTTGAAGAGCCATACATAACATGGTATTACAAACAGGGGTCACATGACCCATGATACAAAGCATACAAGGAACGGAAGCAAAATATGTCTGAGTACAAACATCTACAAAAGAAAAGGCTGAGAAGTCTGACTATCTACAAGACCCTCCCAAGGGTACATGATCGTAGCTGGGATACAAGCTACTCATCAAAGTCCACATGGAACTACTAGTGGATCGAAGTCTTCTTTGCAAAACATAAATTAAGCAAACGTGAGTACACACATACACAATTTCAACTCCGCCTTCAGAACTTTGAGACGTTGTTGAGGCGCCTTCAAGACTTCACCATCCCGTGCATGCATTTCTTTGTGAACGGCAGCAGTACACACCACAATAGATGTTGTAGGACTCGTCTGTTCCCATGCATCTCTCACCAACCATGTCCCTTTCCTTCAACCAACGAGCTTCAAACTGGTTGTATCCTCTCGGTTGCTGCAGGTTACCTCCGACGGCCCCTTAAGTATCCAGGAAAACAGTTCTGTGGTAAGATTTTTGTTTTCTGCGGTTACAACCTTTGCATTTGGAAATACACCATGAAATTCTCCATTACAAACAACTGTATCCGGTCATTCCCGTGGCCTCATCCTTCTCCATGTAAACTAATCTTCGGTAAACCCCCTATCTTCCAACTCACAGTCAATCAAAGCATCACAGAAAACTTACATCATGTGCATCGGATGTGGAGCTCCTCTCTCTTTCTCATAAGAGTATAAGATCTAATTAAAGTCACCAATTACAACCCAGAGGAGTCGAGTTTGATGGTGTAAGTCTAGGATATAATCCCAATAAAGATGCTCATCTTCCTACTTAGGTTCATCATAGAACCCCATCAACCTCCAAACCTCATCATCCGACGGTTCCACTGTTATGTTGATGCAGTTTTGGGTTTTATAGAACACATGAATTAGCACAGGACTACACCAAAATAACAACAGCCTACCACTAGCACCACTGCTCTCATGGACCTCCACACGGTCCATCTGTAGTTTCCTTCTCAATTTTTCTACCCTAGCTGTGTTTAGACGCGACTCGGACGGGAAAATCATATATGTCCCCCCTTGCTTAGAACCTCAACTAAGCCACAAAAGTTGAAAAAATCCGGTAGTTTTTCATATTATACTGGATACCTTCTTTTAAGGTTACTAGCAAACATGCTCGTGCATTGCAATGGGCGAGAGAAAAAAAATACACGCTAGCCAAATAAGTATGACTCAATACTCTGACAAATGAGCATCATCTATTTTAACACAGTGACTCGTCATGTTGCCACTTATCTTTCTTCCCACCCTCGCTTATGATGGACGTGATGTCCACGTGATCGCAATGTATTTGACATGGTAAATCCCAAGGCAATGAGCTTGCCACTGCACGGCACACTTTAAAAACAAATCTCATCGACCACAAACTTGCATTTTTTTTAGTTTTTTGAATATTTTCTAAAATTTCATGGACATTTTTGTCAGATTCACAAATTTTCTTTGAATACATGATTATTTTTTCAAAATCATGAACATGGTTTTATTTCCCAACATTTTTTCACAATTGTATTTTTTAATAATTTGTGAACAGTTTTGTAAAATCACTAATTTTTTCTTAAACTACAAAAAAATTATGATTTCACACACATTTTTTAATTCAAAAACATTTTATAATTTGTAGAACATTTTTTTTCAAAATTTGTAACGTTTTGAAATTTGGAAATCTCGAATTAATTTAAAGAAGGAAAAATAAATAAGAAAAGAAAAGAAAAGACAAAAGACGAAAGACAAAAGACAAAATTTAAAAAATAGGGGAGTCATGCTCTGCTGGCCGGCCCATGAACACGGACGGGGGAGGAGGTGCGCGACAAAAAGGAGAAGGAAAATCAGCAGGTCCTCAGATCGAACCATGGCCTACATAGTGGAAGCAGCAGGCTCTAGCTAGTGCACTGCTCCCATGTTTGTAGGGTATCTTCTCTATAAAACAACTTAGGACGGCGGAGACTTTGAAAAACATGAATCATTTTTTGACTTACGAGTGGCATTGGTGAGTAATTTTTGTCAACTTATAGTGTAAATTATATGACATATGATCAGAAGCAATAGCCCCTTTATTATTAGGGGGAGAGGGGAGATATGGGTACAAAACGGACCAAAGGTGTGTCCAGCTGAACAAAGACCCGAGCCCTAAGATACTTCAAGGGATACAATTACTTTGAACGATGGAAGCCCAACATTTTTGCAATCATTTCAACCACCTCTTTTTTCTGCATTAATCCCTCAGGAACACCCATGATTCTTGCCACACCCCTGAAGTTCTTGGGGCACGAGAAGCACCTTGATTGATTCCAGCGACTGGATGCGTGTGTACACGATGCACAGTTGCACACGTACACTGAGACCCTGTTCGATAATCACCCACTTCCGGAATCTGCAGAGCGGGAAAATTGCAACTCCGCCATTTTGAACTGCAGCTCCGCCAACTCCGCTCCCAGAGTTGGGAAGCGGAACAGTATCGAACAGCCCCCGAGTCACTGATTGATTCTCTCTTGGAAAGATCAAGATATGGCACAATCTCCGCACAAGAAATCTGCTTTGGTCTCTGTAAGCAACTGTGACAATAGTCATATGACTTCTACCTTTACCAACACTGCAGCATTTTTTACAAGCTAAAATGCAAGAAACTATTCTAAAAAGAATGCAAAAATAACATTAGAATGCATGCATGCTATTCTCAAAAAAAAAATGCATGCATGCTTCCCGTGCAGGTAGATACATGCATAACCTAAAGTCCAATGATAAGCAGAAAAGTAGCATGGATCGGCCTCCATTAACATTAGAATGCATGGATGGGCATCATGAAGAAGTAATTTGAAGGAATGATATTTCAGTTTCTTAACAAAATATGAAAACTGACATAAATGTAGAACATATATATACATACTAGGAAATGTGATAATTTCAAGCTGAGAAAAAGAAACAAATTAAGTTAGACACTACCTAACGGTAACATGCTGTGAAAATGTATCTAAATTATAGTAAATACAGATCGTAAATTATCGCTAGACAGAAGGCTATAGCCGTGCCCTCCAAAGATTTAGATGGTCGGCATATTTTGTATCCTTATTTTCAGGAGATTGTCAATGTGAGGAAGCATCCTCCCATGAACCCACGACTCAGCCTACAGGCTCACACGACAGCATAACAAGGCTCTAACAACAGCAACAACAACAACAACAACAACAACAACAATAACAACAACAACAACAACAAAACCTTTAGTCCCAAACAAGTTGGGGTAGGCTAGAGGTGAAACCCATAAGATCTCGCAACCAACACATGGCTCTGGCACATGGATACGCAAGCTTCCACGCACCCCTCATAGCTAGGTCTTTGGTGGTACTCCAATCCTTCAGGTCTCTCTTAACGGACTCCTCTCATGTCAAATTCGGTCTACCCCGCCCTCTCTTGACATTCTCCGCACGCTTTAGCCGTCCGCTATGCACTGGAGCTTCTGGAGGCCTGCGCTGAATATGACCAAACCATCTCAGACCATGTGGACAAGCTTCTCTTCAATTGGTGCTACCCCAACTCTATCTCGTAACAATGAGGCTCTAAGCTGACAAAAAATCTCAGGTGGCATTGGCTCACTATAAAGGAAAGAAAAGGCGTCTAAAAATTAAGACAGTGCTACATGCCTGATGAATTTTCATCCAATATTTGTTCGACACTGCTCAACCAACCTGGATCAAATCACTACATCATCTTCGAATCGTGGGATTATAGTGTAGGTTGCAAACAATACACAGAGTCTTGTATGCAGATTTTTTTTTTCTGAAAAGGAGGTTGGAGCCCCCGTGAGTTAGAAAATTGATGCACGCTGACATTTTCATTACAACAACAACAACAACAACAACAACAACAACAAAGCCTTTAGTCCCAAGCAAGTTGGGTTAGGCTAGAGGTGAAACCCATAAGATCTCGCAACCAACTCATGGCTCTGGCACATGGATAGCAAGCTTCCATGCACCCCTGTCCATAGCTAGCTCTTGGTGATACTCCAATCCTTCAAGTCTCTCTTAACGGACTCCTCCCATGTCAAATTCGGTCTACCCCGCCCTCTCTTGGCATTCTCCGCACGCTTTAGCCGTCCGCTATGCACTGGAGCTTCTGGAGGCCTGCGCTGGATATGCCCAAACCATCTCAGATGATGTTGGACAAGTTTCTCTTCAATTGGTGCTACCCCAACTCTATCTCGTATATCATCATTCCGGACTCGATCCTTCCTCGTGTGGCCACACATCCATCTCAACATACGCATCTCCGCCACACCTAACTGTTGAACACGTCGCCTTTTAGTCGGCCAACACTCAGCGCCATACAACATTGCGGGTCGAACCGCCGGCCTGTAGAATGCTGACATTTTCATTAAAGTTGATGCAAGTTCGCTGCTGCTGAGCCCGACCAACAAAGGCCGGAACAAGAATTTTCATCCTGGATATGAAGTGTGTTTCAAATGCCATTTTAGCAACAGATCTTTGTGCTAGTCACGTCTCCCAGTTCTCCACGCTATGCCAGAGTGCGACTAGCAGATGGGTGTGATGTATGCCCACCAAAGAGCCAAAGACCATCACCATGGTGCAAAACTAGTCGCTGGCACTTCACAACGGCGTGAGCCGACCTGCAACATCCACACAGACCAAGTAAATAATAAATCTGAAAGACTTTATGAGTGCATGCTTGGTGCTTGAGGACAATTATAGAGATATTAAAATTATATCATTCATCCTGATGAATTCTTTAAGCAGTCTCTTAGCCGAGACAGCAACCACGTGGTCGTATCTATGAATTGTTGAGCTGGTTGTTAGTTTATACATAAGGTTGACTGGAATTATACGTGATATTATATTAGATGGAAGTGGCAGTTGGATCCGAGAGAAGAAGAGTAAGTATTCATTTTCTTGATGTCTGGCTTAATTCCATGAGAGTCGTCAAACTACAAATTTCATGTTATTCCCCATTTCACTATTAGCATCTTTGTCCTCGTGAGAATCCGTTTCAAAATATTTGTCAGTTGAGAAAATTAACAGTGTTGTTACTGCTATATTTCTACTCCCAAATACTTTGAAAGTGGTTAACTGATTGTAGTTTTCAATCAACACGAATGTGGCTAAAGAAAGTAAAATAAAATGAAGTGAGTAATCAGTAATGTTATGAAGTAGTGATGCATCATGTTAAGGGACGCAGAGTTTCTGCACCCGAGCTCAAATGAGCTCGGGTGAACAGTAAAATCAAAACAAAATCGAAAAAAATTCCAAATTTTTTTTGGAAGAAACATTGACAAAAGTTGTAAGTACTTTCAAAAATTCGTCTTGAAATCACATTCCTAGAAGGCGTGGCAAAAAAAATCGGTACTCTGAAAATGCTACTTTCAAAAGCATTTTGGAGCACTGAATTTGTCTTTTTTTGCCACGCCTTACAGGAATGTGATTCCATGACGAATGTTTGCAAACACTTAGAACTTTCGCCAATGTTTCTTCAAAAAAAAATTGGATTTTTTTATTTTTTTTATTTATTTTTAATTTTACTGTTCACCAAGCTCATTTGAGCTCGGGAGCAGGAAGGTACTTTCGCATGTTAAGCTTGCACTATTGACTGCGGGTGCATTAGAGAAGGTATGGGTATATAAAATTCATCTTGAAAAATAATCTAATTTATGCGTCAAAGTAGAAGTAAGAAAACAAAAACTAGATGATCGGTACATAGCAATGTGGATAGCTTTGTTATACATAAAGACCGAATATATTAATTTTTAGGGTAATAAAGACCGAATATAATACAAGCAACCTCAAAAGCAGGTATATTGTGTGTGTGTGTGCGTGCGTGCGCGCGCGTGTGCGTGTGCATGTGTGATCATAATCATAATCATAAGTATCATTGTTAAAACAATAATAAAACTGAAGCAAGAATGACTAGCCTTACAATTATATGTACACATGACCGGAAATCCGTTGGTGCTCCCGGGAGCACGCGCTTCTGCACGCAAAAAAATATTTCAAACTGTGAAAAAAAATTCAAACAAAAATTTGATGCATACTTCTCGATATTATATGTATGCACGTTAAATTTTGGAGTTAACATGCGACACATAATTTGTTGGTTTCAAAATATGTTTAAAACACACTTTAAAAACCGGGGGCGTGCACTCTCATGTGCCTAAACGCCACTCTCCATAACATATCAGTTTAAATCATCACAACATTAGTATATGATTGAGATATAGCCTGCACAGGCCACTTTGCTAGCACGTGCAGTGGTTGGTTCACAAGTCACAGACATGGAGTGATAGATATGTTACATAATGCGAGGACAAGATCTTGCATTATTGCAGATATTAAGGCTTTCTCAGCTTCCCTCTCCCGCTCCCCTCCCGCGTCGCCCCTGCGAGGCAACTAGGAGGAAACCCTAGATCATGGCCGGTCCTCCCCGCCCCCTTCCTCCTCCTCCCTCACTGCCGCCAGAGTGCGCGGCTGGACGAAGCCCAGCCGTCGTCAATGGTGGCGGAACCTCTGTGTCCTCTCACTCGCATGGGGCCAGTGCTCCGGGCCAGAGCTTGGCATGGGTGTTGGGCACCACAGTGGAGCGGCATGCCGGCACGGTGATCTTGCGCCTCTGTGGTTATGCGATGGGCAGCAAGGTGGAGGGGCACGCCTAGGGTGCCATTGACAGCGGTGGAAGCTGCTGCGGCAACGCGGCCAGATCTAGGTGTGTAGGCGGCGCGGGCTGCCAGCGCCCACCCTTGCCATGGCCTCGGCTGGTGGTAGTGGAGGCACGGCAGCTACAGACCCGATGAACATGTTTGTCGGGCTCCAGTTGGTTCCGAGGGCTGGACGGCGGCGGACGGCGCGCATTGACACCCCCAGTGAGCATTCTTGGCTGATGGTGATGGTCGATGTGGTCTCCCTTGTCGGTCGACGGGCGGTCGTTGGTGGCCTCGCGTGGATCTGTGTCGGCCGCCATGTGGGGCAACACAGGGGGTATCTGGTGGGGAGGTTGGCAAGAGGGATTGGAGGCGCCGACGTGGTCAGACCACCCATCGCCAACACAGGGGTATCCGGTCCCCTTCCTCCCCCTTTCCTTGGCCAAGTGTGTGTTGATGCAATTCCTGTGATCTTCGAGGCGGGGCGTCTGCTGTTGTTCTATCTGTCAGGGGTCGCCATTTGGACCAAAGTCAATGACTTTGGTTGGTCTCAGGTGTATCTGGATGTAGGGCGGTGATCATGGCAGCAAGATTCGTGACATTCATGGGAGGAGCGTGTGTCTCAGGTGAGGGCACGCAGCCATGGCCACGCGGGTGGCATGCTTGCTGGTGTTCGACTTAGCATTGGTGCGATGGAGGGTGTGAGTGTAGGGGTGCAGTACTTGCCTGGTTTTTGACCTGGCCGGCGACGGCCGCCGCGGATGTCGTTTCCTTCTTGAAGGCCCCGTCGTGGTTGTTCTGACTCACTTCATGATGTTTTGGATCAAAATTTGATCTACGGGATTGGACAGTGGCATCACTCCATTGGCATGCCCTATATTTGGATTACCCTATGTAGTTTTGTTTTGTCATGTGGCATTGGTAGTTTTTGGTTGTAGTTCGTTTGTTATTAAGCACACGGTTCAAATATAAGGAAAAGGGTGGAGAGGGTGGGGAAAGTTAGATCCACACATGGCAACACAAATCCATGGACCAAATCCAACAAAACTGCATCACACCAACAAATCACAAAAAAAATTGGGGCTATTTTGTTGGGGAACGTAGTAATTTCAAAAAATTTCCTACGCACACGCAAGATCATGGTGATGCATAGCAACGAGAGGGAGAGTGTTGTCTACGCACTCGTGAGACCGAGCGAAGCGTTGACGCAACGTAGAGGAAGTAGTCGTCGTCCTCCCGGTCCAACCGATCCAAGCACCGTTACTCGGCACCTCCGAGTTCTTGACACACGTACAGCTCGATGGCGCACCCCGATCTCCGATCCAGCAGAGGCGCTGGAGGAGTTCCGTCAAGACGACGGCGTGGTGACGATCTTGATGTTCTCTCGTCGCAGGCTTCGCCTAAGCACCGCTACAATATGACCGAGGTGTAATATCGTGGAGGGGGCACCGACACGGCTAAGGAACGATCTCAATGATCAACTTGTGTGTCTAGGGTGCCCCCTACCCCCGTATATAAAGGAGGGAGGGAGGAGGTGGCCGGCCCAAGGGGGAGGCGCGCCATAGGGGGGCAAACCTACTCCAAGTAGGTTTGCCCCCCCCCTATTCGGAGTAGGAGTAGGAAGGAAGAGGGGGAGGAGAGAAGGAAAGGGGGGGCCGGGCCCCCTCCCAATTCGGATTGGGCTTGGGGGGGCGCGCCCCCTCCCTTGCTCCTTGTCCCTCCCTTCCACTAAGGCCCAATAAGGCCCATATACTTACCGGGGGGTTCCGGTAACCTCCCGGAGCTCCGGTATATTCCCAAACTCTCCCGGAACCTTTCCGGTGTCCAAATATATCCGTCCAATATATCAATCTTTATGTCTCGACCATTTCAAGACTCCTCGTCATGTCCGTGATCACATCCGGACTCAACAACCTTCGTACATCAAAATACATAAACTCATAATATAACATCATCGAAACCTTAAGCGTGCGGACCCTACGGTTCGAGAACAATGTAGACATGACCGAGACACGTCTCGGTCAATAACCAATAGCGGGACCTGGATGCCCATATTGGTTCCTACATATTCTACTGAAGATCTTTATCGGTCAAACCGCACAACAACATACTTTGTTCCCTTTGTCATCGGTATGTTACTTGCCGAGATTTGATCGTCGGTATCCAATACCTAGTTCAATCTCGTTACGGCAAGTCTCTTTACTCGTTCAAGAACACATCATCTCATAACTAACTCATTAGTTATATGCTTGCAAGGCTTAGGTGATGAGTATTACCGAGAGGGCCCAGATACCTCTCCGACAATCGGAGTGACAAATCCTAATCTCGAATTATGCCAACTCAACATGTACCTTCGAAACACCAGAGAGCACCTTTATAATCACCCGATTCGTTGTGACGTTTGGTAGCACACAAAGTGTTCTTCCGGTAAACGGGAGTTGCACAATCTCATAGTTGCAGGAACTTTGTATAAGTCATGAAGAAAGCAATAGCAGTATACTAAACGATCAAGTGCTAGGCTAACAAAATGGGTCATGTCAATCACATCATTCTCCTAATGATGTGATCCCACTAATCAAATGACAACACATGTCTATGGTCAGGAAACATAACCATCTTTGATTAATGAGCTAGTCAAGTAGAGGCATACTAGTGACTATAGTTTTGTCTATGTATTCACACATGTATCATGTTTCCGGATAATACAATTCTAGCATGAATAATAAACATTTATCATGATATGAGGAAATAAATAATAACTTTATTATTGCCTCTAGGGCATATTTCCTTCATATTTTTGATGGGGATTTTCGAATTTAGGACGAAAACAACAAAATCAAGCTAGAAAACACGGGTAGGGGCTCCAAAAACGTGATCAACGTGGCTCATGATACCAAGATGATGTAGGATAGAACCCTAGAGGCCGATCTTTCACGTTTGGAGCGGATCCCTACGAAGAACACGAAGAACACGAGGAGGGAAACGAGGGAAGAAACATGAGAGAACACTCAACCAACGAGAATAAAGTCACACATGTGCTAGATCATCAAAAAACAAAGGAGTACAAGATCCAAATCCAACAAAGGACGCTACATAGGGTAACCGGTTCTTCTCCGTGAGGAGGTCTTGAAGAGGGTCTTCTCCGAACGGAGGTCTTGAATCCAACAAGGATCTTCTCCGAAGAGGTGTCTGTCCCTCGTGATGGAGTAGATCCGGGTGGACGAGCAAGGCTCTTTCTCAAAATATGAGCTATCACAATGCTAACCCTAGCTAGGGGGTGGGAGAGGTCTATATATAGTCTAAGAGGACGAAAGGGTAAGTGGCTTCGACCCACACACGGGCGGACACACATGCGTCGGACGTTCGACGGTCACCGGACGTCCGAAGGCTCACGAGGGATCGGACGTCTGGTGCCGATCGGGTGTTAGATGTTTTGGTTCTGCACAGCAAGTTTCGGTCGTCCAGTCGGGGTCGGTCGTCCGCTGTTTTGGCTCGGGAGTGGTTGTGCCGGTCGTCCAGAGAGGCGTCGGTCGTCCTGGCGCTGGGAGGTGTCGGACGTCCGGTCGGCGTCGGTCGTCCGGCCGCTGTAGCGTGCGAGGTCTAGGACTTGGCTGGTCGTTTGGATCTTCCAGGCGTCGGACGTCCGGTCGTCGTCGGTCGTGCGAAGCCTGGGAGTTTCGAGCGGGCCTTCTTCTTGTCCGTTGAACTTGGTGCCCTCGCCGTCTTGTCCAATGGGTGTAGCTGATCCAAGACTCTCCTCCAAACACCTGATCACGCATAGAGTCTCCGCATGAGGTAGTAGCCATGTCTCATAAGTAGGGAGTGGGAGTTCGGAGAGGAGCGAGTTCACTTTATCTTCGATAGCCTTTGCTCGAGCTCTTGTCATGGGTCCAAGTGGTGTCGTGGGAGATGTAGACACGTCCATGGGGATGATCGTGGGATGCTCCGCATCACTTTCCACTCCTACCTCTCCGGCCAAAGGTTCATCTAGAGAGTGTTTTGAGTGTAAATCATTTGTAAATGTGTATATAATCCTCAAACGATATTCTGAAGTGGCCATGGATATCTTTTTTTATGGATTTTTTTAATTTTACAAAGTTAAATAAATGGAGGATATATTTTTATGTGGGACTCATATTTGAGTAAATCTAATGCATTTATCTTCTGTGTGTGAATTGCCTTGTTGCATATCTTCATAGCATTTCCTATCTTTGCATAATTATATCTTTGGTGTACTTTGTTTAGCCAAGTTGATTTAGGTTCGAACTTGTGAAAAACATCTAATTATTTTTCATAACTAAAACTGGAGTTACACCATAATTATTTTTGAAACACTTACTTGCCCCTTAGGAAAAATCCAAGATCCTTTATTTTAGTCATGTGGTCATGTAAAACATGGCATCAAGTTTGCTATTTCTAACTAATCATGAGCCTTATTTTGTTGCAACTATAAAAATAACTCCCACATTTTTGCGGGACATTTTATTATTTAGAGAGAGAAAACAATGTGTGATTCTAAGGAGGTTAAGTTTACCATTGCAAATGGTGTGAATTGAATAGAATTATCTGTGTGGTACTATTGATAAAAACAATCCAATGGAAAATCAGAGTCAGTATTAAAGGTGCATGTCTTATATTTTTGGGTGGATGAAGAATCAAATTTTGTATTCAGTACTATTTTTCATGCTAGTGTAAGAATAAGAGATTTTCTTCCATGATAAGATGGAGGTTGCGACTTCCATATCTCATAGAATATGAATTCCACAACATCACTTAATAATACTTTTGAGTGCCATGAAAGATTTTTTTTTTCAGTTGGTATAAACTACAACAATATTTGTATTTTCGCATTTGATAAATGGATTTATAAAATCTAAAGTCCACAAAAAAATATAATGCATCATCTGTTGTCAAGATTGCGAATTTATTCTTATTCCATCTTCATGGAAATCATGTTCAAAATCAATTAGATTCTTATTGCTAAATCTGTTTTACTAAGTGAATTAGTGTCAAGAATTATTTAGTTTTTAACTAAATATATGGATTATAATGTCTAAAGTTGGTATAAATGTATGTAATATAAATATTGCTTGTCAACCTTATTGTTTCCCCATCAAGTACAAACATTATCAACACTAGTATTATGGATGATGTCAATAACATCGCACTATTTAGGAGGTTGTTATAAACTAGGTGAAGACGAAGCTCTAAATTTTGTTCAACCATTCATGTGGTTGTGATTTGGAAATTTATTCCTGTTCACAAGGTGTATCCCGTCATCAAGTAGTTCAAATCGTAGTGATAAGAAATTTGATGCTGAAGCTAAATTTTCAATATATAAGATATTTGTATAAATATTGTGCATTCCTCTTGGCCACCATTTTACAAAACCATGGAATTTGGATTTGGGAGTTATCTTGGCATATCACCTTACCTTTTGGATAAATTGTGTTCCTAGGGTTCATAGTGGTTGAGTAAGTTTGGTTGAACAATTTAAATATCTTGCATTTTTTTGTGTCAGTGTGTTAATATGAATATTTGCCCCATGATGTTCTTTAGATGTTATTGTTTGAGTGATATTGCACAAAATTTGGGTCGTCATCCAATACTACAAAAAAATCAAAGATATTTGGGTTAGCATCGAGATCAATTACCTTATTTATTTTTTCTAAACAGAAGTGTACCCAAACATCCTAGGGTGAGGTAGTTTTTGCATGGTACTTAGAAAAGAAACCTGGCAAAGAAAAGATCGCTCTTTTGTTCGATGGTTAAGCCATGTGGTGGTTGTTTCCATAGTCGGTGACCCCCGGCTAACGACCCGAACAACCACCAAAGAACTCTAGCTTATAGCTTTATTCACATATGGGTTCACAATAGGCGGTCATATATCTATTTTTCTTTCACGGTTGGTTCCATGGTGGGTTTAGTGATAGAGAATGGTGGCTGAGCATCATACTACTTTATTTCCTCTACGTGTAACATCTATAGAAGAAACATGTATTTCGTACAACCAGTCCTGCGGTTTTGATTTGGAAATTTACTTTTGTTTACAAGGTTTAACCCATCATCAGCTAGTTCAAGTGGTATAAATAAAAAAAAATTATTGGAAGCTAAATTCTCAATAGATAATATATTTTTATGCATTTTTGTGCATTCCTCGTGGCCACCATTTTGATTTTGGAGTTATATTGGCACATTGCCTTACCTTTCAGACAAATAGTGCTCCTAGGCTTCATAGTGCATTGTTTTTGTGTTAAGTGTGTTAAAATAATATTTGCCTCATAAGCTTCTTTAAAGGATGTTTATGTGTTGTTGTGTGAGTGATATTACATAGAATTTCGATCATCATGCAATACTACGAACACTAGAATTTGTTTGATGATTAAGCCATGTGGTGCTTGTTCCCATAGTCGGTGACCCATGGCAAACCACCCATGCTACCACTAAAGAACTAGCCGATATAGCTTTATTCACATATGGGTTCACAATAGGTAGCCATGTATCTATTTTTCACATTGGTTCCATAGGGTTTTCGATGATAGAGAGAATGGTGGTCGAGCGTCATACTACTTTATTTCCTCTACATGTATGTAACATCTATAGAAGAATCATGTACTACTTTTTATTTGTGTATCTTATATTTATATATAGTTTGAAGAAAAAATGAGGAGTATGTGTCAGTCCACATGTTACAGTTAAGCATCCATGTAAGAGCAAACTACTCGTTTAGGAAAATATGCTAAGATTCCATCACACTTTACATAGCGAACTATTTTGAAACAGTTATTAAACTTAAGAGAAAAAAAGTTAGCAGACATACAACTTACCTAGATCTAACGAACCTTCATTGAAAAGCATGGTTACTTCAAATAGACAATGGGGGGGATAACATATAGCACACAACCATATATGAGTCCACTAATTACATAAGGAAATAACAAAACAATGATGCAAGCAAAGAAAGTTATATTCTTTCACATCCACAGAACAATTTTTCCAATCCTATGCTATTTTATTGATCTCTTATTTCTAAAAGTAAATAAACCATAATGACTTTCTCCGCTTGCGATAGAACCTCTGTGCTTTCATCCATTTTAGCCTAGTAGAAATACCCAAGATTCATAATCATGGGATGTCTGGCTAGCTGGGAAGATCAACTTTGTAACCTTTTCTTTCTTTCTATGCTATGGAACTTCATGTGACCACCATAGGCTTGAGATGAGTTGAACGTGCGATCACAAATCTTGCATTTGTACTTACGTAAGCTCTTAGAATCATGCACAATAACACTTTCGGTCGGGCCACCTATAGGAGTCTTGTCTTCTCTATGGCCATGTGGGGATGCCATGAATGGAGCAAGAGGGGTAGGTACACCATCAGTAGCATCATGGATTAGCACTCCATGTGGTATATTTTGTTGCTCCTGAATAGTAATTGGTGTGAAGGGGTGACAAAATTTAGGAAAAATAAATAAATTGTGATGGTAGTGACTTTACCTCGATGACATGGGTGGTGTGGATCCCAAAGATTGGACCATCATCTGTTGCTCCAATAGTATTAAGGTGGGCATGAACAACGGCAATGGGATCTCCTTGGAGTAAGGATGTGACTGATGGAGACTCCATGGACAATATCCTCCTTAGATCTGATGAACCAAAGTAGTTCCTAATAGGATTTGACAAGAAAGCTTGGTATGATAACATTTCTGGCTGGTTCTCAATGATTTCCCTATGGTTGGGATTAGAATTATGGGTGTTGGCCATGGATAAAGGATTAAATTGTGTATCAGGCAAGTTTGGTGGTAGTGCTGATAGGGCTACATTGTCTTCACTTTCAGTGGATCTAACTTTGTTAGGATAGGAGCCATTAGGATCCATAGCTACTAGGAAAATCAAGAACTTTCAGCAGAAAGGTGTGGAAATTAGGGATGCATCTGTAGCGATAGTGTTTATTCTGATGAGGGATGTTATGGGAAGTGATATTAGGTATATTTATAAGGATCTTGCATATATGTGAAACGAGGAGCGCCTCATGCATTATTCAATTCTGTCATTAACTAGAAGATTTGCATTTTAATCGCTACTATTCATACAATATCTAGGAGATATGGGTGATAAATTTGTCTAATAATTAATGATATCCTCTAGGATATCTTATTGGTAAACTAATACTTGCCATCTCTGGCATAAAATTTGGCAGTAATTAAGTTGCAAACAAGTGTTGAATGATTTATGGTATTATTATAGAAACATAAGTCACTCGATCTTGGAAGAAGAAAAAATATCACCAATGTTGATACGAAATTGCATCTTCTTCTTAAACAAGTGATGATTGTGTCAGTTTATTGTCTCAACTTTCAAAATAATGTTTTTATTCAACTTCCTTAGGCTTGCACCCTGGGTCCAAGCTACTATTTGCTTCTTCTTCTTTTTTGCTTCCTTTCTTTAAAAAGGAGCAGATGAATTATTGCCAAATTTTATGCCAAAGATGGCAAGTATTAGTTTACCAATAAGATAAATCCTAGAGGATATCATTAATTATTAGACAAATTTGTCAGCCATATCTCCTAGATGTTGTATGAATAGTAACGATTAAAAGGAGAATAATGGATCCTGGAGGGGTGGGGGGAGGGAGAGAGAGAGTGAGAGATAAAGCAAGAAAGATTTTTTTTCTTCATTTATTTCTTTTTCTAAATATCTACTTTAGATATACAACTATACCGCCTTATTACGGGAAGGTCGTTGTAATAACTGGAATATATTGGGAATTCATGGAAACCTCAAGATATGTCAGTGTTATGTTTCCAGATAGCTACATAATGCATTTGTCACTTCCTCGTGTCCCAAGCATGCTATTATCTCACGTACATCACCATGGCTTGAAGTCCCTCCATGTTACAATTTTTCGTAGCGGTCAAAAAAATTAGAGAGGGTTGGAAAGGGTGGATACTCAGAGTAACAAGCAGGTGAATGAATAATTAATTATTACTATTATTTTTAGAAAAGGAGGATGACCCCGGCCTTTGCATCTGGGAGATGCATGCAACCACTTTATTAATTATTTACAAAGACCTTACGAAGTAATACATCAATATATCTGAAGGCGCTATCTTGACAACATCTGTCGCTACTCTTATACATTGATGAAGGGGTGCAGAAAGTGTGAGCCGTATACCCAGACTTCTCAATAATTAATTGTTACGGTGACACATGGGATGATGCACTCCATTTTATAATGTTGTGTTGATGGAATATTCACACAAAGAAAGTGGTGTGAGAGAAATGTGTGTGCAGGAAGGCAATGCCAATAGTAAGATAGATAAAAGTACTATGCCATCTTCTTTACTCCCTACGATCCATATTACTTGTCGCTCAAACAGATATATCTAAATGTATTTTAGTGTTAGATACATTCATTTGAGCGACAAGTAATGCAGATCGGAGGGAGTATTTCTTTTGTCATACCATTTGATCTAGGTCAACATCCACTTGGTATCTACTATATATGAATAGGAGCCCCTCGTTATCTAATTTTCGCGGCTTCTGGTGAAGCCACGTCATCACTAATTTCTTGTGCTGATGTGCACGTTTTCTCGGTAGCCTAGCTTTGCTTGTGTATTTAGCCCACCTAATTATCGCAGTAGGTCACAGAGGATCGCACTATGTCGGGCAAGGTTATCTCATCTTCCCTGCATCGAGTCCCACTAGAAACCATTGTCGTTTCGTCTGCCCACCAGTGCCTCCACCATTACATCCTCTCCGTCCCGTTGTCCATAGTTCAATGGGTAGAACCACACCTTTCTCCAAGTCGCCTACCCTTGCCCCGGGGCCGCCATGGGTCAGCGTTATTCCATCCAGATATCCTATCCCTGCCGCCGCTACCTCCACGGGTGAGCGTTGTTCCACCATGATCACTACTTGATGAATTCCTCTCGATTTTCTTATATTTTTCTTTGATTCGTGGCCTCGTGTTTAGTTTCTTGCTCCTCCATCATTTCATGGGATGCCTCCCCGAAGAAGCGGCGAGCTCCCGCCGGGTGTCGTGTCGTCGCCAGTGGTGCCAAAGCCGTGGAACTTGCTCGCTTAGTCACGTTCACCGCCTCCATGAAAGCATTGTAGGTGTAGAACGGGCCACCCTCTCACCCGCTCTGGTTGTGGTTGCTCGGCATGGAATCGAACATGCTGCCGGCCTGCTACTTCCTGCTGGCGATGCCACGATCGATGTGCAAAACCATTGCCCATGGCTTGCATGCTTCCGTTAGATTGTAGTCAAGTCAGAGACTCAAGAGTACCTACCGGTTGCTTGACATGGCTGTAATGTGATGTCAATCTACTGAAGCTTGATTACAATATTCTAACTCTAAGCCATCGTTTAGATTGTTGAAACAAGTGTTCGGGTTAAATAGTATGTCACTAGATGTTAGGAGCAGGAGGAAGATTTCAGGTGACCTATAATACTCATCTTTATTACTTTCATGTGTATTGTAAAATTTCATTACATTCCTTTAATATTTGTTGCAGCGTTGGAACAAATTGGAGATAGGCAAAGTAGAATTAGTTACCTCAGAAGCTACTTTTGGCATCAGAAGGTGTGGGCTATTGTGTATTTGTACCATTCAATTTTGAAACTTATCATTGTATGTATACTTCAGATTTTGCAGGCAACCTTCAGGTGGATTATCCCCTGGGAACTTTCAGGTTCGTACACTTGATTTTCTTTATATAACCTCCATTTAGAATCGGATTAAGGGGAAAACATTGTAATAGTTCAATCTGAAGCTTCACGAGCTGAGTTCTTTATTTGGAAAAAAAATATGTAGCCACTCAGGTCTATGTAGGTATGTTTGCCTTGCTGTTTTAGTTGATTAAGTTTTAGTTTATTTAAACTTTTTAGATAACCTTCCACTCACTATAATATGCCAAATGTATATAATTCACCACCTGGGCAAGTGTTGATCACATCAAAAATACTTTTTCACATACAAACCTTGCATGAGCCTAACCTTGTTCGGTTACTTCTTAATTTTGTTCGCGGGTTATGTAACTAGCTGCATTTCAATGCCTCTTAAAGTGAAACTTTATGTTTACAAGTAACCATGACAGCGGATATTAGGCCACCTAGGAGTATAATCAGGTTCTTTCACAAAGTGGAGATTTTTACATTAAACAAGATTTAAAGGTTAGTCATTTTATAAGCATTACATTTTGTGAATGCATATAATTGTTTTCCTCTTTAGCATTGTTTTGCCTCACATGTATAATGTAGTTAGGTTTTTCTTACTATTTCATGATATTACTATTTATTTTAAAATTTCCGCAGCAACGCGCAGGGTATCTTCTAGTGTAAACAACTACCACCCACTACTACAAAACTTCCATCATCTTGGCATGCCATCTCACACAGAAACCTTGGGCGTTGTTATTACACATGAATTGTCGGAACACTTAAACACGTCTTTCACTCCCTCTTGTAGTTCCTCATGACATCGTATGTCCTGACAGTGTCGTGTTTACTCCCCAACTCATGAGTCTTTGTCGTCTGTCAGTTCACATTTACAGTGTCGAGTGATATAGTACCATTATTTTGTTGCAATTCTTTTTTGCCTCTATGTGTTAAGTACAAGGAGAACAAGTTACGGGTTAGCACTATAGCCACTTCTATTCGTATACTCCCATGCACGACACATATTTTCAGGTCGCAAGTTAGATAAGGGTGAAATGTTAGTGCAATAAGGCGCTGTCAAAAAGGACATACAAAAGAGAACTGACGGAGCAATGAGGAGGGTTGACATCACCAGGGATGATCATCTAACATGATTATTTTCGAGTACTTCTGCCGACTCTCGCGGCAGCAACTCTTCCAAACTCATCGCCAGTGGTGTTATGGTCAATGCATATGCGACTCTTTGTTAAGGACATTGTACAAGAATCGTGTATATTAGAAAATAATTTCAGGAAATTATATAAAAAGATGAATGTGTATTCCGGAGAAGCTCAGTCGAGTCTATAGCCATGTCGATATTAGTGTTCAACTTACTACGGAATAACTACATGAACATGTTCATATATACTCCCTCCGTTCCAAAATAATTGTCTTTCTAGCCATCTCAAATGGACTACAACATACGGATGTATGTAGACATGTTTTAGAGTGTAGATTCACTCATTTTGCTCCGTATGTAGTCACTTGTTGAAATCTCTAGAAAGACAATTATTTAGGAACGGAGGGAGTAATATATTGCTCACAATATTTAGCTACTGTGTTGTTTTCATGATATTTTGAAGAACTCTTACACCATTCAACTATAGCGAAGTGAAGATTTGCGCCCCAGGTCAGAATCAATGTGATATGATACAACATTACAAACCCACACAAGACGTTACAAAATGTTTGTGTTCCAGATACAGACAGAATAGGCACAGGCCATGACAGAGCAATCTCCAGCCGTCCAGCCAAATGATGCAACAAAGCAAGTTGCTGTTTCAGGTGGTAACGATGGAGTTCAGCCATTTTAGTTACAAACATTTTGGTACAGAAACCGCATGAGAACGCATGGTGAGCTCAGCTTATTAGTCTGCCGTCCAGCTCTGCTCGACAATCTCCCGCACTTTGCGGTTGTACTCTCGCTTGTTCTCACTGAACATGCGGGCAGCTTCTGAGTTAGCAGGCGAATTCGGGTTAGGATCACACAGCAGCGACTGCAAATGGCACAAAAGCTCAGGTTAGTTCAGCCCAAGCACAACCAACACGTTGCCTCCAACAGAGACATGCAGAGTGATTGGAAACACAACACGGTTTCTGTGTAATATCACTCACAATTTTAAAAACTTGCATAGGCTATAGAGATAAATCAACCCATAGGCCATTAATATGTTGAACGAGCAGGATGGCAGAAGTACCAAAACTGAGGGACTTGATCCATCTAATCCAGCGGCTATCAAACCCACAGGCCTCAAGTATCTCTATTATTAAAGGGGAGTTTGCCGTCGTGATGGTACGTCGTGGTTTGGTTTGGTTTCGTACGTTTGGTTATTTCACGTTAATTATAGAGTAAAACATTCTTTGGACGTGAGGATCACAATAATTATGGAAAGTATCATCGAGCGTTGACGGGACGATCGCATTAATTATGAAGGGTACCATTCTTTGGACGGGAGGATTACGTTACTAGTGGAGATACCATTCTTGGAAGGATTACGTTACTAGTGGAGATACCATTCTTTGGACGGGGTATCACGCTAATTATGGAAATTATCACTGAGCTTTGGACAGGAGGATCACTATAATATGTATGCTCCATTGCAATGCATGGGCAATTAGCTAGTAGTAATAATTGTGCAGTGCACCAAGGTGTCAAAGGCTTTTTCAAGTCTAGTTTGAGCACCTCAATCTCCCTTTTAGACTGACGGCGCTGACGGAGAAATTTGGAACTCCAAGCATTATTGTCCTGAATTGTATGGCCTTTGATGAATCTGTATTAATTCCTGTGGACAAGGTCAAGAATGACTTTCAAGGCAATTAGGCGAGATTTTAGGTGGTGTTTTTTGGTTTGGTGGCTATCCACGCAAGGGACGGGTATAGCCACTTTTTGGTGCGATACCAATAGTTTAGAAGGAAGGATAGCAGGTCTGTAGGGATAAGGGCAACCCCATTTGGGGACTACTCTCTATATGTTGGTTGACAATAGCCGCGAAAAAATGCCAGATGAGAGAAACCAGCTCGTGGAATCGCAATTCCCTCATCCTCTTGAAATGTTTTTCTCCTATCACCACCTTTATCTCATGTAATAACCCAGCCACACCGATCCCGTCTCTCTCGCTAATCCCTGGCTGTGGCTTTGGCGGCCGCGCACGGAGCTACAGCAGAGTGTATCACTTAGCAAGCGACGACGCTAGGTCAGTGCCTTATCTCCGCTTTCTCTCCCAGGGATTTCCTCTCACCTCTCGCCCTGCCCGCTCCTTTCTTCTCTGTCTGCAGCAAGAGTGTGAGCGGCAGGGCAAGCAAATGGGCAAGCGGCGGCAGCATGCTTCCTCAAGGTAATCCGAGGTGCAATTAGAAAGGACAGGGTCACGTGTCCATAATTGTAACAAGCTTTGCATCTAACGTCCGAGGTGCAATTAGCCTGTGGGTGGCCGAATCCCAGGCATTTACTACAAGATACAGGCAGCAGGGCATGGATTGGCTAATTAAAGTTGCCAAAAAATGAAGATGCACTAATTTAGTTGATCCCCCACATGCTCAAACAATTGGAGTAAGTGTGTTTGAAAATATACGTAGCACTGAAGAGCTACCCAAATATGCCATGCATGAGTCGAGACTTGAATAGATTCCAAAGTTGAATTTTAAAATATATGCTCTAGTAATTAAGTAACGAGCTGGCATTGCAAAACGTTGGTGTGTAAAACTATAAATAATCTGATCTGCTTATTTCTTGTACCTGGATAGATGTAAGTATAGCAGCTACATCATATATTGGGCTCCACTGATTCTGTAGGATATCTAAGCATATGCTTCCATCAGCATAAACTGCAGGCCATAAGAAAAAGGTCATGATGACAAATAGAAGTGGAGAGTACAAGACTTGTATCCTTGTTTTTGGCTTTCTATCAGTGGAGTAAAAAGAAAGCGAGAGTTTCATCAGTTCAAGATGCATGCACTCAAAGTATGCTGTAAAGGCTGCAGCATGCTTGCTCAAGGTAATCAGCAAATATGTATTCACGGCATAAAATCAATATCAAGCCTTCATAGCACAATCGACAAGTGTACATCTATAAAGCAGGTAACAAAATACAAAGGACGGTAGTTAATTGTTGAAAGTGTCTGAAGCAGAAGGAAGAAGAGAACTAAGGGCAAACGACATAAGTAGGCTCCATTTATAAAAAATATGCACGGATTTAAAAATTAGACACTTGGTAGTATGTGACAGATCAATCTTTCATCTTTCAACTAGAAACGCGTGACAGATCAATCTTTCAGCTAGAAATATGTGACAGATAAATCTTTCGATTAGAAATGCATGACGGCTCAATTTTATCTATGTATTCCCTCCATAAAGAAATATAAGAGCGTTTAGATCACTAAAGTAGTGACATAAACGCTCTTATATTTCTTTACACAGGGAGTATCTAACTATTTCCTGTGCACACAAGTATTTAAAGATGAGGTGAAACAACTTACTGTTAGGGTGAAACATCCGAGAAATAAACCGAACTGTTGGGGGCTTATTAGGATATTCTTCATTGAACTGGAGAGTCAGCTTAAACGTACCTGAAAATGGGATACAGCTCAGCACAAAATGGAAAGAAGAAATCAAAATATGCAATCAGAACTAAAATAACATGGATAGTGCATGTGATGCTGCTAGTTACTGCACTGAGTTGACCTAGACTCGGTTCTCAAAAATTTTATTTTCGATCTGTTGAGGAAGGTTCTAAATGGCTATCTGGGCTACAGAATTTTTTGGACCCTAGTCATTAAGCGATATGCCAATGTTCCACTATAGTAGCGATAACCGCTATAGCTTCAAATAGCTCAGCTATTTGCCTTAGCTAGCCATAACTATTCTATTCTACTCCCTCCTTCCCAAAATCTTGGGCGTCTAGTGTTTCAGCATGAAAATTAGCGCATGCGTTCTTTACTTGAGCTGTCGTTGGCCGGAGAGGAAAATTGCCTCCCACGATCTCCTCTACTCCCCGCGAACTCCCCCGTCGTGGGATTGGAAGGCTAGGTGGGGTCCCTTCATGGGAGATAAATGAGAGAGAGAGAGAGAGAGAGAGAGGGAGATGACGTGGGCTAACTGCAACAGAATCCCAATCAGTGATTGTTTTCCTTCCCAGAAAATTAGTTATCGTTAGCGTTGGTTGTAACGGAAGGAGAGAAGAAGACATGCACGCCCTACATTATGGGACTGCATGCAAAAGATTAGACGCCCAAGATTTTGGGACGGAGGGAGTACCTTTTACCAACACAACATGCTAAATTTGGAACTCAACTTCAACTTCGTAACAAAGCCTACTTATATTATAAGCTTAATAACTTATGAGAAAACCTATCAAAGTACCTCTTTTTTCTCTGCTCAGCACTCTGATAACTACATGTCTAAGTAGTTAAGTACATGGTATTTATTCTGAAGAAAACAGGTTCTGGTCATTTGTGTCGTTTTATATTCCACACTGCCTTACATGAATAATGTTGTATATTTATTATTTCCCTATTACAGTCGGCAGACACTATTCCAGTGGCCTCAGGACAGGAGTGCATGGACAGCAGTGGCAACGACAAAATACAACATCAGGGTATCCATCATGTGGTTGGTTGGCACATAACGGCACATCCCCATTTCGATGTCGGACCACACCCCTGATTTGCCACATCATCCCATATGTCGAACTCCCAATATTACGACAGGAGATATGCAGATTGGAATCACAAACACATTGCTAACCTTTGGTGGCCATGGCACCTAGCATGTAGGAACCCAGGCAAAGCCAAAATGTGCCATATACAACCTCATTCGTCTGCATTGTCCATTGGCCAGCCCATATTAAATTCACCAGAACCAGATACGATGATGCAGTTACGTTTGGGGCCAACGCCACAACACACCTTAATCACACGTGCCACCGCCATCCCCCACCCAGAGACGATCATTCTCTTGGCAAAAATTCTGATTTAAACCTTTGCTCTCAAAAATGACACCAACATTAATAATTGCACCAATTTCTAAATGGGTGATATTTTGTATTTATTTGTCTTGGTTTATATCATTGGTATCAGCAGGTACTTTACATACTTGAATATGGAATGAGGGATATTTCCCCTGTCCATGTCAATTCCAATTTGTGATTTACCACTGTGTTTGCTTGCGAGATACTATGTATTTGACAGTGAGGTGACACCTATACTGGTAGATTATGGTATTCCATAGCACTTGATTAACATTAGTATGTTTGATATTAATCTTCCGTCACCAACGACAGCAGCATATGTAAATGATATTAAATGCTTACACACAGGAGACCTCAAGTGCAGGTAGAAACGATAGATTTCATCAGTTCAAGAACAACCAAAACCAAGGGAGTCCAGCAAGGAAATTCTAGGACATCATTCGAAGAGCTAGCAACTAAACATAGATCAACTAACCTCCGTCCCAGGGGCTATCGTCAGGGCTGCAAATCAACACGAGCAAATGCATGAGCACACCATGAGCCAAAAACATTGAAGAGGAAAAGAAAGGAACGGCGCGACCATGCAACCCTAGCGTCATTCATACCCAAAAATCACAGCATTCCACAGCATTATGTTGTTGTCCTGCGGCGCCCCGCTTATGCCCGCAGGAGGGTCCTGCATCAGCCGCTTGAAGTCCCTCATCAGCCTCTTCCTTGAAGGAGTCGACATCCTCGAAATTCTCTGCGAAAACCACACCCACATGTGAGCACACCACCACAAAATCTAGCAACCGACACACAACGGCGCAGACCCAAATTTCGCGAACATCGGACATCAAATCTAGGGACACGGAATTCGCTCGCGGCGCTCTCGCTGTCGCGTGCTCGGCTCAAATCCTGCCTCCTCCGCGCCAACTGCTCGTGCCCCCGCCGCCCCGCGCACACCGGTGGGCGAATTTGACAAGAGAACAAGCGCATATCTAGGTCGAATCGAGAGGTCTAGCCCAAGAAAATCCCCAGAACGAACCGAATCGGGGGAGCGAAGCTAGGGATCGAGCGATCTGGGAGGGGGCGGGGGATCGGCGGTCACCTGAGATGCGGCCGGCGGTGGGGGTGGAGACGTAGGCGGTAGGCCCCGCGTGCTCGTTGTCCTAGAGCATGGAGACGACGGAATGGACGGCTTTAGGTCGGCCTGGGCGATGGAAGGGAGGGTCGGGGATGGAGGGAGGCTATGTAGAGAAGAGAAGAGGGGGGCAAAAGGATTGGACAGGAGAGTCGAGGAAAGTCAGCGATGACAACACCGCCACTCGTCGATTCACGCACGCAACTGATCCAAATATCCTGCCGAAAGGCACCTACTCAATTGTTTTGGTGAACAATGCTGAGAAGGATGCCAAGAGAAAATATCGCACAAAATCATACATCCTCCGTTGTTTTATACCAGGCCAATTCATTTTTTGTGTTAAACTTTCACTTATAATTTTGGTCGACAAAATATAGGTTATGTGTCATGCAAAATATGCCCAAACGATAAGTGTCACACGTGTGGCACGAAGTAACACCGGCCTGACCCATTCCATTAATCAAAGATGGTTATATTTCCTAACCATGGACAAATAGTTGTTATTTGATTAACGGGATCACATCATTACTTGAATGATCTGATTGACATGACCCATTCCGTTAGCTTAGCACTTGATCGTTTAGTATGTTGCTATTGCTTTCTTCATGACTTATACATATTCCTGTAACTATGAGATTATGCAACTCCGTTTACGGAGGAACACTTTGGTGCTACCAAACGTCACAACGTAATCGGGTGATTATAAAGGAGTACTACAGTGTCTCCAAAGGTACATGTTGGGTTGGCGTATTTGAGATTAGGTTTTGTCACTCCGATTGTCGAGAGGTATCTCTAAGCCCTCTCGGTAATGCACATCACTATAAGCCTTGCAAGCAATGTAGCTAATGAGTTAGTTCTGAGAATGATGCATTACGGAACGAGTAAAGAGACTTGCGTAGAACGAGATTGAACTAGGTATTGGATACCGACGATCGAATCTCGCAAGTAACATACCGATGACAAAGGAATAACGTATGTTGTTATGCGGTCCGACCGATAAAGATCTTCGTAGAATATGTAGGAACCAGATGGGCATCTGGTCCCGCTATTGGTTATTGATCGGAGGCGTGTCTCGGTCATGTCTACATTGTTCTCGAACCGTAGGGTCCGCACGCTTAAGGTTTCGATGATAGTTTTATTATGAGTTTATGACTTTTGATGTACCGAAGGAGTTTGGAGTCCCGGATGAGATCGGGGACATGACGAGGAGTCTCGAAATGGTCGAGACGTAAAGATCGATATATTGGACGACTATATTCGGAGTTCGGAAGGTTCCGAGTGATTCGGTATTTATCGAGTCTGGGAGAGTTACGGAATTCGCCGGGAGAAGTATTGGGCCTTATTGGGCCATACGGGAAGAGAGAGGGCTGCCTAGGGTAGGCCGCACCCTCCTTCCTTCCCTTCTCCTCCCCTTCCTTGTCTCCTACTCCTAATACTTGGAAGGATTCCTAGTTGGACTAGGAAAGGGAATCCTACTCCCGGTGGGAGTAGGACTCCCTAGGGCGCGCCATAGAGAGGGCCGCCCTCCCTCCTCCACTCCTTTATATATGAGGCGGGGCACCCCATAGACACACAAGTTGATCTTCGTGATCGTTCCTTAGCCGTGTGCGGTGCCCCCCTCCTCGATATTACATCTCGGTCATATTGTAGCGGTGCTTAGGAGAAGCCCTGCGACGGTTGAACATCAAGATCGTCACCATGCCGTCGTCTTGTGGAACTCCTCCCAAGCTTTCTTTGGATCGAGCCCGGTGCGTCATCGAGCTGACGTGTGTCAAGAACTCGAGGTGCGAGTAACGGTGCTTGGATCGGTTGGACCGGAAGGCGTCGACTACTTCCTCTACGTTGCGTCAGCGCTTCGCTTGGTCTCACGAGGGCGTGAGACAACACTCTCCTCTCGTTGCTATGCATCACCATGATCTTGCGTGTTCGTAGGAAATTTTTGAAATTACTACGTTCCCCAACAATGGCATCGAGCCTAGGTTTTATCGTTGATGTTATATGCACGAGTAGAACACAAGTGAGTTGTGGGCGATACAAGTCATCTTGCTTACCAAAGATGTCATACTTTGGTTGGCGGTATTGTTGGATGAAGCGGCCGGACCGACATTACGCGACGCTTACGCGAGATCGGTTCTACCGATGTGCTTTGCACACAATGGTGGCGGTGTCGGTTTCTCCAACTTTAGTTGAACCGAGTGTGGCTACGCCCGGTCCTTGCGAAGGTTAAAACAGCACTAACTTGACGAACTATCGTTGTGGTTTTGATGCGTAGGTAAGAACGGTTCTTGCTCAGCCCATAGCAGCCACGCAAAATTTGCAACAACAAAGTAGAGGACGTCTAACTTGTTTTTGCAAGGCATGTTGTGATGTGATATGGTCAAAACGTGATAAGATATAAGTTGTTGTATGAGATGATCATGTTTTGTTGAAGTTATCGGCAACTGGCAGAAGCCCTATGGATGTCTCTTTGTTGCATAAGATGCAAGTGCCAATTAATTGCTTTACTTTATCGCTATGCGATAGCAATAGTTGCAAGAGCAATAGTTGGCGAGACAACCATGTGATGACACATTGATATGGATCAAGATGATGAAGATCATGGTGTCGTGCGCAGAACGATAGAGATCATGATGATACTTTGGAGATGGAGATCAAAGGCGCAAGATGATCATGGCCATATCATGTCACATATTTTGATTGCATATGATGTTTATCTCATATACATCTTATCTTGCTTTGATTGACGGTAGCATTTTAAGATGATCTCTCACTAAATTATCAAGAAGTGTTCTCCCGAGTATGCACCGTTGCCAAAGTTCGTCGTGCCCGGACACCACGTGATGATCGGGTGTGATAAGCTCTCGTCCATCTACAACGGTGCAAGCCAGTTTTGCACACGCGAATACTCGAGTTAAACTTGATGAGCCTAGCATATGCAGATATGGCCTCGAGCACGGAGACCGAAAGGTCGGCGTGAATCATATAGTAGAGATGATCAACATAGTGATGTTCACCATAGAAAACTACTCCATCTCACGTGATGATCGGTTATGGTTTAGTTGATTTGGATCACGTGATCACTTAGATGACTAGAGAGATGTCTGCCTAAGTGGGAGTTCTTAAGTAATATGATTAATTGAACTTAAATTTATCATGAACTTAGTCCCGGTAGTATTTTGCAAATTATGTTGTAAGATCAATAGCTTGCGTTGTTGCTTTCATATGTTTATTTTGATATGTTCCTAGAAAATTGTGTTGAAAAATGTTAGTAGCAATGATGTGGATTGGATTCAGCGATCCGAGGTTTATCCTCATTCTTTGCCTGAAGAATTATGTCCTTAATGCACCGCTAGGTGACAAACCTATTGCGAGAGCGGATCTGACGTTATGAAAGTTTGGCTAGCTCAATATGATGACTACTTGATAGTTTTGTGCACCATGCTTTATGGCTTAGAATCGGGACTTCAAAGATGTTTTGAACATCATGGACCATATGAGATGTTCCAGAATTGAAGTTAATATTTCAAGCAAATACCCAAGTTGAGAGATATGAAGTCTCCAACAAGTTCTATAGCTAAAAGATGGAGGAGAATCACTCAACTAGTGAGCATGTGCTCAGATTATGCAGGTACTACAATCGCTTGAATCAAGTGGGAGTTAATCTTCCGAGATAAGATAGTGATTGATGAATTCTCTAGTCACCATCACCAAGTTAGTAGAACTTCGTGATGAACTATAGTATGCAAGGGATGATGAAAATGATTCCCGAGTTTTCATGATGATGAAATCAATGAAGGTAGAAATCAAGAAAGAACATCAAGTGTTGATGGTTAACAAGACCACTAGTTTCAAGAAAAGGGCAAAGGGATAGAAGGGAACTTCAAGAAGAACGGCAAGCAAGTTGTCGCTCAAGTGAAGAAGCCCGAGTCCGGACCTAAGCACGAGACTAAGTGCTTCTACCGCAAAGGGACTGGTCATTGAAGCGAACTACCCCAAGTATTTGGCGGATAAGAAGGATGGCAAAGTGAACAAAGGTATATTTGATATACATGTTATTGATGTGTACTTTACTAGTGTTTATAGCAACCCCTCGGTATTTGGTACTGGTTCGGTTGCTAAGAGTAGTAACTCAAAGCGGAGTTGCGTAATAAATGAAATGAGTTAAGGGTAAAGTGACGATGTGTGTTGAAAGTAGTTTCAAGATTGATATGATCATCATCGCACACTCCCTATACTTTCGGGATTAGTGTTGAACCTAAATAAATGTTATTTGGTGTTTGCGTTGAGCATGAATATGATTTGATCGTGTTTATTGCAATACGATTATTCATTTAAGTAAGAGAATAAACTGTTGTTCAGTTTACATGAATAAAACCTTATATGGTTACACACCCAATGAAAATGGTTCATTGGATCTCGATCGTAGTGATACACATATTCATAATATTGAAACCAAAAGACGAAAAGTTAATAATGATAGTGCAACTTATTCGTGGCACTGCCGTTTAGGTCATATTGGTGTAAAGCGCATGAAGAAACTCCATGCTGATGGGATTTTGGAATCACTTGGTTATGAATCACTTCATGCTTGCGAACCATGCCTCATGGGCAAGATGACTAAGACTCCGTTCTCCGGAACAGTGGAGCGAGCAACTGACTTATTGGAAATAATACATAGTGATGTATGCGATCCGATGAGTGTTAAGGCTCGTGGCGGGTATCGTTATTTTCTGACCTTCACAGATGATTTGAGCAGATATGGGTATATCTACTTGATGAAACATAAGTCTGAAACATTTGAAAAGTTCAAAGAATTTCAGAGTGAAGTGGAAAATCATCGTGACAAGAAAATAAGGTTTCTACGATCTGATCGCGGAGACAAATATTTGAGTTACGAGTTTGGTCTTCAATTAAAACAACGTGGAATAGTTTCACAAATTGATGCCACCTGGAACACCACATCATAATGGTGTGTCCGAACGTCATAACCGTACTTTATTGGATATAGTACAATCTATGATGTTTCTTACCGATCTACCAATATCGTTTTGGGATCATGCATTAGAGACAGCTGCATTCACGTTAAATAGGGCACCATCTAAATCCGTTGAGACGAGACTATATGAACTGTGGTTTAGCAAGAAACCAAAGTTGTCGTTTCTTAAAGTTTGGGGCTGTGATGCTTATGTGAAAAAGTTTCATCCTGATAAGCTCAAACCCAAATCGGAGAGGTGCGTCTTCATAGAATACCCAAAGGAAATTGTTGGGTACACCTTCTATCACAGATCTGAAGGCAAAACATTCGTTGCTAATAATGGATCCTTTCTAGAGAAGGAGTTTCTCTCAAAAGAAGTGAGTGGGAGGAAAGTAGAACTTGATGAGGTAACTGTACCTGTTCCCTTATTGGAAAGTAGTTCATCACAGAAATCTGTTCTTGTGACTACTATACCAATTAGTGAGGAAGCTAATGATGATGATCATGTAACTTCAGATCAAGTTACTACCGAACCTCGTAGGTAAAACAAAGTGAGATCCGCACCAGAGTGGTACGGTAATCCTATTCTGGAGGTCGTGTTACTTGGCCATGACAAACCTACGAACTATGAGGAAGCGATGATGAGCCCAGATTCCGCGAAATGGCTTGAGGCCATGAAATCTGAGATGAGATCCATGTATGAGAACAAAGTGTGGACTTTGGTGGAGTTGCCCGATGATCGGCAAGCCATAGAAAATAAATGGATCTTCAAGAGGAAGACAGACGCCGATAGTAGTGTTACTATCTACAAAGCTAGACTTGTCGAAAAGGTTTTGACAAAGTTCAAGATGTTGAATACAATGAGATTTTCTCACTCGTATCGATGCTTAAAAGTCTGTCGAATCATGTTAGCAATTGCCACATTTTTGAAATCGGCAAAAGGATGTCAAAACTGCATTTCTTAATGGATTTATTAAAGAAGAGTTGTATATGATGCAACCGAAGGTTTTGTCAATCCTAAAGGTGCTAACAAAATGTGGAAGCTCAGCGATCCATCTATGGACCGTGCAAGCATCTCGGAGTTGGAATATACGCTTTGATAAGTTGATCAAAGCATATAGTTTATACTGAGACTTGCAAAGAAGCCTGTATTTACTAGAAAGTGAGTGGGAGCACTTCGATAAGTATATGTGAATGACATATTGTAGATCGGAAATAATGTAGAATTATTCTCAAAGCATAAAGGAGTGTTTGAAAGGAGTTTTTCAAAGAAAGACCTCGGTGAAGCTTCTTACATATTGAGCATCAAGATCTATAGAGATAGATCAAGACGCTTGATAAGTTTTTCAATGAGTACATACCTTGACAAGATTTTGAAGTAGTTCAAAATGGAGCAGTCAAAGAAAGAGTTCTTGCACGTGTTACAAGGTGTGAAATTGAGTAAGACTTTAAACCCGACCACGGCAGAAGATAGAAAGAGAATGAAAGTCATTCCCTATGCCTTGGCCATAGGTTCTATAAAGTATGCCATGCTATGTACCAGATCTATTGTATACCCTACACGGAGTTTGGCAAGGAGTACAATAGTGATCTAGGAGTAGATCATCGACAATGGTCAAAATTATCCTTAGTGGAATAAGGATATGTTTCTCGATTATGGAAGTGACAAAAGGTTAAATCGTAAAGGGTTACGTCGATGCAAGTTTTGACACCGATCTGGATGACTCTAAGTCTCGATCTAGATACATATTGAAAGTGGGAGCAATTAGCTAGATTAGCTCCGTGTAGAGCATTGTAGACATAGAAAATTGCAAAATACATAACGGATCTGAATGTGAAAGACTCGTTGACTAAGATTCTCTCACAAGCAAAACATGATCACACCTTAGTACTCTTTGGGTGTTAATCACATAGCGATGTGAACTAAATTACTGAATCTAGTAAACCCTTTGGGTGTTGGTCACATGACGATGTGAACTATGAGTGTTAATCACATGATGATGTGAACTATCGATGTTAATCACATTGTGATGTGATCTAGATTATTGACTCTAGTGCAAGTGGGAGACTGAAGGAAATATGCCCTAGAGGCAATAATAAAGTTATTATTTATTTCCTTATATCATGATAAATGTTTATTATTCATGCTAGAATTGTATTAACCGGAAACATAATACATGTGTGAATATATAGACAAACAGAGTGTCACTAGTATGCCTCTACTTGACTAGCTCGTTAATCAAACATGATTATATTTCCTAACCATGGACAAATAGTTGTTATTTGATTAACGGGATCACATCATTAGTTGAATGATCTGATTGACATGACCCATTCCATTAGCTTAGCACTTGATCGTTTAGTATGTTGCTATTGCTTTCTTCATGACTTATACATGTTCTTGTAACTATGAGATTATGCAACTCCCGTTTACCGGAGGAACACTTTGGTGCTACCAAACGTCCACAACGAATCGGGTGATTATAAAGGAGTACTACAGGTGTCTCCAAAGGTACATATTGGGTTGGCGTATTTCGAGATTAGGTTTTGTCACTCCGATTGTCGGAGAGGTATCTCTGGGCCCTCTCGGTAATGCACATCACTATAAGCCTTGCAAGCAATGTAGCTAATGAGTTAGTTACGGAATGATGCATTACTGAACGAGTAAAGAGACTTGCCGATGCGAGATTGAACTAGGTATTGGATACCGACGATCGAATCTCGGGCAAGTAACATCTTGATGACAAAGGAACAACGTATGTTGTTATGCGGTCTGACCGATAAAGATCTTCGTAGAATATGTAGGAACCAATATGGGCATCCGGTCCCGCTATTGGTTATTGAGCGGAGACGTGTCTCGGTCATGTCTACATTGTTCTCGAACCGTAGGGTCCGCACGCTTAAGGTTTCGTTGACGCTTTTATTATGAGTTTATGAGTTTTGATGTACGAAGGAGTTCGGAGTCCGGATGAGATCGGGGACATGACGAGGAGTCTCGAAATGGTCGAGACATAAAGATCGATATATTTGACGACTATATTCGAGTTCGGAAAGGTTCCGAGTGATTCGGTATTTATCGAGTACTGGGAGAGTTACGGAATTGTCGGGGAGAAGTATTGGGCCTTATTGGGCCATACGGGAAAGAGAGAGGGCTGCCTAGGGTAGGCCGCGCGCCCCCCCAAGGCCTAGTCCGAATTGGACTAGGGGGAGGGGCCGCACCCCCTCCTTCCTTCCCTTCTCCCTCCCTCTTCCTTGTCTCCTACTCCTAATACTTGGAAGGATTCCTAGTTGGACTAGGAAAGGGGGAATCCTACTCCCGGTGGGAGTAGGACTCCCCTAGGGCGCGCCATAGAGAGGCCGCCCTCCTCCTCCACTCCTTTATATCACAGGGCAGGGGGCACCCCATAGACACACAAGTTGATCTTCGTGATCGTTCCTTAGCCGTGTGCGATGCCCCCCTCCTCGATATTACACCTCGGTCATATTGTAGCGGTGCTTAGGTGAAGCCCTGCGACGGTTGAACATCAAGATCGTCACCACGCCGTCGTCTTGTGGAACTCCTCCCAAGCTTTCTTTGGATTGGAGCCCGGTGCGTCATCGAGCTGTCGTGTGTCAAGAACTCGGAGGTGCCGAGTAACGGTGCTTGGATCGGTTGGACCGGAAGGCGTCGACTACTTCCTCTACGTTGCGTCAACGCTTCGCTTCGGTCTACGAGGGTACGTAGACAACACTCTCTCCTCTCGTTGCTATGCATCACCATGATCTTGCGTGTGCGTAGGAAATTTTTTGAAATTACTACGTTCCCCAACATACCTCAGGCCGGGCCGGGCCAAAAAAAGCCCGATGCTGAAAAACCAGGCGCAAGCCCGGCCCAACCCGACGATCGGGCCTACTAAATCAGGCCCGAGCCCGACCCAAGCCCAAAAAAGCCCGACACGACCCGGTCGGCCCGGCCTGAGTACGGCTAAAATCATGTTTTGCACAAGCCTGAGCCCGGCCCGATCTACCCGTCGGGCTTGATTTTCAGGCCCAAGCCTGGCCCGAAGGCACGCTCGGCTCAGCCCGGCCCGGGATTTTCGGGACGGGTCGAGTCGGGCCGTCCGGGCCGGGCTGTCCATGGTCAGGTATACTTGTACTCCCTCCTTCCCAAAATATAAGGCGTGGTTGACTTTGCACGGTCTTTGATGCATGAATTTAACCACTAATATATATCAAAGTACATGGATTGGACATGTATAAATGACATCGTCATATTTTGTATTGCAGAACAATTTTATTTCATATGTCTGTATACTATATGTTAAAATCATAGTCAAAGTTGTGCAACAAAGGCAGAAAAGTCAACCAACTCCTTATATTTTGGGAAGGAGGCAGTATTGTACATGGCCTAATGCAGTCTGGACACTCGAGTAAATATTAGAATCGACTATTTTTGTTTTTGGTGTTAAGAGCGATAACACGGCTACTTTGGATGAGATAAAACCAATTACCTCAAAGCTCGTGGTTGTGTGCATTTCCTTTCAAAGCATGTGGTTCATTGTGCAAGTCTAGTGCTATATACATCGTCGTATGTAGTTCATATTATGCCATATGAAATTATCAGTGAACTTTAGACGAATTGTATTTTGCGTGAAAGTGAAAGATAAGCATTTATTTGAATCTTGCTGGTATGGTATGTTGCTCCCGCACATAAAAAAGTACCATTCATTGCTGATCCGATATCACGCCCGAGAAGGGATCATCACTATCTTCGTCAGACAATATTGTTGGAACCTAGCTATGAAGAGGGTGAAATAAAATAAAGTAAAACATATCACAGTACATGATTTTGGTACCGATGTACACTTTGATACATCAACTTGCGATAGCAACATCGAAGGACCATAACTTCGAACTAGCTATTAGTTTAGTCCAAATTAGTCTACACGATGAAAAGAGTACACGTAGGAACTAACATGGGCACATAGATATTTTCTATGGATGATGTGCAAAGCTTTCTATTATTTCATTTTTAGCCCATTCCACATTTTATTCACATATGCACCCAAATTCTCCTTTCCAATTCCTAGCTAGCTTATATCTCATCCTTGATATGTAGTTAGCAACATCACCATCCATACTCCTTGTAGACAATGTGTGTGCATAGCTTGTTGTCGCTTCATTTATCGCTTTCTCTCCATTCCCTCTCCTTCCTCCCGCCCCATCTCCATTTCTCTCTAATGCACTTCACCTAGTGGCTGAGAGAAGAAGGAAAGGTTGACTCACATGTTGCTGGTGAATTTGCACTTCACGTGTAGGTGGAGGGTTGTCGGGGCGTACACCTCGAATACAGAGGACAAATTTTTAAAAGATTTATACATATGAGTGGTACGTAAACTCGATCAAATTTCGAGGTTTTTCATTGATTGTGTCTTCGTGAGTTAGATACATGGAACTTTCTCTTAGTTTGGTGGAAGAATCCTACGCAATTAACTCCTTAACCACCCATTTTCTTTGGAACTTTTTCTCTAAAAGAAATTTGCTCTGGCAATTGTGTGCCCCATTTTAAGTGTTCACTAAATAACTGCTTGACATGTAGTCAAAGTTGAATTCGAACCTTCAAGGGCAGCCTTATTCGCATTGTGCCTCCGCTCTAGAGTTCTCATTCATACTCTTCATAAACCGCATCATGTTCGCAGTGTCATGCGTTATGAGATCTTCTCTTACTTCCATAGTTGAGGAGAAGACCAGAAGAACAACTAATTAGCTCATTCTATTTTTTATCTCTCGATGCATGTTCTTCTTCTCCTTTGTTTTCACCATCTTTAGTTATGGGTTTACGTTGTTTGCTTATGCAATGACACGTTATAAAAGGTGTTGTGTGCACACCTTTGTAAAGAACCCTATGGTACTATGGAAACCTAGAGTGACTTAAAATGTTTTTATTACTTCACAAAAATGGATAGACAACTCATAATTTCACATCTTTTCTTTCATATTTATAAATGTTGGAGTTGCTGGTGAATTCACATTCCTACGTGTAAAGGTTGAAGTTGATGCCGAGTTCATATGTGGCACCGACAAACTTCACAAATATACAAATACACCTCTAACCACATGTGAGATTAGCAATATTGTCAAATCCTACTATAGCTACCACCATCAACCACTAGCTTTGTTGCTTAGATGCTACCACATTTTGTTTTCCGTCACATCTTTCACCAAGAGGTTAGATTCAACAACTTTTACTATGAAAATAAAACCTACTTTGTTAATTTGCACAACATAGCTTGTTGGCTACTCCCAAGTCTTTATGCACATGATCCCTTCATGTTTCACAATTCAACGTTGGCCATCAATGTCATTAATAATGCACAAGTACCATGTGACAAAAAATATATCTTTGTAAACTATCTATAACGCAAACTCAAAGGTATAATTTCTATGGCACATAAACCTAGTATGTTGGTCAAACTACCAATCAAACTAAAGCCTCAAAATGCATGTGCTCCACTTAGAACTGAGGTGGAGAGAGTCGATTTTTCGAACACATCATTGATGTAAGCAATCAGACTTATCATTTCCTATCCTCTTGTGATTTGACATGATAAAGAAAAATTAATTGCTTCTCCGTGTAGCTGCACGATTTGGCGTAGATAAGTGCACAACCTCCCAGCTACACAATCAAGACGAAATTGAGATCTCGTCAATAGGCACAATTAAGGAGTTCACAAGAGGTGGCATATGTCAATAGTATGATGGTTTGCATGGGGTAGACCTATGTATCCTTGTGCATTTAATTTCACTTTGCAGGTTTTTTTAAAACTATAACTTTTGATATAAAAATCTGAATCTAGATCCGCTTTCACCTTTAAGTATCTCTCGACAAGCTCTTCAAAACCAGATCTCATTTGTATATGCTTTGACAATTTTTAAAAAGAAGCAACATTGGTGCTATAGGAGGCACCTTTTAGTCTTGCATATAACAACTTCATATCAAGTCCCTACCATGACTTTTTAATTAGCCCAATGTCATTCTATGCTGCCTACTATGAACACCAAGTTGCCTGATGTTATCTTAAATTCGCTACCATGACCTTCAAATTGCCTAACATCCTCCTAAGTTGCCTAAGATGACAGTTGAGTATCCCAAATTATGCTGCGTTGTTCAATAATATTTTTCGGTGTCATAGACAACTTAAAAATTAGGACATACTACTTCATAATGATGTAAAACAACTTAGTTTCTGAGTTAGGTAACTTAGAAATCAAGGTACACAACTTTCACAGTGTCGTAGGCAACTAATTAGCAATGACATACAACTGAGCATTACAGATAAACAACTTTGTGAACTATAATTAACTTTGTTTTCGAGGTGGCAACTTTCACAACACTGCAACAACTAATTAGTAGTAGAATGCAACTTAACATCAATGGCAAGCAACTTCCAACATAATGGTGGTAGTAGGGAACTTTAGAGGTGATGTTAGGCAACTTGATAGACATGGTAGCCACTTAGGGGTGCATTTGGTTCATAGGCAATCATGGTAGATAATTTTAGAGGCGATGTTGCGCACCTTGACAATCATCGTATCCAACTTAGGAGAGCATTGGGTTGATAGGTAGTCATAGTAGGCAGTCTACCAACAAAGATGTTTCATGTAGCATCAAAGTTATCCCCATAGCACCAAAGTTGTTTGTGAAAATAGTACAAACCTACCCATATGAGTTATAGTTTTGAAAATCTCATCAAGAGAAAGCTAATGGTGAAAACATATATGAATTTCGACGCACCATTCAAAAGTTGTGGCTTGTATTTTCTAAAAATGACAAAACACAAATAAATGCATGTGGCTAGAGGGGAAATGTTCTGTTGGGGCACCACGCAAGACAGATGGAAACCAATATTTCCTTTTTAGGTCAAAGCCAACAAGTGTGGAACATGATTTTTTTCCTTTTAGGTGTACAAGCCGCTAGTCAACAAACATGCGGTGGCTAGTTGTGGCCTAAAAACATACATTTGTTCAGTTTTCTACATACCATGCAAGTATAGATTGCCACAACTATAAACATGTGATTCTCTTAACGTGGCAAAAATAATCTTATACTATAGAGATTTTTTTTCTCAAAAGAACATGCAATTTTGAAAACTACCCCTCCCTCCATAGAAAACTTCAGATATTGCAAACCAAAAACTATGCCCTAAATACGTGGTAGTGATAAACATGTGATTATCATTCCCCTGAGCAAACGATTGGGACCTATTGTTTTCTAGCACAAATGACATAACCTTCGGTGCAAACGATACGCATTTTATTGTTGGTACTACTGCTGATAATATTTAAATCATTATGTCCAGTAACAACATGGTCGTAGTTCATGGAAAATCCCTATTGTAGCATTATATATTATTACTAAAAAAGTTATTGATGTAACAACCAGGCTTGATGTTTTGCTCCTGCCAAAGTAATGCTCCACATACAGGATTCATACAAGGTCTTTACTGTTGATTAGACGCATCAGGTTGTCGTTGATTTCAGTTGAGGAAGTTGGGGCCTCCCCTGAAATTTAGGAGGGGAGAGGTTCAGTACACATGAAAAGGCATGTAAAACTTCCATAATTGACAGTAAGTCTAGCCTTTTTATCCTGTTATGATAGGAGACGATAAAGCAAATACATCTCTTCGGGCTTTTACTGACAAATGCTCAAGTAGAGATTGCCATGAGTATGAAAATGTGATTCTCTCAACACGATAAATTCATTTCACAACTATAGTCATTTATTTTGTTTGTCCTCAAATGCACTTACAAGTTCAAATAAAAAACACATCTGTTGCGAATAAGAAAATATGCCTTAAAAGCATCTTTTGCATCTCCCTGGCGCTAATACATTTCTTGTATTGAAGAAATTGAACGAAAACACGCATGTGGAAGCTCCCCTTTTCCCCAAAAATTATTGGCAATCACCAAAAAAATATCATAACTTAGAAAAGTTGCACCCCTAAATAATTTCACCGTGCTGGTGCCAAAGCCAACCATGTTTTTTCTCTCGACCCTACCATCATCGGAGGTGTCGCCTCACTGCATTCGGAATGGATTTGTCGCACCTAAGCTCCTCCTCTGTGTTTTTTGGCTATTGCGGCCCACCGTCGTTGTCAACCCCCTTCCCCTCGCACTCGAGCACACCTGCTTGTCAGTGTTCCCATGCCGCTTGGACCTGAGCTCAAGTGACGTTGTTGTAGTCATCACCTACAACAAGCTCGTTGTGTCGCTTGGCCCCGAGCTCCACCGCATGCTCAAGCCACCTCCCCATCAGAGAAATATGCTGGCAAGAGAGCTCGTAAAAGAAGAGGGAGGTGAATAAAAATAAATTGTGCCACTAACATGTGGGCTCGATATGTCTTACGTATATTGGGAATATGTTTATTGCGAGCTAAGAGCAACTCCAACGCACGACACATGTTCGGATGTGTCTATGTACAACAGGAGGGGAGACGGCCATACAACCATAGGCACCAAATGTCCACCGCTGGTCCGGCCTCCTCCATTTGACGTGAATATCTAGTTCAATAGAAATTTAGTATACATTTAAATAGTTACAAACATATGCAATCACAACCAAACACACTAGATGTTTAATAAGATTTTACATGCAACTGATCAAAAAAGCCCCCAACATGGTTGTTCGTGCTACATATTTCACTCTTCGGCCGGCTTGTCACCCTTTATCTGCCCGAAGCGCTTCAGTAGGCTAGAAACGTGATACACCTCAAACATATTTATAATTTTTGATTGTTTCATGTCATGTTTATATCATTTTGGCATAATTTTATCATTTTTCTGGACTAACTTATTAACGCCTCAATGTCCATTATAAGTTGTTGTTTTCAGCATGTTTTTGACTTTCAAGAAAATCAATTTTACGGAGCTCCAAAAATCCTGAAAAAAAATCCTAAAATTATTTTGCATCGGGAAGCTTTCGAGAGTCACCGACCTAGGAAACGGGGTGGCCATAACCCCCACCCCACGCGCCCTCACCATGTGGCCAGGGGCGGGTTGATGGGGAACGAATCATGAAAATCAAAAAAAATTCTACAAAACACCCAAGATCTAATCTAGCAGATGTATAGCAACGAGAGGGGAGTGGTGTCTACATACCCTTGTAGACCGAAAGCGTTAACGATCTAGAGATCATGGTTGGCGGAGTCGTACTTGCGTCGAGATCCAATCCGATCCAAGTACCGCACGTGTGGCACCTTCGAGTTTAGCACACGTACCGCTCAGCGATGTCCACTCCTTCTTGATCCGGCAAGGGAGGGAGAGGAGGTAGATGAGATCTGAACCAACACGACGGCGTGGTGGTGGCAGCGGAACTCTGGTAGGACTTTGCCAAGCGCGTACTGGTGGAGAGGTGGGAGAAGTTGAGAGCGACGGAGGGCAAGGGTGGAGGCGTCACTATAAAAAAAATACACTTCCCTGATAATACGTGTTTGTCACAGTAGGTCACGTTTTCTGTCATGCATGTACATCCATATAGATTTTATGACAGAATCAAGATAGTCATACATGTGATGTCGTAGAAGTGTTCCATGACATTACCAAAATTATCATGACGGAAGTGTTCACTTCCATGACGATAAATCACGCGTAATAGAAGTGCTTTCCTCAAGGGTGACCCTCATGTGGCATCCACCGTAACGGCTCGCCGTTAAGCTATCGGGTCCGGTTTTGGATCCTATAACCCGTTAATAGCCCCGACCAATGGGGATTTTCCACATGTAAAATCATCATTGGCTGGAGGAAACACGTGTCGGCTCACCGTTGGGACAGATGTCATCCATTCATTGGACCAAAGGCGCCTATGATACGTCGACACGTGGCACGGCCCAACAGAGGCCCATTCCTGTGAAAAGGCCGGCCCGTTTGACTTGGTCAAAAGGTGGCATGCCGGCCCACGGAAAGCCTGTTAACGGCCTGTTTGCATATAGCCCATTCACAGCCCGCTAACCCAGGGCCCATTACAACCGATCTGAATTAGGCCCAGTAGCATCATCTGGGCCATCCAGTATGATTCCAGCCCGTTTTAACTTCCGGCCCATGTATGACCCATGACGTCTTTCAGCCCATATGAGGCCCTTTGTAACTCTTGGCCCATTAATGGCCCGTGGTGAAACTGGCCCGTAATGAATAGTGTATCACTTTATACCCATTTACGGCCCATTATTCCATTGGGCCGTTTCCAGCCCATGTTATGTTTCGGCCTTCTAAGGGCCCATTTATTCTTGGGCACATTACCAGCATTCAGTTACTTACGGCCCATTACTGTAATTTTCTGTTTGTGGGCCAAATTCACCCCGTGGTTACAGTCGGCCCATTTGTGGCCTGTTAATATGTTGGGCCGTTTTCATACCGTCATCAAATACGGCCGATTAACAACGACCCGTTATGGTCGGCCCATGAACGGATGATTCCAACTCTAGCCCGTTTACGGCCATAATGTGATCTGTTATTGGCTCATGTTTGGTCAATCGATCATACGGGTCGTAGAAGGCCCATTGATGATACGGCCCGTAGAAGGCCCATTGTGTCTACGGCCCGTAGAAGGCCCATTGTTTCTGCGGCCCGTAGAAGGCACATTGTTTCTACGGCCCGTAGGAGGCTTAGTGTCACTACAGTAAATATGTAGCCCATGGTTATTGTGGCCTAGTTTTAAAAAATAGGTTATTGTGGCCCCTAGCAAACCGCGGAAAAAGAACTGCACTGGCTACAAGCAAACAAATAAACAAGACAACAAGGAAATAAATAAGCAAGCAACTTACGCTAGGCTATCATGGCTATTACACATATTACACCCACTGGGCATCAAAGTTCGCCACTAGTGCAAATATAGGGAACAAAGCAGCATATCATATACACTGGTTGTCAAAGTTGGCGACTAGTGCGAATAAACGTCGCAGCAAAACAAGTAGAGAACTAAAACCACTTCAGAAGATCTCAAGAAACAATATCCTGGGTACCCATAATGCTGGCAAGATGCTTAGCAAGCTTATTAACTTTCTCTTGTTTGGCGCTTAAATCCTCCAGTAACTTGTCATTGCACCGAAAGTATGCATCTGAATTTTGCACGGACTTCCTCGGTCCTTGACTTCTGTCATGACATTTGGTCGATGTCTTTCAACTTGAAGTTGAGACTCAAGAAGACGAACCGATCCAGCAATGAAGTTCAAGAGCTTGTGCCAATGTAGTGGCGATGAATTCGAACACTACATCAAGACATGACTTTGGGGTTCTCTCACTATCATTAAGATAGTTTTTATCAGCTTTCTTGGAGACCAACATGGATGTCTCACTATCTTGAACCTTGTCTGCATTACTTCCTTTACCATTGTATAACGTGGTACTGTTCTCCAATATTTTGTCCACATTCTAAAAGAGAAACAAGCAGACACATCACATGTTTACCATGTTGTATATGAAACTCATTTTGGTAAATCAGTTCAGTAGTAAAGTGGACAGGATAACATCATGAAACAAACATATATCTATGTACCATGGTCACTTTATGGTCTATATCATTCTAGTTTTTGTTGCCAAATCAAGATAGAGACACAGTTCAAATAATATTTGTTCAAGACAAAGCAGAATAGATAGAATATAAGTGTGGAAAACTATAGAGCAACAACACTTGTAATGCGCATGACATGAGAACATAACTGTTTATTCAATTGAAACTAAAATCAACATAGAGCAAGTTACAACAGCAAACCAGTTAAAGAAACAGGTTTAAAACATACCTGTTGCGCCATTGGAGTTTTAATTCCATCCTTCAAATTTGAAAATAGTTGGTATGAGTAAATACAGTGATGCAAGAGCAAAGGAGTATGAACCTTCACGAGGCCCCTCAGGCTCCTCTCGGAGGGGCGAGTGGGCACGACTGGTGTGAGGGTGAGCGTCTTGGGGCGTCCGCGCAGCTGGCATGACGCGGAAAGGTGTCGTGCCTTCACAGGCGGCGTCGAGTAGCTCGGCGAATGCGGGAGAGTAGGGCGTCACGACAGCCTCGGCCAGCCTGCAGCGCAGCAACTCACGGGCCACGATGAGCGCGGCTCGCGCATTCGCCTACTCCGGGTGAGTACGCGGGTACATCGCTGCAACATAGCTGGAGGATCTTGCCGCCGCTCGGTTGCAGCGCTGAGTGGGAGGGTATGGAAGCGACCCATGGCGCCGGCGACTGCTGTCGTCGGCGCCCATCCCTTTCCAGCAAGCAGAGGTGATGACGAACTTCGTCGTGGGGCAGGGTCGCCTGGGTGACAAGGGCAGCCCATTGCTCGCTGCCAACTCGTGGAAATTCCGCCATAGGGACCGCTTTATCAGGGGCGAAGCAAACGATGGAAGAGAAGCTTCGACATGCCCCTACTTGGTGCACCAAATGTCAGATTCCGGGCTCCCGCAGACCCAAGAAAGGCTCGAACTCTGGGGCGTGTGCGAAGAACTCAACCTCTCAAGCCTCCCGATCCGCTGCTCTCACGACTTAGCTCGATGAACACGACAAAGAAAGACACAACAGTTTACCAAGGTTCGGGCCACCTTGCGGTGTAATACCCTACTCCTGCTTTGTGGTGGATTGGCCTCGCGATGGGCTGAGGATGAACTAGTACAAGTAGAAGAACGGCCTCAGGAGGCATGTTCTTTTGATGAGCTCTTGGTGGTTCTATGAGATGATCACCTGGTGAGTTGATTGAACGACCGACCCTCTCTACGGTGGTGGCTAGGCACTATATATAGTGGCCTTGGTCCTCTTCCTCCAAAACTTAGGCGGGAAGTGTCGGATTTAGGGTTCCGGCAAAACCCTTGAGGTTCGAACAATGGGGCGCGCACGAAGATTTCCCCCTACTGAATCACGCTCTCAGCCTCGCCGCGATCTCTAAGCTAGCTCGATGAACTCACAACACAAGAGACACAAGATTTATACAGGTTCGGGCCACCGTTGTGGTGTAATACCCTACTCTTGTGTGGTGGTGGTGGATTGCCTCTTGGGCTGATGATGAACAATACAAGGGAAGAATAGCCTCCTGAGGAGAGGTGTTCTTGTGCTTGGCAAACTTGTGCGGATGAGGATGATCTAGATGTGATCCGTCCCCTTATACTATGGTGGCTAGTCCTATTTATAGAGGCCCTGGTCCACTCCCCAAATATTGAGCGGGAAGGGATCCAACAACGACCGATTTGAAAGGGGACAACTAGTACAAGCTATCCTAACTAAAGGTGGTCTTTGCCTGTCAAAGGCGCTGGTGGTGATGATACGTCTCCAACGTATCTATAATTTTTGATTGTTCCATGCTATTATATTACCCCTTTTGGATGTTTATGGGCTTTATTTTACACATTTATATCATTTTTAGGACTAACCTACTAACCGGAGGCCCAACCCGTATTGCTGTTTTTTTTGCCTATTTCAGTATTTTGAAGAAAAGGAATATCAAACGGAGTCCAAACGGAATGAAACCTTCGGGAGCGTGATTTTTGGAACGAACGTGATCCAGAGGACTTGGAGTGCAAGTCAAGAAGCATCCGAGGACTCCACGAGATAGGAGGGCGCCCCCCCCCCCCTATAGGGCGCGCCCCTGTCTCGTGGACCCCTTGGGCGTCCACCGACGTACTTCTTCCTCCTATATAAGCCTACGTACCTCGAAAACATCCAGGGAGCCAATGAAACACAATTTGCACCGCCATAACCTTCTGTATCCGCGAGATCCCATCTTGGAGCCTTCACCGGCGCTCCGCCGGAGGGGGAATCGACCACGGAGGGCTTCTACATCAACATCCTTGCCCCTCCGATGAGTTGTGAGTAGTTTACCACAGACCTTCGGGTCCATAGTTATTAGCTAGATGGCTTCTTCTCTCTTTTTGGATCTCAATACAATGTTCTCCCCCTCTCTTGTGGAGATCTATTCGATGCAAACTCTCTTTGCGGTGTGTTTGTCGAGATCCGATGAATTGTGGGTTTATGATCAAGTTTATCTATGAGAAATATTTGAATCTTCTCTGAATTCTTTTATGTATGATTGAGTTATGTTTGCAAGTCTCTTCGAATTATCAGTTTGGTTTGGCCTACTAGATTGATCTTTTTGGCCATGGGAGAAGTGCTTAGCTTTGGGTTCAATCTTCCGGTGTCCTTACCCAGTGACAAAAAGGGTTGCAAGACACGTATTGTATTGTTGCCATCGAGGATAACAAGATGGGGTTTATATCATATTGCTTGAGTTTATCCCTCTACATCATGTCATCTTGCTTAATGCGTTACTCTGTTCTTATGAACTTAATACTCTGGATGCAGGCAGGAGTCGGTCGATGTGTGGAGTAATAGTAGTAGATGCAGGCAGGAGTCGGTCTACTTGTTGCGGACGTGATGCCTATATACATGATCATGCCTAGATAATCTCATAATTATTCGCTTTTCTATCAATTGCTCGACAGTAATTTGTTCACCCACCGTAATACTTATGCTATCTTGAGAGAAGCCTCTAGTGAAACCTATGGCCCCGGGGTCTATCTCTTATCATATTTGCTTCCAATCTACTTTTATTTGCATCTTTACTTTTTGCATCTATATTATAAAATACCAAAAATATATTTATCTTATCTTACTATCTTTATTAGATCTCACTTTTGCAAGTGGCCGTGAAGGGATTGACAACCCCTTTATTGTGTTGGTTGTGAGTTCTTTGTGTGTTTGTGTAGGTGCGTGGGACTTTTGAGGAGCCTCCTACTGGATTGATACCTTGGTTCTCAAAAACTGAGGGAAATACTTACGCTACTATTGCTGCATCACCCTTTCCTCTTCAAGGAAAACCAATGCAAGCTCAAGACATAGCAAGAAGGATTTACGCACCGTTGTCGGGAGGTCTTCGCTCAAGTCAAGACATACCAAGTACCCATCACAAACCCATCTCCCTCGCATTTACATTATTTGCCATTTGCCTCTCGTTTTCCTCTCCCCCACTTCACCCTTGCCATTTTATTCATCCCCTCTTTCCCAATCTCTTCTCTCTTTTGCTTTCCCTTTCGTTTGCTCGTTTGGTTGGAATAGATGCTTATTTATTGCTAAACAGAGAACCTAAGATCTATGGATCCTCATCCGCTTGCTAATCTTTTTAGGAGATCCAATTATGACGAACCAATTGCTAGTGAGTTTTGTGCACTAGATTATCTTTGTAAAGCTTTGCTTGAAATTTGTGAATCTGAAAATTATGATGAAGAAATTTATGAAGAGATTCATGATAACTCCTTAAATAAAAAACATGATTGCAATGATTTTCCTATAAATTCTCTTGATGTCAATTGTGCTAATAATATGCAAAACCCTAAGCTTGGGATGCTATTTTTGCTATGTCTACTACTTGTTTCAATGATCATGATTGGCGTGATTTTTCTTATAACCTTGAAAATTTATTTAAGCCCCATGATGAATATGAGATTGATAATAATGTTTGCAATAATATTGAAAGTGGGTTTGGAAGAGTGTCAACTTTAGATCCCACATATTTGGAGTATGTTCAATCTTATGATATTTTTGATAAAAGTGGGTTCGGAAAGGTCATGACTTTAGTTAATGTTAAATCCACTATCTTGGAAGAGTGTCAACTTTGCATGCATGTGGATCATGTCGAGAATATGTTTTGTTATATCTATTTTGTTGAATTTTCCCATTATCCTACATGTAATTATTATGAGAGAGGAAAATATGGTCGTAGAAATTTTTATCTTATTAAATTACCTCTCGTCATGTTGAGATTGCTATCTTCTCTTTCTTCTTTCTTGCATATGCTAGTCTTTGCTTGCCTTGAAAATTTGTTTGCTTGTAATATGCCTATGCATAGGAAGTATGTTAGACTTAGATGTGTTTGTCGCGTGTTTCATGATGCTCTCTTTGTGCTTCAATTCTTGTCTTTCATGTGAGCATCATTAAAATTATCAATGCCTAGCTAAAAGGCTTTAAAGAAAAGCGCTTGTTGGGAGACAATCCAATATTTTTCCTTGCTGTTATTTAATAAATCTTGCATCTACCTTCTGTTTAGATGTGTTTTTATCTTTCAATTAGTGCTTGTGCCAAGTAGAACCTATAGGATGACCTATGATGATAGTTGATTTGATTCTGCTGAAAAACAGAAACTTTGTGAGCACGAATTTAGTTTTGTTAAATCACAGAAACGTGATGTTGCATTGATTCTTTTTGCTTCTGATCAATAAACAAATTTTCAAGGATTTCCTATTTTGGTAGGATTTTTAGAGTTCCAGAAGTTTGCGTTAGCTACAGATTGCTACAGACTGTTCTGTTTTTGACAGATTCTGTTTTTCGTGTGTTGTTTGCTTATTTCGATGCATCTATGGCTAGTAAAATAGTTTATAAACCATAGAGAAGTTGGATTACAGTAGGTTTAACACCAAAATAAATAAAGAATTATTTCATTACAGTAACTTATGTGGTGGTTTTGTTTTCTTTCACTAACGGAGCTTATAAGATTTCCTGTTGAGTTTTGTGTTGTGAAGTTTTCAAGTTTTGGGTAAAGCTTTTATAGACTATGGAATAAGGAATGGCAAGAGCCTAAGCTTGGGGATGTCCAAGGCACCCCAAGAGTTCAAGTATAGCCAAAAGCCTAAGCTTGGGGATGCCCTGGGAAGGCATCCCCTCTTTCGTCTTCGTTCATTGGTAACTTTACTTGGAGCTATATTTTTATTCGCCACACGATATGTGTTTTGCTTGGAGCGTCGTGTATTATATTAGTCTTTGCTTTTTAGTTTACCACAATCATCCTTGCTGTAGACACCTTTTGGGAGAAGCCTACTTGATTAGGATTTGCTAGAATACTCTATGTGCTTGACTTATATCTTTGAGCTTGATAGTTTTTGCTCTAGTGCTTCACTTATATCTTTTAGAGCACGGTGGTGTCTTAATTTTGAAGAAATTGCTAGTCTCTCATGCTTCACTTATATCTTTTTGAGAGTCTTTTAGAACAGCATGGTATTTGCTATGGTTACAAAGTTGGTCCTAGAATGATGAGCATCCAAGTTGGGTATAATAAAAACTATCATAGAAAAAGAATTGGATGCTATGATCAATATGATGCTTGATAATTGTTTTGAGATATGGAGGTAGTGATATTAGAGTCATGCTAGTTGAGGTTATTATGAAAAATACTTGTGTTGAGGGTTGTGATTCCCGTAGCATGCACGCATGGTGAACCGCTTTGTGATGAAGTTGGAGCACAATTTTATTTATTGATTGTCTTCCTTATGAGTGGTGGTCGGGGACGAGCGATGGTCTTTTCCTACCAATCTATCCCCTAGGAGCATTTGCGTAGTGCTTTGGTTTTTGATGACTTCTAGATTTTTGCAACAAGTATATGAGTTCTTTTGACTAATGTTGAGTCCATGGATTATACGCACCTCACCCTTCCACCATTGCTAGCCTCTCTTGTGTCGTGCAACTTTCGCCGGTACCATACACCCACCATATACCTTCCTCAAAACAGCCACCATACCTACCTATTATGGCATTTCCATAGCCATTCCGAGATATATTGCCATGCAACTTTCCACCGTTCCGTTCATATGACACGCATTACTTTTGTCATATTGCTTTTTGCATGATCATGTAGTTGACATTGTATTTGTGGCAAGGCCACCTTCATAATTTTCATACATGTTGCTCTTGATTCATTGCATATCCCGGTACACCGCCGGAGGCATTCATATAGAGTCATATCTTGTTCTAGCTTTGAGTTGTAATTCTTGAGTTGTAAATCCATAAAAGTGTGATGATCTTCATTATTAGAGCATTGTCCTAGTGAGGAAAGGATGATGGAGACTATGATTCCCCCACAAGTCGGGATGAGGCTTCAGACTTTACAAAAAGAAAAAAAGAGAAAAAAAAGAGAAAGGCCAAAAGAAGAAAAAAAGAGAAAGGCCAAAAAGAAAAGAAAGAAAAGAAAAGAAAAGAAAAAATAAATGAGATAAAAAGAGAGAAGGGACAATGCTACTATCTCTTTTTCCACACTTGTGCTTCAAAGTAGCACCATGATCTTCATGATAGAGAGTCTCATATGTTGTCACTTTCATATACTAGTGGGAATTTTTCATTATGGAACTGGCTTGTATATTCCAATGATGGGCTTCCTCAAAAGTGCCCTAGGTCTTCGTGAGCAAGCAAGTTGGATGCACACCCACTTAGTTTCTTTTGTTGAGCTTTCATATATTTATAGCTCTAGTGCATCCGTTGCATGACAATCCCTACTCACTCACATTGATATCTATTAATGGGCATCTCCATAGCCCGTTGATACGCCTAGTTGATGTGAGACTATATTCTCCTTTTTTGTCTTCTCCACAACCACCATTCTATTCCAAATATAGTGCTATGTCCATGGCTCACGCTTATGTATTGCGTGAAAGTTGAAAGAGTTTGAGATTATTAAAGTATGAAACAAATGCTTGGCTTGTCATCGGGGTTGTGCATGATTAAATACTTTGTGTGATGAAGATAGAGCAATAGCCAAACTATATGATTTTGTAGGGATAACTTTCTTTGGCTATGTTATTTTGAGAAGACATGATTACTTTGATTAGTATGCTTGAAGTATCACCATTTTCATGTTAATATGAACTTTTATTTTGTATCATTTGGATCTGAACATTCATGCCACAATAAAGAAAATTACATTGAGAGTTATGCTAGGTAGCATTCCACATCAAAAATTCTCTTTTTATCATTTACCTACTCGAGGACGAGCAGGAATTAAGCTTGGGGATGCTTGATACGTCTCCAACGTATCTATAATTTTTGATTGTTCCATGCTATTATATTACCCCTTTGGGATGTTTATGGGCTTTATTTTACACATTTATATCACTTTTGGGACTAACCTACTAACCGGAGGCCCAGCCCGTATTGCTGTTTTTTGCCTATTTCAGTATTTCGAAGAAAAAAAAATATCAAACGGAGTCCAAACGGAAGCAAACCTTCGGGAGCGTGATTTTTGGAACGAACGTGATCCTGAGGACTTGGAGTGCAAGTCAAGAAGCAGTCGAGGACTCCACGAGATAGGAGCCCCCAACTATAGGGTGCGCCCCCCTGTCTCGTGAGCCCCTCGGGCGTCCACCGACGTACTTCTTCCTCCTATATAAGCCTATGTACCCCGAAAACATCAAGGGAGCCAACGAAACACAATTTCCACCGCCGTAACCTTCTGTATCCGCGAGATCCCATCTTGGAGCCTTCACCGGCACTCCGCCGGAGAGGGAATCGACCACGGAGGGCTTCCACATCAACATCCTTGCCCCTCCGATGAGTTGTGAGTAGTTTACCACAAACCTTCAGGTCCATAGTTATTAGCTAGATGGCTTCTTCTCTCTTTTTGGATCTCAATACAATGTTCTCCCCCTCTCTTGTGGAGATCTATTCGATGTAACTCTTTTTGCGGTGTGTTTGTCGAGATCCGATGAATTGTGGGTTTATGATCAAGTTTATCTATGAGAAATATTTGAATCTTCTCTGAATTCTTTTATGTATGACTGAGTTATCTTTGCAAGTCTCTTCGAATTATCAGTTTGGTTTGGCCTACTAGATTGATCTTTCTTGCCATGGGAGAAGTTCTTAGCTTTGGGTTCAATCTTGCGGTGTCCTTACCCAGTGACAGAAAGGGTTACAAGGCACATATTGTATTGTTGCTATCGAGGATAACAAGATGGGGTTTATATCATATTGCTTGAGTTTATCCCTCTACATCATGTCATCTTGCTTAATGCGTTACTCTGTTCTTATGAACTTAATACTCTAGATGCAGGCAGGAGTAGGTCGATGTGTGGAGTAATAGTAGTAGATGCGAGGCGAGTCGGTCTACTTGTTGCGGACGTGATGCCTATATACATGATCATGCCTAGATAATCTCATAATTATTCGCTTTTCTATCAATTGCTCGACAGTAATCTGTTCACCCACCATAATACTTATGCTATCTTGAGAGAAGCCTCTAGTGAAACCTATGGCCCCTGGGAAGCCAGTGAGAGCCATGGGAAGACAGTTGGCCATGACCTTGTCATCGCCCCCGGCCTTGAGGATGGCCTCCTCGTACGCCAGCAAGAAGACCAACAGGTCCGCGTGCCGTCATAGCGCGGCGGCATCTCTAGCTTGAACTTGGGCGGCTACTGCACCCGCCGTAAGGCGGGGGCCAAGGCTCGGAGCCCCCTGGTCCCAACACTGGCATCGGTCGCCAGGGCCGGAGGCGCGATGTCCGCCATGAGGGCTAAACGTAGTGTTGGCGGGTCGACGGAAGGAAAGCTCCGGCACACCCCCTACCTGGCGCGCCAAATGTCGGATTTAGGGTTCCGGCAAAACCCTTGAGGTTCGAACACTGGGGCGCGCATGAAGATTTCCCCCTACCGAATCACGCTCTCAGCCTCGTCACGATCTCTAAGCTAGCTCGATGAACTCACGACACAAGAGACACAAGATTTATACAGGTTTGGGCCACCGTTGTGGTGTAATACCCTACTCGTGTGTGGTGGTTGTGGATTGCCTCTTGGGCTGATGATGAATAGTACAAGGAAAGAACAGCCTCCTGAGGAGAGGTGTTCTTGTGCTTGGCGAACTTGTGCGGATGAGGATGATCTGGATGTGATCCGTCCCCTTCTACTGTGGTGGCTGAAGGAAATATGCCCTAGAGGCAATAATAAAGTTAATATTTATTTCCTTATTTCATGATAAATGTTTATTATTCATGCTAGAATTGTATTAACCGGAAACATAATACATGTGTGAATACATAGACAAACATAGTGTCACTAGTATGCCTCTACTTGACTAGCTCGTTTATCAGAGATGGTTATGTTTCCTAGCCATGGACAAAAGAGTTGTCATTTGATTAACGGGATCACATCATTAGGAGAATGATGTGATTGACATGACCCATCCCGTTAGCTCACTTGATCGTTTAGTATTCTGCTATTGCTTTCTTCATGACTTATACATGTTCCTGTAACTATGAGAATTATGCAACTCCCGTTTACCGGAGGAACACTTTGGGTACTACCAAACATTACAACGTAACTGGGTGATTATAAAGGAGTACTACAGGTGTCTCCGAAGGTACATGTTGAGTTGGCGTATTTCGAGATTAGGTTTTGTCACTCCGATTGTCGGAGAGGTATCTCTGGGCCCTCTTGGTGATACTCATTACTTAAGCCTTGCAAGCATTATAACTAATGAGTTAGTTTGAGATGATGTATTACAGAACGAGTAAAGAGACTTGCCGGTAACGAGATTGAACTAGGTATTGGATACCGACGATCAAATCTCGGGCAAGTAACGTACCGATGACAAAGGGAACAACGTATGTTGTTATGCGGTTTGACCGATAAAGATCTTCGTAGAATATGTAGGAACCAATATGGGAATCCAGGTCCCGCTATTGGTTATTGACCGAGAGTGGTTTTAGGTCATGTCTACATAGTTCTCGAACACGTAGGGTCCACACGCTTAAGGTTTTGATGACAGTTATATTATGAGTTTATGAGTTTTGATCTACCGAAGGATTTCGGAGTCCCGGATGAGATCGGGGACATGACGAGGAGTCTCGAAATGGTCGAGACGTAAAGATCGATATATTGGACGACTATATTCGGAGTTCGGAAAGGTTCCGAGTGATTGGGTATTTTTGAGTACCGAGAGTTACGGAATTCGCGGGGAGAAGTATTGGGCCTTATTGGGCCTGCAGAAAGAGAGAGGGCTGCCTAGGGCAGGCCGCGCTTTCATGGCCTAGTCCGAATTGGACTAGGGGAGGGCTGCACCCCTGCTTCCTTCCTTCTCTCTTCCCTTCCTTGTCTCCTACTCCTAATACATGGAAGGACTCTTAGTTGGACTAGAAAGGGAATCCTACTCCGGTGGGAGTAGGACTCCCTAGGGCACACCATAGAAGAGGGCCGCCCTCCCTCCTCCACTCCTTTATATACGGGGTAGGGGGCACCCCATAGACACACAAGTTGATCTACGGATCGTTCCTTAGCCGTGTCGGTGGCCCCTCCACCATATTCCACCTCGGTCATATCGTCATGAGTTTAGTGAAGCCTGCGCCGATAGAACATCAACATCGCTCCCACGCCGTCGGTCGACGTAACTCATCCCCGACACTTTGCTGGATCGAGTCCGGGATCGCCATCGAGCTGAACGTGTGCTGAACTCGGAGGTGCCGTCACGTTCGGTACTTGGATCGGTCGGATCATGAAGACGCATCGACTACATCAACCGCGTTGTCATGACGCTTCGCTTCGGTCTCACGAGGGTACGTGGGCGAACACTCTCCCTCTCATTGCTATATCATCACCATGATCTTGCGTGTGCGTGGAAATTTTTGAAATTACTACGTTCCCCAACAATGGCATCCGAGCCTAGGTTTTATGCGCGTTGATGTTATATGCACGAGTAGAACACAAGTGAGTTGTGGGCGATACAAGTCATACTGCTTACCAGCATGTCATACTTTGGTTCGGCGGTATTGTGAGATGAAGTGGCCGGGACCGACATTACGCGTACGCTTACGCGAGACTAGTTTCACCGTTACGAGCACTCGTGCTTAAAGGTGACTGGCGGGTGTCTGTCTCTCTCACTTTAGCTGAATCGAGTGTGGCTACGCCCGGTCCTTGCGAAGGTTAAAACAGCACCAACTTGACGAACTATCGTTGTGGTTTTTGATGCGTAGGTGAGATTGGTTCTTGCTTAAGCCCGTAGCAGTCACGTAAAACTTGCAACAACAAAGTAGAGGACGTCTAACTTGTTTTTGCAGGGCATGTTGTGATGTGATATGGTCAAAACGTGATGAGATATAAGTTGTTATATGAGATGATCATGTTTTGTTGAAGTTATCGGCGACTGGCAGAAGCTCTATGGTTGTCTCTTTGTTGCATAAGATGCAAGTGCCAAATAATTGCTTTACTTTATCGCTATGCGATAGCAATAGTTGCAAGAGCAATAGTTGGTGAGACGACCATGTGATGACACATTGATATAGATCAAGATGATGAAGATCATGGTGTCGTGCCGGTGACGATAGAGATCATGACAGTACTTTGGAGATGGAGATCAAAGGCGCAAGATGATCATGGCCATATCATGTCACATATTTTGATTGCATATGATGTTTATCTGTTATACATCTTATTATGTTTTGTTTGACGGTAGCATTTTAAGATGATCTCTCACTAATTATCAAGAAGTGTTCTCCCTGAGTGTGCACCGTTGCGAAAGTTCTTCGTGCTGAGACACCGCGTGATGATCGGGTGTGATAGGCTCTACGTTCAAATATAACGGGTGCAAAACAGTTGCACACGCGGAATACTCAGGTTAAACTTGACGAGCCTAGCATATACAGATATGGCCTCGGAACACGGAGACCGAAAGGTCGGCGTGAATCATATAGTAGATATGATCAACATAGTGATGTTCACCATTGAAACTACTCCATCTCACGTGATGATCGGACATGGTTTAGTTGATTTGGATCACGTGATCACTTAGAGGATTAGAGGATGTCTATCTAAGTGGGAGTTCTTAAGTAATATGATTAATTGAACTTTAATTTATCGGGAACTTAGTCCTAGTAGTATTTTGCAAATTATGTTGTAGATCAATAGCTCGCGTTGTTGCTTTCATATGTTTATTTTGATATGTTCCTAGAGAAAACTGTGTTGAAAGATGTTAGTAGCAATGATGCGGATTAGATCCGTGACATGAGGTTTATCCTCATTCTTTGCACGTAAGAATTATCTCCTGATGCACCGCTAGGTGATGACCTATTGCAGGAGCGTATGTAGACGTTATGAGCGTTTAGCTAGCTCAATATGATGACTACTTGATAGTTTAGTGCACCATGCTTAACGGCTTAGAATCGGGACTTCAAAGACATTTTTGAATGTCATGGACCATATAAGATGTTCCAGGAGTTGAAGTTAATATTTCAAGCAAATACCTGAGTTGAGAGATATGAAGTCTCCAACAAGTTCTATAGCTAAAAGATGGAGGAGAATCGCTCAACTAGTGAGCATGTGCTCAGATTGTCTGGGTACTTCAATCGCTTGAATCAAGTGGGAGTTAATCTTCGAGATAAGATAGTGATTGACAGAATTCTCTAGTCACCATCACTAAGTTACCAAAACTTTGTGATGAACTATAATATGCAAGGGATGATGAAAGTTATTCCTGAGCTCTTCGCGATGTTGAGATCGGCGAAGGTAGAAATCAAGAAAAGAGCATCAAGTGTTGATGGTTAACAAGATCACTACTTTCAAGAAAAAGGCAAAGGGAAAAGAAGGGGAACTTCAAGAAGAACGGCAAGCAAGTTGCTGCTCAAGTGAAGAAACACAAGTCTGGTCCTAAGCCTGAGACTAAGTGCTTCTACTGCAAAGAGACTGGTCACTGGAAGAGGTACTACCCCAAGTGATTGGCGGATAAGAAGGATGGCAAAGTGAACATAAGTATATTTGATATACATGTTATTGATGTGTACGTTACTAGTGTTTATAACAACCCCTCAGTATTTGATACTAGTTCAGTTGCTAAGATTAGTAACTCGAAACGGGAGTTGTAGAATAAACAGAGACTAGTTAAGGGTGAAGTGACGATGTGTGTTGGAAATAGTTCCAAGATTGATATGATCATCATCGCACACTCCCTATACTTTCGGGATTAGTGTTAAACCTAAATAAGTGTTATTTGGTGTTTGCATTGAGCATGAATATGATTTGATCATGTTTATTGCAATATGGTTATTCATGTAAGTTAGAGAATAATTGTTTTTCTATTTTCATGAATAAAACCTTCTATGGTCATACACCCAATGAAAATGGTTTGTTGGATCTCGATCGTGTGATACACACATTCATAATGTTGAAGCCAAAAGATGCAAAGTTAATAATGATAGTGCAACTTATTTGTGGCACTGCCGTTTGGGTCATATCGGTGTAAAGCGCATGAAGAAACTCCATAAAGATGGATTTTCAGAATCACTTGGTTATGAATCATTTGATGCTTGCGAACCGTGCCTTTTGGGCAAGATGACTAAAACTCCGTTCTTGAACAATGGAACGAACTCTTGACTTATTGGAAATAATACATCTTGATGTATGCGAGACCAATGAGTATGAAGGCTCGTGGCAAGTATCGTTATTTTCGACCTTCACAAGATGATTTGAGCAGATATGGGTATATCTACTTGATGAAACATAAGTCTGAAATAGTTGAAAGGTTCAAAGAATTTCAGAGTGAAGTGGAAAAATCATCGTAACAAGAAAATAAAGTTTCTGTGATCTGATCGCGGAGACGAATATTTGAGTTATGAGTTTGATCTTCAATTAAAACAATGTGGAATAGTTTCACAGCTCACGCCACCTAGAACGCCACAACGTTATGGTGTGTCCGAACGTCGTAACCGCACTTTATTAGATATGGTGTGATCTATGATGTCTCTTACTGATTTACCAATATTGTTTTGGGGTTATGCATTAGAGACAGCTGCATTCACATTAAAAGGGCACCATCTAAATCCGTTGAGACGACAACATATGAACTGTGGTTTAGCAAGAAACCCAAGTTGTCATTTCTTAAAGTTTGGGGCTGTGATGCTTATGTGAAAAAGTTTCATCCTGATAAGCTCGAACCCAAATCGGAGAAGTGCGTCTTAATAGAAAACCCAAAGGAAATTGTTGGGTACACCTTCTGTCACAGATCCGAAGGCAAGATATTTGTTGCTAAAAATGGATCCTTTCTAGAGAAGGAGTTTTCTCTCGAAAGAAGTGAGTGGGAGGAAAGTAGAGCTTGATAAGCTAATTTTGTACCTTCTCCCGAATTGGAAAGTAGTTCATCACGGAAATCAGTTCCAGTGATTCCTACACCAATTAGTGAAGAAGCTAATGATGATGATCATGAAACTTTAGATCAAGTTACTACAAAACCTCGTAGGTCTTCCAAAGTACAGTCCGCACCAGAGTAGTATGGTAATACTGTTCTGGAAGTCATGTTACTAGACCATGATGAACCTACGAATTATGAGGAAGCGATGATGAGCCCAGATTCCATGAAATGGCTTGAGGCCATAAAATCTGAGATATGATCCATGTATGAGAACAAAGTATGGACTTTGATTGACTTGCTCGATGATCAGCAAGCCATGTTAAATAAATGGATCTTCAAGAGGAATACGGACACTGATAGTAGTGTTACTATCCACTAAGCTCGACTTGTTGCAAAAAGTTTTCAACAAGTTCAAGGGGTTGAATACGATGAGATTTTCTCACTCGTATCGATGCTAAGTCTGTCCGAATCATGTTAGCAATTGCCAGATTTTATGAAATCTGGCAAATGGATAAACAAAACTGCATTCCATAATGGAGTTATTAAAGAAGAGTTGTATGTGATGCAACCAAAAGGTTTTGTCGATCCTAAAGGTGTTAACAAAATGTGCATCTATGGACTAGTGCAAGATCTCGAGTTGGAATATACACTTTGATAAGTTGATCAAAGCATATAGTTTTATACAGACTTGCGGTGAAGCTTCAGATTTACAAGAAAGTGAGTGGGAGCACTACAACATTTCGATAAGTATATGTGAATGACATATTGTTGATCGGAAGTAATGTAGAATTATTCTGCAAAGCATAAAGGAGTATTTGAAAGGAGTTTTTCGAAGAAAGACCTCAGTAAAGCTACTTACATATTGAGCATCAAGATCTATTGAGATAGATCAAGACGCTTGATAAGATTTTCAATGAGTACATACCTTGACAAGATTTTGAAGTAGTTCAAAATGGAACAGTCAAAGAAAGAGTTCTTGCCTGTGTTGCAAAGGTATGAAATTGAGTAAGACTCAAATCCCGACCACAAGCAGAGAAAATAGAAAGAGAATGAAAAGTCATTCCCTATGCCTCACCATAGGTTCTATAAAGTATGCTATGCTATGTACCGGACCTATTGTATACCTTGCTCTGATTTGACAAGGAGTACAATAGTGATCTAGGAGTAGATCACTGGACATTGGTCAAGAATATCCTTAGTGAGGACTAAGGAAATATTTCTCGATTATGGAGGTGATAAAAGAACCCGTCGTAAAAGTTACCTCGGTGCAAGTTTTCACACCGATCCAGATGACTCTAAGTCTCAATCTGGATACATATTGAAAGTGGGAGCAATTAGCTAGAGTAGCTCCGTGCAGAGCATTGTAGACATAGAATATTTGCAAAATACATACGGCTCTGAATGTGACAGACCCATTGACTAAGCTTCTCTCACGAGCAAAACATGATCACACCTTAGTACTCTTTGGGTGTTAATCACATAGCGATGTGAACTAGATTATTGACTCTAGTAAACCCTTTGGGTGTTGGTCACATGATGATGTAAACTATGGGTGTTAATCATATACAGATATGAATATTGGTGTTAAATCACATGGCGATGTGAACTAGATTATTGACTCTAGTGCAAGTGGGAGATCAAGGAAATATGCCCTAGAGGCAATAATAAAGTTATTATTTATTTCCTTATTTCATGATAAATGTTTATTATTCATGCTAGAATTGTATTAACCGAAACATAATACATGTGTGAATACATAGACAAACATAGTGTCACTAGTATGCCTCTACTTGACTAGCTCGTTTATCGAGATGGTTATGTTTCCTAGCCATGGACAAAAGAGTTGTCATTTGATTAACGGGATCACATCATTAGGAGAATGATGTGATTGACATGACCCATCCCGTTAGCTTAGCACTTGATCGCTTAGTATTCTGCTATTGCTTTCTTCATGACTTATACATGTTCCCTAAACTATGAGAATTATGCAACTCCGTTTACGGAGGAACACTTTGGTACTACCAAACGTCACAACGAATCGGGTGATTATAAAGGAGTACTACAGGTGTCTCCGAAGGTACATGTTGAGTTGGCGATTTCGAGATTAGGTTTTGTCACTCCGATTGTCGGAGAGGTATCTCTGGCCCTCTCGGTGATACTCATCACTTAAGCCTTGCAAGCATTATAACTAATGAGTTAGTTATGAGATGACATATTACAGAACGAGTAAAGAGACTTGCCGGTAACGAGATTGAACTAGGTATTGGATACCGACGATCAAATCTCGGGCAAGTAACATACCGATGACAAAGGGAACAACGTATGTTGTTATGCGGTTTAACCGATAAAGATCTTCGTAGAATATGTAGGAACCAATATGGGCATCTAGGTCCGCTGTTGGTTATTGACCGAGAATGGTTTTAGGTCATGTCTACATAGTTCTCGAACCCATAGGGTCCGCACACTTAAGGTTTCGATGACAGTTATATTATGAGTTTATGAGTTTTGATGTACCGAAGGAGTTCGGAGTCCCTGATGAGATCGGGGACATGACGAGGAGTCTCGAAATGGTCGAGACGTAAAGATCGATATATTGGACGACTATATTCGGAGTTCGGAAAGGTTCCGAGTGATTCGGGTATTTTTCGGAGTACCGGAGAGTTACGGGAATTCGCCGGGGAGAAGTATTGCGCCTTATTGGGCCCTGCGGGAAAGAGAGAGGGGCTGCCTAGGGCAGGCCGCGCGCCCCCCCATGGCCTAGTCCGAATTGGACTAGGGGGAGGGGCCGCACCCCCTCCTTCCTTCCCTTCTCTCTTCCCCTTCCTTGTCTCCTACTCCTAATACATGGAAGGACTCCTAGTTGGACTAGGAAAGGGGGAATCCTACTCCCGGTGGGAGTAGGACTCCCCTAGGGCACGCCATAGAAGAGGGCCGGCCCTCCCCTCCTCCACTCCTTTATATACGGGGGTAGGGGGCACCCCATAGACACACAAGTTGATCTACGGATCGTTCCTTATCCGTGTGCGGTGCCCCTTTCCACCATATTCCACCTCGGTCATATTGTCGTGGAGTTTAGGCGAAGCCCTGCGCCGGTAGAGCATCAACATCGTCACCACGCCGTCGTGCTGACGGAACTCATCCCCGACACTTTGCTGGATCGGAGTCTGGGGATTGTCATCGAGCTGAACGTGTGCTGAACTCGGAGGTGCCGTACGTTCGGTACTTGGATCGGTCAGATCGTGAAGATGTACGACTACATCAACCGCGTTGTCATGACGCTTCTGCTTACGGTCTACGAGGGTACGTGGACGAACACTCTCCCCTCTCGTTGCTATATCATCACCATGATCTTGCGTGTGCGTAGGAATTTTTTTGAAATTACTACGTTTCCCAACAGTGGCTAGTCCTATTTATAGAGGCCCTGGTCCTCTCCCCAAATATTGAGCGGGAAGGGATCCAACAACGGCCGATTTGAAAGGGGACAGCTAGTACAAGCTATCCTGACTAAAGGTGGTCTTCGCCTGTTAAAGGCGCTGGTGGTGACGCCGTCTTGGGCTCCACGATGACCTCCATCCTGCCGTCCTGCTGGCCTTCGTATTGTTGCACCGATATGGAAACCTTTGCCTGATGCCTTGGTACTCCGCGCCTGCGCTTGCCCCCTTAGCACCAAAGGGGAAACAAGGACACTGCGTGCGCTAGCGCCCGCCTGGCTTTGGTCGTTGTCGGTGTCAAAACCGGCGGATCTCGGGTAGGGGGTCCCGAACTGTGCGTCTAGGTGGATGGTAACAGGAGACAAGGGACACGATGTTTTTACCCAGGTTCGGGCCCTCTTGATGGAGGTAAAACCCTACTCCTACTTGATTGATATTGATGATATGGGTAGTACAAGAGTAGATCTACCACGAGATCAAGGAGGCTAAACCCTAGAAGCTAGCCTATGGTATGATTGTTGTAATGGTTGTTCGTCCTATGGACTAAAACCCTCCGGTTTATATAGACACCGGAGAGGGCTAGGGTTACACAGAGTCGGTTACAATGGTAGGAGATCTACATATCCATATCGCCAAGCTTGCCTTCCACGCCAAGGAAAGTCCCATCCGGACACGGGACGAAGTCTTCAATCTTGTATCTTCATAGTCTTGGAGTCCAGCTGACGATGATAGTCCGGCTGTCCGGATACCCCCTAGTCCAGGACTCCCTCAGTAGCCCCTGAACCAGGCTTCAATGACGATGAGTTCGGCGCGCATATTGTTCGTCATTGCAAGGCGGGTTCCTCCTCCGACTAATTCATAGAAGATTGTGAACACCAGGATAGTGTCCGGCTCTGCAAAATAAATTCCACATTCCACCGTAGAGAGAATAATATGTACACAAGTTCAATCTGCCGGACGTATTTGTGGCGTGAACGCCATACCACCACCAAGCCTTTACTTGAATCATTTTTATTAAACCACCTCGGTAGCGTTTAGCGGCGGTTTCCTTGGCACGCCTTGTCGAGCGTAGATCGTGTTCCCCTTATTCCGGATTCCCATCAATACGGACGTGGGTAACCCAACCACGCCATTGATGGTGGCGCTTGGGAGATAAGCGAGTTTTACCAGGCCGGTGGTGACGCATAGTCTTCGTCTGCCCATATATAAGGGGATAAGGATCCACCTTTTTACCTACGCCTTCTTCCTCCTTTGCTTATCCATCTCCGCGCACTCGAGCTCCAGCGCCCAAGCCCGCACATCTCGTCTCGACCTTCTCTAGTCATGACCGGAGCGGGAGGCAAGTGGTTGGCTTCCTCCGTTATGGAGGAGCACATCCAGAAGCTGCGCGGCGCCGGATACCTGTCCGGCGACATCACAAGACCGGCCCGCCTGACAAGGCAGCTCATCCCCACCCCCAGCCCCATGAGAGGGTCGATTCTTCCCCACTTCCTCCGCGGACTGGGCTTCCTGTTGCATCCCTTCGTCCGGGGGCTCATGTACTACTACGGCCTGGATTTCCACGATCTGGCGCCAAACTTCATCCTCAACATCTCGGCGTTTATTGTCGTGTGCGAGGCCTTCCTCTGCATCCAGCCCCACTTCGGCTTGTGGCTCAAGACCTTCAATGTCAAGCCGAAGGTAGTGAAGGGCGTCCAAGCGGAGTGCAGAGGCGCCATGGTGGGCAAGATGCCCAACGTCATCTAGCTCGAAGGGGCCTTCGTGGAGTCCGTCAAGGGGTGGCAATCGGGGTGGTTCTACATCACCGAGCCGCGCGACCCTAAATGGACAGCGGCCCCCCGAGTTCAGATCTGGTATCCCTATGCAGCTCACCTCCTGGAAAGAGAAGGGCTTGCTATGGGGCAGTTCGGAGGAGCTGACAGGACTCCAGTCCTGTCTTCAGACCTTGGTGTAGGATCGGAAGTATGTCTAGAGGGGGGGTGATTAGACTACTTGACAATTTAAAAGTTTAGCCTTTTGACTAGGACAAGTTTTTAGCAAGTTCACAATGATGAGCAAGTCAAGTATCACCCTACACATGCAATTCTAGAGTAATGGCAGCGGAAAGTAAATTGCACATGTAGTAAATAAGAGGTGGAGAAGAGCAAACGCAATTTGGAGACACGGAGATTTTTCTCGTGGTTCCGATAGGTGGTGCTATCGTCAATCCACGTTGATGGAGACTTCAACCCACGAAAGGTAACGGCTGCGAGAGTCCACGGAGGGCTCCACCCACGAAGGGTCCACGAAGAAGCAACCTTGTCTATGCCATCATGGCCTACGTCCACGGAGGACTAGCCTTACTCGGGGTAGATCTTCACGAAGTAGGCGATCTCCTTGCCCTTACAAACTTCTTGGTTCAACTCCACATCTTGACGGAGGCTCCCAAGCGACACCTAACCAATCTAGGAGGCACCACCCTCCAAAAGGTAATAGATGGTGTTGGTGATGATGAACTCCTTGCTCTTGTGCTTCAAATGATAATCTCCCCAACACTCAACTCTCCTCACCGATTTGGCTGTGGTGGAAGAAAGGATTGAGTGGAAAGCAACTTGGGAAGGCTAGAAATCAAGTTTCATATGGTGGGAGTGGAGCAACTTGATCTCAACACAAGGGTAGGTAGTTTTCTTCTCGAAATGTAAGGTAGGAGTGGTAGTTCTTTCGATGGCTCTCTCCACGAATGAAGAGGAGGTGGAGGGTATTTATAGCCTCCACACAAAATCCAACTGTTACACACATTTGACCAATCTCGGTCGGACCGAAGTTGACAACTCGGTGAGACCGAAAGTTCAAATCTTGTGAACGTTGGGATTTTCGGTGGGACCGAAAATACAATCTCGGTGTGTCCGATTCTTCCAAAGACTAGGGTTTGCCATTCTCGGTGGGACCGACTTTCTCATCTCGGTGACACCGATTTGAGTACAGAAGGTTACAGAAGGTTGGCAACACTAGTTTCGGTAAGACCGAGTTTGGAATCGGAAAATCCGAGATTTCTAGGGTTTGGGTATATGGTGAGGTGGTTCATCTCGGTGTGGTGAGTTTATGGAATCGGTGGGACCGAGATTACTTATGAGTATATGTTGGAATGAAAGATTGCGATAGTTTGAGAGATAAATCACCAAGCACTTTGAGCAACCAGATCATCATCATAACCTCATCCCTTTTAATAGTATTGGCTTTCCTATGGACTCAATGTGATCTTGGATCACTAAACCAAAAATAGAGTCTTGAGCTTTTGCCAATGTTTTCCTTAGCATTTTGAGGGGTCCACATCATCACCATTGCCATACCCATATCAATGAACTTTCTCAAATATTCTCAAGAAACAATTAGTTCAATGATATATATGTTGTTATTAATTACCAAAACCACCCGGGGATTAGTTGCACTTTCAATCTCCCCCTTTTTGGTAATTGATGACAACATATAGATCAAAGCTTCGACAAGAGATATAATCAAAGAATAATATCGTCGCTTTGAGAAGTATGTGATAAGCAAGAGCTCCCCCTAAATTTGTGCATTATTTAAGATTTGCGTTTGAATGCAAATGCACAATCGATTAGGATCATGGGTCACTCTTCCATGTCACATACATCTTGGTGGAGCGCACAAAATGATAAGAATGAATGGCATGCACCCAATCATCAAGACATGAGTAAATGATCATACAAGATATGGATAGAATATGATAAGTATTAAGCACACATTAAGCATAGTATGATCAAGCACTCATCAAAGATAGAGCAAACGTAGTATCAAACACACGAAATGTCTCGGAAAACTCAAAAGTATCTCAAGGAAAACCGCAAACGAAAGAGCAAAAACGAGCACTCTCTCTCTCGAAGTCCTATGATCTATACAATTTCTCCCCTTTGGCAACAAGTTACCAAAAGTTCGAAGGTATAGAGCTAAGCGTCACTAGGGACTCTGCCGGGCGGCTCTGTCTGCGTTGATGGAGTGGAGATAGCTGCATCTGCAAAGGCTTCGCCAAGTCTGTGGAGCCGGAGGAGGGACACCGGAGCTGGAGCCGAACCGATGGAGCTGTGGAGGTGCTTGATGTAGTAGCCCCAGGGTCTGCCACCGAATAGCAAATGATCTGGGCTTTGTGGGCACTGGAGCAGCTGCTCATAGTCATCTGGACTAGATCATCTTCCATCTCCTTCATGAGCTCGCCTTCTCCTCTTCGCTTCCTCGATGTCCGCCTCAAGCTTGTTGACGGTGACTGCACTTGATCCACTTGACATCCAGAGCATGGAACTTGTCTTCAACTATCCTCTCAAGACTCTCCCGAGACGCACTATGCTGGCCAGGCGTAGTTCAATCCTCTGGGTAGCTTCAAGAAGTTGTTCTCCAACGCTCTTGGGCTTTGTTCTGCTTTCTTCCGCTTCCTTCTCGCTTTAGCTTGTTTGGCTGCTTCAGACTTAGCGTGTCCTTCAACAGATGTGGGAGCATCCTCACCATCACAACTTCATTATCTTCATGTTCAGCTGCAAAGGCAAGTGGGGTCTATCCAACAAGTAGGTCCCGTGCCAAACTTGGCATTGATGAGCATCTGAATGTGCGGGCAAACCCACATGACCTCTTCAGTCTGCTGTCTTTGTCCTCTTGATAGTCTCAACTATCGTGTCCATCACCTTAAAAGGTGTCTTCGATCCGAATATGCAGCATGTTGATAGAATAGCCTCTTATCATGCGATGGTCTCCTGACTTGGGCATCAAAGTATGCCTCAGAATGGTGTTAGTGGTTGGGAGACCTGCCTGAAGATGATACACTGATCCAAGCTTCCATATCTCAACATCCTTGTCTGGTACCTCATTGTACATGTTCCTCATTGACTCATGATTCTTCTTTGGAATGCCATAGACATCTACATCATCATCTCTTGATGTTGGAACATTCAGCAGTGCAGCCCACTCTTCAACTGTTGAAGAGAATCTACGCCTTCACCATCCACACAATTCGCCATCCGGATAGAAATGTGTTTGTGGCATAGAACCGCATGATCATCTCATCATTCCAAGCGATCGACCGACCAACGAACTCTGCAACTCCACATGCGGTGAAGCTCTCATGCACATGTGGGAAGTAGTCTCTGTGCTCTTCACTCACAATGTATTTCCAATCAACATATCTAGTGTCAAGAACAATTGGCTTCTTGTCCATGAGCACTGCTTCATAGAAATCTTGTTGCTCTCTCGTGTGGAACCTTGAGTCAACAGCTTGTTCTTCTCCGGTGGCATATGGATCAACTTGCCTCCATAGCCCGAGACCTTTGTCCTTCCTTTCCTTCATATTTTCAGCTCGAGGATGAGCATCATTGTGGATGGCGGTTTCATGCGAAGCTTGACAATACATGTGCCTCTTCATCTCGATTCACTGGTGGCACATTGTCCTTCTTCTTCTCTGAAGGTGGTATGTTTCTCACTTTTTTTTGGCTTGGCAAGCAGGTTTGGCTTGAGCTGCCTTTCTTTGGAGCTGATGGCTTAGATTTAGTAGGTGCTCCTGCTCGATGGCATCTCCCATCAACTTAGGCTTCTAAGGAGGCTGGGTGCTTCCTCATCGAATCATCATCGCCTTCATCATGTACTATCCTCTTCCTCTTGGAAGTTTTCTTTATCTTGCCGGAGATTTCTTCTTCCATGCTCAGCTTCTTTGCAACTGTGGACTTCTTCACCTTGTCGGTGCCTTTCTTGGTATGTTGCCCTTGATAGTCTTTGGCAACCACTTTCCTCTTAGGCTTGGATGTAATCTCCTCCTCAAGAACAAAGTCGAGTCCTCTTCATCGAATTCCTCTTCTTCCAGCCCTGGTGGCGCAGGAGGCAAACCACTTGGGTGCTCCTCTCTCCATCATCGAAAAAACTGCTTCGGGACTAGTGCCCGCTCGAATCTCAACCGGTGATTCGGACTGCTCGCTGTCACTTGCATCGCATATGACCGACAACCCGTGAATAGAATAGGTATAGGTAGAATAGAAGAGTTATCACAAACTACGTAAGATTTTGCAAAATGAATGAGTTCAAACTTCAGTTTTAGGTTTTCACTGAATGCATTTCGTCCGACCGAGTCTAAAATTCGTGAATCCGAAGTGCCTAAACAGTAACCATTCACACCACTTTCGGTTGGACCGAAATGGGTTTCGGTCTAGCCGAGAGCACTAGGGTTTCACTAAATCCTCATTTCGGTCTTACCGATTTGCACAACTTCGGTTGGACCGAAAAGTGCTGATCAATGGCCGGAGGCCAAATCGGTCGATCCGAGAATGTAGAATCGGTCACACCGAGATGTGTTCGTGGAAACCTAACCCTAAAATTTTTACTCGAATTTCGTTCTAAGAACTAATCTGCTGGATAGGAAGATTTCAAACTTGGCAAGAAACTAGGCAAAACCTATCGTGCATTGAATCAGAGGTTGAAGCACGAGAGGATCAAACTCACCCAACTTGGTGGAGTTTCACTCTGGCGGCAACGGCGCGGTGAGATAGACCATTGACGGCGATGGAGACCATGGCGAGGGCGCCTGAGCGACGGCGGAGACGATCCGGAGACCACGGCGACGGCAAAGAAAGGTTTGGGGGTGAGGCGGTATGAAGAAAGAATCAACGCGCTGCCCTCGGTATATATACCCTTCAACATCGGTGGGGGACCGAGTTGAAAACTTCGGTGGCACCGAGATGGTTAACTGCAAGCGATTACTCACTTGATCACGCCGAATTTGTAACTTCGGTTTCACCGAGGTGAAAACCTAGATCAATCCAAGTGATTTCGGTCCGTCCGATTTGAGTATATTGGTTTGACCGAAAGTACTTAGAAGGTTTTGGAATTTAAGCTTTTGACGGATCGGTGGCTCGAGTGCTCCTCACTCGATGCGTCCAAAAAGACTTGATCAAAGTTTGTGATATAAGCATGAATAGAGTTTGAGACAAGAAAGCATAGATAGCTAGGGAGGAACTTAGGCATTCTTGTCCATCCATTTGGTCAAAAGAAAAATCCAAAAGACCAAAGCAACAAATGGATGTCCTCGAATGGATAAAATCATGCATCCAACATGCTCACACAATAAGATAGCAAATGAAATATGTGTCAAACATGCACAAACAAAACACTAGCAACTAGCACACAATTTGGCGATGACTAGGTCATCTATATATGAGTATATTGACTTAGGAGTCAAATGAGAACATTTGATCATAGGTCATACTCATCGTTTAAGCACAAGCGGGGTTACCACTTTTCAATAAAGCATTAATGTGTTCACATCATTTGAAGATGCTTTAGCTCAATTCTTAAGAGCAAAGCTCCCCCTTGATGTGAGAACCCCTTTTAAAGGGTCAAACTAACCTTGGGTTGTCGTTGAAGACTTCATGTAGATATTGAAGATGTGGATGCTCAATGTTGATGAAGATCACCAAGAGTTGGGAGCAATCCGTTGGATTCGGGCACTTTCAATACCTACATGGGTTAGTCCCACAAGGAACAAACAAGGATATCCATGGACATAGATTGAAGTACTCAATAGATGATGTCCATGAAAGCAATGATTACCTTGTCCCTTAACTTACCAACAAGAGGGTTTGTGACTCCATGAACTAGTGCAAGATGTGGAAGTTGATTGCACAAGTTCTTGCCAAAATGAATGTGAGTGAAGTATGTTGGCGGATTCACCCTCAAGAACTCTCTAGTTCTTCTTCTTCGGGATCCACATCATCTTGATGGGAATCCTTGGGGTAGTAGTTGAGCTTGACGAAGTAGAACTTGAAGTTTCCTTGGGAACCCACTTGACCATGGCCTTGGGTGCTTCAATGAATGCATCAATCTCCTCTTGAAGCTTGTCCTTGCCTTTTAGCTTGTGGTCTTGTGGTGGAAGGTCATCTTGAGCTTGTTCCACATTGGAAGAAGTAGGATCATACTTCTCCTTTTGAGAAATAAACTTTGGAGTGGGATATTGACCTTCTTCCCATTCAACACCCTCGGCGTTGAACTTTCGCTCAAAACCAATTCCTTGATTCTTCCGGTGTCTTCCTTGCTTGCGAACAATTTCCTCAAAGTTCTTGCTTCCGGCAAGACTCTTGTAGACACCTTTCTCTATAATCCCTTTCAATAAACTATTTTCTTGCTCAAGTGAAACTTGGCTTGAAACATCGTTAGTGGAATCAAGAGAACTACTAGAAGTAACAACATTTGATTTAGCATGATTATTGTTACTACTAGATGGAGAATTTTTCTTATACTTGTCATGCTTAGGTGGCAAGAAATTAGACAAGAGAAGTCGTTTGGCAAGATATGAAGAACTCTTCTTTCGAAGATCGTCATTGATAGCTTTTAGAAACTCATGTTCTTGCTCTAGATTGAGCTTCTCGAAGCGTAGCTTCTCATGAGATCTTAGGAGCTCTCTATGATCTTCTTGAGTTGTTTCATGAGCTAACTTAAGAGTGTTTAGTTCTTTAGTTAGACGCTCAATTTCCTTCATAGCATTGTCATTCGACTCTTCTCGACTATAAAGACTACTAGCATGTTCATCATTACTAGGCTCACTAGATTTGTCATGTAAAAGCTCATCTTCACCAAGCAAGTCATCCTCATCACTATCAAAGTCAATAAATTCAGGGTGTGATACCTTGGGGCCTTTAGCCATGAAGCATCTTCCAATTCCCTCATTTGGTGAATCAAACAAGTCATAGGAGTTGGAGTTGGAGGATACGAGAGCAAGACCGCAACACCTTCATCTTGATCAGATTCGGAGTTGGAGTGATAGCTTCTTTCGAGTGATTGTCGGTCGGAGCCGAGACCCATTCACCAACATGAGCTTGATGTTTTCTTCTTGTGTAGCTCCTTGATGACTTGTCTTTCCTTTCCGAATCCTTGCTTCTCCGAGAGGATCTTCGTTCATAACGATCATCTCTACTCCTCTCTTTCCGAGGTGACTCTTCTCTTGAGCTTCTTCTTCTTGGAGATTCTTCTCTTCTCTTGTGGGGAGTCGAACACTCATTTGAGTAGTGTCCGGTCTTCCACAATTGTAGCAGATTCGATCACGACTAGAAGATCTCTTTTCATCATATGATCTAGACTTTGAGCTTCTTTCCTTGCTTCTACTCTTGTAGAATTTGTTGAAGTTCTTCACCATTAGGCTTATCTCTTCATTGGAAACCAGCTTGTCACTTGAGGTTGTGGGAGCTTCAACTGTAGCTTTGTAAGCACCACTTGACTTGTTGTGAAGCTCTTCTTTATCTTTAAGTGTCATCTCATGAGCAACAATTCTTCCAATGACTTCGTAGGCTTGAGATTCTTGTAGTTTGGCATCATTTGGATCAAAGTGCACACGGTGTCATACTTTCCATCCAAAGCTCGAGAATCTTCTTGATGATGAATCGGTCGGTCATTTCTTCGCTTCCTAAGCCGGCAATCTCATTGGTGATGAGAGCAAGCCTAGAGTACATTTCAGCGACTCCTTCACCTTCCTTCATCTTGAACTTGTCAAGTTGACCTTGAAGAACATCTAGCTTTGATTCCTTCACGGACTCGGTACCTTCGTGCATTTCACCAAAGTATCCCAAATCTCTTTTGCATTCTCAAGACGGCTGATCTTGTTGAACTCCTCGGGACACAAAGCATTGAAGAGAATGTCACAAGCTTGAGCATTGTTCTGTAACATCCGCAACTCATCAGCTGTAGCTTCGTGATCCGGAACTTTTCCTTCCTCGAAGAACTCACCTTGCAAGCCAACACAAATAATGCCCCATGCGGCAGGGTTATGTCCAAGAATATGCATTTTCATTTTGTGCTTCCAACTAGCAAAGTTTGAACCATCAAAGTAAGGACCTCTACGAAAATTACCCTCATTAGACGCCATACTCTTCTAGGTTGTGAAACCAAGCTCATGGAGTCCAATGCAATGGAAACCAATCCAATGGAGACCAAAGCTCTGATACCACTTGTAGGATCGGAAGTATGTCTAGAGGGGGGGTGATTAGACTACTTGACAATTTAAAAGTTTAGCCTTTTGACTAGGACAAGTTTTTAGCAAGTTCACAATGATGAGCAAGTCAAGTATCACCCTACACATGCAATTCTATAGTAATGGCAGCGGAAAGTAAATTGCACATGTAGTAAATAAGAAGTGGAGAAGAGCAAACGCAATTTGGAGACACGGAGATTTTTCTCGTGGTTCCGATAGGTGGTGCTATCGTCAATCCACGTTGATGGAGACTTCAACCCACGAAGGGTAACGGCTGCGAGAGTCCACGGAGGGCTCCACCCACGAAGGGTCCACGAAGAAGCAACCTTGTCTATGCCATCATGGCCTCGTCCACGGAGGACTAGCCTTACTCGGGTAGATCTTCACGAAGTAGGCGATCTCCTTGCCCTTACAAACTTCTTGGTTCAACTCCACATCTTGACGGAGGCTCCCAAGCGACACCTAACCAATCTAGGAGGCACCACCCTCCAAAAGGTAATAGATGGTGTTGGTGATGATCAACTCCTTGCTCTTGTGCTTCAAATGATAATCTCCCCAACACTCAACTCTCCTCACCGATTTGGCTGTGGTGGAAGAAAGGATTGAGTGGAAAGCAACTTGGGAAGGCTAGAAATCAAGTTTCATATGGTGGGAGTGGAGCAACTTGATCTCAACACAAGGGTAGGTAGTTTTCTTCTCGAGAAATGTAAGGTAGGAGTGGTAGTTCTTTCGATGGCTCTCTCCACGAATGAAGAGGAGGTGGAGGGTATTTATAGCCTCCACACAAAATCCAACTGTTACACACATTTGACCAATCTCGGTCGGACCGAAGTTGACAACTCGATGAGACCGAAAGTTCAAATCTTGTGAGCGTTGGGATTTTCGTGGGACCAAAATACAATCTCGGTGTCCGATTCTTCCAAAGACTAGGGTTTGCCATTCTCGGTGGGACCGACTTTCTCATCTCGGTGACACCGATTTGAGTCTGAAGGTTCTGAAGGTTGGCAACACTAGTTTCGTAAGACCGAGTTTGGAATCGGAAAATCCGAGATTTCTAGGGTTTGGGTATATGGTGAGGTGGTTCATCTCGGTGTGGTGAGTTTATGGAATCGGTGGGACCGAGATTACTTATGAGTATATGTTGGAATGAAAGATTGCGATAGTTTGAGAGATAAATCACCAAGCACTTTGAGCAACCAGATCATCATCATAACCTCATCCCCTTTTAATAGTATTGGCTTTCCTATGGACTCAATGTGATCTTGGATCACTAAACCAAAAATAGAGTCTTGAGCTTTTGCCAATGTTTTCCTTAGCATTTTGAGGGGTCCACATCATCAATCATTGCCATACCCATATCACTGAACTTTCTAAAATATTCTCAAGAAACAATTAGTTCAATGATATATATGTTGTTATTAATTACCAAAACCACCCGGGGATTAGTTGCACTTTCACTTGGTGAACAAGAAGCTTAGGCTTGTCAATGTGATCCAGGTCATGCTCATCCGCCGGATTCTCCCCTGCCAACAGCGGGCCTTCAATTTGTGGGAGTTCGATCCGCACAAAGACACAGACCTCGGCGGGCTCTTGACCTGACGTCTTTAAGATGCCTGGAGGGTGATGTTCAAGGGCAGAGAAGCCCCCGCATCCGCGACGGAAGACCGCAAATTCAGCACCAAGCGCCCGGCCGGCGAGGTAAGCTTTGTTATCCTCTATGGGACATTTATTTTCTTTCACAATTTAATTTTATGTGGGATCTAAAACTCCCAATGCCTTTGACAGGACTGGCAGAGGACGTCCGGACAGGTAGACTGTCCGGCTCCCCTTCCCGAAGAACCAGCAGACGCCCATTTAACGGGGCTGCTAGTCCCGGCACTTTATGTGGTGCTGGAGAAGAAGGCCAAGAAGAAGGCCACAGGAACTCGAAGAATTTCCCGGCGCCAGGTGATATCAGACTCATCGTCCGATGGCTCCGAGGCGGACTCCTCCCCCGAAGACAAGGAGGAGAAAGAGGACTCTCCCCCGGAGGGGGGAGAGAGGAAAAGGAAGGCTTCCCCAACGGGGGAGGCCGAAGGGTCTAAGAGGGGAAGGACCCTTCCTCCGGACAGCTCCGCCAACGCCAACGACGGCGACGAGGAGTGGCCCTCAAGGGCCAAGCCCCTGGCGAGATCGTAAGTATCCGGACTCCTGAGTGATTTGCAATTTCTTTTTCGTGCCACGTAGTGTCCTTCCAATGCCGCATACTATCTGTAGCCCGGCCGAGGAGGATCTTCCCGCTTCATCCAGCGGGTCCTTGGCCCCGTCGGATGTAGATTCCATTCCGACCGCCTCCACCCCTCGCGATGCTGAGGACGCCGAGGTGGGATCCCAGGAGGGGACCCGCCAGGAGGGGGAGGCTCCGGAGGTGCCCCAAGGCAACCTCCCGGACTTCGTCTTGGGACTCATGCGGAACCCGCAGTGGTTCCGGAGTCCGGCAGGCGGCCCCTTCGTAAGAAGGGCAAGACCGTGACACCGGCAGCCTCCGTCCAACCGGAGGCGCCGAACAACTTGTTGGAGCTGCTCAACGGTGCTTCCATCGAGGAAGAACACCACACTATTATGAGTGCGGTGATTCAGAAGGTTCAGCTCGCCAAGAGCGGGCTGACCGAAGCTTGCAGCAGCCTTCTAACAGGCTTTGAGGTAAGAAGCTTTAAAATACATAATGTGATACCGCATAGACAGTAGCCCCTGATGCTCGGTTCGGTGTTCGGAAAGAAAAATCGGACTAAGGATCTAAAAAAGATATATGCAGGAGTGCTAAAAATATGTCAATATGGGTTTGCAGGCTGTGCTGCTGACCTCTGCCGCACTGACTGCGGAGGTCGGTGCTTTGACGCAAGATCTCGAGCGGTCCCAGCAAGAGCTCGGCCTTGCCAAGAAGCAGCTCGAGGACAAAGAAGGTGAGAAACACCCCTTTCTAAATTTGTACCTTACAGAAAAGGATTTTGGTTGCAATAGAAATAACAAGGATAACGTGGGTACTGCAGGGGCCACGAACGAGGTGGCAACCCTGAAGGAGGCCGTGTCCGCGTGTGACGCATAATCTTGCCATGAACGGCAGAGCGAGAGAAGCAGGAGGCGCGGGTGGCGGAGGTGCGGCAAGAGCTCCATGCTCTCATGGAAAAGCATGAGAGTTTGGAGCGCGACTCAAAGACTTGAGAGTCCGAGCTTGCCTCGGCTCTTGAAAGTGCCAAAGCCGCCAAGGCCGAGGCCCATAAGTCCCTCCAGGAGATTGAGGCGATGAAGAAGATAGCGGCGGGTAAGGCATTTTTCATGCAAAGCAAGCATGTGAATGTAAATTACCTGTTACTTACCCGAATTCGGAGCTCTCCAGGGGCGTTTGCAGATCTGCCTTGCAGCGTGTCCGATGCCGCCGCATTCTACGGGCCGAGGAGGGAGCTCAGCGGAGAAGGTCTTCGGTCTCGATATCTTTGAGGCGGACATCCGTGCCCCTAGCGACCAAATGAAGCGGTGGTCGAGCTCCACAAGGTAGCCGAGCAGGCCATGAAGGGCCTCATTGTCCGGTTTGGGCTGGAGAGGCCATGCACAGGAGCTACTTCGGCCTCGTCGGGCGGCTGGTGGATGCGTGCCTCAGGTGGAGGTCATCAAGCGTTCCTTTGCATTGAAGGTGCCGTTGGGCCTTGCCGTGCAAAGGTGCATTTGGGCGAGCTGGATCTTGAGAGGCTTCTAACAGACGCCGCCAAGCGGCAAGGAGTATCGTCGCCCGAAATGTACTATAAGACTGTCCTGAAGGGTGCCCGCAAGATTGCAGATGAGTGCCCCAGAGATGTAATTCTTGAGTAGACTCGCAATGTGTTATCCTATGCGCTGAAAACTTTGTTCATATGCGCTAAGCAACGCTTGTTAATTTAAAATATTACCTTCTGTGCGGCCGTTTATCAAATCTGAGAGATGGCAAGTCATCGGCTCCAGCCCCCATGCCACGAGTGCTAGGGTGTTCGGGATAAACTTGAGCACTCTTGTTCCCATTTTTGGGTCCATCTAGGGAGGCGCTCAACACAACGAACAAGGCAACCGGACTTATAATGCTTGAACACTCTCACTTAGCCATAGAATTCTATAATTTTAAATTTCGGCGAATCCCCTAGTGTTCGGAAGACCAAATTCGGGGCGCTATCCACGCCTTGGCCGGACACAGCCGGTTCCTCGCTCTAAGCGGCATAAGTCTTTAAGGACTCGAAAAGACCTCTCGAACAGCGACCAGCTCTCGCCTTATCATGACAGTCAGTTTTAGCTTTATCCATCGAGGCGCCGCCCAGCTCAACCGGGCGCAATCGCGATGGTTCTCCCAGTGCTACCTTAGCCGACGGAACGGAACGTAAGGTACCAAAACATGGGAGCCGGGCAAACCCAACTATTGACCCAAGACATGATTCGGAGCCGATGCATATAGTGCTATAAGTTCGGGGTGCCGCACTTGTGAAAGTGTTTGGACTTCACACCATAATGCGGGGAACATAAGCCTCTGGTGTAGTCGATCGTACCAAATTGTACGGATGCGAGATGTCATAAATGAACATATATATAGAAAGGAATGCAACTATAAGCGAAAAAGTAATGCATTGTTTATTCAGGGAATTCTGCCATGAGTGCGGAACGATACAAATAGTGCGGTAAGCAAGGAAGTGGACTATTTTAAACATGTCCCCCTCCAGGGGTGGGCTGCGGAATGGTGTAATAAACAGATTTAATGCTCGTAATGGAGACCACCTGAGTGTTCGTCGTAACCCTTGTTCCTCCCTGGCTGTTGCATCGTGAGTTCAGCGGATCTACTGCCGGACAGAGCCTCTGGTAAGCGGAGTCCTATGGATATATAAAAAAAGGAAAAGTAAAAAGCAACACACTTGGGAGCCCCTGGTGTGGTTGAGCCGCACTCTGGGTCTGTCGTGGTCGTACCCCTCCCCTTATGCCCAAGGTATTTCCAGAGCGTAATGATGTATGCGGAGAGCTTGTCTTGCGATCATGCAAGGGCTGGGGTTGGGGTCGCATTGCTACGCATGCTCGGAACGTGCCAGGTGGTCTTGATGTGTGTTACTCCGGGCGCGTTTAATCATGTCCGGTCTTTTAGCGGCCGGACTTGAAAATTGCCTTAAGAGGCTGCTCTGTACTTCTGCCGCGAGAGCCGTTGTGTGTTCCTCCGTTCGGAGGGAGCGTTCAGTGTTTCCGTTGCCCGTGATGACTCCACGAGGGCCTGGCATCTTGAGATTTATGTATGCATAATGCGGCACCGCGTTGAACTTTGCAAACGCGGTTCGTCCGAGCAGGGCGTGATAGCCACTGCGGAACGGGACTATGTCGAAGATTAACTCCTTGCTTCGGAAGTTATCCGAGGATCCGAAGACCACTTCCAGCGTGACCGAGCCTGTACAATTGGCCTCGACACCTGGTATGACGCCTTTGAAGGTCGTCTTTGTAGGTTTAATCCTTGAGGGGTCTATGCCCATCTTGCGCCGTATCTCGATAAAGCGGTTCAGCACTCTGCCGCCGTCCATGAGGACTCTAGTGAGGTGAAATCCATCGACGATTGGGTCTAAAACCAATGCGGCGAATCCGCCATGGTGGATACTGGTGGGGTGGTCCCTTCGATCAAAAGTGATCGGGCAAGAGGACCATGGATTAAACTTCGGGGCGACTGGCTCCATCGCATATACGTCCCGAAGTGCACGCTTCCGCTCCCTCTTGGGTATGTGGGTTGCGTATATCATATTTACCGTCCGCACTTGTGGGGGGAAACCCTTCTGTCCTCTACTGTTCGGTGGCCGGGTCTCCTCCTCGTCGTCGCTATGCAGCCCCTTGTCATTGTTTTTGGCAATTAACTTGCCTGCCTGCTTGAATACCCAACAATCCCTGTTGGTGTGGTTAGCTGGCTTTTCGGGGGTGCCATGTATCTTGCAAGAGCGGTCGAGTATCCGGTCCAAATTGGACGGACCCAGAGTGGTTCTTTTGAATGGCTTCTTCCGCTGACTGGGTTTAGAGCCTCTGAATCCGGCGTTGACTGCCGTATCTTCAGTGTTATCGCCGTTGACACGGCGTTTGTTTTTGTTGCGATGTGACCTGCCATTGCTGTCCTTGCTATCCGGACTGCCAGAATTTTTGCTGAGGTTGTTACTGCGAGCTAGCCAGCTGTCCTCTCCCGCACAGAAGCGGGTCATGAGTGATGTGAGGGCTGCCATGGATTTCGGCTTTTCCTGTCCTAGGTGCCGGGCCAGCCACTCGTCGCGGATGTTATGTTCGAAGCCTGCGAGGGCCTCTGCATCCGGACAGTCAACGATTTGATTTTTCTTTGTTAAGAACAGAGTCCAGAACTATTTGGCCGATTCGTCTGGCTGCTGAATTATGTGGCTTAGGTCATCGGCGTCTGGTGGTCGCACATATGTGCCCTGGAAGTTGTCGAGGAATGCGGCTTCCGTGTCCTCCCAACACCCAATTGACTCCGCGGGCAAGCTATTAAGCAAATGCCGAGCTGGTCCTTTAAGCTTGAGTGGGAGATACTTGATGGCGTGGAGATCGTCACCGCGGGCCATATGGATATGAAGGAGATAATCTTCAATCCAAACCGCGGGGTCTGTTGTGCCGTCGTAGGATTCAATGTTTACGGGTTTAAACCCTTCAGGGATTTGATGATCCATTACTTCATCTGTGAAGCATAGTGGGTGTGCGGCGCCTCTGTATTGAGCAATATCACGACGTAGCTCAAGAGAGCGTTGTGTGCTATGTTCGGCCCGGACGGAGTTGCTGTATCCGGCGTGACGGTAGTCGTCGTGGGTCGTGGGGCGCCCACGTGATCCGTAGATAGATCTTGATTGTCTTGCCTTATCCTCCAATATATCCCGCAAGTCCGGTGCATTTCTCTGTGGCTTCACGCTTTTCGAGCGGTGCTGGGGTATGGTTCTGGCGGAGGGCCTAGATGCCTCTCTGTCGCGGCCACGGGGTGGTCGGTCTGCCATATTATGCGCTGGTGATGAAGGTTTGTATGCTTCCTCCTCTAGTCGGGGGAGCAACTTGCGTTTTGGGTAGCTTTTGAAGGGGCGTTCGAGTTCATACTCTTGACGCGAGGACCTCGGTCCATCTGTCGGCCAGCAGGTCTTGATCAGCTTGGAGCTGTTGCTGCTTTTTCTTTAGGCTGTTCGCCGTGGCCATTAGCCTGCGTTTAAAACGCTCTTGTTCGACGGGATCCTCGGGCACGACAAATTCGTCGTCGTTGAGGCTTGCCTCGTCTCCGGAGGGAGGCATGTAATTGTCATCCTCTAACTCCTCGTCTGCCGCTCTCTCTTGAGGGCTGGCTTCCCCGTCCTCCTGTGCTGAATTGTGCTGGAGGGGGTTGTCTTCGGCACTCTCTGGGGTGTTATTATCTCCGGTGCCGGAATCTCCATTCTTGTTGTGGCAGGATTTAGAGCGGCGCCGCTGACGTTGGCGCTTGGGCTGTTTCTTGGAGGAATCTGCCTCCGCTGCTTCTTCGCCGTCCCCATCCTTTGGGGTGTCCACCATGTATATGTCATATAACGAGGTGGTCTTCCAGATTATCAGAGGCGCTGGTTCTTGATCGTCTCCGGCATCGTCGTCCATACCGTCGATGTCTTGAATCATAGTCTAGCATGTCGGTTAGATCGTCGGCGGTGGCTACGAAGTGGGCGGTGGGTGGGCTTCAATTTCTTCGTCGTCGCATCTCAGCCATCGACCCCGCAGTTCGCCGAGGTTCTCCGATAACGAGAGATGTTTTAGCGAATTTAGGATGTCGCCAAAGGGTGAGTCTTTGAAAGATGTCCGCGGGCGGTGAACTCCATGATCGGCACCCAATCGGATTTGATTGGCACGGGCGCAGAGGTTGGTCCGGCAAGGAGTCCGCCTCGGAGTCACGAGCTTTATAAGGGACAAGGTTAGTATTCGCTCCATCACCGTGGAAGTTGCAGCTCCGGGCGGTGTCCACCACATCCTCTATCTCAATGATCGGCTCGAACTATGGGTCGAGCGGACTTGTGTGCGGCCTCGAGTCTTGTCCGGTGGCGAGCTAGATCATGCCCATCGTGATGAAGCGGCACGCTTCGGCGTGGCTTGACTCCATCGAAGATCAAGTCCCAGCGGATGTCGGCCGTGAAGTTTAGGCTTCAAACCTGACTGATAGCCAGGGCGTAGCTTTCGATTTGCTCGGATGGCCAAGTGAATTGGCCCAGTGGTCGGGCCGCCAACACGAAGATCTGTCGGGGAGAAAAGTCTCACCACGACGGCGTTGTTGTTGATTGAAGAAGCCATCAAGCCTATCGGTGACAACACGGAGGAACTCTCAATGAAAGCACCAATGTCGGTGTCAAACCGCGGATCTCGAGTAGGGGGTCCCGCTGTGCGTCTAGGCGGATGGTAAAGGAGACAAGGGACACGATGTTTTTACCCAGGTTCGGGCCCTCTCGATGGAGGTAAAACCCTACTCCTGCTTGATTGATATTGATGATATGGGTAGTACAAGAGTAGATCTACCACGAGATCAAGGAGGCTAAACCCTAGAAGCTAGCCTATGGTATGATTGTTGTAATGGTTGTTCGTCCTATGTACTAAAACCCTCCAGTTTATATAGACACCGGAGAGGGCTAGGGTTACACAGAGTCGGTTACAATGGTAGGAGATCTACATATCCGTATCGCCAAGCTTGCCTTCCACGCCAAGGAAAGTCCCATCCGGACACGGGACGAAGTCTTCAATCTTGTATCTTCATAGTCTTGGAGTCCGTCTGACGATGATAGTCCGGCTGTCCGGATACCCCCTAGTCCAGGACTCCCTCAGTCGTCATGGCTAGCGTCATGGGAACCTCGCGAGGTAACCCTCGTCTTGATCTCTCCGCCTCCCTCGGGAGCCTGCCTGGTGAGGCCGCTCCCGAGGAGGCCTTGTGTCGTCCGTCCCGCAAGGCTTGGCCCCTCACGAGGGTCTTGAGTGTTGGTTGATGAAGACGGGCGTCTTTGTGCCATCGGTGGAGCCACACCGTGGCCGCAGTGAGCATGTCGGGGACCCCGTTCCCGAACGCCGGCGTGAAGGGATCCATAATCGCCAAATTTGAAGGGGAACAAGAAGTACATCTAATCCTGACGAAAGGTGGTCTTCGCCTGCAAAGCCTCTGAGCGTGACATCGCGGTGGGCTCGGCGATGACATCCATCCTGCCGTTCTGGCGGTCTTGGTCTCGTTGCACGCAAATGGCAACCTTTGGTTGATTCCTTGGGACTCCACACATGCGCTTGCCTTCTTTGCACCAAAGAGGAAACATGTTGTACTGCGTTCGCCTGCGTGCATCTGGCCTTGGTCGTCATGACTGATGTCATTCCAGCCTCGTGAGGCTGGGTCCTGCATAGAAATCTCCGCTCTGCTCAGGAGGCCGCCTAAGGAGGCCACGCCTCGGGAGGTCTTGATGTCGCTCGCCTCGTGAGGCTTGGCCCCTCGCGAGGGTCTTGTCTTGTCGTAGTTGAAGCTGGGCCGTACCAGGCTGTCGATGAAGCCACGTCGTGGGCTGCAGGCAGGTAGGTCTGGATACCCTGGTTCCCAGAACGCAAACACCTACGGTGAGCTCCTCACCTTTTTTTTCTTTTTTTTTCTTTTTTACTTTTAGGTGTATGTTTAGTTTAATTTAGTTTTAGGTTTATGTTTATGTTTAGTTTAGTTTAGTTTAGTTTAGTTTAGTTTTAGGTTTATGTTTAGTTTAGTTTAGTTTTAGGTTTAGTTTAGTTTATGTTTAGTTTAGTTTATTTTAGTTTAGTGTAGTTTAGATTAGTTTTAGTTGTAGTTTAGTTTTAAGAAGAAGAAGAAGAAGAAGAAGAAGATGGTGATAATGATGAAGATGGTGATGATGATGAAGAAGAACCGACCTGGACTTCTACGTTTGTTCGGATGGATACAAACCGAACCGACCTGGACTCCTGCTAGTTGGAAAGACTAACCTGACAACCTAAAAAGAAGGAAAACGTTATAATATAAAAAGATCTTGACATAGTACATGCGTGTACTCAGCCAACGAACGACCCACTATTCACGTTAATAAAAACTACTAGTACTTATGCCTAGAGATCAACTAGTACTAGTACTCAGCTCATATACTTCCACGTGAATAAAATGATAACCCTTGGAGTAGCACTTGAGTTGAGCTTCAGATTTGAACTTCCACTGCTTTCACCATGTGACATGGAGTTCTGAACTTGGGTTCTACTTCGTGAGCTTGTGCAATCTGGATAGGAGATTCACCAATAAAAACATATGTACTTTTGTCATGGTCATGGTAAAACTTGTCTGTCTCGTTGGCGTCATGAATGATATCAACATCTTCTTTTCTTTTTGGGCGCAGTGCAGGCACCACATATTTCTTCTTCTGTCTTTGGTCAACCTTCGAAATGTCCGGTGCCATCATAGCAGATACGGTCACATCAGCACATCCATGAACATGCCAAACGCTTCACCTTGTTTTCTTCTTCTTCCTTCTTACACTTGGCAGCTGCCTTCTCCTTGTTTTCCATGATGTCCTCAAACCATTCATGCACACTTTGCCAAAATGCCCCATCTTTTTACTCGATGCCATGAAGTAGATCAATACTAGTGGCCAATCACACCTCACACAACAATCCATTCTCCTCGATGGAGAAATTATGTCCCCTCTTCTTATTTGGGTTGGCACCCGACGACCAGTAATCGTCTGGATCCATGTTCGGCTACTGGGTGTTTAGCTTTGGTCATTCCTCCGGTTGGGAGTCATCCACTTGTCCGTATTTATGGCCACCTTCATCGTGGATCATGTTCATCATCTCCTCCTTGTTTTGCCGCCATCGCGCTTGGTTGAGACATTTCGATGTGATCGGGCACCGACGGACAAGAGCTCCACGACCGACACCCGCGATCGGACAAGAGTCGACGACTCCCTGAAGACGTAGTCGGTGTTGAAGTTGACATTGAACATCACTCAATGGCTGGAAGTGAAGGAGGCTAGGATGTGTTATTGCTGTGTGCTGGAGCGTACTGAGCTGCTGGGCGGCGTAGGACACCTTCAGTTGGGTGGACTAGGGTTGCGATGGCCGGGGTGGCACCGACATGGCGTTGTGCTTTGGCTTACATGCTCGGTCCTGACATGCCGTCGCCACATCTTCCTCCCTCTCCTTCCCCTTGACGCATCGGCCACAGCGTTTTACAGACCGGATCTTGTCGGTGGCCACCTCCGAGTCCCGCGGCCGCTAAACAACATCATCAGCTCCTTTAGCCGCTCCATCGCAACGACAGATGACAGAACGAGTCGGAACGGTGGGGGCGGCAGCGATTGGGGCAGAGGCAACGGGAAAGGGCGGCTTATGACCCACAAGTGTAGGGGATCTATCATAGTCCTTTTGATAAGTAAGAGTGTCGAACCCAACGAGGAGCAGAAGGAAATGATAAGCGGTTTTCAGTAAGGTTTTCTCTGCAAGCACTGAAATTGTAGGTAATAGATAGTTTTGTGATAAGATAAATAGTAACGAGCAAAAAGTAAATAAAGTAAATAAATTGCAGCAAGGTGGCCCAATCCTTTATGTAGCAAAGGATAAGCCTGGACAAATTCTAATAATGAAGAAGGAGCTCCCGAGGACACATTGGGAATTATCGTCAAGCTAGTTTTCATCACGTTCATAAGATTCGCGTTCGGTACTTTGATAATTTGATATGTGGGTGGACCGGTACTTGGGTACTTCCCTAACTTGGACAAGCATCCCACTTATGATTAACCCCTATTGCAAGCATCCGCACAAAAAGGAGTATTAAGGTAAACCTAACCACAACATTAAACATATGGGTCCATATCAACCCCTAACGAAGCAACGCATAAACTAGGGTTTAAGCTTCTGTCACTCTAGCAACCCATCATCTACTTATTACTTCCCCATGCGTTCCTCTAGGCCCAAATAATGGTGAAGTGTCATGTAGTCGACGTTCACATAACACCACTAGAGGAAAGACAACATACATCTCATCAAAATATCGAACGAATACCAAATTTACATGACTACTAATAGCAAGACTTCACCCATGTCCTCAGGAACAAACGTAACTACTCACAAAGCATATTCATGTTCATAATCAGAGGAGTAATAATATGCATAAAGGATCTAAACATATGATCTTCCACCAAGTAAACCAATTAGCATCAACTACAAGGAGTAATCAACACTACTAGCAACCCACAGGTACCAATTTGTGGTTTTGATACAAGATTGGATACAAGAGATGAACTAGGGTTTTGAGAGGAGATGGTGCCGGTGAAGATGTTGATGGAGATTGACCCCCTCCCGATGAGGGGATCGTTGGTGATGACGTTGGTGATGATTTCCCCCTCCTGGAGGGAAGTGTCCCGGGCAGAACAGCTCCGCCAGAGCCCTAGATTGATTCCGCCAAGGTTCCGTCCCGTAAGCTTGCCCACGATTTTTTCCAGGGTAAAAGTGATGATATAGCAGAAGATGGACGCCGGAGGCCCACTAGGGGGCCCAGGAGATAGGGGGTCGCGCCCTATAGGGGGGGCGCCCCTGTCTCCTGGACAGGGTGTGGGCCCCCTGGCCTATTTATTTCGCTCATAAATTCTTATTAAATCCAAAAAAGTTGTTTCGTGGAGTTTCAGGACTTTTTGAGTTGTGCGAGAATAGGTTTCAATGTTTGCTCCTTTTCGGCCAGAATTCCATTGCCAGCATCCCCCTCTTCATGGTAAACCTTGTAAAATAAGAGAATAGCCATAAGTATTGAGATATAATGTGTAATAACAACCCATAATGCAATAAATATTGATATAAAAGCATGATGCAAAATGGACGTATCAACTCCCCCAAGCTTAGACCTCGCTTGTCCTCAAGCGGAAGCCGAAATCGAAAAATATGTCCACATGGTTAGAGATAGAGGTGTCGATAAAAATAAAATACGGACATGAGGGCATCATGATCATTCTAATAACAACAACATAAATAGATTTTGTCATATGATTTCCTATGCTCAAGTAACAAGCAATTCACAATGTCAAGTATGGTTCAAAAACTTCATTGGGAACTAACAAACTATAATCTAAGTATTGAAACAATTGCAATTTATCGTAACATCAGAAAGAGTCAATAATAGAGCTTTTCAGCAAGCTCACATACTCAACTATCTCGTAGTCTCTTATAATTGATAACACTCACGCAATACTTGTGTTTATAGAGTTTCAGCCGGACACTGAGAAAGATAGGGGCTTATTGTGTTGCCTCCCAACGTATTCACCTTTAGGTGATGTCAACAATAATAGCCCATGCTAACTTACATCCAATTGGATATATGCATCATAATCTTTCAAACACGAGGAGCTTGCCAAAGGATAAAATAAAAAGGGAAAGGTGAGGATCACCTTGACTCAAGCATAAATTAAAAACATAAAGTAAAAGATAGGCCCTGCGCAGAGGGAAGCAGAGGTTGTCATGCGCGTTTAGGGTTGATGCACGAAATCTTATGCAAAAGAACGTCACTTTATATTGCCCCTTGTATGTGGACCTTTATTATGCAGTCCGTCGCTTTTATTACTTCCACAACAAGTTCGTACAAAGCTTATTTTCTCCGCACTAATAAGTCATACATAATTAGAGAGCAATTTTTATTGCTTGCACCGATGACAACTTACTTGAAGGATCTTACTCAATCCATAGGTAGATATGGTGGACTCTCATGGCAAAACTGGGTTTAAGGATATTTGGAAGCACAAGTAGTATCTCTACTTGGTGCGAGGAATTTGGCTAGAATGAGGGGGAAAGGCAAGCTCAACATGTCTGGAAGGTCAATGACAATATACTTTAACTGAGATGTCGGAAAACATAACCCATTACGTTGTCTTCCTTGTCCAACATCAACTCTTTTAGCATGTCATACTTAATGGGTGCTTCACAATCATAAAAGATGTCCTAGATAATATATTTATATGTGAACCCCTCTTTCCTTATCACTTCCTATTAACTGCAACGATGACCAAGACTACGTTCATCAACTCTCAACAATCTTTATGCCTCATACTTTCTATGTGTGAAGTTATCACTATCCATAAGATCAATGTGAACTCTTTTATTCTTTCTACTTTCTCAAGATCATAGCAACATAACAAAGCCCTTGAATCAACACTAATCTTTATTATAGATAGCACACAGACTCGATTACATAAAGAGATCACAAAGCAAAACTCGAAACTACTTGATATCAAAACTTCAAACTACTAGATCAAGATACTACTAAAAGGATTGAACTAAATAAATCGGTAAAGATAGTAGTGTGATGGTGATACGATACCGGGGCACCTCCCCCAAGCTTGGCAGTTGCCAAGGGGAGTGCCCATACCCATATGAATATTTCCTCGGAGGTGATGGAGGTGGTAATGACGATGGAGTTGTTGCATTTTTCTTCTCTAGCTTGCGTCTGAGGCTAAAATTTTCCTCCCTCAGATCCCCATTCTTGAGCTCAAGTTTCATTATCTTTTTGCATAGTGCTGCCTTGCTGTCCTGCAAAAAACATGGCGGGATAGGTTGGACCTTAGGGAGGCTTGACTTCTTGAACTCCACATGCATATCACCAGGTTGAGGTAGTGGATCGTCCTCTTCATCGGAGCTTATCTCCTCCTTCCCCTTTGGATCATAGTCTTCTTCTTCCTCTATGGTCCAGCCACAATGTACCACATCCCCATATACTTTTGGGGTTGCGATATAATCAGCCATGTAGCTCTCTCCCTTCGAATCTTGGGACGACATCTTGTTCCAAATCTGCAACAGGAACAACTCGAAACGAAAACAGAGGATATTTGCATGATACGGTGGTCAAAACCTTCGGGAGTATATATAATGAATTTTTATCGACCAAAATACGTAACATACAAGAAAACGGAGTCCGGGAGGCACACAAGGTGCCCACGAGATAGGGGGCGCGCCCTATAGGGGGGGGCTCCACTCTCGTGGGGGCCTCGTGTCCCTTTCGGACTACTTCTTTCTTCCTAAAATTCTTAAATAATCCAAAACTGATAAAAATTGCCATTAGAGTTGTTTTGGAGTCGGTTTACTTACCGTACCACGTACTTATGCCTTTTCGGAGTCTGGAACGTTCTGGAAAGTGTCCCTTATGTATTCTTCGGGGGTTATGGTTTCAATAATATTAGTTTCAACATTGATAGGATTACCTGAAATATAATGTTTAATTCTTTGACCGTTTACCACCCTCGGGTTTGTGCCTTCGAAGTTGTTGATTTTTATAGCACCAGAACGATAGACCTCCTCGATAACGTAGGGATCTTCCCATTTTGAGAGAAGTTTTCCTGCAAAAAACCTTAAACGAGAGTTGAACAATAACACATAATCTCCTACGTTAAACTCACGCTTTTGTATCCTCTTATCATGCCAGCGTTTGACTTTTTCTTTGAAAAGCTTGGCATTCTCATAAGCTTGGGTTCTCCATTCATCAAGTGAGCTAATATCAAATAACCTTTTCTCACCGGCAAGTTTGAAGTCATAATTGAGCTCTTTGATAGCCCAATATGCCCTATGTTCGAGTTCAAGAGGTAAATGACAAGCTTTTCCATAAACCATCTTATATGGAGACATACCCATAGGATTTTTGTATGCAGTTCGATAGGCCCATAATGCATCATCAAGTTTTTTGGACCAATTCTTCCTAGATCTATTCACAGTCTTTTGCAAAATTAATTTGAGCTCTCTATTGCTCAACTCTACTTGACCACTAGACTGTTGTTGGGGATATTACCACTAGGTGTAAACCGGCCTACTTGGGCCGCGTTAACTTCATTAGTGGTATAAGCAGATGAAGGCCCAAGGCCTATAGTCGGTTTAGAATCTGTAGCCGTAAACCGGCCTGATGTATAACTTGTATTGTAAGTTAGGAATAGAGAGATACCAACCGGGATACGAGTATGAACGGTTGGGACTCTATGGACCGACAGGCGTCACCCGTGTATATAAAGCGGCGACCGTGGCGGTTCAGACAGAACAACCACAACACGAGCCTAGGCGAAGCTTGTTTGCTCCCTAGCCATCGAGACCATATCAATTCCATCACAACTAGACGTAGGCTTTTACCTTCATCGAAGGGGCCGAACTAGTATAAAACCCTCGTGTCTTTGTGTCCGCTTTAACCCCTTCAAGTAAACCCATAGCGATGGCTCCACGACTAAGTCCTTTCACTAGGACATCTGCCGTGACAAATCCATGATAGTTGGCGCCCACCGTGGGGCTATCGCACGATGGTTTGACGATCTTGGAGGGCAAGCTCTAGGGACTCGAAGGCTATGTTGTGGGCCGGATGACCAAGAGTCGTCGTGGCAGGATCTACATCGACGACGCAGGATGGGGTCCGAGGCCGATTCGATCGAGTCTGGTGCGGGTCCCCTTTGGTGGCATACACGTTTTCATCGGCAAGATCGGTGAGCACGGGCTGGCCGGACATCGCACCAACCTCGTCGAGGCGGCTCGGCGTCGAGATCTACCCGAGCTAAACCGGCCGTGAAGCGTGTCTTTGTTGGAGTCATCCACGGAGGAGAGCGTGAGGACGGATCAAAACACGGTAGCGAGACCGTCGTCTATTCCGGTGACGAGTCCTCAACCGGAGAGACGAATCGCTATACCGGTTGCAAGATAGTATGGTTAGGGGTTGTTCGATGGCGGCGATATTCCGGACCCCCGTGCCAGGTCAACGGGTTGGAATATTTATGGCGGCACACAGCGGCGAATCACTCATCGACCGCCGCAGCGATGCTCTCCGGATCGGCGGCGCAGCGCAGTAGGGGCGAGGAGGCCTTGTCGCCCGCCGGTTCAAGTTCTATCGATCTGTTTGATGCACTCGCCGAGCTTATGGCGAGGACAATCCGGCGGATCAGGAGGCCCATAATGCAGAAATTGCAAAGGTGAGAGAGCGGTCGTGCAAGCCAGCGGATCTGGCGGCAAACAAAAAATACAGGATGGCCGCAGAGCGGGCCGCTGGACGCCAGGCTTATAAGCTCATGCTTGACCGAGCGCATCACAGGGAGGTCTTAAGGCGGAAGCACGATCACGTCTGCCGTTAGGGTTTGATCCCGGAATCTCTTTCACACTCCGGAGGCTGGACCCGAGAATCCGCCGCAGCACACAGAGACAAACCGGATTGAGGCACGGGACCCGGGCGACGGTCCAACCTCGCTGATGGAACCTCCTCGTGAGAACATTGTGGTTCCTCCGCCGGTCGAGACGCCCCCAAGTCATTATTCTAATCCTATGGACAACCTTGTTGTAGCCGCCGCGATTAGAGGCTATCGATCGAAGGGACTCTCCGAGCGATGGAGGCGCTACGGGTTAAGGAGCTTCTCGGACGCGCTAATTCAGCGAGAAGCATATTAAATGCAGCCGTGATCGGATTCACTCTACGCCCGTCAAGCCGGAGCTATAGCGAGCACATGGATGAACCGCCATATCGAGCAATGCGCAGGGCCGTGAAGCGGCTGTGGCAATAACCCGGCAGGTGGTGTTCGTGATGCTCAGGATGTGGTGGACCGGGCCCGGACACGAAGGGAGGCCGAGTTAGCAGCACAGGATGATGCGGGTCAACTTACACCGGTTCGCCCTACCACCTTCGCCGGACCAGGAGTCGCATCCGCTTTGGGAGTGCCTTGTTTAATCCTCGCTTTCGCAATGTGCGCCGCCCAAAGATTTCAAGGGTCCGCGCAAGGTGCGAATTACACCGCTGATTTATCCCCTGAAGCGTGGGTAGAGAGTTATGAGATGGCCATGGAGATGCTAGACGTGGATGAGACCGCGTGTGCAAAATACTTCACCATGATGCTTGAAGGCACGGCTCGTACTTGGTTGAAGAGCCTACCGCCCAATTCTATCAGCTCATGGGCCCGATTCTATGGGCCGGTTTATCCGAAATTTCAAGGATACATGTAAGCAGCCCAAGTCCATAGTAGACCTGGCGGCTTGTGTACAGGAGGAAGGGGAATCAATGACCCATTGGGTGCGCCGCGTTTCGGAAATTTTGCACTCGTCTGACAGGATTAATGCTGACTCTGCGATCTTAACCCTGGAAGGCAACTGCCGGTTTGATCCTTTAAAATTGAAATTGGGACGCATGAAGCGGTTCTGTAATGACATGGGAACCCTCATGGCCGCTTTAGTGAAGTATGCTGATTCGGACGGTACCAAGGATCCCGAGGCGATGATGATGAAGCGAGGAAGGGAAAGAAGAATAGCAACTCAAGGGCAACAGTACAAACCGGCGGGTCATGGAAAGCGGAGGCAAGCGCAAAGGCGGATGGCAGCATGGACTTTGTGGCCAACACTAATGCACAGGACAAGGGGGCAGCGGCGCAGAGGTAAAGCGGCAAATCGTAATGGGGCTCCCAATCCTAACGCAAGCCGCTTGAATTATTTGTTGAATCAGCCTTGCCCGAAGCACGGGAAGAAGGAGGCGCCGGCTAACCGTCTTTGGAAGGATTGTCATATTATGCAGGAGTTTAAAAACTCTAGTGCCTTCCGGTATGACCACGGGTCAGGTGGCGGTTCAGGATCCGGTTTTCATGGGCGGGTCACGATGGAGCTTCGGTTCAGTCTCAATCGGCGGTCACAACCACCGAATAATCGAATGGCGGCGGTGAGCAGAAGCGGCGGCGGTCGGGTTATCGAGCCAGCCAAAACAGTTGAACAATGGGCAATATCATGTTTTCACAACTAGCTTGGATAAGCGTGGACCGGAAACTCCACAAGCGAGCGGTGAATTCTATTGAACCGGCCTTACCACGTTACTTGCGCTGGTCGGAGCAGCCTATCGTGTGGAGCAGAGAGGATCACCCGCCCGGGTTGATAATCCGGGCCAGCTAGCATTAGTGGTAGACCCTCGGTGGGGGTTATAAATTCACCAAGGTACTCATGGATGGAGGAAGCGGTATTAACATCTTTGTACTATGAAACATTCCGCCGCATGGGTCTAACGAGACAAGGATCTCGAGGCCGTCTAGTACGGTGTTCCATGGTGTGGTGCACGCAAATCTGCATATCCTGTTGGTAAGATAGCCACGGATGTGGCTTTTGGGGACGAAACACGACTCGGTCGGAAAAACTAACATTTGAGGTGGTGAAGATCCGGGCCCGTATCATGCCTTGTTTGGCGGCGGCTTACGCCAAGTTCATGGCGCGCCTTGTTATATCTACTTGCGATCAAGATGCGGGTTACAAGGGGACAATAACGGTTCATGGGAGCCGTAGGGTCGCTTTGGAATGTGAGGAAGGTTATGCGGCTTATGCAGAGTCGGTCTGTGCCACGGAGGAGTTGAAGTACTATAAGGACAATGTTGATCCGGCGGATATGATTCCTTTGAAGAAGCCAACTACAGAGCATGATTCGGATCTGAAGTTCAAATCGGCAGCTGAGACCAAGCTTGTTGACTTCGTGCCCGGTGATTCGTCCAAGCAGTTCACTGTCAGTGCCAATTTGGATCCCAAATAGGAAAGCGCGCTCATCGAGTTCATCCGTGAGAATCGGGACATCTTTGCATGGAAACCATCCGACATGCCAGGTGTACCGAGGGAACTCGTTGAGCACACTCTTAATGTGGATCCTAAGTATAAACCGGTGAAACAATTCCTCCGCTGGTTTAACAAAGAAAGGCGCAAAGCCATTGGAGAGGAAGTGGCCAGGCTTTTGGCAGCTGGCTTTATCATTGAGGTGTTCCATCCAGAGTGGCTTGCTAATCCGGTGCTGGTTCTTAAGAAAAATGGCACTTGACGTATGTGTGTGGATTACACAGATCTTAACAGGGCCTATCCAGCGGATCCTTTTGCCCTCTCCCGCATTGACCAGATCATTGATGCCACGGCGGGTTGTGAGCGTTTGAGTTTTTTGGATGCATACTCGGATATCATCGATCAAAATGGCGGTTAAGGACCAGGAGAAAACAGCGTTTATCACTCCCTTTGGAGCCTACGCTATGTATCTATGCCCTTGAGGCTCAAGAGTGCCCAAGCCACCTATCAGCGGTGTATGCAATTGCTGCATAAACAGATCGGCCGCAATGTGCACACCTATGTGGATGATATTGTAGTGAAGTCAAGGCAGAAGGAGACGCTGGTGGATGATTTGAAGGAAACCTTTGACAACTTGCGAGTGTACAAGATGATGCTTAATCCGGCCAAGTGTATCTTTGGTGTTCCGGCAGGCAAGTTATTGGGATTTCTGGTGTCTAACAGAGGAATTGAGGCTAATCCGGAGAAGATTACGGCTATTACCTCCTGGCTAAACGAAGTGCATTAATGATGTTCAATGTTTGGTGGGCGCATCGCCGCCAAGACGAGCGGTTTATCGGCCGCCTCGGAGAAAAGGCCATCCTTTGTACCAAATCTTTGAGAAAGAGACCATTTAAATGCAGGTCATTTCTTGATGAAGCATTTGAGGACTTGAAGCGGCAATTAGCCAATCCGCTTTGTTCTTGCAGCCCGGTCGACAAGGAGCCACTATTATTATATGTAGCAGCCAATGCTCGGGCGATTAAGCGTGGCTATTGTGGTGGAAACGCATGAGGCGAGCAAGGAATATCGGTTCGTGGCGGTTTATTATATCAGCGAGGTGCTTATTGAATCCAAGCAAAGGTATCCGCATTGGCGTAAGCTGGTCTATGGTGTTTTCATGGCGAGTTGGAAGTTGAAGCGATATTTTCAAGGGCACCCCATCACGATGGTCGATTCAGCTCCTTGGGTGATATCATCTGAGAACCGGAGGCGGCGGATTATAAGTGGGCTATAGAGCTTGGGCCACACGGATCAAGTATGTACCTCGGACGCGGTGAAGTCTCAAGCACTTGTCGATTTCATCAATGATTGGGCGGAGTTACAAGCACCGAGGAGAAGCCGGATCACACATATTGGACTATTCATTTTGATGGATCCAGCAATTTGGAAGGCTCGGGGTCGGAGTCATATTAACTTCCCACGAGGTGATAAGTTTTGTTATGTTCTCCGCTTAATGTTCCCTTGTACTAATAATGCACCTGAGTACGAAGCCTTGCTCCATGGTCTCCGGATGGCTAAAGAGATGAACTTAAGCCGGGTTAAGTGCTTCAGTGACTCGGACCTCGTGGCTCAACAGGTGTCTGGCACTTGGGATTCTAAGCACCCGCTCATGGCTGCATATCGTCGGGAAGTGGATAATATTGCGGGTTGTTTCAAGGGTTGTCAAGTGGATCATGTGGACCGTCGAAAGAATGAAGCGGCAGACGCTTTAAGCCGGTTGGGTTCTCAGCGCAAACCGGTCCCGCCTAATGCCTTTCTGGACGTGTTGCACAACCCGTCAGTCCAGCTCCCAGGTGAAGCGGATTTGGCTATTCCTGATCTAGAGGCTCAATTGGTGGCAGCACTGCATGCTATTCCGGATTGGACGGTTCCTTATCTTACGTACATGAACCGGGGGGAGTTACCAGAGGATGAGATTCTAGCCAGGCAGATAGTCCGGCGATCCAAGTCTATGACGATTGTCAATGGTGAATTGCATCATTGCAGTGTATCAGGGGCGTTTCAACGTTGTGTTTCTCCTAAGGAAGGCTGTGAAATATTAAGAGAAATCCATGAAGGGGATTGTGGACACCACGCCGGTTCAAAGTCTCTACGTGGCAAAGCGTTTAAATCACGGGTTCTACTAGTTGACGCGCATCTTGGCGTGGAGGACTTGGTTAAGCGGTGTGATGGATGTCAGAAATTTTCAAGGCGTGCTCATGTGCCGGCTCAAGAATTGAGGATGATCCCAATAACGTGTCCGTTTGCAACTTGGGGGCTGGATATGGTCGGACCTTTTAAAAGATCCAAGGATAAGAAAACCCACCTTTTGGTGGTAGTTGACAAATTTACCAAGTGGGTTGAAGCGAGCTGTCGGCCAAGTGTGATGCGAAGCAAACAATGGTGCGATTCATCAAAAGGTGATTTTCGGTTTGGCTTTCCACACAGTATCATTACTGACAATGGTACCAATTTATCCAAGGGTGCTATGAAGGAGTTACGTGAGCGTGAGCACATCCGACTTGGCGTGTCGTCGATGGCACACCCAGTCAATGGGCGAGCGAGCGAGCTAATCAAGAAATCTTGCGAGGCATCAAACCCGGCTTATGGTCCCATTGCAAAGAACACCGGGATGTTGGGTTGAAGAGCTACCATCGTGTTATGGAGTATCAATACTCGCCAAACCGTCCACAGGATACACACCATTTTCATGGTCTATGGAGCGAGAGGGTTCTCCTAGTGATATCCGCACGATTAGCCTCGTGTGGCAGCTTATGTTGAAGCGGACAATGAGGCAAAGACGGCAAGACGCTTTGGATCTATTGGACGAGGAGCGTGATATAGCGGCTGCCCGTTCGGCGATTTACCAAAGAAGATCTTCATCGCTATCACGATCGCGGGTTAGAACCGAACTTTTCAAGAAGGAGATTTGGTGCTTGACTCATCCAAGACCGGATGGATATGCACAAGTTATCCCGACCTTGGGAGGGACCTTTAAATGGTCGACAAGAATCGCACTGTGGTCGTACTATCGATTGATATTCAAGAGCATCAAGACTCACGCACATCGGAGGAGGAGACCAACGGCCGTGGAACATAGCTCATCTTGACCTTACTACACTTGAGCCATCGGCTCTATCTATGTACATATCATGACGGTGTATATATTATCTTTGATATAATAAAACGGAGCCTCGGCTAAAGCGGGGTCTCTGTCTTTCTTATCATGCGTGGTTACATGGAGTGGCTCTGTTTTTAAAGCGGCCTCTGGTTTACCCTTGACATTTGCTTTTTATATATCACTTGGGGCCTTGGTGGTGTTGAATCAACGCGACACCTTTTGATAAGCGACAGCCACCGGATCACTTGGGGACATGGTCACGTCTGAACCGATCAAGCCTCTTGATCGGCCTAAGGCCACAAAATCACTTGGGGCTTGGTGAACCCGAACCATTGCCACGCTCTTGATCGGCATATATGCCACGAATCATTTGGGGACTGGCTGACTTGAATCATTGTCACTCCTATTGGGGGCTTGGTCTGTCCGACCATGGTAACACCATCGATCAGCTCGATATAGCATATTTTTGCAAGCGGTTTTATCATTGCCTTTGCTTCCATGTTATTTTCATGGCTTGTTTGTTCTTTGTTTTTGTTGGATTTCTTTTATGTCAACAAACACCTTTTTTCCGGTTCAGCCAATGGATTTGATTCCCCTTTAATCCGGAGAAGTATGCCTGGTTTACCTTTTTCCTGTTAACATCATGGAGTAACAAGGGGGTTTGTATTGCATCAGTACGATTTATACGGGAGCTGTTTTCTCCCCCCTTGTTGACGGTAATGGTTTATAAAACCTCCGCTTCAAGCTTGGCTAAGCCAGCTTCATGCCCAGACATGGCAGGTATTTTGTATCACCTATTTGTTACATTACTGATACGCATATCAAGATCGTAAACCGGCTGGCGGTATAACCGCCATTGAAGTTCAAATTTTTCTGATTGGAGGAGATATGAATTGAAGTTTTTCGAACAAAAGCTTCAGTACTTATGCACGAAGGCATATTCAAGGCAGAAGTATTAACTATCCTATTACAAGGCAGCACGGTGCCAAAATAAGACCATTGTTCTTTTGGAAAGATGCCAAAGATAGCTATCCAAACCGGCTTCCGGTTCAAGCCTGCTCCTCATCATCCGCCGCTTCAGCTTCCTCGTCTCTACCCATTGGCTGAAATCAACGGTGGTCGATCGATTCCCATTAAAGCTTGGAAAACAGCCTCTTCATGGATCGGGAAGGCGGTTCAATATCGGGGCGTAAGTGTGCTTACGGATTGGAGGGATCGATTCTCCGCTTCAAGAGTTGGGGCAGGCACTCGCTTGTTACGATCATTGTATTGTGCTTGATAATCGTCAAATCGCCTCTTGACTAGGTGACAAGCGGAGGGCGTCTTGCACGGTTTATTGCCCTCAAATCCTCTTCGTTGAATTCGAGCCATCTTCCTTGAGCTGGGATAGCCTTGAGCTGCTTCCACGAGTGGTCGAAATCGCACCCATGCCTTTGCGGATCAAGGCGTTAATAGCTCCGGTTCGAGCGGCGGATTTTTCAGCTCCTCAATCCGGGCGGAAGCATCGACAACCTGTTAAGAGTGTCTGGATTAAAGAAGGTGCGGGTTGTTATGAGAGGCTGTGGTGATGATCCGCTGGGCTCCGGTATATAATTGTTCCACTAAGGTGTAGGCAGCCTTGATTTCTTCCGCACATCGTTTCACGAGTGCCCGATCGTGTGCCTACAACAATATAGGGACGGTCTCAAACCGGTTTACACTACAAACAGTTCAAATTATCACGAAGTTAAAGGGCTTACCAAAGATCGCAGCGGTCATGGAGTGTATTTGCCGCTTTACGGTAGTAAGTTCATCCACCACGGTTTAAGGGCAGCTTGGCATTTTCCGCTCTTTTGGTTAAAGCGGCCTTCTCGGTGGCCCAATCAGCCCGCTCTTTCTTGAAGCCCTCCTTCAGATTGTTCAGCGGTGCTCAAAGCGCTGGTTAATTCTTCCTTTGCCTTATCTGTTTCAGCTTGTTGGGTTTTCAAGGCCTCCTGCAAATCGGCAATCTGGTCCTCCTTGATTCTCACCTCACCTTGCATCTGAGACAGCGTTTAGCTTTACACAAGCGGTCCAAGAAATTGAAGTATCAACCACATAACAAAGTTATACGCCTGATACTTGGGGGCTAATGCACCTTCAATTTTTATATATTGCTAGATTGCAAAGTCCCAAGCTCAATACAGGTATTCAACTTGGCACTTGGGGGCTAATGGCTATTTGATCAAATTATGTTCTAAGTTTTCTATCGGAGCCCCGGTTTAATTATGCTAAGTTAAGCCGGCCCTTGGGGGCTATACTGATGGATTTCAAAGTGTTAAGGATTGTGTTCAAGTCCCGGTTTGACGAAGGTTACAAACCGACCCTTGGGGGCTAGGAAGATTGATGCAATGGCAGTAAGTAAAGAAGTAAGTTACCTCGAATTTATCCCTCATCATCTTCACCAGACCAGCTTCATAGTCGCGGCTAGTATAAAGCCGGTTTAAATAGCCGGAATGAAGATCTTGGGCACTCAGAGCAACATATGTCTCCAGTTCAACATCCCATTTTCCTTTGTTCAGAGCGGAAAAATCCTCTTTTCATATGCCCGGTTAAGGTGGCGGATTCCCGGTTCAAAGCGGCCACACCGTAATCACAACGTCATCATCTTTGGACTCGGCGGTTTGTGTGGGTGCGGCGGTTTGTCGGCAGGATCGTGCGATTTCTCAATCCGGGCGAGTTGGCGGCGGATCGGCGAGAGGCTGAAGTGTTAACAGGCCTCTCTTGAGAATGACATCATCTTGCAAAGGAGGATCATTGGGAATATCTTGAGAGCAAACTCTTCAAGATCTGGCGCTTTGTCATGTTCTCGCTCGTCTTCTTCACCGCTTTATCCAAGCGGGCCTTCTTGCTTGGTTTCGGTTTGTACGAAGAAAAACAAAGAGTCAAGGAAAAGCATAAGCCATTACACAAGATCTTTGGAAGCATATGTTCGATTTAGCTTACCCATGAACTATTTTCAGCGGTGGCGGTGAGTGGTCGACGATTCACGGAAGATGAATGAGAAGTAACCGATAATCGAGTCGGATGGATTAAGAGGTCGTGAAGAAACCCGCTTTAGGATTTAAATCAATAAAAAGGTCGGAGACCTCGGAGCGCGTTTTGAACCGGATGTTTGGTAAACCGGCGGAGGTAACTACGACCACCATCTTGCGGGTTGTGCGGCGAGCTTCATGTTCTTGAGTCTTCATAAGAAATTTGGGATCCAAATAAGCAAGAGGATGAGAAAATTTAACTTTCCGGTTTGCTGGCAAAATTTTGGCAAAGGCAAGATTTCGAATCGGAAGAGAATAGTTACCTCAATCAATCCGCATTCTTTGGCTTCAGCGTCGTCTCGACAAGCATCATCATCAATAAGGCGTGTAAAAAGTAAGCCAAGTGAATCAAGTTCTACCTCAAGATCCGGGTTACCCACATCATCATCAATAGCTGGGTCAGATGAAGCGGTGGTTTTTCTCTTATGAGCTGGTTTCTTGATAACCTTGGTCTTGGGCCGGGTTGACCGCCCTGCCTTCTCCGTTTTGTCTTGTGGAAGCTTTTTGCTCCAAAGCGGATTATCACCTGGATCGTGATAATTAAATGTCGATAGATAAAGCGATAATGGTTTAACAATAGAAACTAAAATCTTACCGCCGTGGTTTGTTGGTGGTGCAATAAGGAAGCGGATCGGTTTGAGCACGAGAGGTGCTCGGTTCATTCAACATCTTCTTTACGAGAATCTGTGACTTCATCGTCGGAGAGTTGGATTTTAATGTGTCGGAGTGGGTCATCGGCGCTACGATACTTGCACATCAAACCGGGCGCCCGGCTCGAGGCGATATGCTCCATGATATCCAAAGAGCGTGCAAGGTCTATTCTGTTAAACCGTTGGCCATAAAGGCTCGGAGCTTGGACAGTTGTGGAGCATATTTAATTCTCTCTTTGGCGCTTAGTCTTTGTGGAAAAGGGTGAGTGTTCTTTGAGCCGTTCGAGACGGAAGCCGAGCAAGGATTTTCATTCTCGGGGAGGTATCCTTGCAATAAAACCAAGTTGCATTCCACTCTTTGGGGTGAGTATGGAGTTTGACATGGGGATAAGTGATTTCTTTCCTCTTCTGAATGGCCATACCGCCCAATTCAGTATTGGGGCCGTCGGTGAATTCAGTGCGACGGTTTAAATGGAAGAGGTCTCTAAACAACTCAACTGAAGGCACTTCTTGAAGGTATACCTCAGAGAGTACTTGAAAGTGACATAAATTGGTGACGGAATTGGGGCCAATATCCTGTGGACGGAGCTGAAAGTTGGCTAACACATCCCGGTAAAACTTAGAACCGGGCGGTTTGAAGCGCCGGGCCAAGTGATCTGCGAAGGCCACAACCTCTCCTTCCTGGGGTGTGGGAGGACATTCATCTCCAGGAACCCTCCAGTGGATCGTATCTTTATTGTCTAAAGCGCCGATCAGGACTAGATCGTCCAACTAAGATTCTGTGACGCGAGAGGGAACCCAATTGCACTCGTACACTTGTTTGGCCATGGCGAGATCTACAAGAAATAGGTGATCCGGTTCAAAAATATGCTGGATAAAAGAAGGTGTTGATCTAAACTACGATAAACCGGAGGCAATACCAATAAACCGGTCTTCTACAATGCGGCATCATATGGTTTCTGGCGGTTCAACCAGGGGACTAATGGTATATACCGGTTTAGCAACTTTTTTCTATGGTAAGTTAAACCGCCTGATCTAAGCATCGGAGGCAATTGAAGCTATGGACAACTAGGTATACAGAAACATGTTTCACAAGATCTTATTACAGCCGCGGATCTACAGCGAGCTCACAAAAACAGAAAATATTCCGAAGAGTAAGGCGGAACGGAAGTGAACCATTGAGCGGGTATGTGCGTGAGATCTATGGACTTAGATGAGAGATTACATGCAGATGCTTAAAGATTGCTACTAAACACAGCAGGGATTCGCAGATTCATTCAAGAGCCAGAGAGCGAGTATGAGCAGGCGATGAACACAGCACGAACATGGAACCCTAAGAACAGATCTAGGTCAAGAAGAAGAGAAAGCCTACCGAAAACGGAGAAGATGCGGAAAGATACCGCAATGCTGCGTACGCGTTCGAGGTTGATCAGCTGCCCAAAAGACGAGGCGAAGGTCGACGGCGGTGGAGCTCAAAGTGGCGGCGAGGAAGACGAAGAAGAAGGGACGAAGGAAAGGAAAAGAAAAGACCCTTCGGTCTTATTTATAAGGCAACAGAGCTAGGTCAAGCGCGTGGATCCAGGAGCTATTGTTAAAAGAGGGCGTTATAAATAACAAATTTCATGATGACGTCATGCGATTTGACAACGAAATGATGACGACATGGCGGTTTACCAATTACCAGAAGATGTCCAAGACACAAGATTTTGTGAAGGATTGACATGAACCAGTTCAAATCAATCTGGGGCCTAATGTTGGGGATATTACCACTAGGTGTAAACCGGCCTACTTGGGCCGCGTTAACTTCATTAGTGGTATAGGCAGATGAAGGCCCAAGGCCTATAGTCGGTTTAGAATCTGTAGCCGTAAACCGGCCTGATGTATAACTTGTATTGTAAGTTAGGAATAGAGAGATACCAACCGGATACAGTATGAACGGTTGGGACTCTATCAGACCGACAGGCGTCACCCGTGTATATAAGGGGCGACCATGCGGATGTTCAGACAGAACAACCACAACTCGAGCCTAAGCGAAGCTTGTTTGCTCCTAGCCATCGAGACCATATCAATTCCATCACAACTAGACGTAGGCTTTTACCTTCATCGAAGGGGCCGAACTAGTATAAAAACCTCGTGTCTTTGTGTCCGCTTTAACCCCTTCAAGTAAACCCATAGCAATGGCTCCACGACTAAGTCCTTTCACTAGGACATCTTTCGTGACAAATCCACGACAACTGTGGATGATAAGGAGATGCTATTCTATGATTGACGTCATACTTAGCGAGCATCTTACGGAAAGCACCATGAATAAAATGTGAACCACCATCAGTCATAAGATATCTAGGGACTCCAAACCTCGGAAAAATAACTTCTTTAAGCATTTTAATAGAAGTGTTATGATCATCACTACTAGTTGTAATAGCTTCTACCCACTTAGTAACGTAATCAACAGCAACTAAAATATGTGTATAACCATTAGAGGCAGGAAAAGGTCCCATATAATCAAAGCCCAAACATCAAACGGTTCAATAACAATAGAATAATTCATAGGCATTTCTTGACGTCTACTAATGTTACCTATTCTTTGACATTCATCACAAGATAAGACAAACTTACGAGCATCTTTGAAGAGAGTAGGCCAATCAAAACCAGATTGTAGTACCTTGGGTGCAGTTCTATCTCCAGCGTGGTGTCCTCCATAGGATTCAGAGTGACACTTGCGTAGGATCTATTCCTGTTCATGCTCAGGCACACAACGTCTAATAACACCATCTACTCCTTCTTTATAAAGATATGGGTCATCCCAGAAATAGTGTCTTAAATCATAAAAGAATTTTTTCTTTTGCTGGTATGTGAAACTAGGCGGTATATATTTAGCAACAATGTAATTAGCATAGTCGACATACCAAGGAGCGACTGAGAAGCATTGACGACCGCTAATTGTTCATCGGAAAGCTATCATTAATAGGTAGTGGGTCATCAAGAACATTCTCTAACCTAGACAAGTTGTCTGCCACGGGGTTCTCAGCTCCCTTTCTATCAATAATATGCAAGTTAAATTCTTGGAGCAAGAGAACCCATCTAATGAGTCTAGGCTTAGCATCTTTCTTTTCCATAAGATATTTAATAGCAAAGATGATCGGTGTGAATAGTAACTTTGGAATCAACAATATAAGGTCTAAACTTATCACATGCAAACACAACTGCTAAGAACTCTTTTTCAAGTAGTAGCATAATTTCTCCGGCAAGATCAAGAGTCTTACTAGCATACTAGATAACATTCAATTTCTTATCGACTCTTTGCCCTAAAACAACACCTCTGACATAATCACTAGCATCGCACATAATTTCAAAAGGTAAATTCCAATCAGGTGGCTGAACAATAGGTGCAGTGATCAAAGCTTTCTTAAGTGTTTCAAATGCTTCTACACAATCATCATCAAAGACAAAAGGAATATCTTTTTGCAATAAATTAGTTAGAGGCCTAGAGATTTTAGAAAAGTCCATAATGAACCTCCTATAAAAGCCGGCGTGACCAAGGAAACTTCTTATACCTTTTATGTCATTGGGACATGGCATCTTTTCAATAGCATCAACTTTGGCTTTATCAACTTCAATACGTCTCACGGAGATCTTGTGCCCCAAGACAACGCCTTCATTAACCATAAAGTGACACTTTTCCCAATTCAGGACGAGATTAGTGTCTTTGCATCTCTGCAAAACTCGATCAAGGTTGCTCAAACAATCATCAAAAGAGGATCCATAGACGGAGAAATCATCCATGAATACCTCACAAATCTTTTCACAAAAATCAGAAAATATAGCCATCATGCATCTTTGAAAGGTAGCAGGTGCATTACATAAACCAAAAGGCATACGTCTATAAGCAAAAATACCAAAAGGGCAAGTAAAAGCAGTTTTAGATTGATCCTTCGCTGACACAGGTATTTGAGAGAAGCCAGAATAACCATCTAGAAAGCAAAAATGTGTGTGTTTGGATAGCCTTTCTAGCATTTGATCAATAAAAGGTAAAGGGTAATGATCTTTCTTAGTAGCTTTATTTAACTTACAGAAATCAATTACCATCCTATAACTTATAATAATTCTTTGCGGGATCAGTTCATCTTTATCGTTAGGAACAATAGTAATACCTCCCTTTTTAGGGACACAATGGACAAGGCTTACCCATTCACTATCAGCAACGGGATAAATAATACCTGCCTCAAGGAGCTTTAGAATCTCCTTTCTTACCACTTCCTTCATTTTGGGATTTAATCGTCTTTGAGCATCTCTAACTAGCTTGGCATCTTTCTCTACTGAAATTTTGTGTTGACATGATGTGGGACTAATGCCCTTAAGATCATCCAGAGTATATCCAGCTCGGTGCTTCTTCAGAGTTTTCAATAATCTTTCTTCTTCTTTCTCTGTAAGGTTAGCACTAATAATAACAAGATATATTTCTTTTTCATCAAGATAAGCATACTTAAGATTACCAGGTAATGGTTTGAGTTCAAACACGGGATCACCCTTGGGTGGAGGGGGATCCCCAAGAATTTCAACGGGAAGATTATGTTTCAGCATAGGTTCCTGTTTAAGGAACACTTCATCTATTTCTTCCCTTTCCTTCATAAACATATCGTTTTCATGGTCTAGCAAATGTTGTTCTAACGGATCAGTTGGAGGAACAACAATGGAGGCAAGACCAATAATTTCATCCTTACTAGATGGTTCCCTTTCACGAGGTTGTCTACTAAACTTGGCAAAATTAAACTCATGAGACATACCATCTATGCCAACAGTGACAATATTCCTTTCACAATTATTCTTAGCACTAGCTGTATTCAAGAAGGGTCTATCAAAAATAATGGGACAAAAATCATCTTGTGGGGAAGCAAGAACAAGAAAATCGGCAGGGTATTTAACCTTCCCACACAAAACTTCAACATCTCTAACAATCCCAATAGGTTTGATGGTATCCCTATTAGCAAGCTTAATAGTAACATCAATGTCTTCTAATTCAACAGTGCAATGTCGCATAATTTCTTTATAAAGATCATAAGGTATCACACTAGCACTAGCACCCATATCACATAAGCCATGATAACAATGATCTCCTATTTTAACAGAAATAACAGGCATGCCTACAAAGAGTCTACGTGTCTTAGTATCACGTCTAGCAATATTAGCGCCTCACCCAAGAAAGAAATAACATGCCCATCTAAATCCTCATCCAAGAGATCTTTAACCATAGCAATACTAGGTTCAACATTAATTTGCTCAGGAGGTGTATAGGTCCTAGTATTACTCTTACGAACAACAGCCGAAGCTTTAGCGTGATCTTTTATCCTAACAGGAAAAGGAGGTTTTTCAACATAAGCAGTAGGAATAATAGGATCACTATATGTAATAGTCTTTTCTTCAACTGTAATAGGTGCAACTACTTTCACTTCAACATGAGGATTATATTTAAACCACTTCTCTTTAGGGAGATCAACGTGAGTAGCAAAAGATTCACAAAAAGTAGCTACTATCTCAGAATCAAGTCCATACTTAGAGCTAAATCCACGGAAAGCATCAGTATCCATAAAAGATTTAACACAATCGAACTTGGGTGTCATACCTGACTCCTTACCATCATCGGAACCCCAATCTTCAGAGTTGCGTTTAATTCTTTCCAATAAGTCCCATTTGAAATCAATAGTCTTTAACATATAAGAACCAGCACAGGAAGTATCGAGCAGGTTGCGATTATTGAGAGAAAGACGAGCATAAAAATTCTGAATAATCATTTCCCGAGAGAGCTCATGATTGGGGCATGAATACAACATTGAATTAAGCATCCTCCAAGCTTGAGCGATGCTTTCTCCTTCGCGAGGCCAGAAATTATATATGTAATTACGGTCACGATGAACCAGATGCATAGGATAAAACTTCTGGCGAAATTCCAACTTCAATCGCTTATAATTCCAAGATCTCGTACCATTACATAGCCTATACCATGTCATTGCATCTCCCTTCAAAGATAAAGGGAAGACCTTCCTTTTGACAACATCATCGGGAATACCTGCCAGCTTAAACAATCCACAAACTTCATCCACAAAGATAAGGTGTAAATCGGGATGCAATGTTCCGTCTCCTGCAAAAGGATTAGCTAACAGTTTTTCTATCATACCCGAAGGAATATCAAAGTCAATATTTTCATAAAGTTTAGTAGGTTGAGGAGCATCTCTTTGCTCTTCTGGTTGGGGTGAAGATACCCCAAACAAGCCCCTCAAGGGATTAGTTTCCATAGTGACAAGTAACAGAAAATTTCAGCACACTATATAACTGCTTCCTTACCAAGTTCCACTCACCAAAAGCGCTACACTCCCCGGCAACGGCGCCAGAAAATAGTATTGATGACCCACAAGTGTAGGGGATCTATCGTAGTCCTTTTGATAAGTAAGAGTGTCGAACCCAACGAGGAGCAGAAGGAAATGATAAGCGGTTTTCAGTAAGGTTTTCTCAAAACAATCGAAATTGTAGGTAATAGATAGTTTTGTGATAAGATAAATAGTAATGAGCAAAAAGTAAATAAAGTAAATAAAGTGCAGCAAGGTGGCCCAATCCTTTATGTAGCAAAGGATAAGCCTGGACAAATTCTAATAATGAAGAAGGAGCTCCCGTGGACACGTTGGGAATTATTGTCAAGCTAGTTTTCATCACGTTCATAAGATTCGCGTTCGGTACTTTGATAATTTGATATGTGGGTGGACCGGTACTTGGGTACTTACCTAACTTGGACAAGCATCCCACTTATGATTAACCCCTATTGCAAGCATCCGCAACTACAAAAAGGAGTATTAAGGTAAACCTAACCACAACATTAAACATATGGGTCCATATCAACCCCAAACGAAGCAACGCATAAACTAGGGTTTAAGCTTCTGTCACTCTAGCAACCCATCATCTACTTATTACTTCCCCATGCGTTCCTCTAGGCCCAAATAATGGTGAAGTGTCATGTAGTCGACGTTCACATAACACCACTAGAGGAAAGACAACATACATCTCATCAAAATATCGAACGAATACCATATTTACATGACTACTAATAGCAAGACTTCACCCATGTCCTCAGGAACAAACGTAACTACTCACAAAGCATATTCATGTTCATAATCAGAGGAGTAATAATATGCATAAAGGATCTGAACATATGATCTTCCACCAAGTAAACCAATTAGCACCAACTACAAGGAGTAATCAACACTACTAGCAACCCACAGGTACCAATTTGTGGTTTTGATACAAGATTAGATACAAGAGATGAAGTAGGGTTTTGAGAGGAGATGGTGCTGGTGAAGATGTTGATGGAGATTGACCCCCTCCCGATGAGAGGATTGTTGGTGATGATGTTGGTGATGATTTCCCCCTCCCAGAGGGAAGTGTCCCCGGCAGAACAGCTCCGCCAGAGCCCTAGATTGATTCCGCCAAGGTTCCGCCTCGTGGCGGCGGAGTTTTGTCCCGTAAGCTTGCCCACGATTTTTTCCAGGCTAAAAGTGATGATATAGCAGAAGATGGACGCTGGAGGCCCACCAGGGGGCCCAGGAGATAGGGGGCCGCGCCCTATAGGGGGGGGGGGCGCCCCCTGTCTCCTTGACAGGGTGTGGGCACCCTGGCCTATTTCTTTCGCTCATAAATTCTTATTAAATTCAAAAGGTTGTTTCGTGGAGTTTTAGGAATCTTTGAGTTGTGCAGAATAGGTTTCCAACATTTGCTCCTTTTCCAGCCAGAATTCCAGCTGCCGGCATCCCCCCTCTTCATGGTAAACCTTGTAAAATAAGAGAAAATAGCCATAAGTATTGAGATATAATGTGTAATAACAGCCCATAATGCAATAAATATTGATATAAAAGCATGATGCAAAATGGATGTATCACGGGCTTTCGTGTGAAAACAATGGTGAGATTGTAAAAATGGGTAGGCTTCGCCTCGATTTTGGATGAGCCCCTGTTATCTGAGTTCTACATGATGAACATCCAAAAGCTCGAAAATTCCTCCTCCGTTTAGTGCCGGTTTAAGGGATTTCAGATGTCTAGTCCGGATAAATTTGGTTAATGATGGTCAAAATGTTTGAGTCTAAACATTAAACATTCATGGAAGGTTTGTTGATCCGCGTTGGATCTGCCCTAAACTTCTAAGGCCTTGTACAATGGGAGGTGCTTAGAGAGATGCTTAGAAAAATAAACCGGGTTTTTTTGGAAGCACCGGTGCCTATTTCTACAGGGGAGACGCTTAGTTAAGCGTCTATCCTATACAAATAAGCACCGGTGCTTAAGAAAAGCCTAGTTTACACCTCCCCTAAGCACCTTCCATTGTACAAGGCCTAAGAGCATCTCCGGCCGCGCCCCCAACAAGACCCCCCAGGCGAATTTTTAGCGCCGGTGGCCGAAAATTGGCCCAGTCGCGCCCCTAGGATCTCATTTAGCGCCGGTTTGGGCGAAATCCAGAGGCGATTTATCTGCCCAAACAAGCGACGGGTGTCGCTGGCGCGCCCGTGAAGCAGCAGTGTGGGGCCGCTCTATCGGCGACTGAAAGACTTTTTCCCGCTGTTTCCTCCCGCTCCCCCCTCTCTTCTCCATTCCTCCCGCCAAACCCCGCCTCCACCCCTGCTGTTCCGCCCGCCATGCCGCTGAAGAAGTACGTGATGCCGCGCGCCGCGACGGATCCCGCCGCCGCCGCCCCGCCAAAGCAAAGGAAGCCTAGGGCTCCGCTATCCAAGCCCCCTGGCATGACCAATGCCGAGACGTATTGGGACCGCATCAAGGCCGAGTTCGACGAGCGGAAGCTCGTCGACCCCTACTTCAAAGGCATGCACATGAAGTGGGGGTCGAAGGCGATGGCGAACCATTGGTCGCTCATTCAAACGGTGTGCAACAAATGGCATGGGATCGTCGAGGAGGTCACGGCTCGCCCGGAGAGCGGCACTAGCATCAAGGATCAGGTATCGCACGCCGTCCATGTTGCTGCCTTTTCGCCGCGCGCGTGCGCTCTTTCGCCTTGTGCGCGCCCTGGGCGTGCCCTGGCACACACTCTGGGGCCGACTGACGTTCTTTCTCGGCGCAGCTGCTGCGCATGTTCACCATGTTCCGCGACGACAACACCTACGCGGACTTCAAGTACCTCCACATCTTCAAGCGGATCGACACGTGCGAGAAATGGGCGGCCGTCCGACGCACCCTCGCCAAGGCCAAAGAGACCTACAAGCCGGACGTGCCGACAGCGGGCACGGCTGATGGACGCCCGGACGGCAACAAAGGTGCCAAGAAGGCGAAATACGCCGAGACAGCTACCGCGCGCGTGCAAGAGTCCATCGAGCACTACATCACCGACGCCAAAACCAGGGTCGCCGAGCGAGAGGGGAAAACAGAGGCGAGGTGGTTTGTTTTGATGATGAACAACGCCGTCAAACTCGACTTGCTCTGCGCCAACGCCGCTGCAAAACTCAAAGCTCAAGACGCCAAGAAGAGGAACAACGACCTCGCCTTCTTGATGGGCGGCACTGACATGCTCCAGAGCGGCAATGAGAAGCTCAAGGCGTGGTTCTTGGCCGAGCGCGGCCTCATCCTGAACCAGATACCGGCGACGCCGCTACCGCCGACCAGCCCGGCGGACTATGACGATGATGAGACTAGGGCCGACGATGTCTCCGCCTCCACGACGCCCAGCCCCACCGACGACGATGCCTCTGCCGCGCCCACCAGCACAGAAGACGCGTCGAACAGCCCGAAAGACGCGCCGATTCCTTCCAGCCCGCGTACGCCGACGACTATGCCGTCAGAGGTTGAACTCGACGCTTGATGTACTCCTTCCATGCCCTTCCTTTTCTGTACGCCGAACTACTGCATGACCTTTTATTTTGATCGCCGAACTATGGCACCGAGTCGCCGAACTATTGCGATTATCGCTGTTTTGTTGTTTCTTTGAGCGGGAATGATGTTTTTCAAATATTGAGCGCTTTGGGGGCGGCGCCTGGGCACGTGGCTGGGGAAAAACGAACCCCAGGGACCGATCTAGCGCCGGCTCGCCCCCAGGTCCGTCTTTTTCGGCGCCCTGGGAGGCCGCACGGCTGGAGATGCTCTAAGGCCAACTCCACCGTGCGACCCCATCTTGTCCGGGTGCGTCCGTTGGGGTAAAACGGACAAATAGCGCGGCCCAACGCACGGCCTCAAACGGACAAATGTCCGGAATCCGTCCGTTTTTGACCCATCCCCGGCCCAAAGTTGCGCTCAGTTTGGGGTGAAACGGACGCGCGCGGACGGCCGCGACGCACACCCTTGTCCCTCCAGTGGCCCGCCTATCGGGGACAATAGCAGTCCCTCCCTCCCAACGCTTCGGCCTTCTCCCTCTCGCCTTGCCCCGTCGCCGCCGCCGCCGCTATTCTCCGGCCGCCTCCACGCTGCGCAGCCCCCAGCCGTCCATACCAAACCACGTGTAGACATGGCCGCCACCACGCCCGCGCTTTCGCCGTAGTTTTGGCCGTCGATCGGAGGAGGTTTGGCCGTCTCCGTCTTTGCTAGTGGCAGAGGAGACACGACCGCCGGTGATGTACCACGGCGGCCGCGGCAGCTTCCGACGGCTCCAGAGCGGCCAGTAGCCGGCCGGCAACCACCCCTGCTGCGTCCAGGTGATCATTGCGGCCTCTTCGCCACCACGACCGCAAGGTGTTCGACATTTTGCCCACAAAGGTATGGACAGTGGAGACGAGTTCTTCTTCCACCACATCCTTTGTTCATCGGACGATTCATCATCGGATGATGAAGATCTTGTGGTGGCTGCACTGGTCGTTCACGACCACATTCAACGGCAGCTTCCTCGCTATAGGGGGTTAGTCCTTGGTCGTGCTCCCAACCTGAACCGCAACAGGGAGAGAGGCCACGCCCTACTCTATGCCGATTACTTTTCCAACAAACCGCTCTTCAAGCCAGATAAATTCCGTCGCCGTTTTTGAATGGCAAGGCATGTGTTCAATCGTATCCGAGAGGGAGTGGTTGCTCATGACCCATACTTCGAGTGCAAGATGGATGCCCTTGGCAAGCTTGGGTTCTCCTCTTACCAGAAATGCACATGACCATCCGCATGCTTGCGTATGGAATTCGAGCGATCTGGTGGATGAGTGCGTGTGTATGAGCGAGACAACATGTCCGATGTCAATGTACAAGTTCGTCAGTTGTGATCGAGGTGTTTGGCCCAACAGATTTGAGGCAGCCAACTGCCGCTGATACAGAGAGATTGTTGGCGACCAACGCAGCTAGAGACTTTCCAGTCATGCTTGGCAGCATAGATTGTATGCACTGGGAGTGGAAGAACTGTTCATTTCCTTGGCATGGCCAGTACAAGGGGCGTGTCAGCGAGTGCACTGTCATATTAGAAGCGGTGGCATCGCAGGATCTTTGGATATGGCATTCTTTCTTCGGCATGGCAGGTTCTCACAATGATATCAACGTGCTGCAATGTTCTTCAGTCTTCGCGAGGCTTGCAGAAGGCCGCTCCTCACCTGTCAACTTTGAGATCAACGGCTGAAAGTGCAACTAATCCCCGGGTGGTTTTGGTAATTAATAACAACATATATATCATTGAACTAATTAATTCTTGAGAATATTACAGAAAGTTCAATTGATATGGGTATGGCAATGACCGATGATGTGGACCCTCAAAATGCTAAGGAAAACATTGGCAAAAGCTCAAGACTCCATTTTTGGTTTAGTGATCCAAGATCACATTGAGTCCATAGGAAAGCCAATACTATTAAAAGGGATGAGGTTATGATGATGATCCGGTTGCTCAAAGTGCTTAGTGATTTATCTCTCAAACTATCGCAATCTTTCATTCCAACATAAACCCATAAGTAATCTCGGTCCCACCGATTCCATAAACTCACCACACCGAGATGAACCACCTCACCATATACCCAAACCCTAAGAATCTCGGATTTTCCGATTCCAAACTCGGTCATTCGAAATTGGTGTTGCCAAGCTTCAGAACATACAGACTCAAATCGGTGTCACCGAGATGAGAAAGTCGGTCCCACCGAGATTGGCAAACCCTAGACTTTGGAAGAATCGGACCAACCGAGATTGTATTTTCGGTCCCACTGAAAATCCCAACGTTCACAAGATTTGAACTTTCGGTCTCACCGAGTTGTCAACTTCGGTCCCGACCGAGATTGGTCAAATGTGTGTAACAGTTGGATTTTGTGTGGAGGCTATAAATACCCTCCACCTCCTCTTCATTCGTGGAGAGAGCCATCGAAAGAACTACCACTCCTACCTTACATTTCGAGAAGAAAACTACCTACCCTTGTGTTGAGATCAAGTTGCTCCACTCCCACCATATGAAACTTGATTTCTAGCCTTCCCAAGTTGCTTTCCACTCAATCCCTTCCTCCACCACAGCCAAATCGGTGAGGAGAGTTGAGTGTTGGGGAGATTATCATTTGAAGCACAAGAGCAAGGAGTTCATCATCACCAACACCATCTATTACCTTTTGGAGGGTGGTGCCTCCTAGATTGGTTAGGTGTCGCTTGGGAGCCTCCACAAGATGTGGAGTTGAACCAAGAAGTTTGTAAGGGCAAGGAGATCGCCTACTTCGTGAAGATCTACCCGAGTAAGGCTAGTCCTCCGTGGGCGTGAGGCCATGATGGCATAGACAAGGTTGCTTCTTCGTGGACCCTTCGTGGGTGGAGCCCTCCGTGGACTCTCGCGATCGTTACCCTCCGTGGGTTGAAGTCTCCATCAACGTGGATTGACGATAGCACCACCTATCGGAACCACGAGAAAAATCTCCGTGTCTCCAAATTGCGTTTGCTCTTCTCCACCTCTTATTTACTACATGTGCAATTTACTTTCGCTGCCATAACTCTAGAATTGCATGTGTAGGGTGATACTTGACTTGGTCATCATTGTGAACTTGCTAAAAACTTGTCCTAATCAAAAGGCTAAACTTTTAAGTTGTCAAGTAGTCTAATCACCCCCCCTCTAGACATACTTCGGATCCTACAAGTGGTATCAGAGCTTTGGTCTCCATTGGATTGGTTTCATTGCAATTGGATTCCATAAGCTTGGTTTCACAACCTAGGAGAGTATGGCGTCTAGTGAGGGTAATTTTCATAGAGGTCCTTACTTTGATGGTTCAAACTTTGCTAGTTGGAAGCACAAAATGAAAATGCATATTCTTGGACATAACCACGCCGCATGGGGCATTATTTGTGTTGGCTTGCAAGGTGAGTTCTTGAGGAAGGAAAAGTTCCGGATCGCGAAGCTACTGGCGATGAGTTGCGGATGTTCTGAGCAATGCTCAAGCTTGTGACATTCTCTTCAATGCTTTGTGTCCCGAGGAGTTCAACAAGATCACCGTCTTGAGAATGCAAAAGAGATTTGGGATACTTTGGTCGAAATGCACGAAGGTACCGAGTCCGTGAAGGAATCAAAGCTAGATGTTCTTCAAGGTCGACTTGACAAGTTCAAGATGAAGGAAGGTGAAGGAGTCGCTGAAATGTACTCTAGGCTTGCTCTCATCACCAATGAGATGGCAGGCTTAGGAAGCGAAGAAATGACCGACCGATTCATCATCAAGAAGATCCTCAGAGCTTTGGATGGAAAGTATGACACCGTGTGCACTTTGATCCAAATGATGCCAAACTACAAAGATCTCAAGCCTACCGAAGTCATTGGAAGGATTGTTGCTCATGAGATGACACTTAAAGATAAGGAAGAGCTTCACAACAAGTCAAGTGGTGCCTACAAAGCTACAGTTGAAGCTCCCACATCCTCAAGTGACAAGCTAGTTTCCAATGAAGAGATAAGCCTAATGGTGAAGAACTTCAACAAATTCTACAAGAGTAGAAGCAAGGAAAGAAGCTCAAAGTCTAGATCATATGATGATAAGAGATCTTCTAGTCGTGATCGAATCTGCTACAATTGTGGAAGACCGGACACTACTCAAATGAGTGTTCGACTCCCCACAAGAGAAGAGAAGAATCTCCAAGAAGAAGAAGCTCAAGGAAGAGTCACCTCGAAAAGAGAGAAGGGTAGAGATGATCGTTATGAGCGAAGATCCTCTCGGAGAAGCAAGGATTCGAAAGGAAAGACAAGTCATCAAGGAGCTACACAAGAAGAAAACATCAAGCTCATGTTGGTGAATGGGTTTCGGCTCCGACTCAACAATCACTCGAAAGAAGCTATCACTCCAACTCGAATATAGTCAAGATGAAGGTGTTGCGGTCTTGCTCTCGTGTCCTCCAACTCCAACTCCTATGACATATTTGATTCACCAAATGAGGGAATTGGAAGATGCTTCATGGCAAAAGGCCCCAAGGTATCACATCCTGAGTTTATTGACTTTAATAGTGATGAGGATGACTTGCTCGGAGAAGATGAGCTTTTACATGATAAATCTAGTGAGCTTAGTAATGATGAACATGCTAATAGTCTTTATAGTCGAGAAGAGTCGAATGACAATGCTATGAAGGAGATTGAGCGTCTAACTAAAGAACTAAACACTCTTAAGTTAGCTCATGAAACAACTCAAGAAGATCATAGAGAGCTCCTAAGATCTCATGAGAAGCTACGCTTCGAGAAGCTCAATCTAGAGCAAGAACATGAGTTTCTAAAAGCTATCAATGACGATCTTCGAAAGAAGAGTTCTTCATATCTTGCCAAACGACTTCTCTTGTCTAATTTCTTGCCACCTATTAAAACTAAGCATGACAAGCATAAGAAAAATTCTTCATCTAGTAGTAACAATAATCATGCCAAATCTAATGTTGTTACTTCTAGTAGTTCTCTTGATTCCACTAACAATGTTTCAAGCCAAGTTTTACTTGAGCAAGAAAATAGTCTATTGAAAGGGATTATAGAGAAAGGTGTCTACAAGAGTCTTGCCGGAAGCAAGAGCTTTGAGGAAATTGTTCGCAAACAAGGAAGACACCGGAAGAATCAAGGAATTGGTTTTGAGCGAAAGTTCAACGCCGAGGGTGTTGAATGGGAAGAAGGTCAATATCCCACTCCAAAGTTTGTTTCTCAAGAGGAGAAGTATGATCCTACTTCTTCCAATGAGGAACAAGCTCAAGATGACCTTCCACCACAAGACCACAAGCTAAAAGGCAAGGACAAGCTTCAAGAGGAGATTGATGCATTCATTGAAGCACCCAAGGCCATGGTCAAGTGGGTTCCCAAAGCAACTTCAAGTTCTACTTGACAAGCTCAACTACTACCCCAAGGATTCCCATCAAGATGATGTGGATCCCAAGAAGAAGAACTAGAGAGTTCTTGAGGTGACTCCGCCAACATACTTCACTCACATTCATTTTGGCAAAGAACTTGTGCAATCAACTTCCACATCTTGCACTAGTTCATGGAGTCACAAACCCTCATGTTGGTAAGTCAAGGGACAAGGTAATCATTGCTTTCATGGACATCATCTATTGTGTACTTCAATCTATGTCCATGGAAATCCTTGTTTGTTCCTTGTGGGACTAACCCATGTAGGTATTGAAAGTGCCCAATCCAAAGGATTGCTCCCAACTCTTGGTGATCTTCATCAACATTGAGCATCCACATCTTCAACATCTACATGAAGTCTTCAACGACAACCCAAGGTTAGTTTGACCCTTTAAAAGGGTTCTCACATCAAGGGGGAGCTTTGCTCTAAAGAATTGAGTTAAAGCATCCTCAAATGATGTGAACACATTAATGCTTTATGGAAAAGTGGTAACCCCATTGTGCTTAAACGATGAGTATGACCTATGATCAAATGTTCTCATTTGACTCCTAAGTCAATATACTCATATATAGATGACCTAGTCATCGCCAAATTGTGTGCTAGTTGCTAAAGTTTTGTTTGTGCATGTTTGACACATATTTCATTTGCTATCTTATTGTGTGAGCATGTTGGATGCATGATTTAATCCATTCGAGGACATCCATTTGTTGCTTTGGTCTTATGGATTTTTCTTTTTGACCAAATGGATGGACAAGAATGCCTAAGGTCCCTCCCCTAGCTATCTATGCTTTCTTGTCTCAAACTCTATTCATGCTTATATCACAAACTTTGAACAAGACTTTTTCGGACGCATCGAGTGAGGAGCACTCGAGCCACCGATCCGTCAAAAGCCTAAATTCCAAAACCTTCTAAGTACTTTCGGTCAAACCAATATACTCAAATCGGACGGATCAAATGACTTGGATTGATCTAGGTTTTCACCTCGGTGAAACCGAGTTGTAGATTTCGGCGTGATCGAAGTGTAATCGCACGCAGCTTAACCATCTCGGTCCCACCGAAGTTTTCCATCTCGGTCCCACCGACACCGGGGGTATATATACCCGAGGACAGCGCTGATTACTTCTTCAAAACGCCTCGCCCTCAAACCCTTATTGCTGCGTCGCCGTGGTCTTGGATCGTCTCCGCCGTCGCTCAGGCGCCTCGCCATGGTCTCCATCGCCGTCAACGGTCAATCCCACCGCACTGTTGCCGCCGTAGTGAAGCTCCACCAGATTGGGTGAGTTTCATCTCTCTCGTGCTTCAACCGCTGATTCTATGCACGATAGGTTTTGCCTAGCTTCTTGCCAAGATTGAAATCTTCCTATCCAAAGAAATTAGGTCTTAGAACAAAATTCGAGTGAAAATTTTAGGGTTAGGTTTCCGCGAACACATCTCGGTGTGACCGAATCTACATTTTCGGATCGACCGATTTGGCCTCTGGCCATTACAGATCGCACTTTTCGGTTAAACCGAAGTTGTGCAAATCGGTAAGACCAAGTGAAGATTCAAGAAACCCTAGTGCTCTCGGCTAGACCGAAACCCATTTCGTCCAACCGAAAGTGGTGTGTACGGTTAGGTTTAGACACTTGGATTCACCGAATTTATAGACTCGGTCGAGATCAAATGTATTCTGTGAAAACCTAAAACTAATGTTTGAACTCATTCTTTTGCAAAATCCTCTGCGGTTTGTGATAACTCTTCCACTCTGCCTATACCTATTCTATTCACGGGTTGTCGGTCATGTCGATGCAAGTGACAGCGAACAGGTTTGAACCACCGGTTGAGATTCCAGAGGCAAGACAAGTCCCAAGCAAGCAGTTTTTCAGATGATGGAGAGAGAAGCACTCCAAGTGGTTTGCTGCAGCTGCCACGAGGCGCGGTGAAGAAGAAGAATTCAGATGAGGAGGATTCGACTTTGTTGCGATGAGGAGATTACTTCCAAGCCAAAGAGGCAAGTGGTTGCCAAGGGCTATCAAGGGCAACAACAAAGAAAGGCACCAAAGAAGGTGAAGAAATCCACAGCTGCAAAGAAGCTGAGCATGGAAGAAGAAACCTCCAAAGAAGATCAAGAAAACTTCCAAGAGGAAGAGGCTAGTTCATGAAGAAGTCGATGATGATGATTACGATGAGGAAGCACCTCGGCCTCCTCGAAGCGAAGTTGATGGGAGATGCCATCGAGGCGGGAGCAGCCACAAAAGCTAAGCCATCAGCTCCAAAAAGGCAGCCCAAGCCAAACCTGCTGCCAAGCCAAAGAAGACTATGAGGAACATTCACCGCTTGAAAAGAAGAAGGACAATGTGCCACCGCTGAATCGATGAAGAGGCACATGTTTTGTCAAGCTCGATGTAAACCGCCAGATTCATAATGATGCTCATCCTCGAGCTGAAAATATGAAGGAAAGGAAAGACAAAGGTCTCGAGCTATGGAGGCAAACCGATCCATATGCCACCGGGAGAAGGACATTGTTGACTCACGGTTCCACACCGAGCAACAAGATTTCTATGAGACAGCTTCTTATGGATAAGAAGCCAATTGTTCTTGACACGGTATATGTTGATCGAAATACATCGACAAATGAAGAGCACGAGACTATTTCCCGGATGTGCATGAGAGCTTCACCGCTTGTGGAGTTGCTGAGTTTGTTGGTCGGTCGATCGCTTGGAACGATGAGATGATCATGCGGTTCTATGCCACCGCACACTTCTATCCAGATGGCGTAATTGTATGAATGATGAAGGACGAGATTCCATTCAACTGTTGAAGAATGGAGAGCGTTCTTGAATGCACCAAAGATCAAGGGACGATGATGTTGATGTCTATGGCATTCAAGAAAAATCATGAGTCGATGAGGAACATGTACAATGAGGTACCGACAAGGATGTTGAGATATGGAAGCTTGGATCACCTACCATCTTCAGCAGGTCTCCCAACCACCAACACCATTCTCGAGGCATACTTTGATGCCCAAGTCGAGACCACCGCATGATAAGAGGCTACTCTATCAACATGCTGCACATTCGGATCGAAGACACCTTTTAAGGTGATGGACACGATAGTTGAGACTATCAAGAGGACAAAGACAGACTGAAGAGGTCGTGTGGGTTTGCTCGCATATTCGGATGCTCATTAATGCCAAGTTTGGCACGGACACCTACCGTTGGATAGACCCCACTTGCCATTGCAGCTGAACATGAAGACAACGAAGTTGTGATGATCGAGATGCTCCCACATCTGTGGAAGGACATGCTAAGACCGAAGGCGCCAAACAAGCCAAAGTCGAGAAGGAAGCAAAGAAGAAAGCCCAAGAGCGTTGGAGAACAACTTCTTGAAGCCACTCGGAGAATTGAACTACGCTGGCCAAAGATAGTGCGTCTCGGGAGAGCCTTGAGAGGATAGTTGAAGATAAGTTCCATGCTCGGATGTCAAGTCGATCAAGTCAGTGTCACCGTCAACAAGCTTGAGGCGACATTGAGGAAGCCAAGAGGGAGAAGGCTGAGCTCATGAAGGAGATGGAAGGTGATCTAGTCCAGATGACTATGAGAAGCTGCTGCAGTGCCCACAAAGCCCGGATCATTGCTATTCCAAAGGATGACCCGTGGCTACTACATCAAGCACCTCCTACAGCTCCATTAGTTCCAAAGACCACTCTAGTGTCTACTCCTCCAGCTCCACAGACTTCAGAGAAGCTTTTGCAGATGCAGCTATCTCCACTCCATCGACGCAGACAGAGCCGCCAACAGAGTCCCTATCGACGATTAGCTCTATACCTTCGAACTTTTGGTAACTTGTTGCCAAAGGGGAGAAATTGTATAGATCATAGGACTTCGAGAGAGAGTGCTCGTTTTGCTCTTTCGTTTGCGGTTTTCCTTGAGATACTTTTGAGTTCTTCGAGACATTTCGTGTGTTTGATACTACGTTTGCTCTATCTTGATGAGTGCTTGATCATACTATGCTTAATGTGTGCTTAATGCTTATCATATTCTATCTATATCTTGTATGATCATTTACTCATGTCTTGGTGATTGAGTGCATGTTATTCATTCTTATCATTTTGTGCGCTCCACCAAGATGTATGTGACATGGAAGAGTGACCCATGATCCTAATCGATTGTGCATTTGCATTCAAACGCAAATCTTAAATAATGCACAAATTTAGGGGGAGCTCTTGCTTATCACATACTTCTCAAAGCGACGATGTTATTCATTGATTATATCTTTTGTCGAAGCTTTGATCTATATGTTGTCATCAATTACCAAAAAGGGGGAGATTGAAAGTGCAACTAATCCCCGGGTGGTTTTGGTAATTAATAACAACATATATATCATTGAACTAATTAATTCTTGAGAATATTTCGTAAAGTTCAATGATATGGGTATGGCAATGACCGATGATGTGGACCCTCAAAATGCTAAGGAAAACATTGGCAAAAGCTCAAGACTCCATTTTTGGTTTAGTGATCCAAGATCACATTGAGTCCATAGGAAAGCCAATACTATTAAAAGGGGATGAGGTTATGATGATGATCCGTTGCTCAAAGTGCTTAGTGATTTATCTCTCAAACTATCGACAATCTTTCATTCCAACATAAACCCATAAGTAATCTCGGTCCCACCGATTCCATAAACTCACCACACCGAGATGAACCACCTCACCATATACCCAAACCCTAAGAATCTCGGATTTTCCGATTCCAAACTCGGTCATTCGAAATTGGTGTTGCCAAGCTTCAGAACATTCAGACTCAAATCGGTGTCACCGAGATGAGAAAGTCGGTCCCACCGAGATTAGCAAACCCTAGACTTTGGAAGAATCGGACCAACCGAGATTGTATTTTCGGTCCCACCGAAAATCCCAACGTTCACAAGATTTGAACTTTCGGTCTCACCGAGTTGTCAACTTCGGTCTAACCGAGATTGGTCAAATGTGTGTAACAGTTGGATTTTGTGTGGAGGCTATAAATACCCTCCACCTCCTCTTCATTCGTGGAGAGAGCCATCGAAAGAACTACCACTCCTACCTTACATTTACGAGAAGAAAACTACCTACCCTTGTGTTGAGATCAAGTTGCTCCACTCCCACCATATGAAACTTGATTTCTAGCCTTCCCAAGTTGCTTTCCACTCAATCCCTTCCTCCACCACAGCCAAATCGGTGAGGAGAGTTGAGTGTTGGGGAGATTATCATTTGAAGCACAAGAGCAAGGAGTTCATCATCACCAACACCATCTATTACCTTTTGGAGGTGGTGCCTCCTAGATTGGTTAGGTGTCGCTTGGGAGCCTCCGTCAAGATGTGGAGTTGAACCAAGAAGTTTGTAAGGGCAAGGAGATCGCCTACTTCGTGAAGATCTACCCCGAGTAAGGCTAGTCCTCCGTGGGCGTGAGGCCATGATGGCATAGACAAGGTTGCTTCTTCGTGGACCCTTCGTGGGTGGAGCCCTCCGTGGACTCTCGCAGCCGTTACCCTCCGTGGGTTGAAGTCTCCATCAACGTGGATTGACGATAGCACCACCTATCGGAACCACGAGAAAAATCTCCGTGTCTCCAAATTGCGTTTGCTCTTCTCCACCTCTTATTTACTACATGTGCAATTTACTTTCCGCTGCCATAACTCTAGAATTGCATGTGTATGGTGATACTTGACTTGGTCATCATTGTGAACTTGCTAAAAACTTGTCCTAATCAAAAGGCTAAACTTTTAAGTTGTCAAGTAGTCTAATCACCCCCCCTCTAGACATACTTCCGATCCTACAACGGCCACTGGTACAACAAATGATACTATCTAGCTGATGGTATATATCCTCAGTGGTCAACTTTTGTGAAGACAATCTCGAAGCCCCAAGGTGAGAAGAGAAAGAGATTTGCCCAAATGCAAGAGAGTGCTAGAAAGGATGTGGAACGTGCTTTTGGTGTGCTTCAATCCCGATGGGGCATCGTTCGATACCCTGCACTGTCATGGGATGTAAGGAAGCTTTGGGAGGTGATGACTGCTTGTGTGATCATGCACAATATGATCGCCGAGGACGAGCGTGATGACAGTATCTTCGACCAAGGATTTGATTTTCAAGGTGACAATGTTGAGCCCCTGCACCAAGAACCGGCCACGTTTGATCGGTTTGTCCAGTTCCATCGTGAGTTGCGTGATTGGCACACTCATAAGACTCTTCAAAGTGACTTGGTTGAGCACGTGTGGGAGCATATTGGCAACCGATAGATGTATTGGTTCGTTTTATTTTCATGCAAGACAATTTCGATTTGGTTGTAAAACTATCTTTATTAGAGACAATTTCGATTGGGTTGTAAAACTATCTTTATTAGAGACAATTTCGATTGGGTTGTAAAACTATTTTAATTTTCAAACAATTAATATTTGGACGTGCAAACTTGTTTTCATATGAAATTATGGACATTTTAAGGCCCTGGCGGACGGAATGGGGCAAACGGATGCGGCCGCGCGCTGGGCGCACGGCAACCTCATCTCAGAACAGGCCCGGAAACGACCCCATTGCCCTACCCAAACGGGCAGAATCCGGACAAAACGGACGTCCGTTTGGGATCACGTGGTGGAGTTGGCCTAAGGCGTTTTTGGATAAGGAGTTTATACCAAACCTGTTTCCACTAATCATGTTTAGGAGTCTAACCACCTAAAACCATGTTTGTTTAGCCCAACAAATCCCAGGATAAGAAAAACTTGGTCTTCCAAAAACCCGAAAAACGAGTATATGGAAAAACGCCTATTAGTCGTTTTTCCACAAACCAGTTTAGCTAGATCGCAAGTCCTTCGTCAGCCGCTCAGGTACCGTGGCTGCTGCTCCTCGACAAGGACGACGACCGTGTTCCTCCGGACCGCTGGCATGCTAGGTGCCGCCATGGCCGCCGTGGCTGCTGCTCCTCGACGAGGACGACGGCCGTGTTCCTCCGGACCGCTGGCATGCTAGGCGCCGCCAGTGCCGCCGTGGCTGTTGCTCCTCGACGAGGACGACAGCCGTGTTCCTCTGGACCGCTGGCATGCTAGGCGCCGCCACGGCCGCCGTGTCCGTATGTCAGTCGTTCCAGGTACCCTGTTGTGCTCCTCAGCCAGGACGACGCCCACGTTGCTCCTAACCATTGGCGTGCTAAGCGCCGCCGTGGCCGCCGCGTCTGTGTCTCAGCCGTTCTATGTACCGTTATGCTGCTCAGGTCGGCCGCGCGCAACACCTTTTGTCATGGCTACCATCTCTTCGGCGTTGATGCCCACCACGACGCAGCTCAGCGGCATGGCAACGTCACTTGGGTACATGAGGTTGACGCGACTGTTGTGGTGCCCCATCTCCCCATTGGTACCGCACGCACGCCCGGAAGTTGCGGACATGACGAGGCCGAGCACGCCTGTGTCCGTGTCCATGACAGGCCCATCAGGAGCAGCACGAACTCTGCCATTGTAGGCGTCTTAGGCGTGCTCGTGCCTCCCTTCTTCGATCTTCTCAGTCCTCACCTCTCGCGTGAACCACTTGGGCTATTTGCCTATTTCTCAAATGTTGAGGATGACGCGAAGTAGCGTTGGCATGAAAGCCTCGGTTGTGTGATATTGCAGCATGATCAATCACGTCCAAACAAAATATTCTATAAGCTAGTTTTACGAAAACAACAACTTAAAACTGGTTATCCTAAAAATCCTCTTAAAACTGGTTTTCCTAAAACTACTCTCAAATACTAGCTATCCAAACAACCACTAAGGGGGGATTTACCGAGGACTGTTTGGAGACGCTGGTGCTAGTAAAAAACGTTGAGGCAGCGGCGGACGGCACCCTTCGTTCATCAGCAGCAACCCGCTTGAGGCTCAGCCGCCGGCCCACCGCAGACTGCTTCCCCTCGCACTGCGCTGCTCCCTCTTCTTATCCGCCGCGACCTTCCCCCCTCCGCTCACCCTTCCACTCCTCTCCGCAAAACCCCTCCAATCTAAACCCTCGCCGCCGCAATGGCGATGGCCGCCGCCGGGCGGTGCCTCCTCCTCTCCCGCCCCTCCCCTCTCCGCCTCCGCGTGCTCCGCGCCGCCCTCTCCACCGCCGTCCCCCCTTCGTCCCCGGCCCTCGCTGCCCCCGCGCCCCCTCCCCGCCACGAGCTCCTCCTCGAGCGCCTCCGGCTCCGCCACCTCAAGGACTCCTCGTCCCCGGCCCCCCCGAAGCCGCTGAGGGAGAGGGCCAGGGGCGGGGAGAGGGGCTCACCGCCGCAGCAGCAGAGGAGTGTCGAGGTGGAGAGCTTCGAGGAGCTCGGGCTCGAGGAGGAGGTGCTGGCCGCGATGCGGGAGGCTGGCATCACCAAGCCCACCGAGATCCAGTGCGTCGGCGTGCCCGTCGTGCTCTCCGGCACCAGTGTCGTGCTTGGCTCGCACACCGGCTCCGGGAAGACGCTCGCCTACTTGCTCCCTCTCGTTCAGGTACTTGGGCTGACTCAGCTTTTCACATTAACGAGACATGTGCCTGCAGATATATTTGCACCGATGTTACTAATTACTAGAACAAAAAACCACGATGTTAGGAGCAAATTTGCAGCATATGTGTCGTGAACCTGGTGCATTTTGTTCCATTTCCAAGCGAGAGCAAAACAATTCATAGAGCGTGGCATCGGCTCATGATCGAGTAAGAGAACTATGCATAACTCATATCAGAGAGGCTTATTTCAAGCCAGTGACAGTACAGAGGAGGGCCAATTAGACACCATGCTCACTGCTTAGCATTAGACACCATTACAAGAGTGAGTCAGTTTAGTGTTTGATTAGGGTGCAAGTGGTGCTAATTAGCTGAGAGGTCCAATGGAAGGTGTTGTTTAAGAATAGTAACTGGATGAGACAGATGGTTTGAGCTAAACCTGTAGTAATTCCAATCAATTTTAGGAAAACTTAATGAGTTAGAGAAAAACTGGATTAGTCATATATAGGAAATTGCTGGGGGTTCAGGTATATTTAAAAACCTGTGGGTCTCTCTGCATCTTGCGGCAGTTGTGAAATGAGACTGTTTCTAGCTTCGTCTTGCATAGACCCCCTCCCCCTTTGGCAGTCAGACTCATGCACTGGATCCATTTTTCATCATAAAAAAGAAGGAATAGTAGAGTCTAATCAGGCGAAATGAGTGTTTTCTCTCACCATGTTTAAAGTTGAGTACATCTTCAACTGATTATTGCCTGTGAATTAAGACATTCTTTCTAAGTTCTAACCAGAAGGTTCAGTAACCATGGTAGGTCTTTGATTTCTGTAGCTACTGCGTCATGATGAAGTGACGCTGGGTATGTCAATGAAGCCAAGGCGGCCAAGAGCTGTCGTTTTATGCCCAACAAGGGAGCTGACCGAGCAGGTAGCAGCACTTCCAAATTAATTTTTATTGGGAACTATGATTTGATATCCGTGACATTGACTGTCGTTTATGTGATAATCTCAAATGGCAGGTCTTCCGTGTTGCAAAGTCTATAAGCCATCATGCACGTTTTCGGTCAACGATGGTTAGTGGAGGCACTCGTCTAAAACCCCAGGAAGATTCTTTGAACATGCCGGTTGACATGGTTGTTGGGACACCTGGAAGGATCCTTGATCATATAAAGGAGGGCAATATCGTTTATGGCGACATTAAATATCTGGTGTGTTTCTGAGTCACGAGCAAAGAATTACTACCCAGAATTACTATCCTGCATTTTTTTGCTGATGCAATAGTTTATCATTTGGAATGAGTTCATTTATCTGCATCACAGGTTCTGGATGAGGCAGATACAATGTTTGACCAAGGCTTTGGAGAAGACATACGAAAGTTTCTTGCCCCTTTGAAGAATCGTGCTTCAAAGCCTGGCGATCAAGGGTTCCAAACCATATTGGTGTCTGCTACCATGACCAAGGTTTTATTCTAATCAGGCGTCCAGCAAATCCTATCTACCTTAATAAATATGATATGCTGTTGTCTTACCTTCAAAGATCTTGCATGGAGTGTTTTAAAACAAACTTCTCCTATTTTTCTCAAGAACCATCTTCTCAGTTATTCCAGATTATATAGTGCAGATCCTCAAGGCCTTGGTATTTTCCATGATTTGTGAACCTTTAATATCCTTTATTGATCACACTTCTACTTCAGGGAGTACAAAAGTTGATCGATGAGGACTTTGAAGGTATTGAGCATTTACGGACATCAACCTTTCAAAAGAGAATTGCAACTGCACGGCATGACTTCATCAAACTTTCTGGTTCAGAAAACAAACTCGAGGCTCTCCTGCAGGTTATTGAACTCTGTTTCTCCTCCCGTTATCTTTTTATGCGCATAAGTGCACACACATGTCTTGGACTCTTGGTGAAGCTGGAGCGATGTCCATTACATTCTCAATTTGCTTATCTATCTTGTTCTTGGTACAGTTTAATGGGGTTAACAATTGCTACTCGATACCAATACATGTCATTTAATCAAGTAGTACATATGATACTGTATGTGGAGAGTTTGATTGCTTAGGTGATCAAATTTCTGTTCAAACTTAAAACAACACCTTGGCTTCTTGGACCTGCGGCTTGCACTTGCCAGTCAGGATAGAACCATTTTGTGCCTGGGGTACCAGAGGCACCCACAAGGGAGCTTCACTCTACCACCTGCCACAAGGGATCGAGTCATGGTCATGAACAGCTCAGCCTCTAGTCAATCGGACTCGGTTATTCCTGCCAAGCCAATATCCTAGGCCAGTCAGGATTAACCCTTCCTATTTAAACAAGCCTTACTCTGTTAAAAATCCTACTCCCTCCATAACTTAATATGAAACGTTTTTTGACACTATGACAGTGTCAAAAAACGTCTTATATTAAGTTATAGAGGGAGTAGATATGAGAGTTATCTTAATGAGCTGTACTCATGAGTCCTAGAGATGAGGAACTCAACATTCTATCTGGAATCAGTAGCGATAATTGTTGTATTGTGAGCCAGCCCCGTAAGACACTACGCACCTCCAAATTATATATGATTTTTCCAATTGGTACGACGGAAACCCATAGGGGCTGTCGAAGCAAGCAACTAATAGGGGGTGTCGAGGCAAGCAAGTAACTAATAGGATTGTTCGTTCATTTTGCCGTGCCCTCTCTTGTTTAAGCGTCAACCTCATCCTCATGAGCTAATCCTGCCCTATAAACTAAATTTCCATAGATCAACTCATAAAAATAATTTCTTCATGCAAATTCAAAGCACACTTTGTAATGGCATCTGTGGTTTTCACATTTGGGTTAATGTTCAAAAGGCACACAGAGGACATAGCCAAAAGCCCAAAAGAGGAGTTAAGATAAACAGACCGGTGATGTGCATTTTGTTTGAAAATTATCTTACAAGATCTCATGTTTTCACGTTCTCCAGTTACTGAATTTTTGCTCCGAAAACTGTAGTGTACACTTGATGGCAACTCCTTGCTCTCTATTATGCCAAATGCACAGAATACTAAAGGATTTTGTTCTTGCAGGTTCTTGAGCCAAGCTTAGCAAAAGGAAATAAAGTTATGGTGTTTTGCAACACTTTGAATTCAAGTCGTGCAGTGGACCATTTTCTAACAGAAAATCATATATCTACTGTGAACTACCATGGAGAAGTCCCTGCGGAGGAGAGGTCTGTCAATTGCATAACGTGTTCCTGCCTTATGATATAATTTTTTTACTAAAATGTAGAGGATAGATCTAATGTTACTCGGTAACTGTCCCACTCCCAATTTCTTCTTTCCACCTTAAAAGGAGATGCAGTGAGTACAGTCATTTGATTGGAAATTTTCAAGATCATATTAGTCACTGGCCAGACTGCCTAATTATATGCCTATCATGCTTTATGATATTTATCTTTTTCAGTAAATACATCACCACAAATACATCATAGAAGCACAAGATTTCAGTAAATACATCACCACACATACATCATAGAAGCACAAGATCAGAGTGCGCCTAATTTTGTATAGGTGGATTTCGTCATAAGTTATGTTCACTGATATGGCCAGTAAGACAAAATTTGATTCTGGGCTAACACATTTCTATGTAAACTGTGAAGTATGGTGGTAGTATACGAACTGCTCTATTGTATGAACTAATGTGTGGGTATTTCTTTTTGCGATAAGAATGCGTGTGTTGATCTTTTTATAGCTTGATGAGGCTGCTAATAACTACCCCGTCCGGAAATACTTGTCGGAGAAATGGATGTATCTAGAACTAATTTCTCCGACAAGTATTTCCGGACGGAGGGAGTAGTATTTACCAACCTATCCACAAAAGAAGAAAATTCACAAAACTTTACTTGAATTATGCTGACCGTTTCTAGCTTTAACTGTCTGTAGAGTTGAGAACCTAAACAAGTTCCGGAATGAAGAGGGGGATTGCCCAACATTAGTCTGCACTGATCTGGCAGCCAGAGGACTAGACTTGGAGGTTGACCATGTCATCATGTTTGACTTCCCAAAAAACTCTGTATGTGTTAATTGCATATTCCTTTAATTTCTGCTGTGAATAAATTCACAAAGACCTCAAGGATTCTTATTCTAGTAATTTTGGCATTACAGATTGATTATCTCCACAGAACAGGGAGAACAGCGCGTATGGGGGCCAAAGGTATTAATCACTTGTTTGCTGTAGCAGACACATAGATACTTTCTGTTAGCACCTTGATCACGTATTGCACTGCAATACTGCATACATTATGATCTCTTCTTTACCTTACATATGAATACAGGTTGCATGCATGCTCTTCACCTAAGATGAGCTCTTGACCTGGATAAGAGATACTAATCATGTTAATACTAGCAGAGTCTAATCATGATTTGCAATTCTAGAGAAAGAGATGTCAGTAGTTAGGAACTTCTGATTGCTATGTATTATGTAAATCAGTGGTATGCACTTTTTTTTTGGGGGGGTAGAAATGAGATGATGGGAGATGGTCAAACAAAGATATATCTAAAATTCTTGTCTTAGATTAGTCTAGATACGGATGTATCTAACTAAAATGTGACTTGATACATCCGTATTTAGACAAATCTACGACAAGAATTTGGGGATGGAGGGAGTATTATTTGTGGCAATCTGACAGATTTGTGGACTGTACTTGTAACTGGGTAGTCTTTGGGTAAAGAAGCAGGTACTACGTGTTTCAACCTTTCATGTTGATACTCACGTATTGTCATTTCCCGCCTGATGCAGGGAAAGTTACAAGCCTTATCGCAAAGAAAGATGTGGGTTTAGCGACAAGGATCGAAGACGCCATGAAGAAAAACGAGAGCTTAGAATCGCTGACGACTAGCAATGTCAGGAGGGATTCCGCCAACTCTCAAAACCCAAGCACCAAAGGAAGGACTTCTGCAAGGTCGGCAAGGAGTTCAGATGCTCCAAGGGGTAGGTCGGCAAGGAGTTCAGATGCTCCGAGGGTTGCTAGCCAGAAGGGTAACAAAAGGGGAGTCACACTGTCGAGAAGGCCGCCAAAGGTCGCCATCAAGGACACAACGTCGACCAGAAAGCGCTCGTCGACAAAGAGCCAGCCATCTTCGTCCAGGAAGCACTCGCCGTCTAAGAACCCGCCGAAGGCCAGGCCGGCAGAGGCCAGAAAGGCCAAGCCGGTGAGAGCTGGTAGCAGCAAGGGCGGCGAGAAGGCCGGGAAGAGCAGCAGAGCCAGGCCGGAGGGCGGGAAGGGGGATGCTCTGAATAAGGTGGGAAGTAAGCTGAGCGTGGTTGGATTCAGAGGGCGCAGCACCGGGAAGTCGGCGCAGGCTTCATGATAACCGCTCTGAGATATTTTGATTCTGTAACCTGTAAATATCAGTGACTTTGTTTTTGCCATTTTTTGTGCTTTTCGGCTTACAATTTTGATAATCTTTTTTAAAATGAGAAAGGGGACAATTATGATCTTACCACGGCATCTATAATAAAATAATTTTGTTTGTGCTTTTATTGTTTGTATACACGAACAGCGTGGAGCATTGTCTTGCCCGGATGCTAAATCCTTGTCACCGCACATCTTTGTTATTTCGAGGTGACTGACATTTACCATGTTGCGATAATAGTGGCTCGACAGCAAGTTGTTGGATGCTCACAGCCCCTGAAATCGACACAAACCAGCAGGCACCGGAGGATTGTAGAAGTTTCTGGAGAGCGGATATCTTTCCAAAGAAAAAAGTGAAAGGAAAAGCACAGAGCTTAATAAATATCTCTACTCCTATCCGCTCCAGAAGCGAGACACTTGTCACGACAGCTCACACACCTGGCCCGCCAAACCAGCCACTCAACATCCATTTTTTCGTACAGAAAGACCGTTGATGGAGTCCCCACGGGAGCTCTAGAACTTTCCGCGTTGCCGCATCCCGCGCGTCCCGCCAGGTTTCAGAAGCTTCCGTCACCTTCCAGAATCCAGGGCTCCCCGCCCCCCGGCCACCGATATAAGCTCCCTCCTCCTCCCGTCGCATCATCACCGAAGCATTCCACAAAAAAAATCAGCAGACAATCCAACGCAGTCCAACCGGAGGAGATAGATCGATCGATCGAGCTCGAGATCAGCAGCGGGCGAGAATGGAGGCCAGGATGTTCGGGCTGGAGACCCCGCTGATGACGGCGCTGCAGCACCTCCTGGACATCCCGGACGGCGAGGCCGGCGGGCCCGGCAACGCCGGCGGCGAGAAGCAGGGCCCGACGCGCGCCTACGTCCGGGACGCGCGCGCCATGGCGGCCACCCCGGCGGACGTGAAGGAGCTGCCGGGCGCGTACGCCTTCGTGGTGGACACGCCGGGGCTCGGGTCCGGCGACATCAAGGTGCAGGTGGAGGACGAGCGGGTGCTGGTCATCAGCGGCGAGCGCCGGAGGGAGGAGAAGGAGGACGCCAGGTACCTGCGGATGGAGCGACGCATGGGCAAGCTGATGCGCAAGTTCGTGCTCCCCGACAACGCCGACATGGAGAAGATCTCCGCCGTTTGCCGCGACGGCGTGCTCACCGTCTCCGTCCAGAAGCTGCCGCCGCCCGAGCCCAAGAAGCCCAAGACCATCCAGGTGCAGGTCGCCTGAGAGATGGATGGGACGACCGAACCAGGGAGAAGGTCCTTTGCCTGCACGCCTGATCGAAGCTGAGTGGGTGGTCATCGATGATTAGGGAGTGAGTTTCCTGAGATGCGTGATGTGTCGGTGTTTTCTATCTCTGCTCGTATGGTGTCCGAGTGTCGTGTGGCTAGTTTTCGCTTTCAGTGCGCAATTTCAATGAAATTTCGGAAATATCATTAATTTTGGTTCATATTGAAATAATTGCCTTTCTTCTAAAATATTTCAGTAATTTTGGTGGCACACAATTTCAAATAGTTGTAAATCATTTTTGTTGTTGTTAAAAATATTTGTTTGGATCCCAAAATCAAATTTTAGTGGACATTTGAGTCCCCTGGCTGAAATGAAAAACAAGTCACTTGATTTCAATGGAAGTCAGTAAATTCGCCCCATGGTTGAGAGGGGTCTGTTTGTGGTGGTTTTTACTAGGTATATAATCAGAAAAAATTATACCATTGAATTCATATTCAAAAGAAGTTTTCAACGGTACAATTTTTAAGTCACAAAATACACATCATTGATCTAATATGGTCAAAGTTAAATTTTGAAATCCGTGCCCATCTTATTACATCGGAGTAGAGGAAGTAACTTCATAACAGAAAATAAAAGACAAAATGTTAGAATCATTAACAAAAAAAGGAGTTGAATCAAAGTTAATACTTCCTCCTTAGTGAAATATAAGTGTTTAGATCACTACTTTAGTGATCTGAACGCTCTTATATTTCTTTATAGAGGGAGTACTTTTCGAAATTCATTCTATACTTATAAAAGATAAAGTTTCCATATTGTAAGGTTGAGGTCGGACCAAGCATCATAGTTCAAGGTTAGATTTAGGATATTTTTCTGTTTGAAAAAAATAGGTGCTTTCTTGTTCAAACTGGTAAATTGCTCGTCAAAGACGTAGTACTATTATTTCAAAGGAGAATGATCTTGTGTAAGGGCATATTTATCCCTTAGTAGTTTTGGTGATTGATGAAAATGCTTTTACGGATTATGTGCATTGACCATTTCAGATATATCATGTCTAAACACAAGACGATTTGGTGCCCCTCGAAGACTATTGAAGACGGCGTTTCTCTACGTTTCTTTTCGGTGGATTTGAGTCATAGGAAAGCCGTAATATTAAGAGGGGGTCCGTGTTGGAAAGGTTTGGGTGTAATCTCACGTACACGTTTGTTCCTTTTGCACCACCTTTCCTTTGGCTCTTTGGAGCATCCTCGGTTTTTCCGTGTCTCTGCAAAATGAAGGATTCCTAATGTTGCTAAACTGAGGCAGGCGGTAGTACCACTCGCTCATGGTAGTACTGCTCCTTGGGAACGGTAGTACCGTGGCCTCAGGCTAGGCGCAACTGCTCAAGCGGTAGTAGGGGCGGATGTAATTTTTTACATCCGTGCCCTACGCGGTAGTACCGCGCCTTGGGCGCGGTAGTACCGTGAGCTCTGGCCAGGCACAACAACATGAGCGGAAGTAGGGGCTGATATAATTTTTTACATCCGCGTCCTACACGGTAGTACCGCTCCAGGCTTGCGGTAGTACCGTGTCAGATTTTTGTATAGATCTAAACTCAGTGAAAGTAGTCGCGGATGTCATTTTTTATGTTCGTGTCTTCTCAGCCTAGACTATTCCTGCCTTGCGGTAGTATCATAAGGGGCGCGATAATACTGCGCCAGTTCTACTACCTCCCTGCCTTAGCACATCAGACTAGTATTGGCCCTCTTTGTGCGGTAGTAGTATCATGGGCCCGTCTTGATAGTACCGCTTGTGTGATGCGGTAGTACCGCGTGTCGCAGGCTGAGTTGGTGGATAACGGTTGGATTTGTCCCTTGACTATAAAAGGGGTGTCTTCTTCTCCGAGTAGACCATCTCTTCCATCTCTAAGCTCCATTGATGCTCTAAGCTCCATTTTCGCCCGATCTCTATCCCTAGCCAATCAAACTTGTTGATTCTCTAGGGATTGGTTGAGAAGGCCTCGATCTACACTTCCACCAAGAGAAATTTGACCCCCCCCACTAGTCCCTCGCAGATCTTGTTACTCTTAGGTGTTTGAGCACCCTAGACGGTTGAGGTGACCGCGGAGCCATAGTCCATTGTGGTGAAGCTTCGTGGTGTCGTTGGGAGCCTCCAATTAAGTTGTGGAGATTGCCCCAACCTTGTTTGTAAAGGTTCGGTCGCCGCCTCCAAGGGCACCAATACTGGAATCACGGCATCTCGCATTGTGTGAGGGCGTGAGGAGAATAAGGTGATCCTAGTGGCTTCTTGGGGAGCATTGTGCCTCCACACCACTCCAACGGAGACGTACTTCCTCTCGAAAGGAAGGAACTTCGGTAACACATCCTCGTCTCCATCGGTTCCACTCTTGGTTATCTCCTACCTTTACTTGTGCAAGCTATATTGTGTTATTTCCTTTGCTTGCTTGTGTGCTTTTTGTTGTTGCATCATATAGGTTGCTCACCTAGTTGCATATCTAGACAACCTACTTTGATGCAAAGTTTAATTTGGTAAATAAAAGCTAAAAATTGTTAGTTGCCTATTCACCCCCCTCTAGTCAACTATATCGATCCTTTCAATTGGTATCAGAGCCTCGTCTCTTAATTAAGGGCTTTACCGTCCTAAGAGTATGGTTGACACTATAGACGGTGAGGAGGAGCACCCCGGTGTGAATCCTTCTTCGTCTATGGCCGATGGTGGATCCTCGGTCTCACGTCAGGAATTCAATGTGGCTTTGGACACATTGAAAACCTCCATGATGACCGAGGTCAAAGGCATGTTCAAAGAGTTCCTTGATGGTCTTAAATTATCCACCGCACCTTTGGAAGTGGTCGCTCCCACTAACAAGGTGGCGGATGCTAATTCCGATAAGGAGGAAGCTTCTAGTGACAAAGTTCCTTTGCCTAGTGGTAAAAGTGGAAATGGCATCTATGCTCATGTTGAACCACCTCTTACTTATGGAGGACCAGTTCCCTCCACTCATTTAAATTATGCGGGTTCTGTTGGAAATATGCCCTAGAGACAATAATAAATTAGTTATTATTATATTTCCTTGTTCATGATAATCGTTTATTATCCATGCTATAATTGTATTGATAGGAAACTCAGATACATGTGTGGGTACATAGACAACACCATTGTAACGCCCTCGATGCGGCTATAACTCCCACGTGTCGAAGCACGACTTAGAAGCATAACCGCATTGAAAGCAATGTCGCAAGTGAGGTAATCTTCGCACAATCCATGTAATACATAAGGGAAAGAGATACATAGTTGGCTTACAGTCGCCACTTCACACAATACATAAATAAACATCCATCATTCAGTTTACAATCAAGGTCCGACTACGGAACCAAAATAAAAGAAGAATACCCCAAATGCAACACAGATCCCCGATCGCCTAACTGGCTCCACTACTAATCGTCTGAAATGAAACATAGTAACGACCAAGGGCCTCATCAAATTCCCACTTCAGCTCGGGCTTATACCCTCTGCTACCGGTATCATCGGTACCGCATCTGTTTTGGTAGAATCTGTGAGCCACGGGACTCAGCAATCTCACACCATGAGATCAAGACTATTTAAGCTTAAGGGAAGGCTGGTGTAACAAGGAGGAGTCAGAGTGCGACTAGCATATATGGTGGCTACATCGCAAAAGAGAGCGAGAAGAGAAGCAAAGCACGTTCAGGAAGCTAGTAGCGATCAAGAAGTGATCTGAAACTACTTACGCCAAACATTACTCCAACATCGTGTTCACTTCCGGACTCACGAGAAGAGACCATCACGGTTACATACACGGTTGATGTATTTTAATTAAGGTCAACTTCGGGTTTCTACAACCGACATTAACAAATTCCCATCTGCCTCATAACCGCGCACGACTTTCGAAAGATAATACCCTGCAGGGGTGTCCCAACTTAGCCCATCACAAGCTCTCACGGTCAACGAAGGAATAAACCTTCTCCCGGGAAGACCCGATCAGTCTCAGAATCCCGGTACATCAAGACATTTTGACAATGGTAAAACTAGACCAGCAAAGCCGCCCGAATGTGCCGACAAATCCCGATAGGAGCTGCACATATCTCGTTCTCAGGGCACATCCGGATAAGTCAATCTACGAGTAAAACCAGGCCTCGAGTTTCCCCATGGTGGCCCCGCAGGGTGCTCGGTTCGGACCAACACTCGAAGGAGCACTGGCCGGGGGGGGGGGGCTAAAATAAAGATGACCCTCGGGCTCGCGAAAACCCAAGGGAAAAAGGGTATAGGTGGCAAATGGTAAAACCAAAGTTGGGCCTTGCTGGAGGAGTTTTATTCAAAGCGAACCGTCAAGGGGTCCCATAAATCACCCGACCGCGTAAGGAACGCAAAATCAAGGAATATAACACCAGATGACGGAAACTAGGGTGGCAAGAGTGGAACAAAACACCGGCATAAGGCCGAGCCTTCCACCCTTTACCAAGTATATAGATGCATTAATTAAAACAATAGATATTATGATATCCCAAAATATCCGTGTTCCAACAAGGAACAAACTTCATCTTCACCTGCAACTAGCAACGCTATAAGAGGGGCTGAGCAAAGCGGTAACATAGCCAAACAACGGTTTGCTAGGACATGGGTGGTTAGAGGTTTGACATGGCAACATGGGTGGCATGATATAGCAAGTGGTAGGTATCGCAGCATAGGCATAGCAAAAGAGCGAGCATCTAGCAAGCAAAGATAGAAGTGATACCGAAGGTATGGTCATCTTGCCTGCAAGGTTCTCAGAGTTGTCGAAGGCTTGATCCTCGTAGGCGTTCTCAACAGGTTCCTCGTACACGTACTCGTCTCCCGGCTCTACCCAAAGCAAGAACACAAGCAACGGAACCACAATCAAACAAGGAGCAATGCACAAGCAATATGAAGCAATACATGACATGCTATGCGAGATGTGATATGCAATGCATATGTGTGCTCCGGAAGGAAAATGATGAACCAGGCATCAACTTGGCAAACCAAGTATGCCGCTGGAAAGATGAGATGATTTCGGTTGAAATCGATATAAAGATCACCGGAATAGGATGCACAGTTTGCAAATGACAAGCAAAACAAGAATGACGCGAATCTGCGTTTAAAAGACGATGCTACTTAGCGCAAGAACAAGAAACTATGCTACAAAGACCCCAACATACAAACAAAGCATATGGCGTTGATCTACGTGAGATGCTTAACAAAATAGGAACACTGAGCTATGGCTAAATCACATCATAACATGTTCAAACAAGCATGGTGAAAGTGCAAAAATATCGAGTTCACAGACTTAGTGAAAATACTAACATGCCGTGAATTAACATCAGGAAGGCATGTTTAGAGCAAGCAAACAACATGCTACAGGAACTTATAATAGCAAAACAAGGCATGAAATGATTCTACTCAAAGCATATATCAATAGTCCCTTACTGACCATAAGCCAAAAAGGACTAGAGGATATGATGGCACCCATGTAAACATAGCAAGTTTTTATTACAGATTTCAGACTTGGCAGAAAAACTGGGCATGGCAAAAACAGATAACAAGTAGGCATGTTCGTGAGCTCGATGCACTCACTACAGAGCATCCCATGATAAACTAAGCATACAACCATCAAGAAGACATGGCATAGAAGCTATACATGGCAAGAACAACATCATAGCATACACGGATCAACTACAACGACCTCGTGAAAATTGAATCTCATGCAAACAATCTGCCAGGAAACATTTTCAAGCAAAAGTAGAGCACGAAAATGACATGCTAGACTACTCCATAAATGCCAACAAAGGCATGGATAGATAGAGCACATCCATATGTTCAAAACACCCTTACTGATCATGCTCAAAAAGGGCATAGATGTCTCTGTAACAACATGAACATATGGCATAAAAATAACAGCAGGACAAGACTTAGTGAAAACACTAAGTTCGAGTGTTAAATCTGAAGGATTCCCAAAATCAAAAAAAACCAACCAGACGGAGGTATCCCTCCAGGCCTTTGGTGAATGGTGGAAAATTTACTGGGTTTATACTTTGCAAGGACTCGTTTCCCAAGAATAGGAGAGGGCTCCGGATAAGAAAGGATCTTGTTGGGTCTTCTTCAATTGATGTGGCCAACTTTAACCTTTGGAATTGTGACGTGAACCTTCGTCGTTTCAAGAATGAGGGCTCAAGTTGATGAAGAGTCTTTTGGAATAATTCTTAAAGGAAGTTCCTGGGAACTTCTTGAACAGCGAAGCCTTTTGAAGGGAAAACATGGTCCGTTTCAAAAGGAAACCGGTTGTTGGCCAATATGCCCTTTAGGCTTAAGGCCCAAGATTCTGAATTCTTTGACAACTGACTTACTTCAAGTCGGCCGGAAGGTGGCTATCTCCCAATTTAAGATCCGGGCCTTTCATAGTGAATGGGCCTTGCCGAACTAGGAGCTTTGTTGTGAAACTTGGCATAGGAACACTCTTCCCTCCAAAGGGTCACACCCGACCAATTTAAGGATTTGGAATTTCGCTGATTTGGGGGTTTGGGAATGGGCTGTTTTGAAGGAGATTGGGCAATGGGCAATTTCCCAACTTAAATGAATGCCCACGAGTCAAGGATTTAATTGAATTTCCGTCGAACTTGCATTGTTTGGGTGGAGCTTTTGAAGGAATTTTTGGGGGAAAATGGCCCTTGAAAGTCCCAATTAAGAAGTAAATCTTTCCACATTGGATTAGGAAATCCGTCCAAGGAATCCATTGTATGCCAATTATTTGGAATAGAAATTTTGGAGGAGAAATTGGCCTTTGGTAACCTTTCTACAACGGAAATAACATTCATTTCCAATTGGACTTTTTCCATTCAGAGTCCTTCTGGTTGACCATTCATCTGAATCCAGGGAGGTTGGAGGAGAGAATTGTGTCTTTGTGCTTTTCCATCCTTGGAACCACAATTCATTCCCGAAGAGAATTTCTTTTCATCAGCATGCATTGTATTATGCCGTCAATCCACGTTTCATTTTAATGGAATTGGTGTTGCCTCACAATTTGATTTCCAAGAAGGGCCTTTAGGGCAAAGCCTTGAGGAAAACTTGAAACGATAGCCGAAAATCCCTTGAAACGTTTACTTTTTCAAGGCCTTTTCCACATATCTTCCAAAGTTGGGAGGTTATTAAATTTGGAAGAACTTTGGAACATTGAAATCGGTTTGGAAAGGTTAGTTGGTTGAAAGGGCTTGAGAATTTGTGTGGTTGAAATCCTTTCCTTCCCAACAAGATTCCCATGTTCATGCATGACATACTTGGAACTTGAATCATTTGGGTAGTTTTTCCGTTGAGGTTTGGTGAGGAAGAATTATTGGCCCTTTTTCCTGAATTTCAACCCCCAAGGAGCTCCAGAAAACTTGAATGGTTGATTCGAGGATCAGAAAGGGGGTATTCTTTTCTTTGAGGTGGGAAGGAATCACAAATTTCTTCCTTCTTAACCAAGGAGGATTGGAAGAGGCTTGCAACTTGAAGGTTTGGATCGGGATGCAAGGGGCTGTTCCTTTAGGGGAAGCCCAATCCACTGAAACCTTCGGATACGGCAATTCTTGGGGAGATTAAGCCAAATTTAAAGAATTCTCAAGCGAATCCTTTGGAAAACTTAAGCCAAGAAACTCGGAGTTTTGACAAACGGGAAAGGTTTCCCATGAACCGCTTTCTTGGAGAAAAATTCTCGAGATAACCAAGAAAAAATTTAGGGTTGAAGTAAATTCACATTCGAAAATTGGAAGCATTGACAGGCGAGACATGCGAAATTTGGCCAATTGTTTTCTTGGAAACCAATTCACGAATCACCAACGATATAATTGAGGTAAGTTAAATTCTTTGCAAAGTTGGAAGCCATTGAAGGGGAAAGGGAATTTTCTTAGCCATTCAATCGTTCCAAAAATGTCCGTGCCATCCCTTTGTACAAAAACCCACATCCATGGAGATAATTTGATTTGAGTTCCCCGAGCTCTTGTTTGGGTGTTCTTTTCTTTTGCTTCCTTTTCCAATTGGGGCAACAAAAGCGGGTTCGTGCCCCTCTTTGGAAAAAATCCCCCAATGGGAGGATGAAGGGCTCAAAAGCCTCTTGGTTCTCAGCTTTTCAATTCATCGTCCTTTCTAAGAGGGCGAAGGTTTCATCAGGCCAAGATGATAACATTCGGAAGGGGGCAATTGAGGGGCCTTAAAAGAACCTTGTCTTGAAAGCCGATCCATCCAATTAGATCAATTCATTAAGAAAATGGGAATTTTATCGGCCTTGATTGTTAAATCGGAAGGCAATGGAGTCAACGTTCGGGGACTTAATCCTTGGGTTTAAAAGGGAATGAAATTAACAATTCCGAAACCCAAGAAAATTGACGAAAATTCATATGCCCACTATAATGGGAACCAAACCAAGGTGGAAGAACACCTATGAAAACACCCTTTTAACATGTAAAAGGGTGAACTCTGTAAAACAGAACATATCATAAAAATAAGGCAGGACAAATTAAAAACTATTCACAAATCCAACAAACATTATGCATCCTTGTTCTATAACACATTCATAAAAACATGATCCCAATAAAATGGCATGGCATAGTTAAAACAAGGGCCAAGTTAAAGGTGAAAACATTAATCTGGAAATAAAAATACTTACTTGAAGCGCTAACAAACAAACCCCTTTAAAACATTTGGACACCAAGAGAGGCCAAATGCAAAGTAAAATGAAGGGTCTATCTTAAGCAATTTAATATCAAAAGAAAAGCAGTTGCAAAGGAACTAACAATCAACCCTTTTCCAAAGGACTTTGGATTAAGGGAGGAAAAAATGATGCGGATGGAAAGATCTCCTTGAACCAGTGGGTATATGGAAAGCGGACGAGGGGAAGGAGGACGTGCCGGTGAAAGGGGAGGGAAGGACCGGGGGAGGAAGAGGCGTCGGCTGGCGACGAGCAGGCGTGGGCCGGGAGACACCAGGACGTGGAGAGCGAGGTATGGGGCGGAAGTGCGCAGGCGAAGAGGCCAGCGGAGCAGCGTTGGCATGAGGCCAGGGAGAGCGGGCAGGCTGGCCAGCCACCTTGGTGTGAGCCTTGTGAGGTCCGTGAAGCGTGGCCGGCCAGTCTGGGAAAGGGTTAAGGGGGGAGGGTGTATTAGGTAGGGAAGCTGGAGAGTCAATGGGTGCGGTTTGCCAGATGGGTCAGCGGGGAGGAAGGGTTAATGGGTGGGAAGTTTGGAGGTTGGGGTGCCGGGCCCCTCGGGAGAGCGTAACTTGGAGGACCAGGGGTTTTGGGCCAATTTGGGGGTGGTTGGGTGAAAAAGAGGCCCTTGGAAGGCCGGTTAACCGGAAGTTCAAACCCGCTCCAAAAATGAAAGACAGGGCTAGGATCCGGGATTGCAAAAGGCGCCAAGGGAAAATGTTCAACAGGCGGAAAAAGTAAAAGGAGGGGCACATGATGGGATTGAAAAGCAGACAGGAAAAATGCCGGAAAACAAGGCAACCACGGAGGGAAATAAGCACATATAAAATGGAGAGTTGGATTACAAATTGGAAAAATCACAAGGAAACCACCAAAGATTATAGCCTTGAAAAGGAGGTTGGTTTACAAATGGAATTAATTCCGGGTTGTTAAATTCCATCTTAGGAATGATGTGTGACAACAATTAAGGTGACAATGGATTAATGTGTTTTTAATGAGATCTTTCTTAGAATGAATTGTGCAACTCCATACTAGGAATGCTTTGGTTACCAAAGCTTTCCCAATGTTGGGGTATTTTCCTTGGACCTGAAATTGTTGCATTGGGTTGTAGGAATGGGGTTCCACTCGGTAAGCGGGGTATTGGGCTCTGGAATCTCAAATGTGCAAATGTGACCAAGGGTGTGGGATATTGGTTCTGAAGCAAGTAAAGGCTCGGTAGAATTAACAAGTTCGGAATGGACCAAGGGGATCACTGGTTAGACAAAAGGAATTGTATCGGATTTGAACCGGAATCGGGTTCCCGATGAGATCTCGGGAAAGTAGGGCCAAATGGGTACAATGTTGTTGGTTTGAGGACTCTGGTCATTCCAAGTCTCGAACGTAGGAACAACATGGGTTCGATCCGTTGGGTTTAAAGGAAGTTTGGTTTGGTTCAATGTTTGAAGCCCGGTGAGATCCCCTCAGAGGTTCGGAATGGCGTAAGTTTATAAAGGAAGTTGTTGTTGGGTTGAAAAAGTTGAGGTGAGGTTTGGCAGGGAAGTTCGGAAGGTTCGGAGGATTTAGAGTGAGTGTGTTAGGAATTCGGTTGGTTGTGAGAACCAAGGTTTGGGGGGGGAAGCAAGATTCAGAAAAACCCTGGGGAGGGCCCCCTTATTGGGGCACCCCCCCCGGCCCCTCCTAGGGAAAAGAGGGGCCCCCTCCTTGCCCCTTTCCCCTGGGGTGCGCCCAACCAATTACGGGCCCCCTTCCTCCCCAATATCCTCTTGGGTGGGAAGCCCCAATTCGGCTCACTCCCCCCCCGTTTCTTCTCTTTGGGGGCTTTCCCAACCCTCCCTCCCGCTTCCAACCATGGAGGCGTTGGGCTGTCTGGTGGAGCCAATCTCCTTCGCCTGGATCCCGGATTTGGGACCTGCACGCTTTCCGTTTTTGAGCGCGGGCGTTCACAAGGGTTGTAATTTGACCTCCTTCCCTCCTTCGGTTTCTCCTTAGTTCTTGGTGACACGGGAAATTTTGAATTCTCTTCCCCCGTTGGCTGGTTTTCTAGATTCTTTGCAGTAGAAACTTTATTTTGCGTTATTTGTTCAATATGCTTAGGTTATTAGTAATTCTTGCGGAAAAATATGGGCGGGATTTTGTTCAATTGTTACGGTTCCAGGCCAACTTGTTTGGTCATTGGTGGTAGCGGGCGACCTCTCCCTTTGTGGACGGTTCGATGAAGTCTTTGAAGGTTAGCTTGCATTCCCATTTAGTGGAGCGGTTTTCAGAAACCCTTTGAAGGGTAAAAGCAAACAACAATTGGGAGTCTAAGGTTTTTGCAGATGCATTGATGAATGGCCAAAAAAATGGTAATGTTTTTGATGTATGGTTATTGTTTGTAATGGAAAAGAATTGATGTGATAGTATGAAATGGAGGACATGGTTTTTAATTTGATAGACCTTGCTGTCATTGAACAAGGCACATGTAATTCTTTAATTTATTGTAACCTGCCTATTGAAAAGAATAATTCAACTTTATGAAACCATGTGAGAATGTGTATGCGGGACAATATGAAGGACCGAAGATGGAGATCAAAGGGCATGTTGGCCAATATGTCACTTTTGGAGCAAGTGAGTTTAAGATGATTTATTTGGCTAAGCATGTAAATTAGTGATTCATTAAATTTAAGAAATGTTCTAGGCACATTAAAGTTATCTTTAAAACAAAAGTGTTCTTGTAATTCAAAGGTTAAATCGTTTGAACCGTTAACCTGAAACTTAGGTTACTTGATCCGGTGTAACATCCCCGAAACACAAGGGACGAGGTCAGCATGTCTAAGAATTGGTCAACACAAGAGACCGAGGTGACTAGTCGTTGTGATGATAACCACGGTGTTACCGGATCATGTTCACTTGATGATGGGGAGCTATATGGGATTCATAAATAACTTAATTATAGAATGTCAATCTTTGGAAATTATAAATGCTTTAATTCCTTTTAAATAGTTCCAAAAATATTTGAAATTGGATGGCGTTATCCTTTTGAAACCTTAGTAATGAAAGTTCGGTGGCTTTACCCAGCGTGGTTATGTCCAACACGGCTCGGTTTTGAAACCCCTGTGTTCGTTTGCGGTTTGGAGTTGGACCAAGATGTTTTAAACATTGCGGAACTTTGGAGTTTGAGGCAAATTGGTTTTGCCGGCCACATAAGAGGTTTGAGGGCCTAACGATTTTCTTGGCCACAAACAAGGGAAAAGCTCCTCGATTTGCTCATTAAGAATAAAGGTTACTCTATTTTGAATAATACCTTCAATGGTCTTGCACCTAAAGGAATGGTTTATTGAATCTTGATCGTAGTGATACACATTTTCATGCCAAAAGATATAAGATAGTAATGATAGTACCACTTACTTGTGGCACTTTGCCATGTAAGTCATATTGGTATAAACGCATGAAGAAGCTCCATATTGATGGATCTTTGGACTCACTCATTTTTGAAAAGTTTGAGACATGCGAACCATGTCTATTGGTGTATACGCATGAAGAAACTCCATGCAGATGGATCGTTTGGACTCACTTGATTTTGAATCACTTGAGATATGCAAATCATACCACATGGGCAAGATGACTGAAAAGCCTCGTTTTCATTAAGATGGAACAAGATAGCAACTTGTTGGAAGTAACACATTTTGATATGTGCAGTCCAATGAGTGCTGAGGCATGCAGTGAATATAGTTATGTTCTTACTTCACAGATGATTCGAGTAGATGTTGAGTATATTTACTTGATGAAACACAAGTCTGAATTATTGAATGGTTCAAGTAATTTCAGAGTGAAGTTGAAGATCATCGTGACAAGAGGATAAAATGTCTATGATATGATCATAGAGATGAGTATCTGAGTTACGAGCTTTGGCACGCAATTAAGACATTGTGGAAGCTGTTTCACAATTAATACCGCCTGGAACACCATAGTGTGATGGTGTGTCCGAACATCATAGTTGCACCCTATTGGATATGGTGCGTACCATGATGTCTCTTATCAAATTACCACTATTGTTCATGGGTTTGGCATTAGAGACAACCACATTCACTTTAAATAGGGCACCACGTAATTCCGTTGAGATGACACCGTATGAACTATGGTTTAGAGAAACCTAAGTTGTCATTTCTTAAAGGTTTGGGGCTGCGACGCTTATGTGAAAAAGTTTCAGGTTGATAAGATCGAACCCAAAGCGGATAAAATGCATCTTCATAGGACACCGAAAACAGTTGGGTATACCTCCTAATTCAGATCCGAAAGCAATAGGGATTGTTTCTTAAATCGGGTCCTTTCTCGAGGAAAAGTTTGTCTCGAAAAATTGAGTGGGAGGATGGTGGAGACTTGATATGGTTATTGAACCATCACTACAACTAGTGTGTAGCAGGGCACAGGAAGTTGTTCCTGTGGCGCCTACACCAATTGAAGTAGAAGCTTATGATAGTGATCATGAAGTTTCGGATCAAGTCACTACCGTACCTCGTAGGGTGACAAGGATGCATACCGCTTGAAGTGGTACAAGAATCTGTCTTGAAGGCCATGTTGCTAGACAACAATGAACCTACGAGCTATGGAGAAGCGATGGTGGGCGCAAATTCCGACAAATGGTTAGAAGCCATGAAATCCGAGATAGGATCCATGTATCAGAACAGAGCATGGACTTTGGTGGACTTGCCCAATGATCGGCAAGCCATTGAGATAAATGGATCTTTAAGAAGAAGACGGACGTGGATGGTAATGTCACCATATATGAAGCTTGACTTGTGGCGAAGAGTTTTTCACAAGTTCAAGGAGTTGACTATGATGAGATCTTCTCATCCATAGCGATGCTTAAAGTCCATCGGAATCATGTTAGCATTAGCTGCATTTATGAAATCTGGCAGATGAATGTCAAAACGAGTTTCCTTACCAGTTTTAAATGAGGAAAGGTTGTATGTGATACAATCGAAAGGTTTTGTCGATCCTAAGGATGCTAAAAGGTATGCTAGCTCCAGCGATCCTTCCATGGACTGGAGTAAGCATCTCGGAGTTGGAATATGCACTTTGATAAGATGATCAAAGATTTTTGTTTATACAAAGTTTATGAGAAACTTGTATTTCCAAAGAAGTGAGTGGGAGCACTATTGAATTTCTGATGAGTATATGTTGTTGACACATTGTTGATCAGAAATGATGTAGAATTTCTGGAAAGCATATAGGGTTATTTGAAAAGTGTTTTTCAATAGAAAACCTGGATTAAGCTGCTTGAACATTGAGCATCAAGATCTATAAGGATAGATCAAAACGCTTAATAGTACTTTCAAATGAGCACATACCTTGACATTATCTTGAAGGTGTTCAAGATGGATCCGTCAAAGAAGGAGTTCTTGCCTGAGTTGTAAGGTATGAAGTTAAGACTTAAAGCTCGACCACGACAGAATAGAGAAAAAAGGACGAAGGTCGTCCCCTATGCTTCAGACGTAGGCTCTTTAGTATGCTATGCTGTGTACCGCACCGGAAGTGTGCCTTGCCATGAGTCAGTCAAGGGGTACAAGAATGATCCAGGAATGGATCATTGGACAGCGGTAAAAAAATTGTTGTCCTTGGAGTAAATAAGGACATGTTTCTCTATTATGGAGGTGATAAAGAGTTCGGCGTAAAGGGTTACGTCGATGCAAGTTTTAACACCTATCCGAGTGACTCTGAGTAGCAAACCGGATACGTATAGTGGAGCAACCATTTGGAATAGCTCCAAGTGGAGCGTGGAAGCAGCATTTATAGAATGACCTAGAGATTTGTGAAGTACATACGGATCTGAAAGTTGCAGACCGTTGACTAAAACCTCTCTCACAAGCAAAACATGATCAAACCCCAGAACTCATTGAGTCTTAATCACATGATGATGTGAACTAGTTTAATGACACTAGTAAACTCTTTGGATGTTGGTCACATGGCGATGTGACGTGTGAATGTTAATCACATGATGATGTGAACTAGATTATTGACTCTAGTGCAAGTGGGAGACTATTGGAAATATGCCCTAGAGACAATAATAAATTAGGTATTATTATATTTCCTTGTTCATGATAATTGTTTATTATCCATGCTATAATTGTATTCATAGGAAACTCAGATACATGTGTGGGTACATAGACAACACCATGTCCCTAGTAAGCCTCTAGTTGACTAGCTCGTTGATCAACAGATGGTTACGGTTTCCTGACCATGGACATTAGATGTCGTTGATAATGGGATCACATCATTAGAAGAATGATGTGATGGACAAGACCCAATCCTAAGCCTAGCACAAAGATCGTAGTTCATATGCTAAAGCTTTTCTAATGTCAAGTATCTTTTCCTTAGACCATGACATTGTGCAACTCCCGGATACCGTAGGAATGCTTTGGGTGTACCAAACATCACAACGAATCGGGTGGCTATAAAGGTGCACTACGGTATCTCCGAAGTGTCTCATTGGGTTGGTACGAATCGAGATCGATTTGTCACTCCGTAAACAGAGAGGTATCTCTGGGCCCACTCGGTAGGACATCATCATAATGTGCACAATGTGACCAAGGGGTTGATCACGGGATGATGTGTCACGGAACGAGTAAAGAGACTTGTCGGTAACGAGATTGAACAAGGTATCGGGATACCGACGATCGAATCTCGGGCAAGTACAATACCGTTAGACAAAGGGAATTGTATACGGGATCGATTGAGTCCTTGACATCGTGGTTCATCTGATGAGATCATCGTGGAACATGTGGGAGCTAACATGGGTATCCAGATCCCGCTGTTGGTTATTGATCGGAGAACGTCTCGGTCATATCTACATGTCTCCCGAACCCATAGGGTCTACACACTTAAGGTTCGATGACGCTAGGGTTATAAAGGAAGTTTGTATGTGGTTATCGAATGTTGTTCGGAGTCCCGGATGAGATCCCGAATGTCATGAGGAGTTCCGGAATGGTCCGGAGGTAAAGATTTATATATGGAAAGTTGTTGTTCGGGTTCCGGAAAAAGTTCAGGTTTTTTCGGTATTGTTGTAGAAGCTTCTGAAGGTTCCGGAGGATTCCGGAGGGGTCCGGAGGTCCAGAAATTGTTCCACCACGTCCAATACAGTAGCATGGGCTGTAGGGGGCTCCCTAGCCTTAATGGTCCAGGGGCACCAGCCCCCCCAAGGCCCATGCGCATGGGAGAGGGAAAACCCTAAGGGGGAGGGCCTCCACTTGACTTGGGAGGCACTCCTCCCCCCTTGGCCGCCGCCTCCTCGATTGGATCCGAGGGGCCGCCCCCTCTCCTGCCCCTATATATGTGGGGGTGGGAGGCAGCCACACAACAAGTTCTCGCGCAGCTCTTCCCTCTCCCAAGTACTCCTCCTCTCCCGCGGTGCTTGGCGAAGCCTGCAGATTGCCACGCCCTCCACCACCACCACGCCACAGCTGCTCATGGATGGAGTCTTCTCAACCTCTCCTCTCTCCTTGCTGGATCAAGGCATGGGAGACGTCACCGGGCTGTACGTGTGTTGAACGCGGAGGTGTTGTCCGTTCGGCACTAGGATCTCCGGTGATTTGGATCACGACGAGTACGACTCCTTCAACCCCGTTCTCTTGAACGCTTCCGCTTAGTGATCTACAAGGGTATGTAGATGCACTCTCCTTCCCCTCGTTGCTGGTTTCTCCATAGATAGATCTTGGTGACACGTAGGAAAATTTTGAATTTCTTCTACGTTCCCCAACAGGTTCTCCTCCCAAGACTGTGAAGAACGAGGATTTTGACTCTTGGGTTTATCGCTTTAAACATCATTTAAATCATATTAATACAAATCTTTGGAGAATCATTGAGGAAGGTTTCTATCTGCATGATCAAAGCAATTTCACCCCAAGAGAAGCCGCGGATAATCAATTCAATGAGAATACCCTCTTCATCATCCAAGATGCAATTCCACCCGAAGAGATTGCGCATCTCCGACCCTTCACCATGGCAAAGGAAGCATGGCACCATGTATTTTCCCTTTACAAGGGAAGCGCAAGCATTCAACGCTCCAACTATGAAGTGGTGCAAGATGAAGCCGATGAGTTTGCAATGAATGAAGATGAAGAACCTCGTGAGATTTACCGGAGATTAATTACTCTCGCGGTCTCACTCCAAGATCATGGGAGCAAGGATACAGATGACAATTGGATCAAGCGCAAGTTTCTCAAGGCCATGCTGCCCTACCACAAGGCCATGTCCTCATTCATCCGTCAAAGGTCGGACTTCCACACCTTGTCCGCAAGTGAAGTGTTAGATGAGTTTGTGGCAATGAGGATCTTGGACAAGACCGCCAACAATGCGGTGTTGCATTCTCAAAGAGCAAAGAAGCCCAACCTTGCCTTGAAGGCCAAGGTTAGTGTGGAAGAAGAGGAGAGCAACCCTGAAGATACGAAATATGATTACCATGAGCACATGGCTCTTGCTTCAAGGCAATTTTGGAGCAAGAACACAAGGCACAACTTCAACAAGAATAACTCAAGTGGCTTCAAGGGCAAGCAACGTGTGAGAACATGCTACAATTGTGGCAATGTGAGCCATTTTGTTGCTGAGTGCCCTTACGAGAAGCGGGAAGACAATGGTGGCAAGCTCATCCGAAAAGACAAAGCCAAGTCCTTCCCCAACAAGAACAACTTCAACAAGAAGACTCCGACCAAAGGGTTGGTGACACAAGAAGAATAAAATGAGGATGATGATGACGATCAAGATAGTGAAGCCATGGCCATGGCCTCCGTTGCCATTGCCACAACTCCATGGGTGTCTCTCTTCGATTCACCCAATGAGAACATCACCGCCAAGTGCTTCATAGATAAAGCCACCAACAAGGTAACCCCCAACATCACATTAGGCGAGGGGAGATCAAGCTCAAGTATGTCAACACTCATGATAACCTTTCAGATATTTTCATGAAGCCCTTGGATGAAGCAATATTTCGCAAGTTAAGGCATGAGCTAAATATCACTGATTCGAGCAATGTAGCTTGAACCCTTGCACACCCCACCATACTCAACGTGATATCTTGTTTAGGTGTAGGCATGGATATAGGGGGATTGTTGTTCTCTCAATGAACTCTCCCTCCCCCCCCCCCATTATGCATAAATTGATCAACTCTTTCACATTAGCCATTGTGATGATACTTGTGCTTCAAAGCCGAGTTTTGGTCATTGGCCCAAGGATAATTCTTCGCGGTGCCATACCAATTGACTCAAACATAGGTGGCTCCGGCCATCGCCCTCTCTGTGGAGAGGTTGTGTTTCGTTTTTGGTCCTTGTTGTCCTTTGCCCTTCTCTTTGTGTCGTGTTTGTGTTTGTGTTGTCTCTTGTGCTCTCCTCTTGGTGTGTTCGATGTCTTGAAGGTTGCATTGCAAAGGCCGTTTCCCTCTCTTTTGCGAAACTTGCACTCTCTTGGGGGTACGGTACTATCGTGGCAAGCCACGGCACTATCGCAGGAGTGGATTGCTCTGTGCGTGCACAGTTGCATCCTAGGCGCGGTACTACCGCTTCCATCGCGGCAGTAATCTTTTACTGCCACTGGAAGAGCGGTACTACCGCCCAGGCGGTACTACCGCGATGACCTGCGGTACTACCGCGCCATCGCTAGCGGGTGGGGGTTAAGAGCGGGGCAGGGGGAGTTCCAACTCCCCCATACCCATTCATCTCCTTTCCCCACCCCGTCTCTGTCTCCTACCCTAGAACAGCGTTGGTGGACCTCACCAGATCTTCGTTTTTGGCTGCTCTCCTCGCATTCCGTTCGGTTGGATTGTTCCCCACCTCGTCCTCTTGCCATGGACCCCGGTATTTCCCCAAGTCCTTCTCTTTTTGTTCCGTTCTTGTGCTTCTAGGTCTTGGGGAGATGCATGTGTAGCACATGTGATTTTTGGCTAAATCTGTGCAAGAGGGACTTGTAGGAGAGTGGTAGTGCAGTAAGCATGCTATTTGGAATGACACAACAGTTTAGTTTAATCAACGGTAGTACCGATCTAATTTTGTGGTTGTTCCTAGATCCAGATCCGCTGCTATTGTGGCGTTTGTATTCGTGCGGTACTACCGCTCCTCCTGGAGCGGTACTACCGCATCCTCGTACATGATCTGTCTCGTGCGGTACTACCGCTCGGGGCGCAGAAGTAAAAAATTACTTCCGCTCCAGGCGCGGTACTACCGTGCGACCCCGGCACAGTACTACCACGGCTAGAGCGGATGTAATTTTTTACATCCGTGCGCCGGTCCGGTACTACCGTAGATTTGCAAATTTTGCTGCTTTGTCCTTCCAAATCTCGTGTTTGCTTGTTTCTTTTGGCTTTGGCCCTGGTCTTTGCATTGATCCTTCTCGCTTTTCTTACGTGTTCTTGTGTTGTGTGTCATAGGTGGTGGCTCCGGTTCCAATGTCCGTCGGTCGAATCCTGTCCGTGACACGGGCTCGAAGCGCCTGCGCAACCAAGATGAAGCTCCAGAGGGCTCCAATGCCTCCCAACACAGAACCAAGCTCAAGGAGCCCACCATGGGCATGGATGAGATACCACTGGCTGAGTTTATCATTCGAAGGAAGATCAACCCATATGTTAATCCCCATGCCAACTTTAGAGGGAATGATTTGTTCTGGACCAAGCAGCAGAACCTTATCTATCTGGATGTGATCAAGGCCAAGCAGAACATCTACGTGGACGTGCACTGGATTGACATGAATCACATGAGGCAGGATAAGCACCGTGACTATTTTGGTAAGGCTTTGGACCTGGTGGAGCAATTTGGCATTGAGCACATGCTTACCTTTCACCTGGACTTTGACCCAGAGATTGTGGCTTAGTTCTTTGCTTCAGTCCACTTCCATTCTGATGAGGCAAGGACCATGACATGGATGACCAATGGTTAACAGATGACTGATACTTCTCCAACGTATCTATAATTTTTATTGCTCCATGCTACTTTATCTACTGTTTTGGACTATATTGGGCTTTATTTTCCACTTTCATATTATTTTTGGGACTAACCTATTAACCGGAGGCCCAGCCCAGAATTGTTGTTTTTTTGCCTATTTCAGTGTTTCGAAGAAACGGAATATCAAATGGAGTCCAAATGGAATAAAACCTTCGGGAACGTGATTTTCTCACCGAACGTGATCGAGAAGACTTGGACCCTACTCCAAGATGTAACAGAGGGGGTCACGAGGGTGGAGGGCCCCCTGCCTCGTGCCCCCCCTATTGCTCCACCGACGTACTCCTTCCTCCTATATATACCTATGTATCCCCAAACGATCAGAAGAGAAGCCAAAAAACCTAATTCCACCGCCGCAACCTTCTATATCCACGAGATCCCATCTTGGGGCCTGTTCCAGAGCTCCGCCGGAGGGGGCATCCACCACGGAGGGCTTCTACATCAACACCATAGCCCCTCTGATGAAGTGTGAGTAGTTTACTTGAGACCTTCGGGTCCATAGCTAGTAGCTAGATGGCTTCTTCTCTCTTTTTGGATCTCAATACAATGTTCTCCCCCTCTCTCGTGGAGATCTATTCGATGTAATCTTCTTTTTGCGGTGTGTTTGCTGAGGTCGATGAATTGTGGGTTTATGATCCAGTTTATCTATGAACAATATTTGAATCTTCTCTGAGTTCTTTTATGTATGATTGAGTTATCTTTGCAAGTCTCTTCGAATTATCCTTTTGGTTTGGCCAACTAGATTGGTAGTTCTTGCAATGGGAGAAGTGCTTAGCTTTGGGTTCAATCTTGCGTGTCCTTTCCCAAAGGATGTATAAGGCAGCAAGGCACATATTGTATTGTTGCCATCGAGGATAACAAGATGGGGTTTTATCATATTGCATGAATTTATCCTCTACATCATGTCATCTTGCTTAAGGCATTACTCTTTTTTAACTTAATACTCTAGATGCATGCTGGATAGCGGTAGATGAGTGGAGTAATAGTAGTAGATGCAGAATCGTTTTGATCTACTTGTCTCGGACGTGATGCCTATATACATGATCATACCTAGATATACTCATAACTATGCTCAGTTCTGTCAATTGCTCAACAGTAATTTGTTCACCCACCGTAGAAAATCTATGCTCTTGAGAGAAGCCACTAGTGAAACCTATGGTCCCCGGGTCTATTCTCATCATATCAATCTCCATTACTTTATTACTTGCTTTACTTTTTACTTTGCATCTCTATACCAAAAATACCAAAAATATTATTTATCATCTCTATCAGATCTCACTCTCGTAAGTGACCGTGAAGGGATTGACAAGCCCTAATCGCGTTGGTTGCGAGGAGCTATCGTTTTGTGTAGGTACGAGGGACTTGTGCGTGGTCTCCTACTGGATTGATACCTTGGTTCTCAAAAACTGAGGGAAATTGTCGGTGTACTAAAGTAGGGGTACCTTAGTACCCCGAACTTGGGCACGGGCAGTTGCAGCACCCCGCGGCAAGGCTTGCCGGGCGTCCGCCAAGACCCTTCGCCACTCCTATTACTACCATTCAAGAACAAAGTATTAACTTTGAAGACAAGGCCCCGGCAAGAGGAGCTTGCCGGGAAGAACAAGGCCCCGACAAGAGAAGCTCGCCGGGAAGAGAAAGACCCCGGCAAGAGGAGCTTGCCGGGAAGGCCAACCAAGGCGCTTCAGAAAACTTGTCACGACGCCCCGCGCGTCCCGGCAAGACCCGACAAGCGGCAAGCTCGCGGGTGCGGCAAGATAGCGACCGCGGCAAGGCGCTTGCCGCGGCAAAGCCACCACTCTGCGCCCACGCTCCAGCTCACCCGACGACGTGTCGCCACAGGATCGTTCCTGGTGCACGTGGCGTGCAGCTGTGCAGCCTAGCGGTGCGAGGTGGCGAGCGAAGGCGACTAGGAGGCCATCGTGGCGATTGGTGGCGCCCCTAACGGTCGTTTCCTGCACTGTTGGGGCGACCATACGGGCATTAAATGCTCTTGTTCCCTGCCGTCAGAGTTAGGTAGGGGGCACTGTAGATAGCAGTTGTACCAACCCGCGTTTTTACCTTTCTACCCCTCTCTCTGCGTTGCCACCTGTTGGTGACCCCTTTAGACTATAAAAAGGAGGCCCGTGCGCACGTAGAAGGGGTTCGGTCAGTTCAACTCACTCGAGACCACAACATACCCACGCTTTCGAGCAAGAACAAATACAAACACAAAGCAGCAGTAGGAGTTTTATCTCTCCGGAGAGCTCCGAAGCTGGGTAAAAATCTCCCCCGCGTGCTCTCGCCTCGATCTGCTCTGCGTGCGGCCCTCCGCTCCCCTGCCGGACCAGAAGGGGCCCCCTGCCCCATAGGTGCTCGTCCCCCACGACAGAAATACTTACGCTACTTTGCTACATCATCCTCAGCTCTTCGGGGAAATCCAACGCAATGCTCAAGAGGTAGCAAGAAGAATTTCTGGCGCCGTTGCCGGGGAGGCTCACGCAAGAGTAAGTCAACCATACCAAGTACCCATCACAATCCCTATCTCTCGCATTACATTATTTGCCATTTTCCTCTCGTTTTCCTCTCCCCCACTTCACCCTTGCCGTTTTATTCGCCATCTCTTTCCCAATCTCCTCCTCTCTTTCCCGTTTGCCTTTTTTCCGTTGCCTTTCTGTTGGCTTGTGTGTTGGATTACTTGCTGCCATGGCACAAGATAATACCAAATTGTGTGACTTCTCGAATACCAATAATAATGATTTCCTTAGTATTCTGATTGCTCCTCTTAATAATGATGAGTCTTGTGAAATCAATACCGCTTTGCTGAATCTTGTTATGAAAGATCAATTCGCCGGCCTTCCTAGTGAAGATGCCGCTACTCATCTGAACAATTTTGTTGATTTATGTGATATGCAAAAGAAGAAAGATACGGATAACAATATTGTCAAATTGAAGTTATTTCCGTTCTCACTTAGAGATCGTGCTAAAGTTTGGTTTTCGTCTTTGCCTAAAAATAGTATTGATTCTTGCAACAAGTGCAAAGATGCTTTTATCTCTAAGTATTTTCCTCCCGCTAAGATCATCACTCTTAGGAACGATGTTATGAATTTTAAACAACTTGATCATGAGCATGTTGCCCAATCTTGGGAAAGAATGAAATTGATGCTTCACAATTGCCCTACTCATGGTTTGAATTTATGGATGATCATACAAAAATTTTATGCCGGATTGAATTTTCTTCTAGAAATCTTTTGGATTCGACCGCGGGAGGCACGTTTATGGAAATTACATTAGGAGATGCTACAAAATTTCTTGATAATATTATGGCTAATTATTCTCAATGGCACACCGAAAGATCTTCTAGGAAAAAAGTGCATGCTATAGAAGAAATCAATGTTTTGAGTGAAAAGATGGATGAATTTATGAAGATGTTTGCTACTAAAAATACTTCTCTTGATCCCAATGATATGCCTTTGTCTACTTTGATTGAGAATAATAATGAATCTATGGATGTGAATTTTGTTGGTAGGAATAGTTTTGGAAACAACACATATAGAGGGAATTTTAATCCTAGGCCTTACCCTAGTAATCCTTCTAATGATTATGGAAATTCCTACAACAACTCTTATGGAAATTTTAATAAGATGCCCTCTGAATTTGAGAGTAGTATTAAAGAGTTTATGAATTCACAAAAGAATTTTAATGCTTTGCTTGAAGAGAAATTGCTTAAAGTTGATGATTTGGCTAGGAACGTTGATAGAATTTCTATTGAAATTGATTCTTTAAAGCTTAGATCTATTCCTCCTAAGCATGATATCAATGAGTCTCTCAAAGCCATGAGAATTTCCATTGATGAGTGCAAGGAAAGAACCGCTAGGATGCGTGCTTCCAAAGATGCCTTTATTAAAGCGTGTTCTTCCAATTCCTATGAAAATCAAGACGAAGATCTAAAAGTTATTGATGTGTCCCCCATTGAATCTTTGTTTTGCAATATGAATCTTGATGAAACTGAAGATGATCTTCCTTTACCTAGAAGGCATTTTAAGAATTCGGAGTTTCTAGATCTTGATGATGAAATTGATGAAAGTGGGATTGAAAGAAATAAAAACCTAGATGTTGCTACACCCACTATTTTGGATCTCAAGGAATTTAATTATGAAAATTTCTCTTTAATTGGTTGTATTTCCTTGTTGCAATCCATGCTAGATTCTCCTCATGCTTATAGTCAAAATAAGGCCTTTACCGAACACATTGTTGATGCCTTGATGCAATCTTATGAAGAAAAACTTGAGTTGAAAGTTTCTATCCCTAGAAAACTCCATGATGAGTGGGAACCTACTATTAAAATTAAAATTAAAGATTATGAGTTTCATGCTTTGTGTGATTTGGGTGCTAGTGTCTCTACTACTCCCAAAACTTTGTGTGGTTTGCTAGATTTCCGTGACTTTGATGATTGCTCTCTAAACTTGCATCTTGCGGATTCCACTATTAAAAAGCCCATGGGAAGAATTAATGATGTTCTTATTGTAGCAAATAGGAATTATGTGCCCGTAGATTTTATCGTTTTTGATATAGATTGCAATCCTTCATGTCCTATTATTCTTGGTAGACCTTTCCTTAGAACGATTGGTGCTATTATTGATATGAAGGAAGGGAATATTCGATTCAAATTTCCCTTAAAGAAGGGCATGGAACACTTCCCTAGAAAGAAAATAAAATTACCATATGAATCTATCATGAGAGCCACTTATGGATTGCCTACCAAAGATGGCAATACCTAGATCTATCCTCACTTTTATGCCTAGCTAGGGGCGTTAAACGATAGCGCTTGTTGGGAGGCAACCCAATTTTTTTTGCTTCTGTTTAGGAATAAATAATCCATCTAGCTTCTGTTTGGATGTGGTTTTATCTTTTAATTGGTGTTTGTGCCAAGTAGAACCTATAGGATAACCTACGATGATAATTGATTTGATTCTGCTGAAAAACATAAACTTTGCACGCACGAATATAATTTTGTTAAATAACAGAAACGTGCTTTTGCGTTGATTCTTTTTTCTGATGTTCAATAAACAAAATTTCCAGGACTTCCTATTTTGGTAGGATTTTTAGAGTTCCAGAAGTTTGCGTTAGTTACAGATTTCTACAGACTGTTCTGTTTTTGACAGATTCTGTTTTACGTGTGTTGTTTGCTTATTTTGATGAATCTATGGCTAATAAAATAGTTTATAATCCATATAGAAGTTGGAATACAGTAGGTTTAACACCAATATAAATAAAGAATGAGTTCATTACAGTACTTTGAAGTAGTCTTTTGTTTTCTTTCTCTAACGGAGCTCACGAGATTTCTATTGAGTTTTGTGTTGTGAAGTTTTCAAGTTTTGGGTGAATTCTTTTGATGGATTATGGAACAAGGAGTGGAAAGAGCCTAAGCTTGGGGATGCCCATGGCACCCCCAAGATAATCCATGGACACCAAAAAGTCAAAGCTTGGCGATGCCCCGAAAGGCATCCCGTCTTTCGTCCACTTCCATGGGTAATTTACTTGGAGCTATATTTTTATTCACCACATGATATGTGTTTTGCTCGGAGCGTATTGTATTATTTACGTCTTTGCTTGTTAGTTTACCACAATCATCCTTGCTGTATACACCTTTTTAGAGAGCCATACATGACTTGGAATTTGATAGAATACTCTATGTGCTTCACTTATATCTTTTGAGCTTGATAGTTTTGCTCATAGTGCTTCACTTATATCTTTTGAGCGTCATAATTTTTGCTCTAGTACTTCACTTAGATCTTTTAGAGCACGGTGGTGGATTTGTTTTAAAGAAACTATTGATCTCTCATGCTTCACTTAGATTATTTTGAGAGTTGTTAATAGCATGGTAATTTGCTTAATATTAATATACTTGGTATTCAAGATATGTGAAACTTTCTTTTGAGTGAATTGAATACTAAGATAAGTTTGATGCTTGATAATTGTTTTGAGATATGGAGGTGATAATATCAAAGTCGTGCTAGTAGGGTGATTATGAATTCAAAGAATGCTTGTGTTGAAGTTTGCAAGTCCCGTAGCATGCACGTATGGTTAAAGTTGTGTAACAAATTTGAAACATGAAGTGTACCTGGCTTGTGCATCCTTATGAGTGGCGGTCGGGGACGAGCGATGGTCTTTTCCTACCAATCTATCCCCCTAGGAGCATGCACATAGTACTTGATTTTTGATGACTTCTAAATTTTTTCAATAAGTATATGAGTTCTTTTGACTAATGTTGAGTCCATGGATTATACGCACTCTTACCTTTCTGCCTTTGCTAGCCTCTTCGGTACCGTGCATTGCCCTTTCTCACCTTGAGAGTTGGTGCAAACTTCGCCGGTGCATCCAAACCCCGTGATACGATACGCTCTATCACACATAAACCTCCTTATATCTTCCTCAAAACAGCCAGCATACCTACCTATCATGGTATTTCCATAGCCATTCCGAGATATATTGCCATGCAACTTCCATCATCATATTCATGACATACTTTTGTCATATTTGTTGGGGAACGTAGTAATTTCCAAAAATTTCCTACACACACGCAAGATCATGGTGATGGCATAGCAACGAGAGGGGAGAGTGTTGTCTACGTACCCTCGTAGACCGTCAAGCGGAAGCGTTATGACAACGCGGTTGATGTAGTCGTACGTCTTCGCGACTCGACTGATCCAAGCACCGAACGTACGGCACCTCCGTGTTCAGCACACGTCCAGCTCAATGACGTCCACCGGGCTCCAATCCAGTGAAGCGTCGGGGATGAGTTCCGTCAGCACGACGGCGTGGTGAAGATGATGATGCTCTACCGGCGCAGGGCTTCGCCTAAACTCCGCGATGATATGACCGAGGTGGATTATGGTGGAGGGGGGCACCGCACACGGCTAAGTAACAATCCGTAGATCAACTTGTGTGTCTATGGGGTGTCCCCCTCCTCAGTATATAAAGGGGGAGAGGAGGAGGGGGCCGGCCAAGAGGGGAGGCGCGCCCTAGGGGGGGCAAACCTACTCTAAGTAGGTTTGGCCCCCCTTTCCTATTAGGAGTAGGAGAGGGAAGGAAGAGAGGGGAGGGAAGAAGGAAAGGGGGCGGCCGCCCTCCCAATTCGGATTGGGCTTGGGGGCACCCTCCTTTGCTCCTTCTCCCTCCCTTCCACTAAGGCCCAATAAGGCCCATATACTTACCGGGGTTCCGTAACCTCCCAAACTCCCAGATAGTCCCAATCTCATCCGAACGCTTCCGTGTCCAAATATATCCGTCCAATATATCAATCTTTATGTCTCGACCATTTCGAGACTCCTCGTCATGTCCGTGATCACATCCGGACTCAACAACCTTCGTACATCAAAACTTATAAACCGATAATAAAACCGCCATCGTAACGTTAAGCGTGCGGACCCTACGGGTTTGAGAACTATGTAGACATGACCTAGAACTATTCTCGGTCAATAACCAACAAGGAACCTGGATGTTCATATTGGTTCCTACATATTCTACAAAGATCTTTATCGGTCAAACCGCATAACAACATACGTTGTTCCCTTTGTCATCGGTATGTTACTTGCCCGAGATTCGATCGTCGGTATCCAATACCTAGTTCAATCTCGCTACGCAAGTCTCTTTACTCGCTCCGTAATACATCATTTCATAACTAACTCATTAGTTACAATGCTTGCAAGGCTTAGGTGATGAGTATTACCAAGAAGGCCCGTAGATACCTCTCGACAATCGGAGTGACAAAACCTAATCTCGAATTATGCCAACTCAACATGTACCTTTGGAGACACCTGAGAGCACCTTTATAATCACCTAGTTACGCTGTGACGCTTTGGTAGCACACAAAGTGTTCCTCCGTAAACGGAGTTGCACAATCTCATAGTTGCAGGAACTTTGTATAAGTCATGAAGAAAGCAATAGCAACATACTAAACGATCAAGTGCTAAGCTAACGAAATGGGTCAAGTCAATCACATCGTTCTTCTAATGATGTGATCCCATTAATCAAATGACAACACATGCCTATGGTTAGGAAACATAACCATGTTTGATCAATGAGCTAGTCAAGTAGAGGCATACTAGTGACACTATGTTTGTCTATGTATTCACCCATGTATCATGTTTCCGGTTAATACAATTCTAGCATGAATAATAAAAATTTATAATGATATGAGGAAATAAATAATAACTTTATTATTGCCTCTAGGGAATATTTCCTTCAGTCTCCCACTTGCACTAGAGTCAATAATCTAGATTACATAGTAATGATTCTAACACCCATGGAGTCTTGGTGCTGATCATGTTTTGCTCGTGAGAGAGGCTTAGTCAACGGGTCTGCAACATTCAGATCCGTATATATCTTGCAAATCTCTATGTCTCCCACTTGGACTTGGTCCCGAATGGAATTGAAGCGTCTCTTGATGTGCTTGGTCCTCTTGTGAAATCTGGATTCCTTTGCCAAGGCAATTGCACCAAGATTGTCACGAAGATCTTCATTGGTCCCGATGCACTAGGTACAACACCTAGATCGAAATGAACTCCTTCATCCGCACTCCTTCATTTGCTGCTTCCAAGCAGCTATGTACTCCGCTTCACATGTAGATCCCGCCACGACGCTTTGTTTAGAACTGCACCAACATACAGCTCCACCGCTTAATAAAAATACGATCCGGTTTGCGATTTAGAATCGTGCGGGTCGTTGTCAAAGCTTGCATCGACGTAACCATTTACGACTAGCTCTTTGTCACCTCCATATACGAGAAACATATCCTTAGTCCTTTTCGTATTTCAGATGTTCTTGACCGCTGTCCAAAGGACCCACTCTGGATTACTTTGGTACCTCCCCGCCAAACTTATAGCAAGGCACACATCAGGTCCGGTACACAAGATTGCATACATGATAGAGCCTATGGTCAAGCATAGGAACTCCTTTCATTTTCTCTCTATCTTCTGCAGTGGTCGGGCATTGAGTCTGACTCAACTTTATACCTTGTAATACAGGCAAGAACCCTTTCTTCGCCTATTCCATATTGAACCTTTTCAATACTTTATCAAGGTACGTGCTTTGTGAAAGTCCAATCAAGCGTTTTGATCTATCTCTATAGATCTTAATGCCCAATATGTAAGCAGCTTCACCGAGGTCTTTCATTGAAAAACTTTTATTCAAGTATCCTTTATGCTATCCAGAATTCTATATCATTTCCAATCAACAATATGTCATCCACATATAATATTAGAAATGCTACAGAGCTCCCACTCACATTCTTGTAAATACAAGCTTCTCCAAAAGTCTCAGATAAAACCATATGCTTTGATCACACTATCAAAGCGCTTATTCCAACTCCGAGAGGCTTGCACTGCACCATAGATTGATCGCTGGAGCTTGCACACTTTGTTAACTCCCTTAGGATCGACAAAACCTTCCGGTTGCATCATATACAACTCTTCTTCCGTAAATCCATTCAGAATGCGCTTTTGACATCCATCGCCAAATTTCATAATCATAAAATGCGCAATCGCTAACATGATTCAGACAGACTTAAGCATCACTACGGGTGAGAAAGTCTCATCGTAGTCAACCCCTTGAACTTGTCAAAACCATTCGCAACAAGTCGAGCTTTATAGACGCTACATTACCGTCGTCGGTCTTCTTCTTAAAGATCCATTTATTCTCAATGGCTTGCCGATCATCGGCAAGTCAACCAAAGTCCATACTTTGTTCTCATACATGGATCCCATCTCGATTTCATGGCCTCTAGCCATTTTGCGGAATCTGGGCTCATCATCGCTTCCTCATAGTTCGTAGGTTCATCATGGTCAAGTAACATGACTTCCGAATAGGATTACCGCACCACTCGTGCGGATCTTACTCTGTAGACCTCGAGGTTCAAGAGATACTTGATCTGAAGTTTCATGATCAATATCATTAGCTTCCTCACTAATTGGTGTATTTGTCACAGAACTAATTTCGTGATGAACTACTTTCCAATAAGGGAGCAGGTACCGTTACCTCATCAAGTTCTACTTTCCTCCCACTCACTTCTTTCGAGAGAAACTCCTTCTCTAGAAAGGATCCATTCTTAGCAATGAATGTCTTGCCTTCGGATCTGTGATAGAAGGTGTACCCAACAGTTTCTTTTGGGTATCCTATGAAGACACATTTCTCCGATTTGGGTTCGAGCTTATCTGGTTGAAGTTTCTTCACATAAGCATCGCAGCCCCAAACTTTAACAGTTCATAAGGTGTCGTCTCAACGGATTTAGATGGTGCCCTATTCAATGTGAATGCAGCCGTCTCTAAAGCATAACCCCAAAACGATAGCGGTAAATCAGTAAGAGACATCATAGATCGCACCATATCTAGTAAACTACGATTACGATGTTCGGACACACCATTTCTTTGTGGTGTTCCAGGTGGCGTGAGTTGCGAAATTATTCCGCATTGTTTCAAATGTAAACCAAACTCGTAACTCAAATATTCTCCTCCACGATCAGATCGTAGAAACTTTATTTTCTTGTTACGATGATTTTCCACTTCACTCTGAAATTCTTTGAACTTTTCAAATGTTTCAGACTTGTGTTTCATTAAGTAGATATACCCATATCTGCTCAAATCATCTGTGAAGGTGAGAAAATAACGATATCCGCCACGAGCTTCAACATTCATCGGACCACATACATCTGTATGTATGATTTCCAACAAATCTGTTGCTCTCTCCATAGTACCGAGAATGGTGTTTTAGTCATCTTGCCCATGAGGCACGGTTCGCAAGTACCAAGTGATTCATAATCAAGTGATTCCAAAAGTCCATCTGTATGGAGTTTCTTCATGCGCTTTACACCGTTATGACCTAAACGGCAGTGCCACAAATAAGTTGCACTATCATTATCAACTCTGCATCTTTTGGCTTCAACATTATGAATATGTGTACCACTACTATCGAGATTCAATAAAAATATACCACTCTTCAAGGGTGCATGACCATAAAATATATTACTCATATAAATAGAACAACCATTATTCTCTCGATAAATGAATAACCGCCTCGCATCAAACAAGATCCAGATATAATGTTCATGCTCAACGCGGCACCAAATAACAATTATTTAGGTCTAAAACTAATCCCAAGGTAGATGTAGAGGTAGCGTGCCGACCGCGATCACATCGACTTTGGAACCGCTTCCCACGCGCATCGTCACCTCGCCCTTGGCGATGCTCGCTTATTCCGTAGTCCCTATTTCGAGTTGCAAATATTAGCAATGTAACCAAGATCAAATACCCAGGTGCTACTACGAGCTCTAGTTAGGTACACATCAATAACATGTATATCACATATACCTTTGTTCACTTTGCCATCCTTCAGATCCGCCAAATACTTGGGGCAGTTCCGCTTCCAAAGGACTACCGCTTGCAGAGAAGCACTCGATTTCAGTGCTTAGGTCCGGACTTGGGTTTCTTCTCTTGAGCAGCAACTTGCTCGCTGTTCTTCTTGAAGTTCCTTCTTCTTCCCTTTGCCCTTTTCTTGAAACTAGTGGTCTTGTTGACCATCAACACTTGATGCTCCTTCTTGATTTCTACCTCCGCAGCCTTTAGCATTGCGAAGAGCTCGGAATTGTCTTGTTCATCCCTTGCATATTATAGTTCAGCACAAAGCTCTTGTAGCTTGGTGGCGTGATTGGAGAATTCATCAATGACGCTATCATTCGGAAGATTAAATCCCAGCTTGAATCAAGCGATTATTATACCCGCACATTTTGAGTATATGCTCACCGACAGAACTATTCTCCTCCATCTTGCAGTTGAGAACTTATTGGAGACTTCATATCTCTCAACTGGGCATTTGCTTGAAATATTAAATTCAACTCTGGAACATCTCATATGCTCCATGACGCTCAAAACGCCGTTGAAGACCCGGTTCTAAGCCGTAAAGCATGGCACATCGAACTATAGAGTAGTCATCGACTTTGCTCGCCAGACGCTCACAACATCCGAGTTGCTCCTGCAGAGGGCACGCACCCAGCGGTGCTTCCAGGATGTAATTCTTCCGGCAGAATGAGGATAATCCTCAAGTTACGGACCCAATCCGTGTAATTGCTACCATCATCTTTCAACTTTGCTTTCAAGGAACGCATTAAAATTCAACGGAACAACAAAGACGAGCCATCTATCTACAACAAACATAGACAAGCAAAATACTATCAGTACTAAGTTCATGATAAATTTAAGTTCAATTAATCATATTACTTAAGAATTCCCACTTAGATGTACATCTCTCTAGTCATCTAAGTGATCACGTGATCCAAATCAACTAAACCATAACCGATCATCATGTGAGATGGAGTAGTTTTCAATGGTAAACATCTCTATGTTGATCATATCTACTATATGATTCACGCTCGACCTTTCGGTCTCCGTGTTCCGAGGCCATATCTGCATATGCTAGGCTCGTCAAGTTTAACCTGGGTATTCTACGTATGCAAAACTGGCTTGCACCCATTGTAGATGGACGTAGAGCTTATCACACCCGATCATCACGTGGTGTCCGGGCGACGAACTTTGGCAACGGTGCATACTCGTGGAGAACACTTCTTGATAATTTTAGTGAGAGATCATCTTAAAATGCTACCGCCAATCAAAGCAAGATAAGATGCATAAAGGATATACATCACATGCAATCAATATAAGTGATATGATATGGCCATCATCATTTTGTGCTTGTGATTCCATCTCCAAAGCACCGTCGTGATCACCATTGTCACCGGCGCAACACCTTGATCTCCATCGTAGCATCGTTGTCGCTACGCCATCTATTGCTTCTACGACTATCGCTACCGCTTAGTGATAAAGTAAAGCAATTATGTATGCCCGCATTTCATACAATAAAGCGACAACCATATGGCTCGCCAGCCATTGCCGATAACTTCGTTACAAAACATGATCATCTCATACAATAAAATATAGCATCACGCCTTGGCCATATCACATCACAACATGCCCTGCAAAAACAAGTTAGACGTCCTCTACTTTGTTGTTGCAAGTTTTACGTGGCTGCTACGGGCTGAGCAAGAACCGTTCTTACCTACACATCAAAACCACAACAATAGTTTGTCAAGTTGGTGCTGTTTTAACCTTCGCAAGGACCGGGCGTAGCCACACTCGGTTCAACTAAAGTTGGAGAAACTGACACCTGCTAGTCACCTGTGTGCAAAGCACGGCGGTAAAACCAGTCTCGCGAAGCGTCACGTAATGTCGGTCCGGCCGCTTCATCCAACAATACGCCAACCAAAGTATGACATGCTTGGTAAGCAAGATGACTTGTATCGCCCACAACTCACTTGTGTTCTACTCGTGCATATAACATCAACGATAAAACCTAGGCTCGGATGCCACTGTTGGGGAACGAGTAATTTCAAAAATTTCCTACGCACACGCAAGATCATGGTGATGGCATAGCAACGAGAGGGAGAGTGTTGTCTACGCACTCTCGTGACCGTCAAGCGGAAGCGCTATGACAACGCTGTTGATGTAGTCGACGTCTTCGCGACTCGACCGATCCAAGCACCAAACGACGGCACCTCCGTGTTCAGACACGCCCAGCTCGATGACGCCCACCGGCTCCAATCCAAATGCGTCGGGGATGAGTTCCACAAGACGACGGCGTGGTGGACGATGATGATGCTCTACCGGCGCAGGCTTCCCTAAACTCCGCGACGATATGACCGAGGTGGATTATGGTGGAGGGGTGCACCGCACACGGCTAAGTAACGATCCGTAGATCAACTTGTGTGTCTATGGGGTGCCCCCCTCCTCCGTATATAAAGGGGGAGAGGAGGAGGGTCCCGGCCAAGAGGGGAGGCGCGCCCTAGGGGGGGCAAACCTACTCCAAGTAGGTTTGGCCCCCCTTTCCTATTAGGAGTAGGAGAGGGAAGGAAGAGAGGGAGGAAGAAGGAAAGGGGGCCGCCCCTCCCAGTCGGATTGAGCTTGGGGGCGCCTCCTTGCTCCTTCTCCTCCTTTCCACTAAGGCCCAATAAGGCCCATATACTTACCGGGGTTCCAGAACCTCCCGAACTCCGCTATAGTCCCAATCTCATCTCGAACCTTTCCGTGTCTAAATATATCCGTCCAATATATCAATATTTATGTCTCGACCATTTCGAGACTCCTCGTCATGTCCGTGATCACATCCGGACTCAACAACCTTCGTACATCAAAACTTATAAACTCATAATAAAACTGTCATCGTAACGTTAAGCGTGCGGACCCTACGGGTTCGAGAACTATGTAGACATGACCTAGAACTATTCTCGTCAATAACCAACAGCTTGAACCTGGATGTTCATATTGGTTCCTACATATTCTACTTAAGATCTTTATCGGTCAAACCGCATAACAACATACGTTGTTCCTTTGTCATCGGTATGTTACTTGCCCGAGATTCGATCGTCGGTATCCAATACCTAGTTCAATCTCGCTACGCAAGTCTCTTTACTCGTTCCGTAATACATCATTTCATAACTAACTCATTAGTTACAATGCTTGCAAGGCTTAGGTGATGAGTATTACCGAGAAGGCCCGTAGATACCTCTCCGACAATTGGAGTGACAAAACCTAATCTCGAATTATGCCAACTCAACATGTACCTTTGGAGACACTGCAGAGCACCTTTATAATCACCCGCTTACGCCAGGACGCTTGGTAGCACATAAAGTGTTCCTCCGTAAATGGGAGTTGCACAATCTCATAGTTGCAGGAACTTTGTATAAGTCATGAAGAAAGCAATAGCAACATACTAAACGATCAAGTGCTAAGCTAACGGAATGGGTCAAGTCAATCACATCATTCTTCTAATGATGTGATCCCATTAATCAAATGACAACACATGCCTATGGTTAGGAAACATAACCATGTTTGATCAATGAGCTAGTCAAGTAGAGGCATACTAGTGACACTATGTTTGTCTATGTATTCACACATGTATCATGTTTCCGGTTAATACAATTCTAGCATGAATAATAAACATTTATCATGATATGAGGAAATAAATAATAACTTTATTATTGCCTCTAGGGCATATTTCCTTCCATATTGCCATTGCATGATCATGTAGTTGACATCGTATTTGTGGCAAAGCCACCATGCATTATTTTTCATACATGTCACTCTTGATTCATTGCACCATCCCGGTACACCGCCGGAGGCATTCATATAGAGTCATATCTTGTTCTAAGTTTCGAGTTGTAATCCTTATGTTGTAATCAATAGAAGTGTGATGATCATCATTGTTAGAGCATTGCCCCAAAAAAAGAGAGAAAGGCAAAAAAAGGCCCATAAAAAGAGAAAAATAAAAAAAAGAAAAGAAAAAAGAAAATAAAATAAAAAGGGCAATGCTACTATCTCTTTTTCCACACTTGTGCTTCAAAGTAGCACCTTGTTCTTCATGTAGTGAGTCTCATATCTTGTGCTTCAAAGTAGCACCTTGTTCTTCATGTAGTGAGTCTCATAAGTTGTCTTTTTATACTAGTGGGAATTTTTCATTATAGAACTTGGCTTGTATATTCCTATGATGGGCTTCCTCAAATGCCCTAGGTCTTCATGAGCAAGCGAGTTGGATGCACACCCACTAGTTTTCTTTTGTTGAGCATTCATAGCTCTAGTGCATCCGTTGCATGGCAATCCCTACTCCTCATGTTGACATCAATTGATGGGCATCTCCATAGCCCATTGATTATCCTCGTCAATGTGAGACTTTCTCCTTTTTTGTCTTCTCCACACAATCCCCATCATCATATTCTATTCCACCCATAGTGCTATATCCATGGCTCACGCTCATGTATTGCGTGAAGATTGAAAACGTTTGAGATTATTTAAGTATGAAACAATTGCTTGGCTTGTCATCGGGGGTATAGAAGTTGGGAACATCTTTGTGTGACGAAAATGAAGCATAACCTAACTATATGATTTTGTAGGGATGAACTTTCTTTTGCCATGTTATTTTGAGAAGACATGATTGCTTTGATTAATATGCTTGAAGTATTATTATTTTTATGTCAATATGAACTTTTGTCTTGAATCTTTCGGATCTGAATATTCATATCACAATTAAGAAGATTTACATTGAAATTATGCCAAAGTATCACTCCGCATCAAAAATTATTTTTATCATTTACCTACTCGAGGACGAAAGTGAATTAAGCTTGGGATGCCCGATACGTCTCCAACGTATCTATAATTTTTGATTGCTCCATGCTACTTTATCTACTGTTTTGGACTATATTGGGCTTTATTTTCCACTTTTATATTATTTTTGGTACTAACCTATTAACCGGAGGCCCAACCCAGAATTGCTGTTTTTTGCCTATTTCAGTGTTTCGAAGAAACGGAATATCAAACGGACTCCATACGGAATAAAACCTTCGGGAACATGATTTTCTCACCGAACGTGATTGAGGAGACTTGGACCCTACTCCAAGATGTAATAGAGGCGGTCACGAGGGTGGAGGGCGCCCCCCCTAGGGCGTGCCCCCTGCCTCGTGGCCCCCCTGTTGCTCCACCAACGTACTCCTTCCTCCTATATATACCTCACGATCCCCAAACGATCGTAAGAGGAGCCAAAACCTAATTCCACCGCCGAACCTTCTCAGATCCACGAGATCCCATCTTGGGGCTGTTCCGTGCTCACGGAGGGGGCATCCACCACGGAGGGCTTCTACATCAACACCATAGCCCCTCTGATGAAGTGCGAGTAGTTTACTTCAGACCTTCGGGTCCATAGCTAGTAGCTAGATGGCTTCTTCTCTCTTTTTGGATCTCAATACAATGTTCTCCCCCTCTCTCGTGGACATCTATTCGATATAATCTTCTTTTTGCGGTGTGTTTGTTGAGACCGATGAATTGTGGGTTTATGATCCAGTTTATCTATGAACAATATTTGAATCTTCTCTGAATTCTTTTATGTATGATTGAGTTATCTTTGCAAGTCTCTTCGAATTACCCTTTTGGTTTGGCCTACTAGATTGGTAGTTCTTGCAATGGGAGAAGTGCTTAGCTTTGGATTCAATCTTGCGGTGTCCTTTCCCTCGTGATGTAAGGGCAGCAAGGCACGATTGTATTGTTGCCATCGAGGATAACAAGATGGTTTTTTTATCATATTGTATGAATTTATCCCTCTACATCATGTCATCTTGCTTAAGGCGTTACTCTGTTTTTAACTTAATACTCTAGATGCATGCCAGATAGCGGTTGATGAGTGGAATAATAGTAGTAGATGCAGAATCGTTTTGATCTACTTGTCTCGGACGTGATGCCTATATACATGATCATACCTAGATATACTCATAACTATGCTCGATTCATCACAATTGCTCAACAAGAATTTGTTCACCCACCGAGAAAATCTATGCTCTTGAGAGAAGCCACTAGTGAAACCTATGGTCCCGGGTCTATTCTCATCATATCAATCTCCATTACTTTATTACTTGCTTTACTTTTTACTTTGCATCTCTATACCAAAAATATTATTTATCATCTCTATCGATCTCACTCGTAAGTGACCGTGAAGGATTGACAACCCCTAATCGCGTTGGTTGCGAGGAGCTATCGCTTTGTGTAGGTACGAGGGACTTGTGCGTGGTCTCCTCATTGGATTGATACCTTGGTTCTCAAAAACTGAGGGAAATACTTACGCTACTTTGCTGCATCATCCTCTCCTCTTCGGGGAAATCCAATGCAGTGCTCAAGAGGTAGCAATGACTGCTAAGTGGAAGGACTTCATGGATTTGCTTCAGGTTCCTGATGCAAGGCTCAACCCGCCCGTTTGTGTTCGCCCTCATGCCAACCCTGAGTCAGCCAACAAGAACAAGCTTTAGCCGAGAAGACGCTTCCTAGTAAGAAGAAGGTGTGGGTGATGAACTCCTTCCTTGACATCATGCATCAGATCTTCCGCAACTCCCTCTTCCCGCGCATCGGTGACAAGGACAAGGTGCACGCCTATCTTTTGGATATGATGCTCCTTTGTGAGGAGGCGCGTCATGCTCAGACGCAACCACTTGATGTCTCGCATATCATGTGGTGCGAGCTTTAGTTTGCGGTTTTTCAATCGTAAGGTCCCCATCTATGGGCCTTACCTGTTTCTCTTGATCACAAAGACTTGGGAGAAGCTCTATCCCGATGATGAGTTTGTTGCCCCCGGCTGGATTCGTCATGAGCCCATCAAGCTCCACATCAAGAGCCAATGGGCTAACACCACCACCAGTGCTGAGGCCGAGGCTGCCAAGATGGATGTGGATGAGGATGAGATCGAGGAGGAGGAAGCGGATGAGGACAATTCTGATGGATACATTCCTCCCTCTACTGAGCCCTCTTGGGCTAAGAAGCTGAAGAAGAAGATGAAGGCTCTGTTCTACATGCAGACCCAAGGGTAGTACAAGGCCCATGTTGCATCCAAGGAGAGTCGCCAGTGCGATAAGAAGATATTGAGGACCTTTGGCGAGATTGTGACCAGTGGCTCAGAGGAAATCATCACTCCGGAGGCTGCCTCGATAGCCGAGCAGGGGTATCAGTGGACGGAGTCAAAGGAGGAGACTATTCCCGCTGCCGAGACCGACGAGGAGTCGTTTTCAGCCTGAGCTACCACCTGTGTCGTAGGTATCCTCTCTGCCTTTTTGGTGTCTCGATGCTAAAGGGGGAGAGAGTGTAGGATTTGCGCGTCCTGTGTCGTGTGTTTAGCTTTGTCGCTTTGCTTTCGGTCTGTTGAACCTCGTTTGCTTTGGTTTAGTTTGTGCTTGTAAAACCAAGTTATCTATCATATGGTGTAAGGCATATGCACTCTAGCGTATCTTATTGTCTTCGTTACTTAGTAATTCGTGTGCCTATGCTATCTTGTGCCCTTCTCTTTATGCTCATATTCATCATCTTGCCTACTTGCTTAGTGTTAGTTATATTGTTGCAAGAGATGCCTTGTCTATAAAATATAGGGGGAGTGTTGATCCTAGTATGTGTGCCGTGCAGTCCAAAGCACTTCTCTAGAGTGCACACATCTAGGGGGAGCCCGTCTATATTTTATAGATGGTGGGTTTCCCGTTGCTTCATTTTATATCCCTATGTGCAAATCCCGTATTGTCATCAATCCACCAGAAAGGGGAAGATTGTAAGGGCATATTTATCCCTTAGTAGTTTTGGTGATTGATGACAATGCTTTTGCGGACTAATCGTGTGCATTGAGCATTTCAGATATATCATGTCTAAACACAAGACGATTTGGTGCCCCTCGAAGACTATTGAAGACGACATTTCTCTATGTTTCTTTTCGATGGATTTGAGTCGTAGGAAAGCCGTATTATTAAGAGGGGGTTCGCGTTAGAAAGGTTTGGGTGGAATCTCACGTACACATCTGTTCCTTTTGCACCACCTTTCCTTTGGCTCTTTGGAGCATCCTCCATTTCTCCGTGTCTCTGCAAAATGATGGATTCCTAATGTTGCTGAACTGAGGCAGGCGTTAGTACTGCTCTCCAGAGCGGTACTATCGCTGGCCCTTGCGGTAGTACCGGGCACCAGCACGGTAGTAACGTAGGTGCTCATGGTAGTACCGCTCCTTGGGAACGGTAGTACCGTGGCCTCAGGCCAGGCGTAGCTCCTCAAGCGGTAGTAGGGGCGGATGTAATTTTTTACATCCGCGCCCTACGCGGTAGTACCGCGCCTTGGGCAAGGCGCGGTAGTACCGTGAGCTCTGGCCAGGCACAACAACATGAGCGGAAGTAGGGGCGAATGTACTTTTTTACATCCGCGCCCTACACGGTAGTACCGCTCTAGGCTTGTAGTAGTACCGTGTCAGATTTTCGCATAGATCTAAACTCAGCGAAAGTAGTCACGGATGTAATTTTTTATGTTCGTGTCTTCTCAGCCTAGACTATTCCTGCCTTGCGGTAGTACCGCGCCAGTGGTTCTACCGCTGCCTGTCTTAGCACATCAGGACTAGTATTGGCCCCTGCCGTGCCAGTGGTAGTACCGCGATCCGGCGCGGTAGTACCGCAGGCCCGTGCGATAGTACCGCTTGTGTGATGCAGTAGTACCGCGTGTCGTAGGCTGAGTTGGTGGATAACGGTTGGATTTGTCCCTTGACTACAAAGGGGGTGTCTTCTTCTCCGAGTAGACCACCTCTTCCATCTCTAAGCTCCATTGATGCTCTAAGCTCCATTTTCGCCCGATCTCTATCCCTAGCCAATCAAACTTATTGATTCTCTAGGGATTGGTTGAGAAGGCCTCGATCTACACTTCCACCAAGAGAAATTTGATCCTCCCCCCACTAATCCCTTGCGGATCTTGTTACTCTTGGGTGTTTGAGCACCCTAGACAGTTGAGGTCACCGCGGAGCCATAGTCCATTGTGGTGAAGCTTCGTGGTGTCCTTGGGAGCCTCCAATTAAGTTGTGGAGATTGCCCCAACCTTGTTTGTAAAGGCTCGGTCGCCCCTCCAAGGGTACCAATAGTGGAATCACGGCATCTCGCATTGTGTGAGGGCGTGAGGAGAATATGATGGCCCTAGTGGCTTCTTGGGGAGCATTGTGCCTCCACACCGCTCCAACGGAGATGTAGTTCCCCTCAAAGGGAAGGAACTTCGGTAACACATCCTCGTCTCCATCGGTTCCACTCTTGGTTATCTCCTACCTTTACTTGTGCAAGCTATATTGTGTTATTTCCTTTGCTTGCTTGTCTGCTTTTTGTTGTTGCATCATATAGGTTGCTCACCTAGTTGCATATCTAGACAACCTACTTTGACGCAAAGTTTAATTTGGTAAAGAAAAGCTAAAAATTGTTAGTTGCCTATTCACCCCCCCTCTAGTCAACTATATCGATCCTTCTATCTTGTGAATGACGACTCCAAATGGGATGATAAATTGGTCTAGAGAATTTTTTTTGCATAAAATTAGTTAACAATATATTTTTATTGATGAGACTGACTTATTGTATGGAATAAAGTCAATCTCATCAAGAGTTTACTTCAGCATAATAGAAAGTCAATAACTAATATAGTTTACTCCATAGTTAAGCACCTACCCCAGTTTGGAGAAAGGTATGTTGTTTGAAAATGGTGGCAAAATATAACAAGATATTTAAAACGGTTTTCCTCGATGTTAGTCAGTGTAGTGGAGGGGGAGAGGATATTACGTACATGTTACTTGTATGCAAGAGAAGAAACAAAATTTAGAAAGAACTTCAACAAATAATGTCATACAAAATGCATTGACAAAACAGGCACAATGTTTATGGAACATGTCTTGTGGCTTTAAGGAATTACCAATGCGGTAAGCGAAGCTTCAATAGCGGATCCTCTTGTTTTTTGTCATGGTTTTAACCTTGATTTCTGCACTGGATGTAGCTGATCACTCATATGTTTAGTCTGTGCGAAGTTATGCAAACTATATTAGATGGTGGATAATAGAGGGGACATAATAAAAATATATATTAAGTTTGTTATCAGTTGGCAACATAATTTAGCAAGGCCACCTTAGAGAACGGTCCGACCGAAGTAAACGCTGCATCACATAAGTTAATTAGTATAGTAAGGTTTTATAGAATGCAAGGTGTTTAAGGAAAATACTTAAAGAAATAAATCAATTTTTTAAGCATCGATGCTTATTTGTAGAGGGTAGGCTTAAATAGACACCCCTCCGGTAGAGGTAAGCACTAGTGCTTAAGAAAAATCGGTTTATCTTGTTAAGTACCTCCATATGCACATGCATTGTACAAGGCCTAAGGCCTCAATGGTCCTATTGGATTGATTACCCTCCCGACTTTCTTGTAGATTTTTTTTATGAATTAGATAACTATTATTGCTACATAATAAAAACAACCATTCAAATCAAGCAAACCATATACAATACAAAATATTCTAATAGTTATGGTTCTACATAATTGCAAACAAAAATAAAAGAGGACATGTTTTTCCATGTGATTCTATAAAAGCAATGAAAACTGTAGAAACTCCCATTTTTTTAAAAGGAGGTCAAACTCCAGCCTCTGCATCATTGTGATGCAGATAATCATTTTTATTAATTGTTAATTAGAGTACAAAGCAAATACAACCATGACCGGCCAATTGCAATATATGAAATAAACAACTATGACTTAGTCGACTTCTTCTGCAACATCTTCAAGAAGGGACAAACGTTCTCCCGCTGTCATTGCCACGTCCTGTTGAAGGCGGCCTGTTTAAAGATTTTCATCCTGGTTGCCGTAATCGCCCGATGAAGACAAGAAGAACATCATGTAGATGATGCCTTCAACAAGATAACAACGCAAATTCGTCGCTGCTCAGTCCGACTAATAGAGGACATTACAAGAGTTTTCCCTCGAGACATGAAGTGGTGTTTCAATTAGGATCTTAATAAAGATCATTCAATAGTTGCATCTGGCAATGCCCCATGCCAAGGCGAAAAGACACTAAGAGATTGGTGGGTCATTATTCCGACTTATATCATCACCACGACCATTAAGGGGTGGCCCATGTCCCGACGCATAACTGACCGCCGCCAATCCACACAGAGTAGAAGCACATTGCAACATCCACCAGGAGAATACCTGGTGCTTCGGGAGCACCTCAACTCTTCGATCTCAGATCCAATGTCCAGGGACAGAGCTCACGCATTTTGCAAAAAAGGCCCTAAGAAGTCTGGTAATTACGGCTAGGTCATGTGCATCTTTAGATGACTGTTGGATCTGGTAATTACGGCTAGATCCTGCGCATCTTTAGATGACCGTGATCTAAATCCAACTGCAGAGCTCGCACCAGAGCACCTAAGCTTAGTTGCTCCCGGAGCACATGATATTCTTCCACATTCACCATACCATCGGAGCCGCCGACGCAAGATACAGGTGAGGAACCGCCGGTGCGCCCTTTGCACATCGGCACCAGATGCGCCACATGCGCCACTAACCTCCTCGTGCGATGGCAACTTCCCTCACATTAAACAACAATCCACTTTGCTTCGCGAGTGATCGCCAGTAACGCTGTCAATCCACTAAGAGCATCTCCAACAGGCGCCGAACGCGCCGTGCGCTAAAAAATGATTTGGCGCGTGCTCGTCGCTTCGTTTGATGCGGCGCAGCGCTTGCTCCAAAGAGCAGCGCTAAAAAGCTAGCTGCACAAGCAGCTCCAAAGAAGCGTAAAACTGCAGCGCGTGTGCTCATTCTACGACTTTTTTAAAATTATAATTGCATAGATAAAAAACGATACAAACATATTTTACGTCGGTGCAACTACTACGGCATAGATAGATAGATAGTTTGACATATATAGATAGATAGATACTACTACGGCATAGATAGAAAGATAGAAACTACTACGACATACATAGATAGAAACTACTCCAAGTCGCTACCATCACCATCATCATCCTCGTCGGTGTCGTTCGAAGTTGAGAGCCATATGACGTCCCAACGTTCATCGTCCGAGGTGAAGAATGACCTCCCACCTGCTTGAACGATATCGCACTGCTCGTTCGCTAATGCCTTCCGCTGACGCCGGTCAGCCCGCTCCGCGTGGCGCCTTGCCGTCCTCTCCACCCAGTAGGCACGCTCGGCGGCGACGTCCTCCGGATGGCGACGGCGCCTCTCCGCCATGGCTCGCTCGTCCTCCTCGGCGACAAAGAGGCGGCGCTGCCGCCGAGCGTGGTCTGCACGGTCCATATCGGTGATGAGACGCGGCGGAGGGCGACGCTGCTTTTTCGCGTGAAGACGCCCCGAAAGTTCATCTGCGATCGGGCCTCTCCAGCGCCACGCCGCCGCGTCGCGCTGGCCGCCTCGTCGCGCTTCCGGACGCCCCGAGGCCGAGCGGACGCCGCCGCCCGTATCTCGGCGTGTACCAACCTTGGGCGCCATGACGCCGCGAAGTCTGGCACCACGGCGGCGGCATGGTGGCGCGGAAAGCGCGGCGGCAAGGAAGGCGGGCGCGGGTCGTGTTCAGGCGCATGGCGAAGCGCGGAATTTATAGGCGCGCTGCGGCGCGTCAAATCTACCACGCCACGCCGCTTTCTCCTCACACAGAACGCTTCCACAAGACGGTAAGTTCCGCCATCACGGAAATACATGCGAATCCAAACCGCCGCCGCTAAAAGCAACATTTACCGCGCGGGCGCACCTTTTGCCCCGCCTATTGGAGATGCTCTAACAATCCACTTTGCTCCCCAGGCGACGCGATGGGCCAACCGTAACGCTGTCACCGGGTCTCCTCCATCCGTCGCTGCCGCCGACCTACTCCACCGTGGTGGCAGGGGATCTCCTCCCTTTGTTGGCAGGAGTTGCGTCGTGTGTGGCGGCAGTGGCAGGGGTTGCGGTAGCCGGTGCGGAGTGTTGTGGCCCTCTTCTCTCCCGCGACAGAATTGGGCGCAGGGGCAACGGCCTGCATCACGACAGTGGCGCCGGTTGTTCGTTGGCGCGGTCAGGCGTGGCTACATTTTGTGTAAGATTAGAAAAAAATCAAGACAACTATTGGCAGAATCTCAGACACAAATTAGGGACACGCCAGCCAAGAGATTCTCACATATCTCATTCAGGCAAATTAAAGCAGAATAACATTTCTGAATTCTCAATTCTAACTGGAATTTCCTTTTTCTATCTTCCCCAAAGCCAGACATTTCTCGAAGATGAAAATGGAAGACATCCAGGATTTTCTCCCTGGTGAAAAAAGCACTTCCGAACACCTAATTTTGCTATTCCTCATGTTCTAGTCTTACTCAATTGCCCGTTAAGTTACAAACGCAGTTTCCTGAATTTTCAGAACACGGCCCTCTTGGAACTTAAACGAACATCTTGGATTTCTCAATAGAAAATGTGGCCAAGAGATTCGCATGTTTTTATTCAGGCGAAGCCGGAGATCATCCCCATTTCCATTAACGAAACATCGAACCATCACCAGTGACACGGCACACACCCTCTAGCAGACGAAACCAAAAGACAGACAGAGCATCGCTCATCACAGGAAACTCGCTACCCACTCACACTCTGCTTCGATTCGACGCGCACACAGACGCATCTCAGGCGACCTGGACCTGGATGGTCTTGGGCTTCTTGGGCTCGGGCGGCGGCAGCTTCTCGACGGAGACGGTGAGCACGCCGTCGCGGCACAAGGCGGAGATCTTCTCCATGTCGGCGTTCTCGGGAAGCACGAACTTGCGCATCAGCTTCCCCATGCGGCGCTCCATCCGTAGGTACTTGGCGTCCTCCTTCTCCTCCCTGCGCCGCTCGCCGCTGATCACCAGCACCCGCTCGTCCTCCACCTGCACCTTGATGTCGCCGGACCCGAGCCCCGGCATGTCCACCACGAACGCGTACGCGCCCGGCAGCTCCTTCACGTCGGCGGGAGTGGCCGCCATGGCGCGCGCGTCCCGGACGTAGGCGCGCGTCGGGCCCTGCTTCTCGCCGCCGGCGTTGCCGGGTCCGCCGGCCTCACCCTCGGGGATGTCCAGCAGGTGCTGCAGCGCCGTCATCAGCGGGGTCTCCAGCCCGAACATCCTGCCCTCCATTCTCGCTCGCTGATTGTGATTGATCTCCTCGGCGTTGGACTGCTTCTTGATTTTGTGGAATGCTTTGGTTGTGATGCGACGGGAGGAGTAAGGAGTTTATATAGGTCGCCGGAGGCGGGGAGTCTGGAAGGTGATGGAAACTTCTGAAATGTGGTGGAACGAGCGCTGTGCGGCAGGGAGTACTATCGCCGCTGATGGAGAAAGTTCTAGAGCGGTAGCTTTTGGCCCCACATGTCATTTTGGGGCCAGGCATGACATGTCGTGGCAACCGGCAAGTGTCTCCCCTTCTGAGCGGCAAGCAGAGATATTTTTTTCCCAACGATTACGATACTTACCGAGGTATTTCAATTTTTGATGAAAGTGTTACTATATAAGAGTATCTACAGCTGGATTTGGCAAAGCCGTCCCCTATACGTCTGCTAACACATCCGGTCAGGCCCTCATATTTCGCTCTCGACATCTCCATATCTAAAATCCGGACTCTCAGATCCATGCATGTCGATCATACATGCCATTGCCGCACGTAAATACAAATGTTCGGTACCGAACATAAACAGTGTTTACGTAAAATTTATTTTAAGTGCAAAACTCAAACATCAGCTCTTTGGTTTTCATTGTGGGTCCACATATATATGTTTAACAAAATTATTGAGTAGCTACGCGTGCACGTGATGAGTGATCTCGAAGATTCTGATGCATCTACAGAAAGTTCATGAGCTAAGTTGCATCTTGATCTTCCGGGATTTCAACTTGTTCTCCTGATGCTTCGAAGTCATTGGTTTGGGCTACACCATCACCCTCATTCCTGATAATCATATTGTGCAAAATAACACAACATGTCATGAGTTGCCACGAAGTTTTCGATTGCGACATCATTGCAGCGCCATGAACAATTCCCCAACGAGCTTGAAGGACACCAAATGCCCTCTTCACATCCTTCCTAACCGCTTCTTGCATTGTTGCAAAGTGGTTCTGTTTATTGCCATGCGGCTCGGATATGGTCTTCACAAATGTCGCCTATTGAGAATAGATGTCGTCAGCACGATAGTATCCTATGTTGTAGTCTTGGCCATTGAGAGTGTAGTTGCACGGTGGTGATTCTCCATTGCAAAGCCTCCTGAACACCGGAGATCATTGAAGCACGTTGATGCCGTTGTGAGAACATGGCATTCCAAAGAAAGCATGCCAAATCTATAAAGTCATGCGATGCCACCGCTTCTAGTATGATGGTCGCGTCTTTGGTGTGACCTTGATACATTCCCCGCAAACCTTTGGGGGCAGTTCTTCTATTACCAATGCATGCAATCAATTAATCCGAGCATTCTTGGAAACCCTCTGGTCTCTCTAATAGCCAACAATTTCTCCCTGTCCTGCGCATTTGGTTCTCTGAGATACTCAGCTCCAAACACCTACACCACAGCGCGAACAAATTTGACAGTAGTCTTCAGGCATGTGCTCTCCCCCATCCTGACTATCTCGCCAATGGCATCTGCGGCAATACCACATACAAGCATCCTCAGTGCGGCCGTGCACTTATGCTTAGTAGAGAAAGAAAGTTGGCTGCAGCAATCCCTCGTGAGCTTGAAGTAGTCATCACGTGACATTGTGCCTCAATTCCCTCCACAACACGTAAGAAAAATGCTTTCCGCATGCGGAAACGGCGACGAAACCATGGATCATCCGCGAAAGTTTGGTTTGAAGCAAAGTAGTCCTTCTGCAATAGCCGTGCTCCGGCACCCTATCCTGATTGATCACTCTTCTTTCTTTGATTGAGCCCTTGAAGTTGAGAATATGCTCCACCTACCGGTCCATTTCCTCTTGCACAGTGGCGGAGCTGGTACCCGGCGACCCGGGGCAGCTGCCCGGGCTCGTACGTGACCTGCCGCACGATCTGTAACCAGGATAACGTGTGGTAATTAGCTTCTTTAACGTGTTTTGCCCGGGCAAATATTTTCTGGGCTTGCTTGGTGTTTTTTGGCCCAACTAATTAGCCTGCACACAGCACCTTATTCCTAGGCCCATGGCTGCACAAACGCACGCAAAACGGCCGTACTGATCACAACGTGGCCTGCTTCGCGTAAGACTTGCCAAATCGCCAGCTAAACCGCCTCAGGCCTCCTCGCCTACTGCTCGTCTCACCCCTTTCTGCCCTTCTCCCTGGATCGACCGTGACGGCTCCAGGCGAGTCGTTCGATTTAGTGTTCGGCATTCTCAGAGGCGAAACGCTGGGCATGGGCGCGGCCCCTCCTAGCGGGAAAGACGACAATCCACCTGTAGTTTGTGGCTTCTAATCAAGAGAGGAATTGAGGTGAGTTTAGGGTTTCGCCTTGCACACGCACACACACGCTCACTAATTTGTAGCATGAGAAATTGAGAATATACTATTAGTATTGCTCCTCATATTTGGGGATTTTAATATCAGAGTACAGCGCACGCACCATTTAGCGCGCCATAGCGTCAATTCAGCGCCAAACTTAGATGCCATAGCCCACTTTTCTAAAATACATTTTCTATCATTCAAAATGAAGGAAAACCGATCTCCAACATATGTATTGTCAGTTTTCTTTTCGACTCCTCTAATCTGACCTTTGCTAGTTAGTTCAACTATTTCAATCATCCCACCTCAATCGTAAGTTATTAAATTTCAGATATGAAGAGGTTTTTAGTTTCTACAGCAAGTATTACTTGTCATATTTAATTTCAGTTTTTATTAAAATTATCTGTATAGATATACAATGCCGGTTGTTTGACTTAGTACTATTGCAAATTTATGGTTACCCATATTAGTGATAATATTCACATAAGTATGTACTCCCTCCGTCTCAAAAAAAAAAAAAACTGTCTCAACTTACTAAAGTTGATACACTTATTTTTGGACGAATGAAGTATCAAATATCCGATAGCTTTTCTCTGTGTCTTTAGTTAGCTTGCAGTCCGCCCCGGCTCCTAATTTTTCCTGGCTCCGCCACTGCTCTTGCATGCTCATGAGCATGATCATATCCACTTCTTCGTCTGAATCCGAGCAATCGAATAACTCATCTTGAATTATTTGATCAAGCTCCGTTGGCCCATACTCCTCGTTGGACGAAGCATCAGAATCCATTGTTTCCCTAATAAAATCACAAAAAAATCCGGTTAGACAATGTGTCGAACACATCAAGCGCAAGGTGGAGCCAGAGAGTTGTCAGGCGTACCACCGTGGCGTCCGGGGCGTCGACGACGTCCCCGGCGACAAGGATGGGAGAGAGGACTGCTCTGCCGGAGCTGACGACGTAGAGGCTAGGAACGACTACGGAACGGGGCGGCAGCGGAGCTGCGAGACGGACGTCGCGGAGGAAGAATAGAGGAGAGAACAAATGGGTCTGACAACTCTGGGGGTGGATTTGGTGTAATTTGGGGTGCGGTCAGGCTATCAGGTCTGACGTGGCGAACGGTCGGGCGCCCCATATTAGCGCTATATTTGGGCTAGATACGAGGGTGCCAGTCAGCCCGGGCGTTTGAGGCTTATTTGAGGCGTCCGTCTGGATCAAAATTTCGTGACCGGTCAGTGACCGGGCAGGCCGCCCGATTGTTTGAAGCTGGTTTAGGGCGTCCGACTGCGGATGCTCTAACTCCAAAGTTAAATGCAAACACATGTAAACAGTAAATTACTGCCATTAAAGTTGGACTATAAATTGCAGGCCAAATTTGATGTGATATTCTGCAGATTGAATCAGATTTGCAGTTACGTGGTAGATGCGATCAATCTTGACGATGGCTACCAATGATGTCGCCACGATAGCAGAGTGCAAAGACTTGATACGGGATTTTGCAAAAGTTCAGTTACATATTGCTCCAGAGAAGCAAATGCTGCAGCACATGGCTTAGCTAAACATTGCTGTAATTCTAGATTACCTAGCTTTTGGGACGTTTTTATCCCTGATTTTATTTCTCAGCTTCATATAAGTGATCTATCTATTATATGAGAAATAAAGTAGCAATAAAATAAAATAAACACTTAGTAAGCAAAATAAAAGAAAATCCTTTTTTTTTTGCAATGTGACATCCGTCCAAGCCTAGTCTATATGAAAGAAAAATACAAACATGAGTGCTGCAAATAAATTTTCTGAGTCCAAATCTTTATGATACAGAGACCGGATATGAATATCTTTTCTTGGCAAAAAATTTCAAGCAGTTAGAGCATATGTTGATGTTCATTAAAAACCTCTCATTTATTTTATTTTATTTTTTAAATTTTGTTATTTAGGCCTGTTTGGATTTTGACTATCTTTGCCATATATTGCAAGTATTATGCCATATTTGTCTTACATGAAGTAAAATGATTAGCCACACTTTGGCTTGTCTTAGAAAATTTTGCCAAACTTTTTCTATCTATGGCATGTGGGACTTACTGCTAACAAAAGAAATTCTTTTCTTAGTTGTGGCAAAAACGAAACACGCATTTAACTTGTCAAACTTGTTTGAGTTGATATGTGACAAACTGTGGCAAATTATAGCTTGGAAACAAACAAACCCGAAGTTTGAGTTTGGGAGCATAAAATTCCATGTCTTTAAAATTTATACTTTTTATCCCTTTACTTTTAATCGTGTTTATTGTTTCAGGCTTTATCATCAATTTTACCTTCTTTTAGGGGAATCATCAATTTTACTTTGAAAAAATTGTTATCGACCGACTAATAGGTGCGCTCCGCTCGACTACCACAAGCGTCTGCCACGTGACCTTATGGTGGTCAAAGATAAAGAAATCCATTGATATTTTCTAAGTCTCTCACCAAATTGCCTTTGTCCTTATAATTTTCATTTGTTGCCCTCTGCTCTCACAAGTACCTTTTCTCTCGGGTGTAGGTGCACCATATATGGGGAAAAAGTTTGAAAAATTAAAAAAATTATCAAAATTCATGGGAAACAAACTTAACCTTCAGTTGTATTCGTCTATATGTAATAAAAATTGCCAAAGAATGACTTTCATGCTATTTTGGGTGGAAAAAGTCAACACTACATACCTCGATCAATCGAATTTGGAATTCTCACATGTTTCATTCAGCCAAAGCAGAATAACATTTCTGAATTCTCAATTCTAACTGGAATTTCCTTTTTTTTTTTATCTTCCCAAAGGGCAGACATTTGTCAAGAAGAAAATGCAAGACATCCAGGAGTTTTCTCCCTGGTGAGAGAAGCACTTCAGAACTAGTTCATTTTCCACCTAATTTTGCTATTCCACATGTTTCTGGTCTTATCCAGTTTTCCGTCAAGTTACAAACACAGCTTTCTGAATTTTTCAGAACACTGAATAGAAACAAACATTTTGAATTTTTCAATAGAAAATGTGGCCAAGAGAATCGCATGTTTTATAAAGGCGAAGCCGGAGATCATCCCCATTTCCATTAACGAAACATCAAATCTTCACCATTGCGCAGGAATCGATACGACACACACACACTCTAGCAGATGAGATCAAAAGACAGACAAACCATCACTCATCACAGGAAACTCGCTCCCACTCACACTCTGCTTCGATTCGACGCGCACACCATCCATCTCAGCTCAGGTGACCTGGACCTGGATGGTCTTGGGCTTCTTGGGCTCAGGCGGTGGCAGCTTGTCGACGGTCACGGTGAGCACGCCGTCGCGGCACGCGGCGGAGATCTTCTCCATGTCAGCGTTGTCGGGGAGCACGAACTTGCGCATCAGCTTGCCCATGCGGCGCTCCATCCGCAGGTACTTGGCGTCCTCCTTCTCCTCCCTCCGCCGCTCGCCGCTGATGACCAGCACCCGCTCGTCCTCCACCTGCACCTTGATGTCGCCGGACCCCAGCCCCGGCATGTCCACCACGAACGCGTACGCGCCAGGCAGCTCCTTCACGTCGGCGGGGGTGGCCGCCATGGCGCGCGCGTCGCGGACGTAGGCGCGCGTCGGGCCCTGCTTCTCGCCGCCGGCGCTGCCGGGTCCGCCGGCCTCACCCTCGGGGATGTCCAGCAGGTGCTGCAGCGCCGTCATCAGCGGGGTCTCCAGCCCGAACATCCTGCCCTCCATTCTCGCTCGCTGATCGATCTCCTCGGCGTTGGACTGCTTGTTGGTTTTAGCCCTGTTTGGATCAGGAGGCTAGAGCTAGTTTGGGTTAGTTGGGGGTTCAAATAACCCAAAAGTATCCAAACAGGAAGGGTTAGAGTGGGTTAGTTCCATCTAACCCAACTATCCCGGTGGAGAGGTGCTTATTTGGGTTAGAGTGGGTTAGAAAATAACTCTAACTCTAGCTGTGTTAGAGTATCCAAACAGGGCTGCTTTGGTTGTGATGCGACGGGAGGAGGACGGAGTTTATATAGGTCGCCGGAGGCGGGGAGTCTGGAAGGTGATGGAAACTTCTGAAACGTGGTGGAACTTGCGCTGTGCGGCAGGGAGTACTACCGCCGTTGATGGAGAACGTTCTAGAGCGGCCGCATTTGGCCCCACATGTCATTCGGGGGCCAGGCATGACATGTCGTGGCAACCGGCAAGCGTCTCCCTTCTGAGCGGCAAGCAGAGAGATTTTTTTTCCCAACTACTACCACACTTTACGAAAAAGGAAAAGGTTTCCGCTTTATATTTAAAGCAATAACCTCAAGCATCCAACAACAAATCAAGGCCGGTCCAAGTACAAACAGTTCACAAATAAATGGTGGGGACACAGCAAAACAAGCCCCAAACAAAAAAAAAACTAATCCGGCGGCTCGGGAGGGGGTGGCGGTGGTGGTGGAGCTAACGCCGAGGCCGAAGAGCGGAGACCCGAAATGATGTTGTCGATGACGCGCCGATCGCGCTCCTTGCTAAGCGGTCTCCATAGCTGCAAGAAGTCGCACAGTTTGAAGATTGCATCAGTCACACGACAAGAAAACACATGTACGATGACTAATTTGTTGCGGATGCACCAAAGGGTCCATGCAAGGGAGCCCATAGCCACTCAGATGGGGGCAAGCCTAGAGGAGGGGAGCAACAAGATCTCCCCAAACAAGTTCGAAAGGTTTTCATGGCACCATACTTGCCAATAGGTATTTAAATTTTTGAAAGTGTTACTATATAAGAGTATCTACAGTCAGATTTGGCAAAAGTCGTCCCCTATATGTCTACGGACGCGGCCGAGCACATCCGCAAACACATCCGGTCAGGCCCTGATATTTCGCTTCCGGCATCCACAAATCTCAAATTCGGACTCTCAGATCCATGCATGTCCATCATACATGCCATTGCCGCACATAAATACAAATGTTTGGTACCGAACATAAATAGTGTTTACGTAAAATTTATTTTAAGTGCAAAACTCAAACATTAGCTCTTTGGTTTCCATTGTGGTCCACATACATATGTTCCACAAGATCATTGAGTAGCTGCGCATGCACCTGATGAGTGATCTCGAAGATTGTGATGCATCTGCAAAAAGTTCATGAGCTAAGTTGCATCTTGATTTTCTGGGATTTCAACTTGTTCTCCCGATGCTTCGAAGTCATTGGTTTGGGCTACACCATCACCCTCATTCTCGATAATCATATTGTGCAAAATAACACAACATGTCATGAGTTGCCACAAAGTTTTTGATTCCCACATCATTGCAGTGCCACGAACAATTCCCCAACGAGCTTGAAGGACACCAAATGCCCTCTCCACATCCTTTCTAGCCGCTTCCTGCATTGTTGCAAAGTGGCTCTATTTATTGCCATGTGATTCGGATATGGTCTTCACAAACATCGCCTACTGAGAACAGATGTCATCAGCACGATAGTATCCTATGTTGTAGTCTCAGCCGTTGAGAGTGTAGTTGCCCGCCGGTGATTCTCCATTGCAAAGCCTCCTGAACACCGGAGATCATTGAAGCACGTTGATGCCGTTGTGAGAACCCGGCATTCCAAATAAAGCATGTCAAATCCATAAAGTCATGCGATGCCACCGCCTCTAGTATGATGGTGGCGTCTTTGGTGCGACCATGATACATTCCCCGCAAACCTTTGGGGCAGTTCTTCCATTGCCAATGCATGCAATCAATTGATCCGAGCATTCCTGAAAACCCCTGGTCTCTCCAATAGCCAACAATTTCTCCATGTCCTACGCATTTGATTCTCTGAGATACTCAGCTCCAAACACCTCCACCACGGCACGGGCAAACTTGACTGTAGTCTTCAGGCATGTGCTCTCCCCCATCCTAACCATCTCACCAATGGCATCTACGGCAATACCACGTACAAGCATTCTCACTGCAGTCGTGCACTTCTGCTTAGTAGAGAAAGAAAGTTGGCCACATCAATCCCTCGTGAGCTTGAAGTAGTCATCATGTGCCTCCATTCCCTCCACAATGCATAAGAACAATGGTTTTCGCATGGGCAAACGGCGACTGAACCATGAATCATCCGCAAAAGTTTGGTTCGGAGCAAAGTAGTCCTTCTGCAATAGCCGTGCTCCGAACACCCTATCCCGATTGATCACTCTTCTCCCTTTGATTGGGCCCTTGAAGTTGAGAATATGCTCCACCTACCTATCCATTTCCTCCTGCATGCTCATGAGCATGATCATGTCCACTTCTTCACCCGAATCCGAGGAATCAAAGAACTCATCTTGAATTATTTGATCAAGCTCTGTTGGCCCATACTCCTCGTCGGACGAAGCATCAGAATCCATTGTTTTCCCTAATAAAATCACAAAAAATCCGGTTAGATAATATGTCGAACACATCAAGCGCAAGGCGGAGCCAGAGAGTTGCCGGACGTACCACGGTGGCGTCCGGGGCGACAACGACGTCCCCGACGACAAGGATGGGAGAGAGGACTGCTCTGCCGAAGCTGACGACACAGAGGCTAGGAACGATTGCGGAGCGGGGCAGTAGCGGGGCTGCGAGACGGACGACGCGAAGGAGGAAGAAGAGAGGAGAGAACAAATGGGTCCGACAACTCTGAGGGTGGATTTGGTGTAATTTGGGGTGGTGTCGGGCTATCGGGTCTGACGTGGCGAACACCCGGGCGCCCCATGTTAGCATTATATTTGGGCTAGATACGAGGATGCCAGTCAGCCCGAATGTTTGAAGCCTGTTTGAGGCGTCCGTCTGGATCAAAATTTCGTGAGCGGTCAGTGACCGGTCAAGCCGCCCGAGTGTTGGATTCTGGTTTGGGTCGTCCGACTGTGGATGCTCTAATTCCAAAGTTAAATGCAAACACATGTAAACAGTAAATTACTGCCATTAAAGTTGGACTATAACTTGCAGGCCAAATTGGATGTAATATTCTACGGATTGAATCAGATTGCAGAAACGCGGTAGATGCGATCAATCTTTGACGATGGCTACCAATGGCCTGATGTCGCCACGATAGCAGAGTGCAAAGACTTGATACGGGATTTTGCAAAAGTTAAGTTCACATATTGCTCCAGAGAAGCAAATGCTGCAGCGCATGGCTTAGCTAAACATTGCTATAATTCTAGATTACCTATCTTTTGGGACGTTTTTATCCCTGATTTTATTTCTCAGCTTCATATAAGTGATCTATTTACTATATGAGAAATAAAGTAGCAATAAAATAAAAAAACACTTAGTAAGCAAAATAAAAGAAAATCCTTTTTCTTTTGGCAATGCGACATCCGTCCTAGCCTAGTCTATATGAAAGAAAAATACAAACATGAGTGCTGCAAATAAATTTTCTGAGCCCAAATCTTGATGATACAGAGACCGGTCATGAATGTCTTTTCTTGGCAAAAAAATTCAAGCAGTTAGAGCATATGTTGATGTTCATTAAAAACCTCTCATTTGTTTCAATTTTTTTTTGAGTTTTGTTATTCAAGCCTGTTTGGATTTTGAATATCTTTGCCACATATTACCACAATATTATGCCATATTTGTCTTACATGAGGTCAAATTATTAGCACACTTTGGATTGCCTTAGAGATTTTTGCCAAAGTGTTTCTATCTATGGCATATGAAACTTACTGGTAATAAAAAAAAATCTTGCCTTAGTTATGGCAAGAACCAAACACACATCTAATTTGGTCGAACTTGTCTAAGTTGATATGTGACAAACTATGGCAAATTGTACTTGGAAACATACAACCCTAAAGTTTGAGCTTGGGAGCATAAAATTCCATGTCCATAAATTTATACTTTTAATCGTGTTTAGCGTTTCGGGCTTTATCATCAATTTTACTTTGAAAAAAAACTTTGAAAAAAATTGTTATTGATCTACTAATAGGTGTGCTCCCCTCGACTACCACAAGCGTCTGCCACGTGACCTTATGGTGGTGAAAGTAAAGAAATCAGTTGATGTTTTCTGTCTCTCATCAAGTTGCCTTTGTTCTTACTAGTCAATGGGTACAAGCAATGCACGTTAATTTGAAAGTATATTAAGTGCATACAAATATTAAGTAGGATATTATTTACATGTTATTATGTAATTAGCATTATATTTTGCATGAAGTTAAATGCACGCTAAACGTGTTGAGCGCTCGACGTTGAAGCGATCTAGGTCGTTAGATTGACATGATTTAACGGCCGAGATTAATTGGATCTGCCCCTTTGGGTCTTTTTATATTGGTATAGATATGGATATAGATGATTTTCATTTGTTGCCCTCTCTCGATGTAGATGCACCCTATATGGGAAAAGAAGTTCAAAAATTTCAAAAAAATTATCAAAATTCTTGGAAAACAAACTTAACCTTCAATTGTATTTGTCTATATAATAAAAACTGCCAAGGAATGACTTTCATGCTATTTTGGTGGAAAAAGTCAACACCATATACCTCGATCAATCGAATTTGGAGATTCTCACATGTTTCATTCAGCCAAAGCAGAATAACATTTCTGAAGCCTCAGTTTTAACTGGAATTTCCCCCCCTTTTTTTATCTTCCCAAAAGGCAAACATTCGTTAAGAAGAAAATGCAAGACATCCAGGATTTTTCTCCCTGGTGAGAGAAGCACTTCAGAACTACTCCCTCCGTTCCGAAATACTTGTCTTAGATTTGTCTAGATACGAATGTATTTAGCACTAAAATGAGTCTAGATACATCGGTATCTAGACAAATCCAAGACAAGTAATTCGGAACGGAGGGAGTAGTTCATTTTCCACCTAATTTTGCTATCCAACATGTTCTGGTCTTATCCAATTTTCTGTTAAGTTACAAACACAGCTTTCTGAATTTTCAGAGCACTGAGTAGAAACGAACGTTCTTGGATTTTTCAATAGAAAATGTGGCCAAGAGAATCTCGCATGTTTTATTCAGGCGAAGTCGGAGATCATCCCCATTTCCGTTTACGAAACATCAAACCATCACGAGGGCGCAGGAATCGATACGACACACACACCCTAGCAGATGAGATCAGAAGACAGAGAAACCATCACTCATCATCACAGGAAACTCAGTACCCACTCAGCCACTCACACTCTGCTTCGACACGATGCATCTCAGCTCAGGCGACCTGGACCTGGATGGTCTTGGGCTTCTTGGGCTCGGGCGGCGGCAGCTTCTCCACGGTCACTGTGAGCACGCCGTCGCGGCACGCGGCGGAGATCTTCTCCATGTCGGCGTTGTCGGGGAGCACGAACTTGCGCATCAGCTTGCCCATGCGGCGCTCCATCCGCAGGTACTTGGCGTCCTCCTTCTCCTCCCTCCGGCGCTCGCCGCTGATCACCAGCACCCGCTCGTCCTCCACCTGCACCTGGATGTCGCCGGACCCCAGCCCCGGCATGTCCACCACGAACGCGTACGCGCCCGGCAGCTCCTTCACGTCCGCCGGGGTGGCCGCCATGGCGCGCGCGTCCCGGACATAGGCGCGCGTCGGGCCCTGCTTCTCGCCGGCGGTGTTGCCGGCCTCGCCGTCCGGGATGTCCAGCAGGTGCTGCAGCGCCGTCATCATCGGGGCATCCAAGCCGAACACCATGCCCGCCATTCTCGAGCTCGGTCGATCTCCTCGGGTTGGACTGCGTTGGATTGTTTGTTGAATTTTGTGGAATTTTTCGGTGGTGATGCGATGCGAGGAGGAGGGAGTTTATTTAGGTCGCCGGAGGCGGGGAGTCTGGAAGGTGATGGAAACTTCTGAAAGGTGGTGGAACGAGTGCGGAGGCGTGGGGAGTCCTTCGGGCACCGATGGAGAAAGTTCTAGAGGTTCCACCTTCAGAATTGGTTGTGCGGTAGCTTTGGGCCCCACATGTCATTCGGGCAGCAGAGAGATTTTTTTCTTTCTATAGGATACACACGGAGAGATTTTCTTTTTGGAAAAACGCAGCTTTCTCCCCCCTCCTCTTCTCGTCCCGCCGCCGCCGGAGGGCTCATCCCAGCGAAGCTCGGGCTGGCCCAAGGAAGGTGGCGGCTGGGAAGCTTTGAGCGCGGGGCACAGGCGCGAGGCGCCGGGCTGCAGCGAGGTGTCCTTCAGATCTACGCGGCGACACGGCGGAGGCATGGAGCTGCGGGCGGCGGTGCAGCGGCAAGGGTTCCGCGCCAGGAAGCTGGGGCGGCGGCCCCAAGGACTCTTGGCGGTGGTGTCGCCGCTACGGCTGCGGGGGCAGCGTGGTGGCCGCCCGTGGTGCCTACTCGCGGCGGATCGGGGCGTCCCCTGCTCATATCTGGTCCGAAGAGGGTGGTAGTGGCATGGGCGCTCGTCGGCGGCCCTGCTCGTCCATCGTGATGCTGGGACGTCGTCGGTGCTGTGGGCGTGGTTGTCACACCCTGATTTTCATGCCACAATACTTAAGCTAATAAATCATGATAAAATGTGGTTTGACAAAAACTTTTGAGTGTTGGTTGCAAGTGCTCTAAAAATCAAATAAATCCTCCAACTCTTATACTCCTCCTTGGTCAAAAGCATTGCCCAATGATCATGCCATGTGTATAGGACAGAATAGTATTTTCTTACAAAAATATTTTGGCCAAAAGGTATTTTCTAAATTAGGCTTTCCAAAATCCCCTTAATCGAGACTTGAACTACAAGTACTTAATTAAGGGTGTGAAAAATCTTTAAAAATTTATATTTGAATCCTATTGGATATAGGACTCCCAAAAACCACAAAAATATTATTTTAAAAGTTGTTTTACTATTTTATTTAAAGGATTTTTCTTAAGGCCAGAAATGGTCTTTAATAGGTTAAAATTTATTTTAAAGCTTCAAAAATATTTGAGAAAAATCAAGGAAACTCAATGGACATATATTTTCCATATATAAGAGTTTCAACACATGGTCATGTTCAAAATATTGGACAAAACCTCCCAAAACCATTTCTTCCCATTTCAAGGATTTGAAGTATTTCTTCAAGAAATATTTTCATAAAAATCCAAGAAAATTCCATCATGTCACAAATGCCCTATTTGATGATCTTGCCAAGTATCATGTCTTGGAGAACAATATAACATCATGAAATCCCCTCAAAACTATTTCTGTCCATTTTGAAGTTTGAGCAACTTTACATTGCCAAACAGGTCCAAATGTTCTCCAACCTTGTGAAAATTCTCAAATGGTCTATTTATTCATCTAGACCAAATGGCAGAACTTTGAGAGAATGTTATCTTGATCAAAGTGCCCCAAAACCCTTCCTGCCCAGAACCAAATTTAAACAACACTACATTGGCAACTTTCTCCTTTTGATCTCAACTTTTGTGGACATGTTCATAATCTCAAAATATGACACTAAACCAAGTGGTGCATCAAGGAGAACAGATTTGCATGACTAAATCTTGGGAAGTCCATTTCTGTTGATTTCTAGGGTTTACAAAAGTTGCATTGGAAACTTTGCCCAAATGGACTCAATCTTGGTGGAACCACTTGTTTTCTCATGCCATTTGGCCCTGTCAAGACTTATGACAAGAGGAGTTCATCTTCTTGCCCAAATCAACAACAAACACCTTTTGCCATTTTTCTGAAAACACCAATTTGACCACTTCCACTAATCTCCATGAGTTCTCCTTTTTACAACAACCCCTCCTAGTCCCCCTCTACCTCTGGTGTGCTTCCCTGCCCGAGAGGCAATGATGAAGGGGGGCAGGGATCCACTTTTTCTTCTCTGTGCAGCACCATTTTCTCTCTCTCTCTCTCTCTCTCTCCACCCCCTCTCCTCTACTGGCTCCCCAGGGCATCCTATGTCATTGACACATTGTTTACTCCCCCCGCAGCTTCCAGACACAAGTGGTCGCGCCCATTCCGCAAAAAGGCATGCCATGCCGGCCAAAGACGCGCTCTGCAGCACGTCAGCGTGCTCCCGACCATTGACGCATCGCCCCCCGACCACCTCGAGCCTCCCCCTCGCGCCAGTCGAGGCCCTCGACGTCCGCAACACGACAGCCGTGGAGGCCCCTTCCTCTCTGAGGGAGTCCTGGATTAGGGGGTATCCGGATAGCCGGACTGTTGGACCATGAAGATACAAGACTCAAGACTTCGACCCGTGTCTAGATGGGACTCTCCTTTGCGTGGAAGACAAGCTTGGCGATCAGGATGTTAGATTTCCTTCTTTGTAACCGACTCTGTGTAGCCCTAGCCTCCTCCGGTGTCTATATAAACCGGAGGGTTTAGTCCGTAGGACAAGAATAATCATAATCATCATAGGCTATCTTCTAGGGTTTAGCCTCTACGATCTCGTGGTAGATCAACTCTTGTAATACTCATATGATCAAGATCAGTCAAGCAGGAAGTAGGGTATTACCTCCATCGAGAGGGCCCGAACCTGGGTAAAACATCGTGTCCCCTGCCTCCTGTTACCATTAGCCTTAGACGCACTGTTCGGGACCCCCTACCCGAGATCCGCTGGTTTTGACACCGACATTGGTCTTTCATTGAGAGTTCCTCTGTGTCATCGCTGCAAGGCTTGATGGCTCGTCTCGTTGTCAAGGTCAACATCACCTCTGGGGCAGCCCTGGCGGTAGGCCAAACTCTCCGACTAGGCGGCTTCGTCATGACCGCCTGATCGGCTGCCGCGCCGATGATGACCTCCCGGGTCATCAAAAACAGCCTCCACGTCAATTCGGAACTCGCCGAACAGGTGTATCCAATGGATCTCTCCTCCATTAATGAGCTCTTGGATCGCATCGCCGCTCTGGGAGTCGCTACAGACTACGATCGGATTGGGTTTAAACCCAACCAAAGGGATATCAAATCCCCACCGGTCACCCATGAGATAGCGGTAGTGGAAGAGCCACACATGGATTATCCCTCTACTTTGAGGACGAACTATGTCCGGATTACCGAGCTCTCTGAGCCGGATACCCGCTCGCGGGAGGATATGACCCAGACCCCGGACTTAGAATCGGGTAACGGCCAGAAAAATTGGGCAACATCCCGGAGTCCGAGCTGCCAAGCCCGGAAGCTCCTCTGCCCCTGGATGTCAAATCGGGTCAGAATTCGGACTAAACTACGCCCAACCACCCTGACTTATGCCGTCTTTCCCATATCGCATAAGAGCCCAAAGAGACAAAGACATCGCCATCGGGCCGATTCTCCTTGTGATAAACAGGGTCAAGGACTGTCGTGAGGAGGACGCAATCTCACTTTTCTGCAAAAATTGCACAAACAAAGGGATCCTCAATGCTATAAGTCGCCGTGACATAGTACACTTTGCTGACTTAGCAGCCATAGTACAGAAGTACTGTGCGATGGAAAGTGCTTGGAAAACCCAAACAGACTTCTGGGATAATCCGGCTCTCAATAAACCCTTCGTCCGAACTAAAAGGGCAAACTCTTGTAAGTTATCCGATCCAATTCCCAAAAAACCAAAGCCCACTCCAGGGCGTGGAACCGTATTGGAAGAATGGCTCAATGGGCCATGCAAAATTTGAACGAAATATGCCCTAGAGGCAATAATAAAGTTATTATTTATTTCCTTATATCATGATAAATGTTTATTATTCATGCTAGAATTGTATTAGCCGGAAACATAATACATGTGTGAATATATAGACAAACAGAGTGTCACTAGTATGCCTCTACTTGACTAGCTTGTTAATCAAAGATGGTTATGTTTCCTAACCATGGACAAAGAGTTGTTATTTGATTAATGGGATCACATCATTAGTTGAATGATCTGATTGACATGACCCATTTCGTTAGTATGTTGCTATTGCTTTCTTCATGACTTATACATGTTCCTATGACTATGAGATTATGCAAGTCCCGTTTACCAGAGGAACACTTTGTGTGCTACCAAACGTCACAACGTAACTGGGTGATTATAAAGGTGCTCTACAGGTGTCTTCAAAGGTACTTGTTGGGTTGGCGATTTTGAGATTAGGATTTGTCACTCCGAATGCTCTGAGAGGTATCTCTGGGCCCTCTCGTAATGCACATCACTTAAGCCTTGCAAGCATTGCAACTAATGAGTTAGTTGCGAGATGATGTATTACGGAACGAGTAAAGAGACTTGCCGTAACGAGATTGAACTAGGTATTGATACCGACGATCGAATCTCGGGCAAGTAACATACCGATGACAAAGGGAACAACGATGTTGTTATGCGGTCCGACCGATAAAGATCTTCGAGAATATGTAGGAACCAATATGGGCATCCAGGTCCCGCTATTGGTTATTGACCGAGACGGTCTCGGTCATGTCTACATTATTCTCGAACCGTAGGGTCCGCACGCTTAAGGTTTCGATGATGCTTATATTATGAGTTTATGAGTTTTGATGTACCGAAGGAGTTCGAGTCCCGGATGAGATCGGGGACATGACGAGGAGTCTCGAAATGGTCGAGACGTAAAGATCGATATATTGGACGACTATATTTGGAGTTCGAAAGGTTCCGAGTGATTCGGTATTTTTCGAGTACCGGAGAGTTACGGAATTCGCCGGGAGAAGTATTGGGCCTTATTGGGCCTGCGGGAAAGAGAGAGGGCTGCCTAGGGCAGGCCGCGCCTTCCCATGGCCTAGTCCGAATTGGACTAGGGAGGGCCGCACCCCTTCCTTCCTTCCCTTCTCTCTTCCCCTTCCTTGTCTCCTACTCCTAATACATGGAAGGACTCGTAGTTGGACTAGGAAAGAAGGAATCCTACTCCCGGTGGGAGTAGGACTCCCTTGGCACGCCCTCCTCCTAGGGCCGGCCTCCTCCTCCCTTGATCCTTTATATACGGGGGCAGGGGGCACCCCATGACACACAAGTTGATCATCGTGATCGTTCCTTAGCCGTGTGCGGTGCCCCCCTCCACAATATTACACCTCGGTCATATTGTAGCGGTGCTTAGGCGAAGCCCTGCGACAATTGAACATCAAGATCGCCACCACGCCGTCGGTCGACAAAACTCCTCCCGCACCTCTGCTGGATCGGAGTTCAAAAGCGCCATCGAGCTGTACGTATGTCAAGAACTCGGAGGTGCCGAGTAACGGTGCTTGATCGGTCGACCGGAAGACGTCGACTACTTCCTCTACGCTATGCCAACGCTTCGCTTCGATCTCACGAGGGTACGAGACAACACTCTCCCTCTCGTTGCTATACATCACCATGATCTTGCGTGTGCGTAGAAATTTTTGAAATTACTACGTTACCCAACAAAGGGCATCCGAGCCTAGGTTTTATGGTTTGATGTTATATGCACGAGTAGAACACAAGTGAGTTGTGGGCGATATAAGTCATACTGCTTACCAGCATGTCATACTTTGGTTCGGCGGTATTGTTGGATGAAGCGGCCCGGACCGACATTACGCGTACGCTGGTTTTACCGCCGTGCTTAGCACACAGGTGACGAGCGGGTGTCAGTTTCTTCAACTTTAGTTGAACCGAGTGTGGCTACGCCCGGTCCTTGCGAAGGTTAAAACATCATCAACTTGACAAACTATCGTTGTGGTTTTGATGCGTAGGTGAGATTGGTTCTTGCTTAAGCCCGTAGCAGCCACGTAAAACTTGCAACAACAAAGTAGAGGACGTGAACTTGTTTTTGCAGGGCATGTTGTGATGTGATATGGCCAAGACGTGATGCTATATTTTATTGTATGAGATGATCATGTTTTGTAACCGAAGTTATCGGCAATCGGCAGGAGCCATATGGTTGTCGCTTATTGTATGAAATGCAACGCTCTGTAATTGCTTTACTTTATCACTAAGCGGTAGCGATAGTCGAGAAGCAATAGATGGCGAAACGACAACGATGCTACGATGGAGATCAAGGTGTCGCGCCGCTAACGATGGTGATCATGATGGTGCTTCGGAGATGGAGATCACAAGCACAAGATGATGATGGCCATATCATATCACTTATATTGATTGCATGTGATGTTTATCCTTTATGCATCTTATCTTGCTTTTATTGACGGTAGCATTTTAAGATGATCTCTCACTAAAATTATCAAGAAGTGTTCTCCTAAGTATGCACCGCTGCCAAAGTTCGTCGTGCCTGCACACCACGTGATGATCGGGTGTGATAAGCTCTCGTCCATCTACAACGGGTGCAAGCCAGTTTTGCACACGCGAATACTCAAAGTTAAACTTGACGAGCCTAGGATATGCAGATATGGCCTCAGAACACGGAGACCAAAAGGTCGAGCGTGAATCATATAGTAGATATGATCAACATAGTGATGTTCACCATTGAAAACTACTCCATCTCACGTGATGATCGGTTATGGTTTAGTTGATTTGGATCATGTGATCACTTAGATGACTAGAGAGATGTCTGTCTAAGTGGGAGTTCTTAAGTAATATGATTAATTGAACTTAAATTTATCATGAACTTAGTCCTGGTAGTATTTTGCGAATTATGTTGTAAGATCAATAGCTTGCGTTGTTGCTTTCATATGTTTATTTTGATATGTTCCTAGAGAAAACTGTGTTGAAAAATGTTAGTAGCAATGATGCGGATTGGATCCGTGATCTGAGGTTTATCCTCATTGCTGCGCAGAAGAATTATGTCCTTGATGCACCGCTAGGTGACAAACCTATTGCAGGAGTAGATGCAGACGTTATGAACGTTTGGCTAGCTCAATGTGATGACTACTTGATAGTTTTGTGCACCATGCTTTATGGCTTAGAATCGGGACTTCAAAGATGTTTTGAACATCATAGACCATATGAGATGTTCCAGGAGTTGAAGTTAATATTTCAAGCAAATACCCGAGTTGAGAGATAAGAAGTCTCCAACAAGTTCTATAGCTAAAAGATGGAGGAGAATCGCTCAACTAGTGAGCATGTGCTCAGATTGTCTGGGTACTACAATCGCTTGAATCAAGTGGGAGTTAATCTTCCGGATAAGATAGTGATTGATGAATTCTTCTAGTCACCATCACCAAGTTAGTAGAACTTCGTGATGAACTATAGTATGCAAGGGATGATGAAAATGATTCCCGAGTTTTTCATGATGATGAAATCGATGAAGGTAGAAATCAAGAAAGAACATCAAGTGTTGATGGTTAACAAGACCACTAGTTTCAAGAAAAGGGCAAAGGGATAGAAGGAACTTCAAGAAGAACGGCAAGCAAGTTGTCGCTCAAGTGAAGAAGCCCAAGTCCGACCTAAGCCCGAGACTAAGTGCTTCTACCGCAAAGGGAATGGTTATTGGAAGCGTAACTACCCCAAGTATTTGGCGGATAAGAAGGATGGCAAAGTAAACAAAGGTATATTTGATATACATGTTATTGATGTGTACTTTGCTAGTGTTTATAGCAACCCTCGGTATTTGGTACTGGTTCGGTTGCTAAGAGTAGTAACTCAAACGGAGTTGCGTATAAAATGTAAACTAGTTAAGGGTGAAGTGACAATGTGTGTTGAAAGTAGTTTCAAGATTGATATGATCATCATCGCACACTCCCTATACTTTCGGGATTAGTGTTGAACCTAAATAAATGTTATTTGATGTTTGCGTTGAGCATGAATATGATTTGATCGTGTTTATTGCAATACGGTTATTCATTTAAGTAAGAGAATAAACTGTTGTTCTGTTTACATGAATAAAACCTTATATGGTTACACACCCAATGAAAATGGTTCATTGAATCTCGATTGTAGTGATACACATATTCATAATATTGAAACCAAAAGATGTAAAGTTAATAATGATAGTGCAACTTATTTGTGGCACTTGCCGCTTAGGTCATAATGGTGTAAAGCGCATGAAGAAACTCCATGCTTGATGGGATTTTGGAATCACTTGATTATGAATCACTTGATGCTTGTAACCATGCCTCATGGGCAAGATGACTAAGACTCCGTTCTCCGGAATAAAGGAGCGAGCAACCGACTTATTGGAAATAATACATACCGATGTATGCGATCCAATGAGTGTTAAGGCTCATGGGGTATTGTTATTTTCGACCTTCACAGATGATTTGAGCAGATATGGGTATATCTACTTGATGAAACATAAGTCCGAAATAGTTGAAAGGTTCAAAGAATTTCAGAGTGAAGTGGAAAAATCATCGTGACAAGAAAATAAGGTTTCTACGATCCGATCGCGGAGACAAATATTTGAGTTACGAGTTTGGTCTTCAATTAAAACAATGTGGAATAGTTTCACAAATTCATGCCACCGAACACCACATCATAATGGTGTGTCCGAACGTCATAACCGTATTTTATTGGATATAGTACAATCTATGATGTTTCTTACCGATTTACCAATATCGCTTTTGGGATCATGCATTAGAGACAGCTGCATTCACGTTAAATAGGGCACCATCTAAACCGCTGAGACGACACTATATGAACTGTGGTTTAGCAAGAAACCAAAGTTGTCGTTTCTTAAAGTTTGGGGCTGCGATGCTTATGTGAAAAAGTTTCATCCTGATAAGCTCAAGCCCAAATCGGAGAAGTGCATCTTCATAGAATACCCAAAGGAAATTGTTGGGTACACCTTCTATCACAGATCCGAAGGCAAAACATTCGTTGCTAATAATGGATCCTTTCTAGAGAAGGAGTTTCTCTCGAAAGAAGTGAGTGGGAGGAAAGTAGAACTTGATGAGGTAACTGTACCTGTTCCCTTATTGGAAAGTAGTTCATCATAGAAATCTGTTCTTGTGACTCCTATACCAATTAGTGAGGAAGCTAATGATGATGATCATGTAACTTCAGATCAAGTTACTACCGAACCTCGTAGGTAAAACGGAGTGAGATCCGCACGAGAGTGGTACGGTAATCCTGTTCTGGAGGTCATGTTACTTGACCATGACAAACCTACAAACTATGAGGAAGCGATGATGAGCCCAGATTCCGCGAAATGGCTTGAGGCCATGAAATCTGAGATGAGATCCATGTATGAGAACAAAGTGTGGGCTTTGGTAGAGTTGCCCGATGATCGGCAAGCCATAGAAAATAAATGGATCTTCAAGAGGAAGACGGACGCTGATAGTAGTGTTACTATCTACAAAGCTAGACTTGTCGAAAAAAGGGTTTTTGACAAAGTTCAAGATGTTGAATACAATGAGATTTTATCACTCGTATCGATGCTTAAAAGTTTGTCCGAATCATGTTAGCAATTGCCACATTTTTTGAAATCTGGCAAAAGGATGTCAAAACTGCATTTCTTAATGGGTTTATTAAAGAAGAGTTGTATATGATGCAACCAGAAGGTTTTGTCAATCCTAAAGGTGCTAACAAAATGAGCAAGCTCCAGTGATCCATCTATGGACTGGTGCAAGCATCTCGGAGTTGGAATATACGCTTTGATAAGTTGATCAAAGCATATAGTTTATACAGACTTGCAAAGAAGCATGTATTTACTAGAAAGTGAGTGGGAGCACTACATCATTTCTGATAAGTATATGTGAATGACATATTGTAGATCGGAAATAATGTAGAATTATTCTGCAAAGCATAAAGGAGTGTTTAAAAGGAGTTTTTCAAAGAAAGACCTCGGTGAAGCTGCTTACATATTGAGCATTAAGATCTATAGAGATAGATCAAGACGCTTGATAAGTTTTTTCAATGAGTACATACCTTGACAAGATTTTGAAGTAGTTCAAAATGGAACGGTCAAAGAAAGAGTTCTTGCCTGTGTTACAAAGGTGTGAAATTGAGTAAGACTCAAAACACGACCACGGCAGAAGATAGAAAGAGAATGAAAGGCATTCCCTATGCCTTGGCCATAGGTTCTATAAAGTATGCCATGCTGTGTACCAGATCTATTGTATACCCTGCACCGAGTTTGGCAAGGAGTACAATAGTGATCTAGGAGTAGATCATCGACAGCGGTCAAAATTATCCTTAGTGGAATAAGGATATATTTCTCGATTATGGAAGTGATAAAGGTTAAATGCGTAAAGGGTTACGCCGATGCAAGTTTTGACAGCGATCCGGATGACTCTAAGTCTCGATCTAGATACATATTGAAAGTGGGAGCAATTAGCTAGAGTAGCTCCGCAAGAGCATTGTAGACATAAAAATTGCAAAATACATAACGGATCTGAATGTGAAAGACCCGCTGACTAAGATTCTCTCACAAGCAAAACATGATCACACCTAAGTACTCTTTGGGTGTTAATCACATAGCGATGTGAACTAGATTACTGAATCTAGTAAACCCTTTGGATGTTGGTCACATGGCGATGTGAACTATGGGTGTTAATCACATGATGATGTGAACTACCGATGTGAATCACATGGTGATGTGATCTAGATTATTGACTCTAGTGCAAGTGGGAGACTGGAGGAAATATGCCCTAGAGGCAATAATAAAGTTATTATTTATTTCCTTATATCATGATAAATGTTTATTATTCATGCTAGAATTGTATTAACCGGAAACATAATACATGTGTGAATATATAGACAAACAGAGTGTCACTAGTATGCCTCTACTTGACTAGCTTGTTAATCAAAGATGGTTATGTTTCCTAACCATGGACAAAGAGTTGTTATTTGATTAATGGGACCACATCATTAGTTTAATGATCTGATTGACATGACCCATTCCGTTAGCTTAGCACCCGATCGTTTAGTATGTTGCTATTGCTTTCTTCATGACTTATACATGTTCCTATGACTATGAGATTATGCAACTCCGTGCTACGGAGGAACACTTTGTGTGCTACCAAACGTCACAACGAATCGGGTGATTATAAAGGTGCTCTACAGGTGTCTTCAAAGGTACTTGTTGGGTTGGCGTATTTCGAGATTAGGATTTGTCACTCCGAATGTCGGAGAGGTATCTCTGGGCCCTCTCGGTAATGCACATCACTTAAGCCTTGCAAGCATTGCAACTAATGAGTTAGTTGCAAGATGATGTATTACAGAACGAGTAAAGAGACTTGCCGGTAACGAGATTGAACTAGGTATTGGATACCGACGATCGAATCTCGGGCAAGTAACACACCGATGACAAAGGGAACAACGTATGTTGTTATGCGGTCCGACCGATAAAGATCTTCGAGAATATGTAGGAACCAATATGGGCATCCAGGTCCCGCTTATTGGTTATTGACCGAGACGTGTCTCGGTCATGTCTACATTGTTCGCGAACCGTAGGGTCCGCACGCTTAAGGTTTCGATGATGCTTATATTATGAGTTTATGAGTTTTGATGTACCGAAGGAGTTCGAGTCCCGGATGAGATCGGGGACATGACGAGGAGTCTCGAAATGGTCGAGACGTAAAGATCGATATATTGGACGACTATATTCGAGTTCGGAAAGGTTCCGAGTGATTCGGTATTTTTCGAGTACCGAGAGTTACGGGAATTCGCCGGGAGAAGTATTGGGCCTTATTGGGCCCTCAAGGGAAAGAGAGAGGGCTGCCTAGGGCAGGCCGCGCTTCCCCATGGCCTAGTCCGAATTGACTAGGGGAGGGGCCGCACCCTCCTTCCTTCCCTTCTCTCTTCCCTTCCTTGTCTCTTACTCCTAATACATGGAAGGACTCCTAGTTGGACTAGGAAAGAAGGAATCCTACTCCCGGTGGGAGTAGGACTCCTGGCGCGCCTCCTCCTAGGGCCGGCCTCCTCCTCCTTGATCCTTTATATACGGGGCAGGGGCACCCCATGACACACAAGTTGATCATCGTGATCGCTCCTTAGCCGTGTGCGGTGCCCCCCTCCACAATATTACACCTCGGTCATATTGTAGCGGTGCTTAGGCGAAGCCCTGTGACAGTTGAACATCAATATCGTCACCACGCCGTCGTGCTGACAAAACTCCTCCCCGTACCTCTGCTGGATCGGAGTTCGGGGTGCGTCATCGAGCTGTACGTGTGTCAAGAACTCGGAGGTGCCGGAGTAACGGTGCTTGGATCGGTCGGACCGGGAAGACGTACGACTACTTCCTCTACGTTGCGTCAACGCTTCCGCTTCGGTCTACGAGGGTACGTAGACAACACTCTCCCCTCTCGTTGCAATACATCACCATGATCTTGCGTGTGCGTAGGAAATTTTTTGAAATTACTACGTTACCCAACAAAATTCACAGCACGCCGGATACTACACCAACGCATAGCCTTACAGCATGTTGGATACTCTGGCAGGTAGCAAAAAGCAGTGAGGATCTTCTTGTAAACCATAAAGCAGAGCAACATCCCGTCGAAGACAACAATGCGGTACTGACAGTCTTCGAGACTTTCGCCTCAAATAATAGGCGCAAGCGATCTCATCGAAATTTCGCTGAAATCTGCCACGTGGCAAAAATAAACCGTGGAGCGACATCGCTATAACCTTCGTGCGTTGATTTAACCTCAATTCCGAATAGTCCGGGCACTAGCCGCTGGTCCTTAGCCCAATCATGGACGGCTTTCGGCTCACTAAAGTACTCATGGACGATGGAAGCGGATTAAACTTGATCTATGAAGAAACGCTCAACAAGATGGAAATTGATAAAAGCCGCATTGAGCAAAGCAGCACGACCTTCAGGGGAATCATCCCTAGTCGAGAGGCACGATGAGCAGGAAAAATCACACTCGACGTGGTATTCGGCACCCCAGAGAATTATAGATCTGAAGAAATCACGTTCCAAGTGGTCCCTTTCAGCTGCGGATATCACACCCTTTTAGGGCGGGACACATTCACGAGCTTTCAAGCTATACCCCATTACAGGTACATGAAGCTTAAAATGCCCGGACCCAATGGAATCATCACTCTAGCCAGTGATCCAGACGTCGCACTCCGCGCCGAAAATAAAACTGCAGCACTAGCCCTGGAAGCATTATCCAAAGCCCTAGCGGCCAAAGAACTAACAACACTGCGTGCCACAGTGGACAGGGACGACGTGATACTCGACAAACGATCCAAGTCCACCTCATTCAAGCCCGTAGACGAGATAGTCAAATTCCAGGTCCATCCAACGGACCCCACAAAGACAGCTTCCATCGGGACACAGTTGAGCCCCATAATGGACGCCGCACTACGAGAATTCCTACGCGAGAATTGGGACATTTTCGCCTAGCATCCTTCAGACTTGCCGGGCATCCCACGCAGGCTGGCCGAACACAACCTCAATATACTAAAAGGATACAAGCTAGTCAAACAGGCTCTTAGGCGCTTCTCAGAGCCTAAACGACAAGCCATGGGAGAAGAGCTAGCCAAGCTACTTGAGGCTGGATTCATCAGAGATATAAAACATCCGGATTGGCTGGCAAATCTGGTAATGGTACCAAAGAAGGATAAATCCTGGCGCCTATGCGTCGATTTCAAAGACCTCAACAAAGCCTGCCCAAGGATCCCTTCCCCCTCCCTCGCATTGACCAAATCATCGACGCCACCGCAAGACACGACTCACTATGTTTCCTTGATGCATACTCCGGATACCATCAAATAAATATGGCGGAATCCGACCAAGCCACAACGGCCTTCATAACGCCATATGGCCCCTTCTGTTTCAACACTATGCCTTTTGGGCTCAAAAATGCCGGCGCAACCTATCAACATATGATTCAGACATGCCTGGAGAAGAAAATCGGCAAAACAGTGGAGGCATACGTGGACGACGTGGTCATAAAAACAAGACACGTCGAGACTTTAATAGATGACTTGAGACTCACGTTCGACAACCTCCGAACATACGACATCAAGCTCAACCCGGAAAAATGTGTTTTCGGTACCCTCAGGAAGTTGCTCGGCTTCATCGCTTCCAATAGAGGAATCAAGCAAATCCGCAAAAATCCGAGCTCACACACCGGCTATCCCAACAGACCTCAAGCATATCCAGAAACTAACTGGATGCGTGGCTGCCTTAAGCCGCTTCATCTCCCGATTAGGAGAAAAGGCACTACCTCTTTACCGCCTTCTTCGATGCACTGAACACTTCGTGTGGACGGATACGGCCGCGGACGGACTGGATGAAATAAAGATCCTATTGGCCAGCGCCAAATACTGGCGAACCTATGCAATTGTACATAGCTGCAACACATCAAGTTGTAAGCGCAGTGCTCGTCGTCGAACGAGAAGCAGACGGATACAAGTTCCCGCTCCAAAAGCCGGTATATTACGTGTCCACTGTCCTCACTCCATGCAAAGCCCGATAGCCACACTATCAAAAGATAGCATACGCGGTCTTCATGGTGTCCTGGAAGCTACGACACTACTTTCAAGAGTGTTCGATTACGGTGGCCTCCGAAGTACCACTCAATGACATAATAAACAACCGCAACGCCATAGGACGAATTGCTAAGTGGGCTATCGAGCTCCTTCCGTTCGACATAACATACAAACCACGGCGGACCATTAAGTCACAAGTATTGGCTGACGTTGTCGCCGAATGGATAGAAGCCGAACTCCCTAAAGAGTTTGGCACGTACTCCAATTGGATCATGCACTTCAACGGCTCTAAAGTGCTGGCCGGACCGGGAGCGGGTGTAGTCCTGACATCCCCCACCGGAGGCATGGTCCAATACGTACTCCAAATATTATACACAGACTCCAACAACGCAGCCGAATATGAGGCTCTGTTGCATGGTCTTCGGATGGCAGTCTCTATGAGCATTCAACGCCTAGAAGTGCGCGGGGACTCAAACCTCGCAATATCACAAATAAACGGAGATTTTGATGCTAAGGATCCGAAAATGGTGGCCTACCATAATGTCGTCCTCAAAATGTCAGCTCGGTTCGAGGGGCTCGAATTCCACCAAGTGGCTCGAGAAAAAAATCAAGCGGCGGATATCCTCGCCCGCATCGGCACTAAACGCGACCCTGTCCCACCTAATATATTCTTGGAAAGGCTGTTCGGGCCATCCGTGGTATGGGAAGGGGAGTCCGGCTCCGAATACAACCCCAGATTCCGAACCATCTAACGTAATCGGGGGCTCCGCCACCGAAATAACACCTTCGGCCTACAAAATCATGGGTGTAATCGCCCCGTGGACCGAGCCTTTCTTGGCCTACCTAAATAGGCAGGAGCTCCCCGAGGACCAAAATGAAGCATGTTGTATTGTGCGGCGTTCCAAGGCCTACAAAGTCCATGAGGGAGAACTCTATAAGAAAAGTGCCACTGGAGTGCTCCAAAGATGCATCTCCGAAGAGGAAGGGCGGCAGCTCTTGGCTGAAATTCATGCCGGACTCGGCGTGCACCACGCTACGGCTCGGGCACTTGTCAGCAAAGCCTTCCATACAAGTTTTTATTGGCCGACAGCCCGGGCAGATGCACAGGACCTTGTCCAACACTGCGTCGGTTGCCAGCTCTTTGCCAATCAGAGCCATATGCCCCCTACTGCTCTCCAAACAATCCCCATAACTTGGCCCTTCGCGGTCTGGGGGCTGGACATGGTCGGACCTCTTAAAGGGGGAAGCCATAAGAAAAAATACTTATTGGTCATGGTGGACAAGTTCACCAAATGGATAGAAGCCAAACCAGTTAAAACGGCCGAATCCGAACTAGTGATAGACTTCATATAGGGGGTTGTACACTATTACGGCATCCCCCATAGCATCATCACTGACAATGGCTCAAACTTTACAGCCGATGAAGTGAAAACTTGGTGCGGCAACATGGGCATCAAACTCGATTATGCCTCCTTCTATCATCCCCAAACAAACGGACAGGTCGAACGTGCAAATGGTCTCATCATGAGCGGCATCAAACCCAGACTAGTGCGATCCTTGACAGAATCGTACACGCACTGGGTCGAGGAGCTTGACTCCGTACTCTGGGGGCTGCGGACCACGTCGAATTGTACCACCGGATATACACATTTTTTATGGTGTACGGCGCAGAAGCAGTACTACCCTGCGACATAATCCATGACTCACCTCGCGTGCGCATGTACGAAGAGAAGGAAGCCGAGATAGATCGACATGACTACTTAGATGCCCTGGAGGAGGAGCGCGGCGTCGCAAAAGCCCGTTCCACATTCTATCAGCAGCAGGCTCGAAGGTATCAAAGCAGAGAAGTGCGGGCCAAAACTTATAATGTTGGCGAACTCGTTCTACGCCTACCGGAGAAGAAGAATGACAAGCTCAAACCTAAGTGGGAGGGTCCCTTCGTTATTGATAAAGTTCTCACCGGAGGAGCGTACCGCCTGCGCAATGCATCCGATAACAGACTCGAGCCGAACCCATGGAACGCGGCCAGACTCTGGAGATTCTACGCCTAGTGCCGAACTCAGTGTTCTTCTCCTTACCCCCGCTCTTTTAATTATGTTCTCCCTTTTTCCTTTCTCGCCCTTTTTACTTTCTTCACACAAAGTATTAAATACAGTGCGGATGCTCGGATCACTCCGGCCGCACTATGTGTGCTCACAATACCTGGGGGCTTCCTATACGGAAGCTAAATATAATTATTTTTATGGCCTCCTGCCTGCCACATATGTGTACTTTCTTCGATATGTGCCTTTTCTTCACCATTATATGCATTGATATGACTTAAGATGTGGCCATGCTGGGTTGCCTGGATCTTGTGTTTATGCCCTACGTTCCCGTTAATTCGTCTAGGGCATAATGGGAGCACCTCTGCGATTGTTACTGCCGGTTCAGCCGGATGTGTACCTCAGACTGGGTGAAGCCGAAAGGTAGTGTTCTTAGGGAATATTCGGTCGGTGAACAAAAGATGTTTCTTTCGTTTATTACAACGTGAATCCCCAGATGTTTTGTATCCTGCGTTTGTATTTGCAGTTCGGACATGCACATCGATGCATGCGTACCCAGGGAAAGGAACCCCTAACAGAACTATTCTCCCCGGAAGATGTTTCTTACTACCCATGTAATATAACATAATTAGTTGGGTACTTGTCTGTTCAAGCACTTATGACCCCTACGCCTGGTTTCCACGCGTACCCTGGTTTTGCATAACTGAGCGGGTATTCGGATACACCCCGGACTGTCAGATCCGGGGGCTGAAGCGAAAAGGTCTGCCATGACAAAAGATTTTTAATCCGGCTAGGGACTACATATGTCCATTGAATTACATAGTCACTTGGACTGGCTATATTCTTCATCTATACCATCCAACAGGCTATCTAGCTTGCAATCCTGTTGGGAATACTTTGCGGCTAACGCTACCTGGTCATACACCAGACTCACGGGAATCTCTTGCCCATCTGTCCCCACCTGTCCGACTTCGGCCATATGGTTCGGGTCAAGCTTGGTGTATCACGTCTTCACCATGGCCCAGGCTTCCCTTGCACCTAGTCGGCAGGCTGATACCTTCCACAACCGGAAGCGCCATCGTGCTCCTTGGAGCATATCCACAAGCTCCCCCATGCCTCCTGGCAGGAAAGTGGATGGCCACAAGGCCTGGGCAATACCCCGCATCACCTGCCGAACTCGTTCGTGCAGCTGTGAGAGATCTTGCAGTAAGTCGCCTGCGGACCCGGGCATCTCCTCTTCAGGACGGCCCGTCAGCATACCTACAGATATAAACTCTTTTAAAATGCTTCCTCGCCTAACTGTACTGCAGTTCGTTTAGGCACTTACCATAAATGCCGCGACGAATCCTCTTGTTCTCCTTCACGGAGTTTGCTAGCTGAGCTCGAACATCTGCTAATTCGACGCCCAACCAGACGTTGGCATCTTGGAGATTGTTTTTCTCCTGCCTAACCTGCATAAGCACACGCTCGCCAGCCTTTAGCTGTCTTTGGAGATGTGACTCACTATCTCTTACGATCTTCGGATTCTCCCCGGGATTGTCTGCAGAATTTTCTGTTAGACTTATAAAGCAAGCCAATTACTAACTGGTATATTTCCTTAAAATTTCTCTATTGAGACAAATGTTACCAGATGAGGCCTTCTGGGATTCCTCTAGTTTGGCAACCGCGGCCCTCAAATGGGTCTTGCACTCCTCCAGCTCTTGAGACAAATGGGTATTCTTCTCTACAAGAACCTGTGCATACAATGATCCTTAAATTAGTTGTTCCAACTGTTTCAAGTCTCAGGGGCTACTGCTATACATGCTTATCAAATTTTCTTACCCGTATATCTTTCGCATACTGGTCCGTCGCTCGGGCGAGCCCGTCTTGGGCAGCTCGGATGTATGCATCTCTCGAATTGAAAGCATTGAATGCCTCTTCGGAAAAGACACTATTGCGAAGTACGGCCCGTCGGCGCCGGTGATTCATGGCACTCTCTACTTCGGAATTTGTGGTGGAGAGCCTATCCGCATCCTCTTTCGGAGGACAATTCGGCATCGGCCCCGCATTGGCCTCCTCCCTCAAAGCCGGTTCTGGAATCCGGCTAATGGAGGCATGACCGGCAGGATCTCCGGATGTAGTCCGGCGACTACTCTTTCTGCCAAGACACAATGGATGCTGTTACATTTCAAACATCATAATCAGAAAGCAGATTTTAACTATACCTCTGCGACGGTGTTTCGACCCTAACCGCCTTCCTCTTGAGCCTGCCTGGCCCGGACGCCCTTTGCTGACGAGCCCCCAGGGGCTCGACGCCACATTCCGATGGTCGTCTCTATAAAAATAAGATATTTGTGCATAAGGCATGGCGTAAGGAAGGAGTCTTCTTCAGAAAGCTGCAGCTTTGCTTACACGCAACGCAGGGAGCAGTCCGGGATAATCGGCGATAATAGCCACCAAGGTGTCGTCGCGGCTTGCCTGATAAAACATCTCGTCGACAAGCTCCACATATATATCCGGATCTTCTTCAAGTCCGGGGTCTAAGGCCCGACCAGGATCCTCTGGCTGCGGAGGAGGGTTGTTGAACTCTTTCACGGCCTTCCTCAGTTCCTGCTTAGAAATATCAAGGTAAATGATTGTGATGAAGGGCGCAAGAATGGATAAAGTTGAGTAAAGAGTAACGGCTCACCCAGCTTGGGGGGTTGTACATGGAAAATCCATCCTGCGGTTTGATGCGGAGGAACTCCTCTTCTTCTCCTTTATATAAATCGGATAGTATTCTCGCCAGAGCAGTGGCGGAGTCCGGACCTTTACGACCACAACGGGTGTCATCGTCTTCCCCGTTGAAGTGCCACATAGGCTTCCCCCGATATTGAAGTGGTTACACCCCCCGCATTATGCATATTGATATAACCTCGACTATTGTCAGTCCTGATTGGGCCAGTGTCTTTATCCTGCTCATCAGGAAGTGGACTTCTCTGGTATCTTCCTCCTGAGGGCTCCAAGGGCGCCAACTTAGGCATTTCTTCAGCAGGGCATTATTAAACTCAGGCCCATCCGGATTGGATCCGGAAGGGGAACGTCATCAACATAAAACCACTCCGAGGGCCAGTTTCTAGATGCCTTCTTTGGAGTGCCGGACAGGTATCCAGTCTGGGCGACGTGCCATATTTCGGCTCCGCCCACTTGATATATAGATTCCCCCTGATTGTGAGGGACGAGGCAGAATAACTTCTTCCATAACTCGAAGTGAGCCTCGCAGCCCAGAAATAATTCACAAAGGGCAACGTATCCTGCAATGTGCAACACGGAGGCGGGGGTGAAGTTGTGCAACTGGAGGCCATAGAACTCCAGGAGCCCGCGAAGGAATGGGTGGATTGGAAACCCGACGCCTCTTAGAAAATATGGGATGAGGCATACTCGCTCCCCCTGAAATGGGTTAGGAGATTTCTCCGCTTGCTCCCCGCCATTGTAGGTGGCTAGTTCGGCTCGGACGGGGACCATGAATGCCGGTGGAAGAAACCATTGGGTCTACAACTCTACTAAACGGCTATGGGGGACTGAACATTCTTCCCAATCACCTGGCTTAGAGCTAAGGGAGCGAGATGAGGAGCTGCGGCGACCGGCCATGTTGGAATGGTTTTTTTATGCGCTCTGGTGGATGCTTGCTCAAGGGAAGAAGGTGAGATTTGGATCTGAGGATCCCCATCTCTTCAAATAGACGGTTTGCCTGCAGGGTCGGGGTGGCAAATGTAAAAATGCTCCGGCTCCTTGTATTCTCTCGACATGTGGAGATGTCCATTATTGAAGCACAGAAGCCGAGGAGTACAACATTGATGGGAAGCCAGACACTATTCGCTACAACATGTACTTTGGAGTATTCGGAGATGGAACCCGCCTTGCAATGCCGAAGGCAATCTGCACGCCGGACTCATCGTCATTGAAGCCTGGTTCAGGGGCTACTGAGGGAGTCCTGGATTAGGGGGTATCCGGACAGCCGGACTATATACTTTGGCCGGACTGTTGGACCATGAAGATACAAGACTCAAGACTTCGACCCGTGTCCGGATGGGACTCTCCTTTGCGTGGAAGACAAGCTTGGTGATCCGGATGTTAGATTTCCTTCTTTGTAACCGACTCTGTGTAGCCCTAGCCTCCTTCGGTGTCTATATAAACCGGAGGGTTTAGATTTCCTTCTTTGTAACCGACTCTGTGTAGCCCTAGCCTCCTTCAATGTCTATATAAACCGGTATCATCATAGGCTAGCTTCTAGGGTTTAGCCTCTATGATCTCGTGGTAGATCAACTCTTGTAATACTCATATCATCAAGATCAATCAAGCAAGAAGTAGGGTATTATCTCCATCGAGAGGGACCGAACCTGGGTAAAACATTGTGTCCCCTGCCTTCTTTTACAATTAGCCTTAGACACACAGTTCGGGACCCCCTACCCGAGATCCGCCGGTTTTGAAACCGTCACTCTCCCCCTCTCTCTCACCCCCTGCTGCTCATGCCCGACGCCGCCCGGCTCGGCCAATGGGCGCACGAGCTTGGGACCCTCTCGGAACACGCCCCACTCCCTGTTTTCTTCTCCCCTCGCCCTAGACCAGCCCCACGAGCACCCCCGACACCTCACAGTGAGCCCCGCGACCCGTAGCAACGGCAATGACCTCGCCAGCGCACTGGTCCACGGTGGACCATCGCCCACCTAATTAGATGGCTCCCCGAGCCTCTCCCTCCCCACCATTCGCCTCCACACGCTCCAAATCGACCCCCTGCACCTCCCACTCCTCTCCAGAAGCTCTCGAGCTCGAGATCGAGCTCGAGCTCCGCCGCGGTGGCTCGCCATCGTCCGCCCGGTACAGGCCTTCCCCGCTCCTCCTCCGCCTCGATCTGAAACCGCCTTCCCCCACTAACCATTTCCCCTCTTCTTTCCGCTTCGTTTGCAGCCGGAAACGGTCAGAGCCGTAGACACCCTAGGCCCCTCCGCCGCGTGATCTTGTCGTCGGCGAACCAGGCCACCCCGGTGACCCCCTTCAGCTCCACCAGGTCGGCGACTCGACGCTGAGCACGCTGGTGTTGGAGATATGCCCTAGAGGCAATCATGTATGATGATATTTCCTATGTGTTTATGAATAAAGATAGTCCTTGGATATTATCAATGATGTGTATCAGCAAGTACCTGACTTGTTTGTGGGACTATGCATTATATGATGACTGTCCTAAAAGGTCCCTAGTTGAAAGGGCTATGTGGACGCGCAACCGACTAGACTAGCATATTACACGGTCGATGGCTTGGTCTCACTAGCCATGGAGCATTGGATGCTAACCGGATAATATGGACTTGGAGAGGTCTTGTCGGATTTGACGTAGTCAGATCTGAGTCGAGATAAGGTCCGAGTCGGACAGACCCAACTATGAGATGCAGCGATATGTCATCTGTGAGTCTCTAGTACAACATACGTTCTATGTCCTAAGACCTGAGCTGGCACATGTACTCGGGATGGTGACAGGCTTGCTTTTGGCCGACCAAACACTACTCCATGACTGGGTAGTTACAAAGGTAGGTTTCGGGTTTGTCCAGTCCCATGCTGTGAGACATGGTCGAGCAAGATGGGATTTGCCCCTCCGATCAGGAGAGATATACTCTGGGCCCCTTGTGTGATCCGACCAGGATAAGCATGGCCATGTGACAGGGATTATGAGATAATCCGGTTTGTGGTCGGTATCATTGGAACGAGAAAGAGGTCGGGCTAGCACAAGGATGACAATCTTGCCTTGAGCCCGACAACATATATCGTGTGGCAAAGGGAACAGAAGTGTGACATGTTGTATAGGTTCGCCTAACCAGCTTCATAGTCTGCTTGGTGTTCGGTATGCCTTGCTAGAGGCCGCTACCAACCGTGCAGTTCGGAGGTGATCCGAACTGCGATCAAGCCAACTTGAACCTAAGGGGTCGCGCGCTTAAGGGAAGGAACCTATGAGGTCGGATCCGAGGACACTGGTCGGATGTCATCCGAGCTGTATTCAGATTGTGGCCGAGTAGACTTGTGGGCTTTAGGCGTGCGAGGCCCAAGTGTTGAGCCCGCGATGGACGCCTATATAAAGTGGAGGTGCAGCATACTCATGCGGTTGATCGCTTCGGCGTCGTCATTAGGGCTTTGCATGTGTCGCAACTAGCATCCTCCACTTGCCGCCGACTGTGTGATTGGACCTAGCAGTCTGCCGCACGGTGTTCCTCCTGCACGCGTGGATACCATTAGAGGTTGTGCACTTGCGCTGCTCCGGCGAACTTGTACGTGGGATCGGACGACCGGCTGTTCGAGGGAGATCGGACAAGGAGGAGACGTTCCACGCGGACGCGCTGCCCCAACTCTTCTTCTGCTGCACGGCACTGCGCGTCTAGTGGTAACGAACTGTGATCCATCTCCCATAGCATGTTCTTGGTTCTTCTGCGCGTAGGAAATTTTAATTTGCAGTCGAGTCACCCTACCGTAGATTCCAACAGCCGGTGCCATCCATTTGCCCCGCCGTGCCCCGCAGCGACGCTGGTGAGCTCGCCTTCCTCTCTGGACCAAGGTTGACGACGACGGCCATGGGGCCCGTCGGTCAGCCTCACACTCTGACAGGTGGGCCCCACCCGTCAGGTTTAAAACGCACGCGCGCGCGTACTGGTTCGCTGCGTCGGCTGAAGGCGTATTTTGCCTTTACGCCTTCGACCTGGTGGCCTCGCGCGGGCTGAATCCCCTCTGGGCCCGCTGCGCTTCGGCTGTTCTGGCCCAGTAGGCACAGTGCCCCATCTTCTTTTTCTTTTCTGTTAATCTTCAAAAATTTCACATGATAAAATAATTATCCAAATGCAATAGTTCCAACTCCTAAAATCTTAGAATAATCCCACCTATTTATTGATGTAACTTTCATACACATCCATCAAACTTTTCTACACTGTTCAAATTTAAATTCAAATTTGGGCATTTAAATCCTTCTTTAAAAATCCACTACTCTGTCCCCCTAACTCCAAATCCAAAACTAAGAATTTTCTCCTTCTTAGTTTTCCTCCTAGTATTTTATAAAAATAAGTCGACATTTTTCTGAGCACTTTGATTTTTTTGTTTTTATTATTGTCTTATTTTTCTATTATTTTCTTGCGACGATTAGAGCCCGTATTTGACGAAGTTGCTGAAGAAGAAGGAGGAGAAGGATTTGAAGACCTCGAAGAGCAAGCCAATCAAGGCAAGCAACCCTTTGACCATGACACCCCCCTTGTTCATCGGTACCCTTTTTCCGATTGCATGATGGTGAAATATGACAGTGGTAAACTTGTGGTGAACCACCACATGATGCATACCCCTACTCATGACTCTACCTTGTTCATGATTCCAATGACAAGAGACTAGTTTATGCATAATGATGCATGTGTACCATGAACTCTTCGTGGTTACATTCTTTCGAAAACCCCATCGGGTGCCCCTAATGCCCTTGGGAGATGTTGAACTAAGGTCACCACTTGAGGAAGAAGTGGTGTACCGAAGAGAGATTTTGGTGTGTGTAAAATGATGGATTAGATTTATGTGTGATTACCGTCCCAATCAAACATGTACAACCACTCTACCCCTTTATGGGACAGGGCATTATTGATTACTTAGACTGATACTAGCATGGTGCCCACATTACTAGTGACGGGGGTGACTTGAGGTCACTCTCGGGACGGGGTCGTGCTTGGATAGGCGACCATGACTGTTTTCATAGGGCATCGGACACACCATTGGTCCCTTCGTGTATGCGTGATAATGTCAAAAGGGCAGAGTTCCACGATCTTTCGGTTATACACGAGGGCCGTGTATCAATGAGTGGACCCTATGTTAGTGTCATCTAGGGAAAGGTAATGATCGGGTGCTTCCCCCGAGTACTTGAGGTGCAGTGAGATCATGGATGACACGAAATCTTCCCGGATCTTGTGGGTAAAGTGTGCAACCTCTGCAGAGTGTCAAACTATTCGAATAGCCGTGTCCACGGTCATGGACAGTTGGGAGGTGCTACTTAAACTATGTACAGAAATTTTACAATCTCGGTGCATGTGTGTGTGGAAAGGAACTATTTGTGTCAAGGTGGTGACTTGACATGTTGAATGACATGGCATTGATTCAAACTCTATTTATGTTGATATCTGTAACCTGTTCTCAAGGTTACCCATGTTTATTGATGCATATCTCACAAGTTGATAGGACATCTCTACTAGCTTGAAGCTAGGTTGCTTACTTGTTATACAATTGCATTGTTACTTTGAACCAAATCATGGGTTGCTTGCGAGTACATGCAAAGTACTCATTGGCTTGCCACTGGTTATTTAATTGACCAGGCACGGAAGAGCAGGAGTTCAAGGAAGAGTTCTTTGGTGATGAACACGCGAACTAGGACGCTTCCCAGTCAGAATGCCTGTAGGGTTAAGGCAGATGGCATGGGTTCTACTTGTTAACGAAGATTTCCGCTGCTTGTGTTTCATTTGATGTTCAGCCCTTAAGGCTTTATCAATGTAAGACTTGACCATAATGGTCATAATTTGGGTAAGACGGTATGTATGGATGTAAGACTCTTGTTATTCAGTTTCTGTGTGTCGGAGATCACGACTTATGGGTCGGGGTCCCCACAGTGGTGGATCTGGAGGTGGTCCAGATCGATGGCTGGCGGTGTTGCTGGGAGCGCGGGCGGCGGGTGGCCGCTAGCCTGGAGTGGCCGGAGGCCCGGAAGTGGGTCGGCCGGCAACTGTCTGCAGTCAGGTTGCGTGGTGGCTCCTTGTCGGGATGGTGGTACGCGGTGGCATGTGTTGGGGAACGTAGTAATTTCAAAAAAAATCCTACGCACACGCAAGATCATGGTGATGCATAGCAACGAGAGGGGAGAGTGTTGTCTCACGCACTCGTAGACCAAAGCGTAAGCGCTGACGCAACGTAGAGGAAGTAGTCGACGTCCTCCCGGTCCAACCGATCCAAGCACCGCATTCGCACCTCCGAGTTCTTGACACACGTACAGCTCGATGACGCACCCGATCTCCGATCCAGCAGAGGCGCTGGGAGGAGTTCCACAAGACGACGGTGTGGTGACGATCTTGATGTTCTCTCTCGCGCAGGCTTCGCCTAAGCACCGCTATAATATGACCGAGGTGTAATATCGTGGAGGGGGCATCGACACGGCTAAGGAACGATCTCAATGATCAACTTGTGTGTCTAGGGTGCCCCCGCCCCAGATATAAAGGAGGAGGGAGGAGGAGGCCAGCCCAAGGGGTGGCGCGCCCTAGGGGGGCAAACCTACTCCAAGTAGGTTTGGCCCCCTTCCTATTCGGAGTAGGAGAAGGAAGGAAGAGGGGAGGAGAGAAGGAAAGGGGGCCGACCCCTTCCCAATTCGGATTGGGCTTGGGGGCGCCTCCCTTGCTCCTTCTCCTCCCTTCCACTAAGGCCCAATAAGGCCCATATACTTACCGGGGTTTCGGTAACCTCCGGAACTCCGATATTTCAATCTCACCCGAACCTTTCCGGTGTCCAAATATATCCGTCCAATATATCAATCTTTATGTCTCGACCATTTCGAGACTCCTCGCCTTGTCCGTGATCACATCCGGACTCAACAACCTTCGTACATCAAAATACATAAACTCATAATGAAACCGCATCGAAACCTTAAGCGTGCGGACCCTACGGTTCGAGAACAATGTAGACATGACCGAGACACGTCTCCGGTCAATAACCAATAGCGGGACCTGGATGCCCATATTGGTTCCTACATATTCTACGAAGATCTTTATCGGTCAAACCGCATAACAACATACGTTGTTCCCTTTGTCATCGGTATGTTACATTCGATCGTCGGTATCCAATACCTAGTTAAATCTCATTACCGGCAAGTCTCTTTACTCGTTCCGTAATACATCATCTCGCAACTAACTCATTAGTTGAAATGCTTGCAAGGCTTAAGTGATGTGTATTACCGAGAGGGCCCAAAGATACCTCTCCGACATTCGGAGTGACAAATCCTAATCTTGAAATACGCCAACTCAACAAGTACCTTCGGAGACACTTGTAGAGCACCTTTATAATCACCCAGTTACGTTGTGACGTTTGGTAGCACACAAAGTGTTCCTTCGGTAAACGGGAGTTGCATAATCTCATAGTCATAGGAACATGTATAAGTCATGAAGGAAGCAATAGCAACATACTAAACGATCGGGTGCTAAGCTAACGGAATGGGTCATGTCAATCAGATCATTCAACTAACGATGTGACCTTGTTAATCAAATAACAACTCCCTTGTTCATGGTTAGGAAACATAACCATCTTTGATTAACAAGCTAGTCAAGTAGAGGCATACTAGTGACACTGCTTTGTCTATATATTCACACATGTATTATGTTTCCGGTTAATACAATTCTAGCATGAATAATAAACATTTATCATGATATGAGGAAATAAATAATAACTTTATTATTGCCTCTAGGGCATATTTCCTTCATCTCCCACTTGCACTAGAGTCAATAATCTAGATTACACAAGAATGATTCTAACACCCATGGAGTCTTGGTGTTGATCATGTTTTGCTCGTGGAAGAGGCTTAGTCAACGAGTCTCGCAACATTCAGATCCGTATGTATCTTGCAAATCTCTATGTCTCCCACCGGACTAGATCCCGGATGGAATTGAAGCGCCTCTTGATGTGCTTGGTTCTCTTGTGAAATCTGGATTCCTTCGCTAAGGTAATCGCCCAATATTGTCACAAAAGATTTTCATTGGACCCGATGCACTAGGTATGACACCTAGATCGGATATGAACTCCTTCATCCAGACTCCTTCATTGGCTGCTTCCGAAGCAGCTATGTATTCCGCTTCAAACGTAGATCCCGCCACGACGCTTTGCTTTGAACTGCACCAACTGACAGCTCCACCGTTTAATGTAAACACATATCCGGTTTGCGATTTAGAATCGTCCGGATCAGTGTCAAAGCTTGCATCAACGTAACCATTTACGATGAGCTCTTTGTCATCTCCATATACGAGAAACATATCCTTAGTCCTTTTCAGGTATTTCAGGATGTTCTTGACCGCTGTCCAGTGATCCACTCCTGGATTACTTTGGTACCTCCCTGCTAGACTTATAGCAAGGCACACATCAGGTCTGGTACACAGCATTGCATACATGATAGAGCCTATGGCTGAAGCATAGGGAACATTTTTCATTTTCTCTCTATCCTCTGCAGTGGTCGGGCTTTGAGTCTTACTCAACTTCACACCTTGCAGTATAGGCAAGAACCCTTTCTTTGCTTGATCCATTTTGAACTTCTTCAAAACTTTGTCAAGGTATGTGCTTTGTGAAAGTCCAATCAAGCGTTTTGATCTATCTCTATAGATCTTAATGCCCAATATGTAAGCAGCTTCACCGAGGTCTTTCATTAAAAAACTTTTATTCAAGTATCCCTTTATGCTATCCAGAAATTCTATATCATTTCCAATCAATAATATGTCATCCACATATAATATTAGAAATGCTACAGAGCTCCCACTCACTTTCTTGTAAATACAAAGCTTCTCCAAAAGTCTCAGATAAACCCAAATGCTTTGATCACACTATCAAAACGTTTATTCCAACTCCGAGAGGCTTGCACCAGTCCATAAATGGATCGCTGGAGCTTGCACACTTTGTTAGCTCCCTTTGGATCGATAAAACCTTCTGGTTGCATCATATACAACTCTTCTTCCAGAAATCCATTCAGGAATGCAGTTTTTACATCCATTTGCCAAATTTCATAATCATAAAATGCAGCAATTGCTAACATGATTCGGACAGACTTAAGCATCGCTACGGGTGAGAAGATCTCATCGTAGTCAACCCCTTGAACTTGTCGAAAACCTTTTGCAACAAGTCGAGCTTTGTAGACAGTAACATTACCGTCAGCGTCAGTCTTCTTCTTGAAGATCCATTTATTCTCAATTGCTTGCCGACCATCGGGCAAGTCAACCAAAGTCCATAATTTGTTCTCATACATGGATCCCATCTCAGATTTCATGACTTCAAGCCATTTTGCGGAATTTGGGCTCACCATCGCTTCTTCATAGTTCGTAGGTTCATCATGATCTAGTAGCATGACTTCCAGAATAGGATTACCGTACCACTCGTGCGCGATCTTACTCTGCTCGACCCACGAGGTTCTCAGATTAACTTGATCTCAAGTTCTATGATCATCATCATCAACTTCCTCACTAGTTGGTTTTGACGTCACAGAAACCGGTTCCTGTGATGTATTATTTTCCAACAAGGGAGTAGGTACAGTTACCTCATCAAGTTCTACTTTCCTCCCACTCACTTCTTTCGAGAGAAACTCCTTCTCTAGAAAGGATCCATTCTTAGCAACGAATGTCTTGCCTTCGGATCTGTGATAGAAGGTGTACCCAACTGTCTCCTTTGGGTATCCTATGAAGACACATTTCTTCGATTTGGGTTCGAGCTTATCAGGTTGAAGCTTTTTCACATAAGCATCGCATCCCCAAACTTTAAGAAATGACAACTTTGGTTTCTTGCCAAACCATAGTTCATAAGGTGTTGTCTCAACGGATTTCGATGGTGCCCTATTTAACGTGAATGTGGCCGTCTCTAAAGCATATCCCCAAAACGATAGCGGTAAATCTGTAAGCGACATCATAGATCGCACCATATCAAGTAAAGTACGATTACGACGTTCGGACACACCATTACGCTGTGGTGTTCCGGGTGGCGTGAGTTGCGAAATTATTCCACATTGTTTTAAGTGTAGACCAAACTCGTAACTCAAATATTCTCCTCCACGATCAGATCGTAGAAACTTTATTTTCTTGTTACGATGATTTTCAACTTCACTCTGAAATTCTTTGAACTTTTCAAATGTTTCAGACTTATGTTTCATTAAGTAGATATACCCATATCTGCTTAAATCATCTGTGAAGGTGAGAAAATAACGATATCCGCCATGAGCCTCAACATTCATTGGACCACATACATCTGTATGTATGATTTCCAACAAATCTGTTGCTCTCTCCATAGCACCGGAGAACGGCGTTTTAGTCATCTTACCCATGAGGCACGGTTCGCAAGTACCAAGTGATTCATAATCAAGTGGTTCCAAAAGACCATCAATATGGAGTTTCTTCATTCGCTTTACACCGATATGACCTAAACGGCAGTGCCCGAAATAAGTTGCACTATCATTATCAACTCTGCATCTTTTGGCTTCAACACTATGAATATGTGTATCACTACTATCGAGATTCATCAAAAATAGACCACTCTTCAAGGGTGCATGACCATAAAAGATATTACTCATATAAATAGAACAACCATTATTCTCTTATTTAAATGAATAACCGTCTCGCATCAAACAAGATCCAGATATAATGTTCATGCTCAACGCCGCACCAAATAACAATTATTTAGGTCTAATACTAATCCCAAGGTAGAGGTAGAGGTAGCGTGCCGACCGCGATCACATCGACTTTGGAACCATTTCCCACGCCGCATCGTCACCTCGCCCTTGGCGGTGTTCGCAATCCGTAGTCCCTGCTTCGAGTTGCAAATATTAGCAATGTAACCAAGATCAAATACCAGTGCTATGCGAGCTCTAGTAAGGTACACATCAATAACATGTATATCACATATACCTTTGTTCACCTTGCCATCCTTCTTATCCGCCAAATACTAGGGGCAGTTCCGCTTCCAAAGGACTACCGCTTGCGGAGAAGCACTCGATTTCAGTGCTTAGGTCCGACTTGGGTTTCTTCTCTTGAGCAGCAACTTGTTTGCTGTTCTTCTTGAAGTTCCCTTCTTCTTCCCTTTGCCCTTTTCTTGAAACTAGTGGTCTTGTTAACCATCAACACTTGATGCTCCTTCTTGATTTCTACCTCCGCAGCCTTTAGCATTGCGAAGAGCTCGGAATCGTCTTATCCATCCCTGCATATTATAGTTCATCACGAAGCTTTTGTAGCTTGGTGGAAGTGATTGGAGAATTCATCAATGACGCTATCATCCGGAAGAGTAACTCCCGCTTGAATCAAGTGATTACAATACCCGCACATCTTGAGTATGTGCTCACCGACGTAACTATTCTCCTCCATCTTGCAGCTATAGAACTTATTGGAGACTTCATATCTCACAATCCGGCATTCTTCGGAATATTAACTTCAACTCTGGAACATCTCATATGCTCCATGACGCTCAAAACGTCGTTGAAGTCCCGGTTCTAAGCCGTAAAGCATGGCACATTGAACTATCGAGTAGTCATCAGCTTTGCTCGCTAGACGTTCTTAACGTTGTCGGTTGCATCGGCAAGAGCACTTCGCACCCAGCGGTGCTTCGGGACGTAATTTTTCATGCAGCAATGAGGATAATACTCAAATTACGGACCCAATCCGCGAAGTTGCTACCATCATCTTTCAACTTAGCTTTCTCAAGGAACGCATTAAAATTCAACGGAACAACAAAGACGGGCCATCTATCTACAATCAACATAGACAAGCAAGATACTATCAGTACTAAGTTCATGATAAATTTAAGTTCAATTAATCATATTACTTAAGAACTCCCACTTAGACGTACATCTCTAGTCATCTAAGTGATCACGTGATCCAAATAACCTAAACCATAACCGATCATCACGTGAGATGGAGTAGTTTTGAATGGTGAACATCTTATGTTGATCATATCTACTATATGATTCACGCTCGACCTTTCGGTCTCCGTGTTCCGAGGCCATATCTGCATATGCTAGGCTCGTCAAGTTTAACCTGAGTATTCTGCGTGTGCAAAACTGGCTTGCACCCGTTGTAGATGGACGTAGAGCTTATCACACCCGATCATCACGTGGTGTCTGGGCACGACGAACTTTGGCAACGGTGCATACTCAAGGAGAACACTTCTTGATAATTTTAGTGAGAGATCATCTTAAAATGCTACCGTCAATCAAAGCAAGATAAGATGCATAAAGGATAAACATCACATGCAATCAATATAAGTGATATGATATGGCCATCATCATCTTGTGCTTGTGATTCCATCTCGAAGCACCATCATGATCACCATCGCCACCGCGCGACACCTTGATCTCCATCGTAGCATCGTTGTCGCTACGCCACCTATTGCTTCTACGACTATCGCTACCGCTTAGTGATAAAGTAAAGTAATTACAGGCGTTGCATTTCATACAATAAAGCGACAACCATATGGCTCCTTCCATTGCCGATAACTTCGTTACAAAACATGATCATCTCATACAATAAAATATAGCATCATGTCTTGGCCATATCACATCACAACATGCCCTGCAAAAACAAGTTAGACGTCCTCTACTTTGTTGTTGCAAGTTTTACGTGGCTGCTACGGGCTTAAGCAAGAACCAATCTCACCTGCGCATCAAAACCACAACGATAGTTTGTCAAGTTGATGCTATTTTAACCTTCGCAAGGACCGGGCGTAGCCACACTCGGTTCAACTAAAGTTGGAGAAACTGACACAAGCTAGTCACCTGTGTGCAAAGCACGGCGGTAAAACCAGTCTCGCGTAAGCGTCGGCGTAATGTCGGTCCGGCCGCTTCATCCAACAATACCGCCAACCAAAGTATGACATGTGGTAAGCGATGACTTGTATCGCCCACAACTCACTTGTGTTCTACTCGTGCATATAACATCAAACCATAAAACCTAGGCTCGGATGCCACTTTGTTGGGGAACGAGTAATTTCAAAAATTTCCTACGCACACGCAAGATCATGGTGATGCATAGCAACGAGAAGGGAGAGTGTTGTCTACGCACCCTTGTAGATCGGCGAAGCGCTGACGCAACGTAGAGGAAGTAGTCGACGTCCTCCGGTCCAACCGATCCAAGCACCATTACTCCGCACCTCCAAGTTCTTGACACACGTGACAGCTCGATGACGCACCCGATCTCCGATCCAGCAGAGGCGAGGAGGAGTTCCACAAGACGACGGCGTGGTGACGATCTTGATGTTCTTCTCGTCGCAGGCTTCACCTAAGCACCACTATAATATGACCGAGGTGTAATATCGTGGAGGGGGGCACCGCACACGGCTAAGGAACGATCTCAATGATCAACTTGTGTGTCTAGGGTGCCCCCCGCCTCGTATATAAAGGAGGGAGGGAGGAGGAGGCCGCCCAAGGGGTGGCGCCTAGGTGGGGCAAACCTACTCCAAGTAGGTTTGGCCCCCTTCCCTATTCGGAGTAGGAGAAGGAAGGAAGAGGGGGAGAGAAGGAAAGGGGGCCGCCCCTTCCCAATTCGGATTGGGCTTGGGGGGCCCTCCTTGCTCCTTCTCCTCCCTTCCACTAAGGCCCAATAAGGCCCATATACTTACCGGGGTGCCGGTAACCTCCGGAACTCCGGTATATTTCAATCTCACCCGAACCTTTCCGTGTCCAAATATATCCGTCCAATATATCAATCTTTATGTCTCGACCATTTCGAGACTCCTCGTCATGTCCGTGATCACATCCGGACTCAACAACCTTCGTACATCAAAATACATAAACTCATAATGAAACCGCATCGAAACATTAAGCGTGCGGACCCTACGGTTCGAAAACAATGTAGACATGACCGAGACACGCCTCCGGTCAATAACCAATAGCGGGACCTGGATGCCCATATTGGTTCCTACATATTCTACTGAAGATCTTTATCGGTCAAACCGCATAACAACATACACTGTTCCCTTTGTCATCGGTATGTTACTTGCCCGAGATTCGATCGTCGGTATCCAATACCTAGTTCAATCTCGCTACGCAAGTCTCTTTACTCGCTCCGTAATACATCATCTCGCAACTAACTCATTAGTTGAAATGCTTGCAAGGCTTAAGTGATGTGTATTACCGAGAGGGCCAGAGATACCTCTCCGACATTCGGAGTGACAAATCCTAATCTCGAAATCGCCAACTCAACAAGTACCTTCGGAGACACTTGTAGAGCACCTTTATAATCACCCGATTCGTTGCTGACGCTTGGTAGCACACAAAGTGTTCCTCCAAGAACGGAGTTGCATAATCTCATAGTCATAAGAACATGTATAAGTCATGAAGGAAGCAATAGCAACATACTAAACGATCGGGTGCTAAGCTAACGGAATGGGTCATGTCAATCAGATCATTCAACTAATGATGTGACCTTGTTAATCAAATAACAACTCCCTTGTTCATGGTTAGGAAACATAACCATCTTTGATTAACAAGCTAGTCAAGTAGAGGCATACTAGTGACACTCCGTTTGTCTATATATTCACACATGTATTATGTTTCCGGTTAATACAATTCTAGCATGAATAATAAACATTTATCATGATATGAGGAAATAAATAATAACTTTATTATTGCCTCTAGGGCATATTTCCTTCAGCATGGTCAGGGGACGGCCTTCGGGTTATTCTGGCTTGCGCGCTAGCGGCGCTTCGACTGGTTCTTGGGCGGTGTGGCAGGTGGCGTGTGCTGCTCCGCTTTGATGGTGGTGTGTTGGATATGTCGTCTCCGGCATAGGTGCTCGGCTCCTTGACGAAAGTGATGCTCGACTTCGGTCTGGGCTGGTGGCGAATGATGCCTTCTGGTGTGATTTTGCCTTGTTGGAGGCGCCATCAAGGGGATCCGACACCTCTCCCTACTTCGAGTTCTTGTCTCCCGATGAAAACCGTGTGTAATGGTGGCGCCATTGGCGTCATTACTTTGTTGGAAGCATTGCCTTGGAGTCAAGTAGGATGTCGAGAGCACTTGGTAGTGGTGGTGCGGTGGATCTGAAGCGGGCAGTGTTTTAGTGTGCTTGGAGCTGTTGGTGGTGCATCTGTCTGGGGCCGGTCGTTGGTCGGCAGGAGTGCGACAGGAGCTCCCCTCGGTGGCATGTCCATCGGAGGCGATGGTGGTGGGCACTTGGAGCGCACACGACATGCTTGCAGTGCCATGCGAGTCAGGTTGGGCGCCCTCTCGGTATCGGAGAGGCACATGTTCGCTCCTCTTTCGTCGGACATGTCTTTTCTCTCCGGCGGCGGTGATGTCGTCTTGCATGCTCGTGGCAGTTTGGCCTTTAGGCGTTTCCTATATGTCCTGTTGTGCTCGAGCCTAGGTGTGGTGTGCTCTTTGTAAAGGTTTTAGCTCGGTTTCCCTTAATTTACTGAGCATCGGTTTCTTTACCGCTTCTTCTAATCAATCGAAATACGCAGCTCTCCTGCGTCTATTTCAAAAAAAAACTTCCTCTAAACCAAGGACAAACCATGTGGGCTCACGACGGAGCCCTAGCAGCCGCCGCCGTCAAGAGAACCAACTCTTCCGGTACCGTCTTTCGGCTACTCCCCTTCGCCGGCGACCTCTTGGTCGTTGGTGGTGATGGGGTCGCCGGATCCCGTGCGTGCGGATCGTTTTAGCTGTAGGTTCTAGGGCCTAATAACTTAGGTTTTTGGATCATTTGACATATTGGCTTCAGCGGCAGCGACGGCTACGCTGAATAAAGAAGCTACGGATTCTTCTCCGGCGAGGCGGTCGTCTCTATGGTCGGTGATGGATTTGGGAACTAGTCCGTTCAAGAGGAGATGTCGTGGCGACGGCGGCATCCTTGTGGTGGACTTGTGTCCTCTGGCTCGGCCATTGCGGCGGCGTCTGCTCCAGCATCGACGCGGAGCCTGGGAGGTAGTCCAGAAGCAGATGCAGATTGTGGTCTGCATCGACAACATCTGAAAGACGAAACATGTGCTGAGTTCATGGTTGATGGATGACAGGTATGATTTCCTCCTTCAGCGTCTTATCATTCATTTGACATTTTCATACAACAGAAGATCAACTTTGTTTACCAAAATGTTTCATCATTTTTTGACTCTTTATGGAATTACTAAAAATTCTCATATCATCTGCACTTGCACCCCAGAGCAGGGCCAAGCACCTTTGGCTCTCAGGTGTTCACTCTATATGGGAAGAGAAATAGCAATTCTGAAAAAAAGTTATAAAAATATCTAAGTTATAAAAATCAGCACTATATACAAGTTAAGATTCATGCTTTTTGTCCTTGATTTTTTTCAAAAGGCGACGGGAGTTTTTTCTTAACGAAACCTTTTATACGAACACAACTGAAGGTCAAGTTTGTTTCTAAAAATGTTTCAGAACTTTTTACCTTTCTTGGAATTACTATTTTTCCATATAGGTTGCACCTACACCCGAGAGCCGGAAGGTATTTCTCCGGACTGAAAACGATATTTACAGAATTAAGGAGTTTATGCGTGCCTGAGCTAGGTTTTGCTAGGGTAGTCCAATATGATGGCCACTGATGGGTTTTTTCATCTCTCCCCACAAAAGGCCTTTTGTAGTTAGAGCTTAGCCTCAAACTATGTTACCTTTTTTCTCTCTGCTAATAGAAAAAAGAGTGGTCTTATTAATACCAAGTTGTACCTTAAGAAAATTGTTTTAATCCATTTATCTTTTCTTGCTGGACGTGAAATCTTTTCATGGCCTTTTTTCTGAGTGGCTTTATTTGATTTAATCCCTTTTTGCCAAAAATGTATAACTCTATAGTTTTGTATGCATCCTAAGCCGAAGGATGTAATGAGGGACTTGGTAATTTGACATCTCCCAAAAAGGGCCGAAGTTGTACAATTTGTGCAAAAACAAAAATTCATCTAGGGAGGTATGGTGCGATAGCTTCCTTGTATGCTCTTTTTTATTGGTTCTTGTTTGTAATCTCCTATTTCTATATGAAATGGTTCATAATAAACCCTTGGAAGAGTTAACATCCTGATCGACAAATTTTACAGCGAGGGTGTCATTAAATTCTTTTGAGACCCTTCCCCTATATAAGTGAAGTTATTTCCTGTAATTATAAGTGTGTTTGCTATTTATCAGCTGACTGGAATTTTCAGCCACGTTAGTCGACATGTGACTAAGAAGTAGATGAGACGATGCTAAGGCTGAGATGGAGGTGACACTGCCTCTCACGACTGACCCCAAGATGCAGAGCTAGGACCTAGACGGAGGCAGGGACGATGCAAATTGTCATGGCATCGTCGACGGAGGACATGTAGGATGCGGCGGGTTGTGGGGTTCAGGTGGAGGTGTGTTGGAGGAGTGACCGGTGACGATGGTGGCGGCGTGGGCTGATCAGGGCGGCGAGGCTGCAGTGTGGGTGTTCGTGTGTGATGGCATTGGGCCTCGAGGAAGAAGCGGGTTATGAGCGAAAAAAGTGACCCAAACAGAACCCAAAATGCGTCTAACCCTTAATTTTTTTTAGGGGCGCGGTAAATTGCCGACCCGCAAAAACCCAGTTCCCTCCCCCCCGCCCCGTTGGTGCCTAGTATCTCGCGAAAGTGGTTAGCGGGAGTGACATTTCAGCATGCGCGTTTCCCGCACCTCCCCACCCCCCACGCCAGCAATCGGTCGCCTCGCCACCCCCGCCGCCGTTAGTGACTCTGCTCATTTCGGCTGATGGAATCATGCCATGGGCCGCACTACACCTGGGTCCACTGTGTCGCTTTGCCGGTGCCCCGGATCCGCCGAGTCGAGACGCCTCTAGGTCGCCGCCGCCGCGGATCAACCGCAGCCGGTGAGCCCCCTTTTCTGTCCTTCTAGATCGACCGCATGTGATGAAATATCGTTGATGCGAGCTCGGGTGCGGTTAGTAGATGGATTTGAGGCCTTGCGAGGAATTTTTGCTCGAGGATTCGTCCTCGTCTGATGACTCCAACGTAGAGTCGATGCTCGAGCGCCATCGGCAGCAGATGGTGGTGGTGGGCCTAGGCGTGAAAGGAGCTCGAGGATCGGACCCACAAGTGATGGCGAGGGTCGACCGTCGGCCGTCTTAGCATCCCTCACAACCGCCATCTCGGGAGCATGATGTTGATGCAAGACTACTTCATGGACAATCCTACCTATCCGTCGCACTTCTTCTGGAGAAGGTATCGAATGCGCCGATCCCTCTTCGTAGAAATAGTGCAAGCTTGCGGGGCTAATTCTCGGTTTTTAACTCAAAGGAGAAATGCTGCAGGCTTGTTGGGTTTTAGCGCATATCAAAAAAAATCAAGGCAACTATGCGGGTGATTGCATATGGCATTCCCGCTGACTATGCCGACGAGTATCTCCCCATTGGCGAAGGTACTACAATTGAGTCAGTGCGTAGGTTCGCCAAAGTGATCATCCGCGTCTTGGATCCCGTCTATCTTCGTGCACCCAACGAGGAAGACACAAAAAAAGTTGATGGCAGCAAATGAGAAGCGAGGTTGGCCCGACATGCTAGGGAGCGTTGATTGCATGCACTGAACTTGGAAAAACTGTCCAAAGGCATGGCACGGGCAGTATTGTGGCAAGTCTCGTGATGCAACAATTGTGCTAGAGGCCGTAGCATCCGAGGATTTATGGATTTGGCATTACTTTTTTGGTATTCCGGGCACTCTCAATGATATCAATGTGTTGCAACGGTCTCATTTGTTTGCTAGACTTGCTAGTAGTGATACTCCTTGCAACTTCACGGTGAATGGGCATGAGTACATAAAGGGGTACTATCTTGCATATGATATATACACTTCTTGGTGTACATTTTTCAAGAGCATCAAAAAGCCCAAGATCAGGAAGCATATTGAATTTGCAAAGGCACAAGAGGCTGCCCGAAATGATATTGAAAGAGCCTTTGGGGTTTTGCAATCTAGATTTGCCATTGTTCGTGGTCCTGCTCGTTTTTGGGACAAACGAACCCTGAACACCATCATGACATGTGTGATTCTTCACAACATGATCATCAAAGATGAGAGGGACATAAACTTGAAGTTCTTCTACGACAATGTCGGTAGCCGTGTCAAGCCAGCTAGAGACCCTGGCCGCATACAAGCATTCCTTCAGACATACTAGCAGACTGAAGATGCAAACACCCATTATCAGCTTCAGGAGGATCTCATTGAGCATCATTGGCAAAGACATGGGCAGTAAAACCGATTAATTTTACATTCATTTCATTTAATTCATGTGTGATCGGTATTGTTGTTGTATTCAGGACAATTCTTGTATTGAATTATTAGTTTATTCGGTGATTCGAATAACTATTGTAATTTGGATTCATAATATTCACATTTTATCTTATATTGAATTCATAATTCTGTGTAATATGTGAGATATGTGCAAAATTTAGATAAAACCAAGTGTCTTGCGGGCTGGCACAGGCTGCGGCCAAATAGACCCCGCATAGCGGAACTGTAAAACAGAACCAGCGGTCTGTTTCAGAGTTCCGCTATGCGGGGTCTATTCGGCCGCAGCCCACGCCAGCCCGCAAAACACGATTTTCACGAACTGTAAACGCATTATAAGGGTCTGCGATATAAGGGGTCTAATAGAGATGCTCTAAGACATTTTGGTAGGCTAGTTTAACCTACCAAAATGTCTCCGATTTTGAAATGGAAGTAGTACCAGGTAGTTTAATTATTTGTGTATCACTACATTTTCTGAAGCATCACATTGTTATTGCTAAGTCTCAACCAACTAAGACTTGGTTATGTCTTAGTCGATGCAATATTCGTTGATCTTGCGTGGAGATTTATGCAAAAGAAAAATAGCTTTTTGCTTTTTCTTCTTACTCTTTTCGTCTTTATTTACTTTGCATATTTGCTTTGGTCAAGTCAAACTTTGTAAACATGGACAAAGTTTATAGACAAAAATATTAATATATACAATAACAAATCAATACTATTATATTTATAATTAAATATACTTTCACATCATATAGATTGTCATTGTAAATGTTCATATTTTTCCTATAGACTTGATCGAACTTTACTTTATAAAGTTTCATTTCAATCAAATCTAATATACAGAGTAAAAAAAACGACACCCTCGTGATTATTGTTCTTAACACGTGCGTGGCGCACTAAGCAACATTTACTAGTTTGGTGGTTCTGAATAGAAGTCCTTTGCCCCTAAAAAAAATCTCTGTATGCGTTTTTTTCACAACGAAAATCTCTCTATGCGTATCCTAGTCCTCGAAAAAAGATACTCCTCCTTGAATGACATGTGGGGGTGGGGCCAAGGCTACCGCACAACAATTCCCAGTATCGAACCTCTAGAACTTTCTCCATCAGCGGTCGAAGGACTCCCCACTGCTCCGCGCTTGTTCCACCACCTTCCAGACTCCCCGCCTCGTCTCCGGCGACCTACATAAACTCCATCCTCCTCGCCATCGCATCCCCACCAAAACATTCCACAAAATTCAACAAGCAATCCAACGCAGTCCAACCCGAGGAGATCGATTGAGCTCGAGATCAGCGAGCGAGAATGGTGGGCATGGTGTTCGGCTTGGAGAACCCGATGATGACGGCGCTGCAGCACCTGCTGGACATCCCAGACGGCGAGGCCGAGATGTTGAGGATGAAGTTGGGGGACAAATCATGGAAGTCCAGACCGTAGTAGAACATAAGTCCGCGGACAAACGGGTGGAGGGGGAATCCCAGTCCGCGGACAAAGTGAGAGAGGAATACTACCCTTTCCTGGGGTTTCGGGGTAGGGATGATCTGCCCTTCGGCCGGAAGCCGATGCACGATGTCTGTGGACAGGTATCCGGCCTCCCGAAGCTTCTTGATGTCCTCCTTCGTAACGGAGGAGGCCATCCACTTGCCTCCCGCTCCGGACATGTTCGGACAGTTTTTGCGGACAAGGTGAAAGTTTGGGCGTTGGAGCTCGAGATGGATGAGCAGAGGAAGAAGAAGGTGTGGGTGAAAAAAGGGGGGGTCCTTGTCTCCTTATAAAGGCAGCAGGGATCATGCGCCTCCCCACTTGTCCTAGAAACTCGCTTATTCCCGAAGCGCCGTGCTAATGGCGCGGTTGGGTTACCCACGCCCGTATTGATGAGAATCACGTCATAAGGGGACACGATCTCTGCTTCGACAAGACGTGCCAATAAAACCGCCTCGCAAGATGTGTAGTAGCAGGTTGAAAAAACGGTTCGAATAATGACCGGGCCACGACGTGATGTCATGCTATGGAAAAGTTGTCAGCAGATTAGACTCGTGGAATATTGTACTCTCTACGGTGGAATGTGGAATTTGTTTTGCAGAGCCGGACACGATTCTTGTGTTCAAGATCTACTTTGAAGTATTCAGAGAAGAAACCCGCCTTGCAATGCCGGAGACAATCTGCGCCAGACTCATCGTCATTGAAGCCTGGTTCAGGGGCTACTGAGGGAGTCCTGGATTAAGGGCTCCTCGGATAGCCGGACTATATGCTTATGCCGGACTGTTGGACTATGAAGATACAAGATTGAAGACTTTGTCCCGTGTCCAGGTGGGACTCTCCTTTGCGTAGAAGGCAAGCTTGGCAATTCGGATATGTAGATTCCTTCTCAGAATCGATTCTGTAACCCTAGCCCTCCGGTCTATATAAACCGGAGAGTTTAGTCCATAGGACAAGAACAATCATAATCATAGGCTAGCTTCTAGGGTTTAGCCTCTACGATCTCGTGGTAGATCAACTCTTGTAGTACTCATATCATCAAGATCAATCAAGCAGGAAGTAGGGTATTACCTCCATAGAGAGGGCCCGAACCTGGGTAAATATCGTGTCCCCCGCCTCTTGTTACCATAGCCTTAGACGCACAGTTTGGGACCCCCTACCCGAGATCCGCCGGCTTTGACACCGACACCGGGAGCTACAACCCTCTTCGGCAGGTGCTAGGAACGGCGCTGCTGGAGCAGCGACGCGTCCACGGCCAGGAGCTGCACAACGAGATAGCCATGCTGAGCGATTTGAACGGTGATGGAAAAGGCTGCAAGCGCACCGTCAACGGCGAGAGGCGCATGCCCATGGCTGGGAGAAAGGTGGCCGCCTGGCCGGCGACGCTCGCCGTCGCTTTTTTCTCGCGTATTTGGGTGAAGATAGACGACAGGAGGATGAGAACGAAGTAGACGGTCGATCTGGACAGTTAAAGGGCAGTGCATCGGACGCTCAGGGTGCAACCGGCCCAAATTTGGGCCGGCGCACTGGCGCCTATCATTGCCCTAAAAAAATCTCTGCATTTTTTTTTTCAAAAGGAAAATCTCTCTATGCCCATCCTAGAAAAAAATATCTCTCTGCTGCCCCGAATGACATGTGGGGCCCAGAGCTACCGCACAACCAATTCTGAAGGTCGAACCTCTAGAAGTTTCTCCATCAGCGGCCGAAGGACACCCCCACTGCTCCGCGCTCGTTCCACCACCTTTCAGAAGTCTCCATCACCTTCCAGACCCCCGCCTCCGGCGACCTACATAAACTCCCTCCTCCTCGCCATCACATCACCACCAAAGCATTCCACAAGATTCAACAAGCAATCCAACGCAAGTCCAACCAGAGGAGATCGATCGAGCTCGAGATCCGCGAGCGAGAATGGCGGGCATGGTGTTCGGCTTGGAGAACCCGATGATGACGGCGCTGCAGCACCTGCTGGACATCCCAGACGGCGAGGCCGGCAACACCGCCGGCGGCGAGAAGCAGGGCCCGACGCGCGCCTACGTCCGGGACGCGCGCGCCATGGCGGCCACCCCGGCGGACGTGAAGGAGCTGCCGGGCGCGTACGCGTTCGTGGTGGACATGCCGGGGCTGGGTTCCGGCGACATCAAGGTGCAGGTGGAGGACGAGCGGGTGCTGGTGATCAGCGGCGAGCGGCGGAGGGAGGAGAAGGAGGACGCCAAGTACCTGCGGATGGAGCGCCGCATGGGCAAGCTGATGCGCAAGTTCGTGCTACCCGACAACGCCGACATGGAGAAGATCTCCGCCGCGTGCCGCGACGGCGTGCTCACCGTGACCGTGGACAAGCTGCCACCGCCGGAGCCCAAGAAGCCCAAGACCATCCAGGTCCAGGTCGCCTGAGATGCATCGTGTCCGGCTGTGCGCGTCAAATCGAAGCAGAGTGTGAGTGGGAGCGAGTTTCCTGTGATGAGTAATGCAGTGTATGTCTTCAGATATCATCTGCTAGAGCCTAGAGGGTTTGATGTTTCGTCAATGGAAATGGGGATGTTCTCCGGCTTCGCCTGAATAAAACATGCGATTCTCTTGGCCACATTTTCGATTGAAAAATCCAAGATGTTCGTTCTTCTCAGTGTTCCGAAAATTCAGAAAGCTGTGTTTGTAACTTGACGGAAAACTGGATAAGACCAGGACATGTGGAATAGCAAAATTAGGTGGAAAACGAACTAGTTCTGAAGTGCTTCTCTCACCGGGGAAAAAAATCCTGGATGTCTTGGCATTTTCATCTTAACAAACGTCTGCCTTTTGGGAAGATAGAAAAAGGAAATTCCAGTTAGAATTGGGAATTCAGAAATGTTATTCTGCTTTGCCTGAATGAAACATGTGAGAATCTCCAAATTCGATTGATCGAGGTACATGTGAGAATCTCCAAACATATGAGAATATATATAGGATAACCGATTCAGTGTATTATGAACTGATTTTCAAATACATTTATTTTGACACAACGAAAAATAAAGCAGCCATGATTGTCTGGGGTCTAAAAGAGTGATGTATTTTATGCACAAACCTCTTTATCTCGGCAGAGCTTGGGAAATGCCATGGTACTCTCGGGTGTGAGCACATATGCGGGAAGTAATTCCAAAAAAAACATATAAAGTTCTGAACCATTTTCGATAACAAATTTGACCTTCTGTTATGCCAAGAAAAAAATGTCCCGTCGACCTCGGAAAATGAAAAACAGATGACGAAAAACGTGAATGGTAACTTGTATATATTGTTGATCTTTTTCACCAAAAATACCGTGAAAATCATTTCCCATGAAAGTCATTTCTTGGCCAAAGTTTCTATACAAATACAACCAAGAGTATGGCATTTTGGAGACCGGATTCCGCTTAATTTTTAAAACAAAATTAAAATTTTAAATTAAAAAATCTAAAAACTTAATATACATGTTTACAAGGATATAATTTCTCTTCTATTGTAAGTAGCTACTACCTCCATTCCAGGATATAAGAAATATAAGACATTTTGGTAGGCTAGTTCAACCAACCAAAATGTCTTAGATTTTGAAATGGAGGTAGTACTAGGTAGTTTAATTATTTGTGTATCACTACATTGTCCAAGTCATCACATTGTTATTGCTAAGTCTCAGTCGATGCTATACTCGTACGATCTTACATGGAGATTTACACAAAAATTTCTTTTTAGTGTTTTCTCTTCTTATACTATGTTAAATCTCAGTCGTCTGACATCTAGCCACACCCTCATAAAAGGTAAACACTTGTATCCGGCACGTCGACCGAAAGTTGCGCCGGACGCCTCGCTCGCTAACACACTTTGTGGCCTCGTGCACGTGACCACGTCGCTCTTGGCCCCACGCACACTGCTTTCTCCTTCGTCTTATCCCCCTGCAACACAGCGTAGCCACTTGTTGTCCCCGGTCTCTGTCTGCTCCCAATCCCCTACCTCCAAACTCCCAGCCATAGTCAGCCCAACACAGGAATCTTCCTCGACGAGCAACTCCCTTATAAGCTGGAACCGATGCACCTACACGGCTTGCTTGACGCCCAATCTCGTCGCTCCGTCGTTGCCAGCGAGACCCTCTCCCATCCCCGAGTCCATGGCCACCTACAACCCTCGTGGATCCCAGCAAAGTCCTCCGCCCAACTCCGGCTTCGAGTCCCGCCGACGTAGCTACAGGGACCATCCATCAAGATGCAACAACGATGAGTGGCGGTGCTGCACACGGCCTTGCTACAGCCACCGTCAACAGATGCACAATGAGCGGTGGTGGTGGTGCACACCAGCCAAGGCATGACGAGTTTTTGCTGAACCAGCGTAATTGTGTGCTACAACCAGCCACAAAACTTGCTACAACCGGCCACGACATTGCCCATAAGCTGCAACCGTGCTCACCGGAGTTGCAACCGGCGACGCTGTCGTCGACATTTTTTGCTACAACCATGATCGCAAGTGCTACAACATGCTAACGAGAGCTACAGCAGCAACACCATCGTCGACAATTTGCTACAACCGGGCAGCAAGGATGCTAGAACCATTGGGTTTTTTGCAGCAAGAGTGGACGGAGACTCGCAATCCTCTTATTTTTGCTGGAACCGACTAGTAGCGGAGCTACAACCATGTGATGTAGATGCTGGAATTGTTATCGACGAAAGCTGGAACCGGTATTTTGTTTTGCTTCAACTGACGAAGTGGCGCTGAGTCAACGACGGGCGCCGCAGCTGTGGGCTACAACCAGCACCATCAAAAGCTACATCTGGCGTTTTGTTTTCCTGTGAAGGCTATGTGCCGAAACGATGACCCAAGAGATCAGTGGCGGAGCTTCATGGGGCCAACCTGGCGGTGCCCCCCCCCCCCCCCAAGCTGAAAGAAAAAAATGTACATGTACCTTTTTTTGCGGGATATATACCTTTGTATTAGACCAATTTTCCACTAAAAATCAACATATGGTGATCTTGTTTGCCCCCCTCCGCCAGCCAATGCAGCCCATCCCCCCCCCCATGACTTTAGCCCAAGCTCCACCACTGCAAGAGATGACGGCGAGGGACGGCGGATGGGCACTGGTGCACCGAGCGTTGACGGCGAGGGGCGGCGCCACCCGGTGCTGCAACCATGGGGCCGGAAGCTACAACCCTCTTCAGCTGGTGCTTAGGAACGGCGTTGCCAAAGCAGCGACCCGTCCACTGCCAGGAGCTGCAAGACGAGGTAGCCATGGTGAGCGATCTGAACGACGATGGGGAAGGCCAAAAGTGCACCGTCAACGGCGAGAGGCGTGCGCCCATGGATGGGAGGCAGGTGGCCAGCAGCGCTCGCCGTTGCTCTTTTCTCGCGTATTTGAGGGAAGAAGATAGATGACGGGTGGATGAGAACGAAACAGACGCTCGATCTGGACAGTTAAAGGGCAGTTTATCGGACGCTCGGGGTGCACCGGCCCAAGAGGTCGCCGGTGGAGGAGAGTAGCCAAAAGACGGTACCAGAAGAGTTGGTTGTCTTGACGGTGGCGGCGGCTAGGGTTCCGTCGCGAGCCCACACAGTTTGTCCTTGGTTTAGAGGGAGTTGGGCTAGAAAGTAACCTTCAAATATCTCTGTATGCTTGTGGTATGCATATTTGGCTAGAGACTCCCCCCGTATCTTTCTAGTTACCAAGCTCCCTTGAATTCGTTGTCTTTGGTGGCTCGGGGCTGAGGGGAGCGTTACTCGCCCATTTGTCAATGTGTGTCCATTGCTTAAGTGTGAATGTATATTAGTATATGTTATTGTGTCTCTCAAATGCAAAGTATATGTATAGCATACTCTTATTTCTTTTTACTTTGTATATACATTTTGTCTTAAGTCAAACTCAGTGTAAGTTTGATCAAGTTTTCAGAAAATATTAACATGCACAATACAAAATCAATATCGTTAGATCTATCACAGAAAATATTCCGGTTGCCTCTAGTGGCTCAGGGCTGAGGGGAGTGTTATTGGCCCATTTGTCAATGTGTGTTCATTGCTTAAGTGTGAATGTATATTAGTATATGTTATATGTTATTCTGTCTCTCAAATGCAAAGTATATGTATAGCATACTCTTATTTCTTTTTACTTTGTATATACATTTTGTCTTAAGTCAAACTCAGTGTAAGTTTGATCAAGTTTTCAGAAAATATTAACATGCACAATACAAAATCAATATCGTTAGATCTATCACAGAAAATATTCCGGTTGCCTCTAGTGGCTCAGGGCTGAGGGGAGTGTTATTGGCCCATTTGTCAATGTGTGTTCATTGCTTAAGTGTGAATGTATATTAGTATATGTTATATGTTATTCTGTCTCTCAAATGCAAAGTATATGTATAGCATACTCTTATTTCTTTTTACTTTGTATATACATTTTGTCTTAAGTCAAACTCGGTGTAAGTTTGATCAAGTTTTCAGAAAAATATTAACATGCACAATACAAAATCAATATCGTTAGATCTATCACAGAAAATATTTCTAAATATAAACTTGATCAGACTTTACAAAGTTTGACTTCAGAGAAATCTAATACGCAGAGTAAAAATAAACAAATGCAGTAGAACATCACTGTGATTCTCATTTTCATGCTAGCTACCCACAATATCACATGCCTTAAAGGAAGGACAAACTACTGTATAGCTGAACTGGAGACGGAAATAGCATCTTGGCTCTAGGAAGCATTTGTTGACGATAGTAAATTAAAAACAAATAGCAAACCACATTAGAAAATGTGAATTTTCTTTTCATGTCCATGTTAGTGTTCAAAACATGCATGAAAATTTTCACGAGAGATGGAATAATAGTCTTTCGTCAATGAAAAAAACAAAGCTAAGTAGTCGAGAAATGTCAAAAATTTGTCGACCAACTTTTTTTTTTACACATATTGAAATACTTTGGCATTTTATACATGAATATGTGCATGCTTGACTTTTTTAATATTTTTTGTCATTTACAAAAAATAATTGGTATACATGACCAAATGCTCCCTAGAGCCGAATTGAGTACTCTCGCCATTTTATAATGTATATGTTTTGTTTTTAAAAGTCAAACGACACAAACTTTGGCCAAGTTTTTTGAAAAAACAGTTACATATATAATGCCAAGCATATATCATTAGATTCATTATAAAAAGTATCTTTTTCATATTTTAGATATTTGGAACTATAGATATAAATAGTTTTCTCTATAAACTGGGTCAAAGTTCACAGACTTTGACTTTAAATAATATTATATGCACTATATTATGGAACAGAAGGAGTATTTGAATTTATGCCAAAAATTGATGGCTCTGTCTTTTACAATGCATGCAAGAGACGATGACAAATAGCTCATCGAACTTGATAGGTCGGCCCATTTCATTCTGTGAACATGCATGAATCACCCACTGAACTTACAATTTAACCTATGATCAATAATACTATGTAAGATAATTAACTAGCAATTATGAAGAATAAATGAGCAAACCGTAATAAAATCACGTAAAAAATAAATAGACAAGACTTAACTCACAACCGAAGAACGACGCGGCAAAACCCGTGTTACAGTCTAGTTGCATGTATCCTAAAAAAAATCTCTGCATGCGTTTTCCCAAAAAGAAAACCCAAATCCTAAAAAGCGGGCGAGTGCTCGTTTGCCATCTCCAGCACACTCCATCGCGCGCCGTCGGATTGCCATCGCGCGGCTGGAGCGGGAGAAGCGCTCGCCTCGTCGTCTGCGCCAGGTGGCACCTGGTCGTGGCGTCATCGAAGAGGCCGTTGGATGGATAAGCAGTCGTGGGTCCCAGCAGTTCTCCCCCTCCCTCCGCATTTCCGTCTCCTCCCATCCCTCCATTTCGAAACCGCCCGCGAGCGCCCCTCCCAAATCCACCAAATCCGCAGCAACCGGCGGCGGTGCGGCGATTCGGCGGCCTTCCTCAGGCATAGCGACGATTCGGCGTGCTGGGAGTGGTTAATCAGGCCAGGTCCTCGTCGAGGGGCGGCGATTTTGGGGCTATACGTCGGTGTAGCCGTCGCGGCGAAAACCTCAAGCTCGGAGTCGCCGGAGAGGAGGGTCGACGCGCCGCGCCGGCAGCAATGCGGGGATCGTCCGTCTACACCCGCAACAAACAGCAGCAGTTGGAGGCGGAAGGCGCTGCTGCGTCGGAGACGCGGGCGAGAAGGGTCGACACGCCCGTCTTCGCCGTGTGTTTAGCGCGGGAGCAGCAGAATCACCTTGCGCGTTGACGAAGGGCAGAATCGCAGGTCAGTTCATCTCGACCCCGGGTTTGTGTGTGCTTTGTCAGATCTCGTGAGTTTAGGTGCGAAATCACTGAATACCCTTTGCCATTGTAATAGATTCGGAAGAGATTACGCATAGGGGGGTAAGTGATTTGCCGTTTAGATTTGGGGGTTGTTGCTGGTGAGGCATTCAAGCCTTTTGGTGATCTACTGGGACAACAACATTCACAGGATGCTCATATAGTTCGTAGCACCTTATTTGTCATGCACCAAAAATGGAATTATGCTATAGGTTCATATGTGGTGGAAATGTTTGTGTATTAGGGTTATGTGCTCTGGTTTGACATTTGGTGTTTGTTTTGACTGAGTTGTAGATATATATGTCAGTCTTCCTTTAAGTTTATGACTTAGTTTGTCATGCTTTTTTGCTGGAGTTTTGCTAGTCAGTTGCCTGAATTGGACTCAATTGTTGCCTAGTGTGCATTCAAGGTTTGGTGTTCTACTGACATGCGCAAACAACTACTCACAGGATGCTCATATAGTTTCCTAGCACCTTTTTTCATGCAACAAATGCAGATCTGCTATATGTTCATGTTGGTGAAATGTTTTGTGTATCAGGGTTATGTGTTTGTGCTTGACGTTGGTGTTTGTCTTGAGTGAGTTGTAGATATGTATGCCAGCTTTGCTTAAGTTATGTGACTTAGTTGTCATGATTTTTTTGCTGGAGTTTTGCTAGTCAGTTGCCTGAATTGGCCTCAACTGTTACCTAGTGTGCCTGGCTCTGAAGGTTTTGTTAGTCAGTTGCCCTAATAAGCCATCAACCGTTTTTTGTCTAGCGTCTTTTTGTGTAATGCTTGTCTTTTTGCTCAAGCTTTATCAGGCATTTGCCTGAAAATGCCAATATGTGTTGCCTAGCAGGCACCATACGCACTGTATTTTGTGTAATCTCAAACTTGCTCAAGCTTTCTTTAGCCGGTTGCCTAAAATGCCAACATGTGTTGCCTGGATAATTGATGTGGAATAGTTTGTTTGTTGTTCCTTGCAGCGATGCTTTTTTACTTAGGTGTTTTGTATGCATGTTTGTATTAATGTTGTAACATATATTGAAAAATCAGATAGGTTACAATGCTTTTCATTGCCCACTTTTTTTCTAAATTGCTGTTCATCTAAATATGCAGCAGAATTTAGATGGCTAGGACAAGTCAGAAGTCAAAACAGGATGGACCTCTTTGGATCAAGCCACGACGCCTCGCATCTCATGGGGACGAAGAGCATCAAAGAGGTGTGCACATGCTCGGGAGTTTTTATGTTCTTCTTGTACTTAAGAGATTTTGTTTTCCATTTTTTATTCATTTTTGTGTTTTCTATCTTTCCAGCCACGGAGCAGTGCACAAATATCTGGGTACAAGCGTATGAGAACTAAAGCAGCAGCTGTAAGGGGCAAGCGCCCTGATGATATCATTAGTAACGACAATAGCAACGAGAGCCAAGCTGCAGATGCTGGGAATAAAAATGGAGGATGTGCAGATGTCGACCAACCTCCAAAAGCAAAACGCCAGAAGACGGGAGGAACTGAGGTATTTTGCATAGTTGCCTCAGTTTCAATCAGCAGTTGCCCAGCATGATGCATAAGTTGCCTATGCTGTGATCCTCATCTATGTTTTGCTAATCCCCTTTTTCTGTTTTTTCCTTATGTGCTATAGGGTCGTAGGAACAGGGCATCTCCTGCAAGGCTCTTCAAGTTGAACAAGGACTTGGTCCCTGACCAAAAGGGTGTCATCATCGCAAAAGAATTTGGCGGCATTCTGGACCTTGCAGCGAGTAGCATGCCCGGAGATCTTAGCCAGTGGATAATGAAGCATTACGATCCGGAGATTTCGCAGATAGTCATTCCGTAAAGGGGAAGATTCTCAGAGATGCCGCTAGTGTCCGTAGGATATGGGGTTTGCCCAACAAGGCGAGGAAGGTGTGCTTCGAGAATCGGCCCAAATCACAAAGGCAATGTACAGATTTACAACATCACATCGAAGAACTCACCAACCCTCACTGAATGGTGCAAGATGATTGTAGACATGGGAGGGTCTCATGATGATGACTTTGTCCGCTTGGCTACCTCTTGTTTTTTCGTGCTTCCTTGCCCCTTCAACTAGTTTGAGCATTTCCCCAAAGAGTTTCCCAGCGGTCATGGATGTCAATGGAATAACGGAAACCAACATATGCCAGTTTGTTGTTGATCAATTAAAGCTATGCTTCACTTGAGCGTGCCAACAAGAAGGCTGTTTGTTGTTGTGTTTTCCACCTTGTCGTAAGTGCTTCAAGCTGTTTTATTTTTTTAAGCATCCATTGTTTACTTATCTTTTCTTTTTCTCTTTGCAATCATTAGCTAACTTAATGTTTCGGTTTCTTTTTTCCTTGTCTTTACGCAGCTGTTGTACCTAGACTCTTTGGATGTTGATGAGCCAATCCCAAACTTGGTGCCAAGGGTTTCTGTCTGGAATTCAGATTTAATCTCCAGAGTCATCAAGAAGGACAGGAAGGCACCAGGAGAATACAGCCATTTGCGGGTAACGCAATTTCTCTGTTTTAGGATATAACACTACAATTTTTTTTAGAGTAGGCAATTCACTTTGAAAGAGCATGCAAGTTAATGTACCTTTTTGGGCAAGTGCACACAGTTGGATTATGTCCACAGGAATGATTTGTGGGGTTGTTGTATTTCTAACAGTAGCTGCTAGAGTACATATTTCTTTAGCTTTTTTTTTGTCTGTGCAATTCACATGTTGGAAAGTAGCAATTTTATACATCCACCCAAACAACTTTTGTTCTAAAAACTAGCAACTTATCCAAACTAGTTCTTCATTTTTGTTCATTACAGTATCCACTAAATAGTAGGCAACAAGGGGGGAAGTGCCATAATGGTTGCGAGAATTTAAAGACTATCAGCAGATCTTGTTTTTCTTTCATTTTCTCAGTTCTTTTTTGTTATGGGAGTGCTAGAATGTTGTCACTCATAGTTTTTTTAAATCTTCTTTTGCTATAAACCACCAGCTCAAGACGGAGTTTTCTCGGTGTGCGGATGATAGCTTGTTTGGCAGTATGGACCACATCACCAAGTTTGTTGCCGCAAGATTGCCCGAGTCATATGACAAATCGAGAAGTTATCGAGCAATTTTTTTTGCTCTCATTGCAGTTCCTTTTTTATATTTTTAATAGGAGATATGTACTTATCATGTGTCTCTACCATCCACTTTCATGTTTCTGAAGCAAAAAAAGCTCACGGGGTTGGTGCACGAAATGTGTTCAGTAATTTCTCATGCAATGGGGAAGTCAGTGACTGGGTTGGGAAGATAGATGACGATGAATGGGGACAAAGGAGGCAGATCCTACTATGCAGAGACAAGTAGGCGACAGCCTAATGTAAGAACAAGCGAGTACCACCGGAATAGACAGCTTACCAAGTGAGGAGGAGTCGTTTGATTGAGACAATGACGGCAATGAGGCAGCTAACGAAGAAAGCGAGGAGATGGCGAGATAAAGGTAGTGATGAAAGCGACAATGATGAAAGTTCGAACAGCGATGATGGTCATGATGGATCAAGTGGAGTTCGGGGAAATCAAGTAACCGAGAGCACCGGCCCTCACGGTTGACACGGGACGGAAGACGGGCGAGGGGAACGAGGACAACGACGATGATGAGGAAGAAGAGGATGATGAAAAGAAGATGGTGAAGGAAAGGAGGACGATGACGATGAAGAAGGCGATGGGGATGGCAAAGACAAGGAAGACGATGGGCAAGGGAAGCAGGATGAAGATGATGAAGATGACAATGGAGGTGGCAACGGCGGTTCAGCGAAGAATGGTGGCTCCGATCGGACGAGGATCCCGCAATGAAAGCGGTCAGCAAATGACGATGATGAACAATGCACGCTGCAATTTCGATTCAAAAGAAGAAGGACAGAAGGCAAAGGGATCGGATGAGGCGAGATAGCATCTGATGAAAGACCTTGTGTTGACAGAATTCAAAACTGCTGTTTCCCAAGAACCACGTTTCCCTTTTTTCGAAGTGAAAGAAATGTGGGACATTGATGACATAACCATGGCTACCGAAGCGAAGAGGATGTTCGAAGAGTTGCTTAGGGGGGAAGACTTGGATTTGGGCTTTACATTCAACCCCAAGGAAATATGCCCAAAGGCAACTCGGCAGAAAATAATGAGACAGTTTAGCGCCGCTCTAAATGAAGCTACAGAACAGAAGATTGCTTCTCGAAACCAACTACCACCACTCCCACCATCAAAGAAGATGAAGAAAACTGTCAGTTTCGTATTGGAGCCATCTGTGATGAACAAAACAGCAATGCATCCGCAAGCATATCGTGCCGAAAATCCCGGTTACGGCCAAGGGGGAAAGCCAAGGCAGTCAGCCATGAAAAAAGCTGGTCCTTCTCGGCAGAACAACAAGCAAATTCTCAAACAAAAGAGGCAATTCATGGTGGATCCAAAGCTCAACAAGTAAAGAGTACAACATCAAGCTCAACAAGCAAAGTTGGAGATGAGGCAGTACCTACAGGAGTAGATCCAAAGCTTTGGGTTTTTTCATTCCCAATGTCAAGCAAGTGGATCACATATTCGCAACTCACCCAAGGAGGAGCAAGACAAGCTGCTTTTCAGGCAAGTTCTGCAGAGGAAACACTGGACCCCACAAAAGCAAGGCCAACACAACCAAAGGAGGGTCCCACAGTGCTAGTAAGCACAGGAAATAGTAGCAGAGCACAACCACTAGTTGACTTAAATGGTCAAGTGCCTCCCCCATCTCGGGGGAATGTGACGCAGTCAGCCAATGGTATGCAGAGGGCCAAGGTGCAAGACTTGAAGGCATCTCTGGAGGCTCGATCATTAAACCATGCAGACACAAGAAGGAGAAAGAGAACATCCTCCGGTACTATGTACGGAGATCAATAGGATACACACACTGCCTCAAGTCAGAACCATGGGAAAAAGCCCGGAACGAAAGTTGCCAAGAGCCATAGGGGAATTGCCTGTCTGCCAAACTGTACTTGCCCAACCAGAGGCCATTAGTGTTCCAGAAGCAGCAGAACCAACTGGCGAGGGGAATACTACACATTTCTCTAATGTGGAGGAGTTGTACCACGAATTCATGCGTGTCAATGGGAAGGCAACCAATGCACTAGAAATCAATGTTCTAGGTGTGAGTGAGCTGCTTGCTAGGTGTGTTGATCCAAACAGCAAGAATGCCCAATCAAACTCCACAAATCATAGCTTAGCACCAAGTTTTGAGCAAAGGCACACCGAAAGATCTAATGATTTTTTCAAAGAGTACTGCCCAGCACCAAGTTTCGATCTAGGCATAGATGGTTTGGCCACAAGATCTGGAGACAACAAAGCACACGAGCATGTTGGGTCAAGCACATTTGCAGAGCATGAGTTCAAGGAACTCCCAGCATATAACCAGCCAATCATTGATATAACCGGGGATGATTATCTGTTGGACATTGAAGACATTGTCCCGTGTGTGCAAGCAGAAGGAAATGTGTACCAAACACCTGAAAAAAGCTCTAACTAAGGAGAAGTGGGGTCAGGCAGCAAGATTTACAGCAGTAGTAGCTCAGGAGAGATGCATCCACATCAATTCGAGAGAAGGATTATTAAGCCACCTCCTTGCAAGAGGTCACCATTTATTGACTATAACGAGAAGAAAGTCTACATGCTAAAACCCGAAGCAAATAGATTGTATGCATCAGTTATTTTGCATGGAAGAATTAATGAAGAAGAATCACCGGATGTGGATACCGTATGACAAGATACCAATCCATTTCTTTTTTTGTCGACTTTTTGCACAATGCACTTCCCCACGTGCAAGGTCTATCATGTTTATCCGAGCAATTCAAATCAGATTTAGAAGCAATCCACTTATGGAATCAGCAACTTGTCTTAGTGTGAAATTCTTTTTGTTCAAACAGTCTCCTTTGACATTACCTTTGCCCATATGTTTTCATAAGTTGTAATGGTGGTAAGCAAATTACGAAGGATTTTTGTGAGCTGAATGCCTCTCTTTTTTCATGCAGCCCAAGGGTAATTGAATATGAAAAGTACTTTGTCACTGTCAGGGAGCTCGCAAACTCAATGAAGAAGGGAGGTTTTGTCGTGAGCCACGTAATGGAAGTTGGTATAGAGAGCATAATGATGAACTTGTCACTAGAATCAAAGAAGCTTGTGATGCCAATGAGGTTCTCGGTAAGAAAAAGCGAAGCAACTAACAGTGTAGTTTTGCGTTTCTTTCTTTTCCTTTTTTTCACAAAAGGTCATGGTCATGCTCAGATTCTTCTTTTACACCAGTTCGGATGCAAAACATGGAATTGAACGGCCAGGAGCTCATTTCCCGGTTCAAGAAGTCAAATCGCTTGGACCGTAAAGACATGGTATGTCAATGGTTTCTTTTTACTTTTCACCAATGCATTATATATGACTTTTTATGGTAAAATTTTCGCTAATGAAATTGCTTTCTGTGACAAGTTGCTTACATATGTCCATAACTTGCTTGTGCATTTTTTAGATGGTTGCTTACATAAGTACATAACTTTTGCCTATGCATCTTTCTGTTTTTTTGGCTAATTTACTCACACAAGCACCAAACTTGCATGTGCATGTACGCTTTCTTCAGTCCATGTCGTAATTTGCGAGAGCACAACAGAAAAAGTTGCTCAAATCCAGCTTCTAGTACCTGGGTACTAACCCCATTTTGTTTCTATTCTAACAGATTATGTTCCCAGTTTTAGAGAACATTGACAAGACAAAGCTTAAAACAGGCAATCATTACTGGATTTTTAACGTGAACATAAGGGATCGACGTGTCGAAGCTCTTGATTCTTGGAGGACGCTAAAAAACAAGTCTCTAGATGTTTGTGCTAGGAAAATGGTTGCAAGTTTCCAGTGTCTACGGGAAGAGCATTACGCCAGTTCCCGTGTCTCGCTGGATGACTTTGGGCTTACCAACATCGACGTCCCAAAACAGAACAATGAGTAAGCATCCACTTTTTTTCACATATTAACTATGCTTTTGTTATTAGTTTTTTACAAGTGACATAGAGGAAGCTAGCTTCTACATAGAAGAAGCTAGCTAACTAGAAAAGTTCTTTTTTTCAATTTTTGGTTTTAGGTTCGACTGTGGTGTTTTTGCTCTGACGATAGCAAATGGATGGGAGGCAAGGGTTGTTCCAAATTTCACAGCGGAGGATATTCCAAGCATAAGGAAACAGTTGACTAACACGTGGGTTGACAACGCCAACAACAAGGCTCCATGGAAAAGCATACTCAAGTTAGCATAGGTCAGTTTTTTCTCCCCTCACGCACACTACATCCCACGTAAATGCATGTGTTGTTTTCTTTTCGCTTCTTTTCCGAAACTTTCGGAGTGCCGAGGGGGAGAGGGAGGGGAGGGGAGTTGCCTGCATAAGAAATTGGAGCAGGCAACTCAATTGCATAAACAGGCAATTTTAGCTTTACGGCGAGGCAAGTTTTTCAGAATAACCCAATAAAAGACAAATAATATAATCATTACATAACGAGGGAATTGTTGCAACTTTTAGCATTGCAGAATCTTATGTATGCAAGTTTTTTGACCATTACGGGGAGATAAGGGTGTCTGCGGGGCAATTCAAAGCACACAATAGGCAATTCAAAACTTATAACCAGGCAACTCAAAACTCTAGTGTGAGGCAAGTTAGCCAGGCAACTCAAAACTCTAGTGTGAGGCAAGTTAGCCAGAACAAACTGTAAACAAGAAAACAATAGTTTAGGATGTTCAAACATACAGACCAACAAATAGCTTAATTTGTCAATTTCATTCGACACATCTTTTCAGCCATATGGTCACTGTTTGACCATTACACCAATCTGGTCGGGCAGCTTGCACCATTGTGGTTAAAAGAACCACAATAGCTGCACTTGTTCTTTCTCTTCGGATGCAGCTCAAGTGCTGATTGAATTCTTTTTGACTTTGCCCTCCCTTTTGTTGTTGATTTTGGAGGGTCTCTAGGAATTACAGGGCCAAGGGTGGCACTATGTCTCCCAAATTGTGGTTGAACCATCGTAGTACCTTGTCTTGGCAACAAATAAATGCATGTAGAGATGTCGTCTTGAGTGGTCAAAAGCACGTCCACCGGGAGCTTGCACAATAGGAGATGGAATTGCATTGCCATTTTCTTCTTGTGTAGTTGAAGAACACAGGTGTTGTCCATACCGCCATCAATCTGTTCGATGATGCAGCGATGGTGCCATCGAGGATAGGCACATGGGTTGTGTTTGCCGCTGTAGGCCCCCGCGGTGGTTGTATAGCCCCCATAGTTTGCGGTGAAGGCCAAATTGCTGGTCTAGGGCCCATAGGAGGTCGCGCAGACCTCTGGCAAAGGCTGTATGCACCAAAAGTTGTGGCGCAGCTCCTCTCGGCCGCTTGCATAGGCCTTGCCATTGTTGAGCCCTTGAAAGGCGCGGTGCTGCTCCACTGTTTAGTGGCACATATCCCGACAGTTGTTGTACAGGCCAGCAGCTTTGTATACCCCCCATAGTTTGCGGTGCAGCCCTGAACACTGTTTGTTGATGTCCATCCTCACTCATAGATTGGCCAGCTAGTTTTGGTGCCTTTTTTCTCTACGGTGCAGAACTAGATCGCTGCTGCCTAGGTCCAGAAGAGGTTTGTGCAAGTTCATCAGGACGCACCGTCGGGTCACTAGTTGCCTGAGTGTTACTCGGCGGTGGCGCAGAAGTATGTTGCTGTTGTCTAGATCCAGGACGCACCGTAGGCCCTTCAGGATGCACCGCAGGCCACCAGTAGCCTGAGAGTTAATCAGTTGTGGCGCAGAACCACCGGTGATGGTGGCGCAGAATCACCGAGAGGGCCCACGGTCGGTCTTGCTGTTTTCTTCTTCTTTGACATGTTGAGATTTTTGATTTCATGACGCGCACCACGCATATGTTTTTTACAATATCCGTTGCAGCATCTGATGCACTAGCAACCCGGGCAAGACTACCAAAATCCATCATCAAATTTGCATGCCTCGGTTCCTTCTTCGACTCGTGGTGGCATCTCATCGAGTTGGTCTTCGACGGCGGGGTGCATTGGGGATTGCCATAGGTGTCCATCTTCTAAGTATGTATCGCTACCGGGATTTCGTCAACACCAAGTTGGTTGAAAACTTTCAAGATATGGCAGCAAAGCATGCCGTCCGCTCAATCTTGCAAAGATCACACTGTAGTCTCCAAAGACTAGCTTCGACCGTGACAAAATAGCCCCTAGAACCATATTTGGCAACCCACTCTTGATTGGGGTAAACCTCATACAAGTTTTCACCATGTGGTCGCACATTGTACCTTGTAGTCAATGAAACTCATCACAAAACTTCTCGTACAAGTCCCTAGTATACGATCATGCGCTGCTTCTCTATTGGGTAAGATGACCACATTTCATCAGAAATGTGCTGTCCTCAGTAGTCTTCGAACCCTCCGGACTAGTATGTGTGTTTGGATTTTCGATATTGCTTCACAAAGTTCAAAATTGACTTGTGTGGGTTCACATATCGCTTAAGGACAGCATTGAACCCTCGCTGCGTTGAGTTGATGCAAGAAAGGGAAGAATCGATGCTTGAAGTAGCAGGTACCCATGTCTCTCTGACTTGTATAGATTCTCGAAGTGAGAGTCACCATAGCCTCATCCTTCATCATCAGCTCAGCCCACCTGCCTCAAATTCTTCCTATCAAGCTAAAGTCAACACAGTGTTGAAATCTTTGGATAGGCTGTGGTTTCGCCAAAGAATGCTCCAAGCTTTTCTTGTGTCTTTTTCATAATATGCCGTAACAACAGTGGGACACTTGTAGGAAAGATCTTTTTAATCGATTGTGCCATCGCGATGTCTTGGTCGGTTATGATGTTGGTGGGTGCTACATTATGCATTGCCTCAAGGAAGGTTTCAATAGCCAATCAAAGCTTGACGCCAACTCTTGCCTAACAAACCCACACCCAACATGAATGACCGCCCATGCCTGTTAATTCCAATGAATGGTGCAAAGGGCATGTTGTACATGTTAGTCATATATGTTGTGTCAAAGGAGATGCAGATCATGATAAGATTCCACGACGCCTTCCTTGCTGCACCATCGACCCGTAAAATATTCTCAACCCTGTCTTCCTCATCATATTTTCTCTTGTAAAAAAATCTGGATCCTCCTCTGCCGATCTTTAAAGTAAGCAACCTGTCTCTATCATATCCCTTCTTTTGTATCATCCTTGTTCAAGAGCGTCTTGAGGTTTGTAATGTGTTTTGTGCTATAAGGTACAATGAGTTACATCCCATAGAAATCGACATGATATGCATCATACGACTGCTGACATGAATGTCACAATGGTGGTCAATTCTTTATCCACACAAAACAGCGCCAAAAATAGCTTCTTTTTTTTCAGCAAGGCAACTCAAATGCAAAGCTTGGGCAATTCATGAAGCTACACAAGCAACTACACTCATACGCCTCGAGCAACACATGAGCAAAATACACAAAACAAACCGGGGGGGTAACCATGCTTTAGTGAGCAAGTTTAGGTTCAACACCAAATTTATTTTTATAAAAAAAGTAGGCAAGTAGGAACTTTTGAATTGAGCAAGAAATATGTAAACATTAGGCAAGTCCAGCATCCAGAAACAAATTAGGCATTTTATCTCCTTTTGTCTTGTTATAAGCAATTTAGTGTCAATATAAAGCAACTAAGGCATATGTTTCAAGCAAATTAGTGCCATGTTTCAAGCAACTACAACCGTACGCCCCAGGAAACACATGAGCAAGATACATAAAACAAACCAGGGGGGTAACCATGCTTTAGTGAGCAAGCTCAGGTTCAACACCAAATTTATTTTATAAAAAAAAGCAGGCAAGTAGGTACTTTTTGAATTGAGCAAGAAATATGTAAACATTAGGGAAGTTCAGCATCCGTAAACAAATTAGGCATTTTATCTCTTTTGTACTTGTTATAAGCAATTTAGTGTCAATATAAAGCAACTAAGGCATATGTTTCAAGCAAATTAGTGTCATGTTTCAAGCAAAATCATGTAACTTGTTGATGGGCTAAGAAACACACAACCAGCAGGCATGTCCAAGTTCTTAAAGTTGGAATATAGTGGGGGAGGTGGGTGTGTTTTCAAAACCTGTAGTCAAATTGCAGTTATAAAGGTGAGTAAGGAAGGCCTTCTTTTCTGGCGGTATCCCTTGGTGTGATCGCAAATACTTAGTCAAACATGGTTTGTCAATCAACGGATGGTTGTGCTCGCTAACAAAGTAGATCACCTCCCATCTTCCATCTACCACCTTCACAATCATCTTAGCTTTGCAGCCAGTTTGTACAATTTTATCTCTTTTTCGTTTCTTCTTTGCTTTTTTGCCCTTCTTCATCATCATCAAGAAAGACAATAGCCTCATCTTCATTATCATCTTTTGCTTGCTCAACAATGTCATCTAGCACGGAATCTTCTCTGCTCCCCATCATCAACATCGGGCTTTGAAACTTGTTGCAAACAAATTGTTGTTTTATCAATTCCCGCCTTCACATCCTTCCTTGAACTATTCATTATGATTGAAAACCCATCGCAAGGAATATGCATTGTAATGCACCTTGGCATCTTCCAAGGTGTCGAACCTCATGCCCACGTAAGGTTCCTTGGGCTGTGACCAAGCCTCATCATCATTTCCAGACCCAAACCATTACCAACAATGCCACCGGTATCACCCGCAAACTTTGTGCCATCAAGGGTATGAGCATCACTCCCACTGCTACAATTGTAGGTATTTGTGTACCGTCTGAGCACGCCCCATGACTTGATCACGATCTGTCTCCATTGCTTCAATGACACCATCCACTCTTTGTATGATAGGGGATTAGGTGATTCCGCCACAAGTTCTGCATTTCCAGAGCATGTTGTGTATGCAGACAAAGGATCATCATTATTTTCACTGGTTCCTCATTTAAGTCAATCATCGCCAACCTGCGTTTATTTATTGTGAATATGGGAAAAAGTAAAGCAAGTCAACAGAGGTATGGAAGCAAGTAGCACAAGAAATTCAGCAAGCCAATAGCACACCTGCCCCAAGCACACAAAAATAGCTCAAATCATGTTCAACTGTGCATTTTTTCAACCAGAAAAATTAAAGCATTTTTATGTTGTTGAGGCAAGCTAGTACCACACTAACGCAAGCAAACAACTCAGCAACGCAAGCACACCAGATACATAAGATAGCAATTCAACATTAAGCAGGCAAATTCAATTTGCACCAGCAGGCAACCCAAACATATATAATCAGGTAAGTCAAATATATATGTCAGGCAATATTTTTTTTCAGGAAATAAACATGTGTTTCATGTTTGTATGAATCATGTTTTTTTGTGTTTCATAATATATTTTCTTATTTTGTTATTTTCTAAACGCAGGCAACAGTTGATTCTGGGGGAAGCAAGCACACTGCCATAGAAGTGCTACTTTTGAATTGCATTCAGAATGGAGTTCAGTCCCAAACCAGAGAGATTTAGACCATGTTTAGTGTTAGGAAAAACTTAAATCAGAATTTATGGGCATGATTGCTCTTTATATGTTCAGACTACTCCTGCTTTTCAGTACCTATGTTTGTGTGTTAGAAAGAACTTAAGTTGACTGTTTTAGGTTTTCATCTATTTTTTACAGCAGCAAGTTGTGTGTGTTTTAGGCGCTGAGATAGATGTTGGTATATGGATTTTCTTGTTGGCTTTTTCCTCCTTTTTTGCAGGATGAAATACTAATAATTTTGCCACTGTATCCTGGCAACTTTCTTGGACAATGGCGAAGGATATGATACAACAAAGGTAAATTGTACTATGCAACTGTCTCTTTGTGTTTTAGTTGCAATTTTAGTTACATTTTTTTTTCTTGTAGTGTTTTTTCACTACTGAAACCAAGGGGGAAGCTTTCTCTAGTTTTTCCTTTCTCTTTCCATAGTGATGTCAGTATATCATTGTCTTATAATTTTCAAAAGTGTTCATGTTTTGTCATGGCACAAGTTTTTCAAAGTTTTGTGCATACATACACTTAGTTGCCTCATCACAAAGACTTTGTTTTTGCCAAAATGTAATGTCTTTTTTGCTTTCGTTATAAGCAAACAAACCAGGAATACATCGAAAAATAGATCATGATCAGTTGTTTTTCTTGATTAAGGCATTATTTTTCCTAAATAGATTCTCAATCTGGAAGAAATATCATGCTTAACAACAGATATATTTTGCCCAAACCGGGGGCTAAAACTTGCCTAAACAAAGAGACTAAACATGCTTAAAAGCAGACTGAATTTTGCCCAAACCGGGGGCTAAAACTTGCCTAAACAATGAGACTAAACATGCTTAACATCACATCTTTTTTCGCTTTAGTGAAGCCTTGTTCAAATCGTGGGGAAAGAGGAGGGGATCTGGAAGATGAGATAAATATGACCTTTTTGCCTTGCTTTTTGTTTTCTTGCCAGCAATCGGGAACAAGGCAGCTTGATTTTTCCTAGAGAAGAACGCTAGGGAGCAGCCATTGGAGGGTGTGAAGGTTTTTCTGATCTGAAAGTGATGAGGAGAAGGGGCGTCTTGTCCTTGGCTTGGGAGAGAAGAAGATGGTTTGGTGAGGAGAAAAGATGGGGAAAGAAGGACGCAGGGGGGGAGAGAGATCGCGGAGAGGGGACCAGGTGAGTTTCGCCTCGCTCGTTGGTTGGGCGAGGATCGGTAGCGAAGCGGTGGCACTTTCCTATCCTAGTGAGGGGGGGACAGAAAATTTATATTTATGGGTGGCTGCCAGGAAACGCTAGGGAGCACCCGGCTGCTCCCTAGACGCGTCCAAAAGAAAATATCTCTGTGCGTATCCTATAGAAAGAAAAAAAAATCTCTCTGCTGCCCCGAATGACATGTGGGGCCCAAAGCTACCGCACAACCAATTCTGAAGGTCGAACCTCTAGAACTTTCTCCATCGGTGCCCGAAGGACTCCCCACTGCTCCGCGCTCGTTCCACCACCTTTCAGAAGTTTCCATTACCTTCCAGACCCCCGCCTCCGGCGACCTACATAAGCTCGCTCCTCCTCGCATCGCATCACCACCGAAAAATTCCACAAGATTCAACAAACAATCCAACGCAGTCCAACCCGAGGAGATCGACCGAGCTCGAGAATGGCGGGCATGGTGTTCGGCTTGGATGCCCCGATGATGACCGCGCTGCAGCACCTGCTGGACATCCCAGACGGCGAGGCCGGCGTCGCCGCCGGCGAGAAGCAGGGCCCTACACGTGCCTACGTCCGGGACGCGCGCGCCATGGCGGCCACCCCGGCGGACGTGAAGGAGCTGCCGGGCGCGTACGCGTTCGTGGTGGACATGCCTGGGCTGGGTTCCGGCGACATCAAGGTGCAGGTGGAGGACGAGCGGGTGCTGGTCATCAGCGGCGAGCGCCGGAGGGAGGAGAAGGAGGACGCCAAGTACCTGCGGATGGAGCGCCGCATGGGCAAGCTGATGCGCAAGTTCTTGCTCCCCGACAACGCCGACATGGAGAAGATCTCCGCCGCGTGCCGCGACGGCGTGCTCACCGTGACCGTCGACAAGCTGCCCCCGCCCGAGCCCAAGAAGCCCAAGACCATCCAAGTCCAGGTCGCCTGAGCTGAGATGCATCGTGTGCGCGTCGAATCGAAGCAGAGTGTGAGTGGCTGAGTGGGTACCGAGTTTCCTGTGATGATGAGTGATGGTTTCTCTGTCTTTTGATCAAATCTGCTAGAGAGTGTGTGTATCGTATCGATTCCTGCGCACTGGTGATGGTTTGATGTTTCGTTAATGGAAATGGGGATGATCTCCAGTTTCGCCTGAATGAAAATATGCGAATCTCCTCGCCACAATTTCTATTGAAAAATCCAAGATGTTCGTTTCTACTCAGTGTTCTGAAGTGCTTCTCTCACCAGGGGGGGAAATACTGGATGTCTTGGCATTTTCATCTTAACAAATGTCTGCCTTTTGGGAAGATTAAAAAAAAAGGAAATTCCAGTTAGAATCAAGAATTCAGAAATGTTATTCTGCTTTGCCTGAATGAAACATGTGAGAATCTCCAAATTCGATTGATCGAGGTATGAGGATATATATAAGATAACCGATTCAGTGTATTATGAACTGATTTTCAAATACACTTATTTTGACACGACGAAAAATAAAGCAGCCATGATTGTGTGGGGTCTAAAAGAGGGAGCCGGCTCCTCTAACTTGCCTCTTGCCAAGTTAGGAGCCTAACATAGCCCATATCCACCGCACATATCAGATCCGATGGCTCTCCTTTTCAGTATTACTACTTGCTACAGCTTTGTACTACTTCCACCGCTGCTCTGTTTTGGAGGGAAAGTGAAAGCTTCTGCTCAATTTACCGCCAAAATAGGACCACAGCTCCCACACATTCTCCCTAGGACCACAGATCCCACACTTCTCTCCTTCGTTCCTCACCTTTTCTTGTTCTTTCTCACATTTCTGTTGTGGTCAGTTTGATAGACTAGGAATATTGTGTGCGCATGCTTTAAAAGTTCTTGACTTGATGAACATTAAGTTGCTTCCATCACACTATATTTTGAAGCGATGGACTCGAGGAGCACGAGCAGGATCTGTTAAGGATAGTCATGGAAGGATTGTGATTGCGGATCCAAATATAGAGGCAGTTCTCCGCCACAATGGCCTATCGCACAAATTTAATAACTTGGCAACTGAAGCATCACATTCTGAAGAATGTTGTATTTTGATCGACAATACACTTGACAACCTTAGTAAGGAAGTGAAACGACGGTTGTTGAATGCAGAAGTGCCTTCGCCAGCATCAGACGATTTGTTGAATGCCAAAGTGACTCCTCCAGCAACAACTGATTTGTTGGCTGCTGCGTGCCTAAAAAAGAAGGAAGTTAACAAGGCGGACAAAAATTCCAAAAGACGGAAAGATTGGACTGAAAGGCAGTACAAAAGAAAGAAGATAGGACCAGCCACAACTACCACACCACCCTTATCCAAGGTACCATTGACACATTGTACCATTCAAATGTAGTTTACTCAAGTACTAATGTCCAAACTATCACTTGCAACAGATAACAAAGCGGAAAAAAACAGAGTTCAAGACAAAAGGAACTCATTCAGCGGTGCAAACTCTGAATGAGGAAGACTTGCGAGGATATGAGCACATTACAAACTTCACTGAACTACTGAATATGCCTAGTGCGAGAGCCTCCACTGGAGGCATATATCCTAAGGATATATTCTAATCATGATGCTTTGGAGAACATCAGAATCATTATTTTGTTGAACTTCTGTAGACTTTCAATTGTTGAACTTTTGTAGACCTTCAAGTTGTACGGGAAATATGAAACTTGTAATTTTGTTCAACTAATTTAGTTTCTGGAAGATCCTTTTTTTACTTCCTAGATACATCAGTTTCTTCACGGATCAAATCAAAATCACCGACGATCTCAAACCAAACTTGGTGTACATATTTCTCGATTGACGAAATCACATGCAGTGGTACAAACAAAAGATATAGGATTGTTCTGTTCCTGTGATACTGAATAAGTGCTAATAAGCGATACAGACAACAAATATAGGATTGAGGAAAATTCAGAAGCACCTCCCTAAAAGAGTGATGTGTTTTATGCACAAACCTCTTTTATCTCGACAGAACTTGGGAAATGCCATGGTACTCTCGGGTGTGAGCACATATGTGGGAAGTAATTCCAAAAAAACATAAAAAGTTCTGAAACATTTTTTAACACGAATTTGACCTTCTGTTATGCCAAGAAAAAAAATGTCCTGTCAACTTCGGAAAATGAAAAACAGATGACGAAAAACGTGAATGATAACTTGTATATATTGTTGATCTTTTTCACCAAAAATACCGTGAAAATCATTTCCCGTGAAAGTCATTTCTTGGCCAAAGTTTCTATACAAATACAACCGAGAGTATGGAATTTTGGAGACCAAATTCCATTAAGGGCTTAATTTTTTTAAAAAAAAAATCAAAATTTTAAATTAAAAAAATCTAAAAATTTAATATACATGTTTACAAGGATATAATGTGTATGTGTGTAAAACTATAGGATGAAATACCTTAAAATTCGAGCTGCACAAAGAAATTATGGACTTTGACGATCAACAGTATATATGCTAAAAATGCACAAAATTGTCTTTCTGTAGCCCTCATATTTTGACATTAAAATTTACACACATGTATATTTTGTCTTTAGGTATATGTGTATTTTTTTCATAATTTTTAACACTAGAAAGTTTGAATATCATAGTTTTTAAATCAAGGCCTTTATGGAGCTCGGCCTCCCGTTGACACTTCCATACAATAAAAGGTCAACTTTGTTTACCAAAAAGTTTCATCTTTTTTTTACTCTTTTTGGAAAAATATCATATCAGGTGCACTTGCACCCCAGAGCGGGGACAAGCACCTTTGGCTCTCGGGTGTAGGAGCACCCTGTATGAGAAGAAAAATAGCAATTCTGAAAAGAGTTATAGAATTATATTTTGTCAATGAATGACTTTCATGCTATTCTAGGCTATATACAAGTTAATATTCATGCTTTTTGTCCTTGATTTGTTTTTTGCACTAAAGGCGATTGGAGTTTTTTCTTAACAAGACTTTTTATACGAATGCAATTGAAGGTCAAGTTTGTTTCTGAAAATGTTTCAGAACTTTTTCACCTTTCTTGGAATTACTATTTTCCCATATAGGTTGCACCTACATGGGGAAATAGTAGGTTAAGTTTGCACCTACATGCAATTGAAGGTCAAGTTTGTTTCTGAAAATGTTTCAGAACTTTTTCACCTTTCTTGGAATTACTATTTTCCCATATAGGTTGCACCTACACCCGAGAGCCAAAGGTATTTCTTCGGACTGAAAAATGGTATTTACAGAATTAAGGAGTTTATGCATGTCTGAGCTAGCTTTTGCTAGGGTAGTCCAATATGATGGCGACTGATGGGTTTTTGCATCTCTCCCCACAAAAGGCAAAGCCTTCTGTAATTGGAGCTTAGCCTCAAACTATGTTACCTTTTTTTTTCTGCTAATAGAAAAAAGAATGGTCTTATAAATAGCAGGTTTTACCTTAAGAAATTTGTTTTAATTCATTTACCTTTTCTTAGTGGACTGAAATCTTCTCATGACCTTATTCCTGAGTGGCTTTATTTAATTTAATCCCTTTTTGCCAAAAATGTATAACTCTATAATTTTGTATGCGTCCTAAGCCGAAGGATATAATGAGGGACTTGGTAATTTGACATCTCCCCAAAAGGGCCGAAGTTGTACAATTTGTGCAAAAACAAAAATTCATCTAGAGAGGTATGGTGTGATAGCTTGTATGCTCTTTTTTCTTGGTTCTTGGTTGTAATCTCCTATTTATATATGAAACTGTTGGTTCATAATCAACCCTTGGAAGTATCAACATCCTGATCCGTAAATCTTACAGCGAGGGTGTCATTAGATTCTTTTGAGACCCTTCCCCTATATAAGTGAAGTTATTTTCTGTAATTATAACCGTGTTTGCTATTTATCAGCTGACTGGAATTTTCAGCCACGTTAGTTGACATGTGACTAAGAAGTAGGTGAGACGACGCTAAGGCCGAGATGGAGGTGACACTGCCTGTCGTGATTGTCTCCAAGATGCAGAGCTAGGACCTAGACGGAGGGTGGGACGACGCAAATTGTCATGGCATCGTCGACGGAGGACATGTAGGATGCAGCGGGTTGTGGGGTTCAGGTGGAGGTGTGTTAGAGGAATGACCGGTGACGGTGGGCGGCGGCGAGGCAGCAGTGTGACCATTCGTGTGCGATGGCATTGGGCCCGGAGGAAGAAGAAGGTTATGGGTCCGTTGGATGCATATCGAACGGTCAAGGGAAAACTGACTCAAGAGAAATTTTTTCGAGCCTGAAGTAGTCGCTCTCAATTGTAACCATAGAAACTTGACACGGTTTTGAAGAACCAGAGTTGCAACTCGAGCCACAAGTTTTTCTGGCAATTTGAAGGCCTTTGTTACTCTATCTTGAAGACCTTCATTCTACACGTCTTCGTATGGATTTTGAAGAAATAGAGTTGCATGTGTGAGAAAAACAAAAGGTGCACATGATGAGATAGAATCGCATTGTGTTTTTAATCGTAGTCCATAAACCTACATCCAAGATATACATATCTGTGTGGTAATTCAGATTGCAATATCACACCTCGAAAATTAATACGGCTCCTGGGAGCACATGCTCCCGGGACCAAAAGTAATTTTTGAAATGTCAAATAAGTCACATCCAAATGCTACTTGTAAATTTTGAGACAAAAAGTTCAAGCATTTTAGCTTGTGCAAAAAATTAATCAAATGAACACCAAATATTACCCCTAAATGTCACCTTAAATTTATCTTTTTACCGATGAAATACTGTTGCTCCGCTTCGCATGAAAATTTTCAAGCATACTTGCAACACTAACACCAACATACATTAAAAAAAATCAGAATTTTTAAAATATATTAACTATTTTTTTGTGTTACCGTTCATCCGGAGCATGTGCTCCCGGAAACCCAAACGCCTCTCCCCACCACACCTTCTCTTCTATTGTAAGTAGCCACTACCTCCATTCCAGGATATAAGAAATATAAGACATTTTGGTAGGCAAGTTCAACCAACCAAAAATGTCTTAGATTTTGTAATGGAGGTAGTACTAGGTAGTTTAATTATTTGTGTATCACTACATTGTCCAAGTCATCACATTGTTATTGCTAAGTCTCAGTCGATGATATACTCATACGATCTTACGTGGAGATTTACGCTTCTTATACTATGTTAAATCTCAGTCGTCTGACATCTAACCACACCCTCATAAAAGGTAAACACTTGTATCCGGCGCGTCGACCGAAAGTTGCGCCGGACGCCTCGCTCACTAACACACTTTGTGGCCTCGTGCACGCGACCACGTCGCTCTTGGCCCCATGCACACTGCTTTCTCCTTCGTCTTATCCCCCTTCAACACAGCGTAGCCACTTGTTGTCCCCAGTCTCCGTCTGCTCCCACAGGAATCTTCCCCGACAAGCAACTCCCTTATAAGTTGGAACCAATGCACCTACACGGCTTGCTCGGCGCCCAATATCGTTGCTCCGTCGTTGGCAGCGAGACCCTCTCCCATCCCCGAGTCCGTGGCCACCTACAACCCTCGTGGATCCCAGCGAAGTCCTCCGCCCAACTCCGGCTTCGAGTCCCGCCGACGTAGCTACGGGGACCATCCATCAAGACGCAACAAAGACGAGTGGCGGTGTTGCACACGGCCTTACTACAACCACCGTCAACGGCTGCACAATGAGCGGTGGTGGTGGTGCACATTGGCCAAGGCATGACGAGTTTTTGTTGAACCGGCGTCATTGTGTGCTACAACCAGCCACAAAATTTGCTACAACCGACCACGGCATTGCCTTAAGCTGCAACCGTGCTCACCGGAGTTGCAACCGGCGATGCTGTCGTCGACATTTTTTGCTACAACCATGATCGCAGGTGCTACAACATGCTAACGAGAGCTACAACAGCGACACCATCGTCGACAATTTGCTACAACCGGGCAGCAAGGATGGTGGAACCATTGGTTTTTTTTTGCTGCAAGAGTGGACGGAGACTCGCAATCCTCTTGTTTTTGCTGGAACGGACTAGTAGCGAAGCTACAACAATGTGATGTGTTGCAACTGTTATCGACGGAAGCTGGAACCGGTGTTTTGTTTTGCTTCAACTGACGAAGTGGCGCTGAGTCAACGACGGGCACCGCCGCTGTGGGCTACAACAAGCACCATCAAAAGCTACATCCGGCGTTTTGTTTTCCTGCAAAGGTTATGTGCCGAAACGATGACCCAAGAGATCAGTGGCGGAGCTTCATGGGGCCAACCCGAGCGGTGCCCCCCCCCCCCCCCAAGCTGAAAGAAAAAAAATGTAAATATACCTTTTTTTGCGGGACATATACCTTTGTATTAGACCAATTTTCCACTAAAAATCAACATATGGTGATCTTGTGTGCCCCCTCCCCTAGCCAATGCACCCCCCCCCCCCATGATTTTAGCCTAATCTCCACCACTGCAAGAGATGACGGCGAGGGATGGCGGATGGGTACCGGTGCGCCGAGCGTTGACAGCGAGGGGCGGCGCCACCCGGTGCTGCAACCATGGGGGCCAGGAGCTACAACCCTCTCCGGCCAGTGCTTAGGAACGGCGCTGCTTTGGCAGCGACCCGTCCACTGCCAGGAGCTGCAAGACGAGGTAGCCATGGTGAGCGATCTGAACGGCGATGGGGAAGACCGAAAGTGCACCGTCAACGGCGAGAGGCGCGCGCCCATGGCTAGGAGGAAGGTGGCCAGCAGCGCTCACCGTCGCTCTTTTCTCGCGTATTCGAGGGAAGAAGATAGACGACGGGTGGATGAGAACGTTGGATCTGGACGGTTAAAGGGCAATGCATCGGACGCTCAGGGCGCGCCGGCCCAAATTTGGGCCGGCTCCTATCATTGCCCTAAAAAAATCTCTGCGTTTTTTTCCAAAAGGAAAATCTCTCTATGCCTATCCTAGAAAAAAATATCTCTCTGCTGCCCCAAATGACATGTGGGGCCCAAAGCTACCGCACAACCAATTCTGAAGGTCGAAGCTCTAGAACTTTCTCCATGGGTGCCCGAAGGACTCCCCACTGCTCCGCGCTCGTTCCACCAACTTTCAGAACTTTCCATTACCTTCCAGACCCCCGCCTCCGGCGACCTACATAAGCTCCCTCCTCCTCGCATCGCATCACCACCGAAAAATTCCACAAAATTCAACAAACAATCCAACGCAGTCCAACCCGAGGAGATCGACCGAGCTCGAGAATGGCGGGCATGGTGTTCGGCTTGGATGCCCCGATGATGACCGCGCTGCAGCACCTGCTGGACATCCCGGACGGCGAGGCCGGCAACACCGCCGGCGAGAAGCAGGGCCCGACGCGTGCCTACGTCCGGGACGCGCGCGCCATGGCGGCCACCCCGGCGGACGTGAAGGAGCTGCCGGGCGCGTATGCGTTCGTGGTGGACATGCCGGGGCTGGGTTCCGGCGACATCAAGGTGCAGGTGGAGGACGAGCGGGTGCTGGTCATCAGCGGTGAGCGCAGGAGGGAGGAGAAGGAGGACGCCAAGTACCTGCGGATGGAGCGCCGCATGGGCAAGCTGATGCGCAAGTTCGTGCTCCCCGACAACGCCGACATGGAGAAGATCTCCGCCGCGTGCCGCGACGGCGTGCTCACCGTCACCGTCGAGAAGCTGCCGCCGCCCGAGCCGAAGAAGCCCAAGACCATCCAGGTCCAGGTTGCCTGAGCTGAGATGCATGGTGTGCGCGTCGAATCGAAGCAGAGAGTGTCAGTGGGTAGTGTCAGTCCTCTGATTTCGTCTGCTAGTAGTATGGTTATCTGAGAGAGAGGGTGTGTGCTGTCTGTTCGTGCGTACTGATGGTTGTTTGATGCTTCGTCAATGGAAATGCAGATGTTCTCATGCTTTGCCTGAATAAAACATGCGAATCTTGAAATTTTGAAGCGTGTTTCTAAGTTAAGAGGCCCGTGTTTTGGAAAAAAATTAAACTGCATTTGTAACTAAATGAGAAACTGGAGCCAGAATTGGCAAATTTAGGTGAAATTTTTCAGCAGCTACACAAATCATTGGTGCTTCGATGTCTGGATTTTGAGAAGGACGAATCATATTAAGATTTCATCCTGCAATCTGACCATCATGCTAGGAAAACTCACCATCGACACCAAATTCGATTACACATACTCCCTCCGTCCTCCGTCCGAAAATAAATGTCTCAACTTCAACAACGTAGGTACAGGAATTTGATATAGGCTGATTTGGATTTGTGTTGTATTTGCACTGATCTTTAAATTTACTCCCTCCGAGTCAAAATGTAAAACCTTTTTGCAGTTCAAAATATTGTCAGAGAAAAATAAAGTTGCCTGATTTGTGCAGGGCTTTATTTCGATAGAAATAAAACAACGCACAACTACATGTGATTTCAGTTTTCTTTTTGCTTGGCCAGGGAATGTGGTACCCCGAGCTCTGTTACAAAGTATCGCAGGACACGGCCATACCACAAGGCAGAAAAATCAGTTCAATCTTCAAGCTGAGCAAAAATTTCACTACTGGGTACACAAAAAAAGATAGTCCGCTATCAAAATTGTTGTGTCTCCGAGATGCCAGGCTGAACTAACGCCATACATCTCCAGCGAAAATGAAGCGACGAACATGATGCAAGTTTTACATAGTATCTGCATCCGAATCAGAATCGCCGTCATCCTGTCTGGACAGTGGGCTGTTGAGATTACTCGCGTAGAGATCCTTCCCCGTTATCTTGTCCCGCACATTCATGGACATGTAGGGCGACTCGCATCCCTTGACCTGCAATGGCAGCAGAAAGAAGGTTAAGCGGGATGCAACAAAATTTCAATTCGCGGTGCAACAGAGTTACTCCCTCCGTCCGGAAATACTTGTCATCAAAATGAATAGAAGGGGATGTATCTAGATGTATATTAGTTCTAGATACATCCCCTTTTATTTATTTTGATGACAAGTATTTTCGGACGGAGGGAGTACTAGTTACATCTAAAACCTAAGTGATGGTCCATATGTTACACATGCGATACAGCTTGATTCTCTCGTGGGCTCGTGGCATTAGAGGCATCGACCATGCTTTTTGAATTGTTTTTCTACCATCAATATGTATGTGAAGCGCCTATTAATTAAGCTTGATAAAGTATACACTACTTGCGACAAAAAAAAATTGATAACTTCAAAATTGATTATGGTAGAGAGGACATAACAAACTCTAATGCTTATTCCTTTCTGATTTAGCAAATATTTGTTTTGAATTTTGTTAAAACGCTCCATTATTTTTTTGCTCACACACCAAAATGATCCTTAAAAGTGCCCATTAATCTTGATAAAGTATCACCAGGCGAAGAAGGTTACCTGCAGAACAGATTATGGTAGAGAGGACATAACAAACTCTAATGCTTATTGCATTCTGATTTAGCAAATATATTTTTTGAATTTTGTTAATATGCTCTATTATTGTTTTGCTCACACACCAAAATGATCCTTAAAAGTGCCCATTAATCTTGATAAAGTATCACCAGGCGAAGAAGGTTACCTGCAGAACAGATCTCGGAATCTCAATGAGACCCTGCAGCAGCAGATCTACGCTTTGAAGATGTTCAACAGAAACAGGAGTGATAACATATAACAGGCCCCTTTGAGCATCCACGCCTCTGACAATACCTGGGCAGGTTTATGTACTATTATCAATGTTTACACAAATTTAATATACAGGTAGGTGCTTATTACAAATATGTGTGCATCAGAGAGAGAGAGAGAGAGAGAGAGAGAGAGTACCAAGCCCAACACACCAAGGAATTGCATGGGCTGTCGCAGGTGTGTCACAACTACTTGCCAAGCCAACTATGGTTGCATTCAGACTATGCCATATCTCAGTACGGGGTACCTGAACAGAAAGAACAATATGCAGAATATGATTTTGTCTGTTGCTGTTCAGTGCTTTCAAAAACCTAGAAGTGAAATCACAGGATCTTCCACTTTTCACATTCCACCATCCTTTATCACCCATGCAAAATAAAACCCAGGGCAGATTTTTGGCATATAAATACACCATACTCTTAATAATGTCCTAAATTAAAGATCTTGGGTTAAAAATCAAACTAATGAGTCATGAAGTAATTCAATAGCTAGCTCAACATGTTACAGAAAACTAATTATATCTATTCAGGATGGTACTTCAGTTGGGACTACAAGCATTTCTAATATAGAATTATCTGCCTAGCAATTTCATTGACTGCCCTTGCATGCTTGGTCGGCACCTTATCTTTCTCTGCGGAGTACTGCTAGACTCGAATTACGCCTAATGACCTTCAGCTAACTCAGAGGTTCTACTCAGGTCAACAGCGCATTTGAGGCATGACATAACTAATCCTGAAGGCAGAGGCCATGGTCATGCAAGGATTGCCCAGCCCAGTGCTAACGAAGGTATCAACAATTGGCTACCAAAGTAACAATTACTGAGGTGTTGATGCCTGTATTTCTTGCAACAAGCCAAAAAAGGGTTCAAATTAAAAGAAGTTCTAAAAAAAGTGAGCCAGATTATGTTCCAGAGCATAGTTGACGGGAAAGACAACTAACCTCGCAATGAAGATGCATAACTGTAACATCTGAAAATGATACTTCATAGGGTGGCAGTGACGCTAGGGCATAAGCAAGCTCTTTGTTTGTTGCCAGTGATATGTCACTTGAAAAACATTGTTTAAAGTACTCCACAAGCCGCCGTTCACGCATTCCACCCCCATCTTTCCGCTTTAACGATCTTGGCAATTTAAATACGTCATTACTATATTTTTCTCAAATAAAAAAACAGTACTTTATGTAGAATATGAGCCTATGAGTATGAATAATTCATCTGTAGCTGGAATGGGAGCTTATTCATCAAAGAAGCGCAAGACAACAGTCACAAAGCTAAATAGTTGCACAAGTATTTGGACCAACAACATTATAGATGACCAGGCATAAACAACTGGAAATATACTATCTTATCTTTCAATGTATTAGACTAAATTTGACAGGGAGAAAGATAAATATTCTTCTAATTACAATGAGTAATTCCTAATCTCCTGGGATGGAGCAGACAGAGGCGCACACCGCAATCAAAACTGGTAGAATCATAGGGAGAAAGTATGGCAAATTCAGTACTCATTGTTCATTGCTTTCTGTAAATTTGATCTTATCTATTTGTACTTCGTACAAGAAACCGGAAGTTATTGTTTGCTAGCCAACAACAATATTCATCAAAGTTTTTTGCCTTTACAAAAATCTGTCCAGGAGATGGGCATCAAAGTTGCTCCTAGGACTAGAACCAAGATACGCAGGGAGGTTAAAGAGCCTCAACCGCTATACCGACATCATGTCCCCATATTCATCATCAAATGAATGCGAAGAATATTTCATGGTACTAAGACTGAACCGAGGTGGGCAGGGAGGCTGAACAGCCTCCCCACCACCAGGCCACTGGCCTTCTACATATTCATCAAAACACTAGGAAGACTATTTGACTGTCTTTTAGCTACTCAACTTGTAACAGTTTTTGACATTTACTTGAGCATTAAACTGGAAAAAATATATGAAAACTTACGATTTTGACAAGGAATCACGACTTGCAGCATCAATTGTAATCACTTTAGGTTCTGTTTCCCCACCGGTTAACCAAAACATTCCATCAGGGAGATTCTTTCTCTGCATTCTGGTGCGTATCGGAACAACAATTGTGGGACAGATATACCTTAGCATCTCTACAAGCATATCAAAACCAGTACCTGCATTAAGATGAAAACAAAGGGTCTTCAGAACAGTAAACACTGAAGACTGAACAATGAAAACACATAATACGCCCTAATGTGATAAACAGAGCTGGGCAACTTAAGAGAATTGTTAATATATACCTTTCACCCATCCAGGAGTGTTGACAATCAAAGGAAGCACTTCACTCCCAGGACAACGATATTTTTCAACGAAGTAGTTATACAAGAGAAATAAAGAGTTCAAATATGATTCTGGATCCCCTTTCGAAGATATATCGCCGTAGAAGCAGCACCTGATGGGTTTTACATAAAGAAATGCAGGCATTAGAAAGGAAATTAAGTTCAAAAAAAATACTAAACTGAAAATGTCTCTTCATCGGAATCTAAAAGGCTACCTAGTGATACAAATAGCACATTGACAGTTCCAAAGGCTCTAAAACCTACTAGCGTGATTGACAGAAATTTGTTGTATGCACAAATAACAATAATAACACAGAACATGCATTAAGAGAATTGATGAGCAACAGATCGAAGAGAAAAGGATATTGATTGTTGACAGATAACTTAATACCAACAGCTAAACATAGTTTATGATGTACTCTATCTGACTACAAATGTAGGTCGTTCTGGACATTGACACATTTTCCAAGGTGAAACTGTGGCCATCAATTTCTAAGAAAATATGCTACTTCAGACAATATAAAGAGAACATTGCAAAGTATATTTGGTAACTGATAATATAATATCAAGTTCATGTTATCAATGGTTGCAAAACATTTCACAGTGATGGTCAAAATTAAGAATGTTTGGCTGGTCGAAATATTGAAACGACCTAAAGTTGCAATCCCAGGGAGTATGTCCTTGAGGTTTTGTTCGTTAAGTTCCTCTTTCATTCTGAAGCACCTAAAGCACAAAACCTTGCTCTTAAACATCAATCATCATGTGAATTCAAACATTGCAGTGCGCCTCTAAAAAAGTCAGGACCCGGAGGCCAGGAACTACTCCCTTAGAATTAAAAAAAAATTAATCCCACACCTGAGGGCACTATTTTAAACATCAAAATAAGAACTTACTAAGCAGTAAGCACAGATTCCTAAACCCAAGTAATAATCGCCATTGATCAGTTTGCAAGCTAGAAGAAAGAGCGAGAAAATATCACACCTTTCGGCCTCCCGCAGAACCGGGTTCCGCATATCTGCACAGAAAAATAACACATGTCAGTGGCCTGAGGAACTAGCATACCACTGACACCTAACATAAAATCCTCTCCACTAACACCCTATGGCTGCGCAAGGTGTATGCACCTGCAATAGCTTCATCGACGATGTGCAGAGAGAGACACCCCGGCGGCGAGAACTCCGGCTGCCCCACGTCGGTGTCCAGATACCCGACCCTCCCATAGCTGCAAAACAGCACAACACATCGGCAGTTACATAACAATGCGTGGCACTGGTGCTAAGCTGGTCGTCATGAATTGGATTCGGATGGTCACCTGGGGAGCAGCTTGTTCAGGAGGAGGCGGGTGAAGGTCGACTTGCCGCTGTTGGAGGGGCCGCACACGAGGACGACCGGAGACGAGAGGTCGGAGGAGATGACGTCGGTGGCCAGGGCCCAGTCCTCGGGGACTACCACTTCCGGCGCTTGCTCCGGCGGAGGAGTGGCGGGGGCAGGGCTTTTGGGGCTGGCGCTCGGGCTTGGCATGGGGCGTGGAGCGCGGGCGGCCGGGGACGCAGGGGGTGGTATGGAGTTGAGCTTCTGCTGCTTCGACCGCCGGCGGTGCTTCATTGCTGCGCCGCTGGGATGCCGAGGGGGCAGAGGGTCGAGGAGGAGAGGTTCTTCGGCGGTGGTCAGAGGCTGAGCCGGGGAGGGCCGGAAGCCGGGGGGAGGGGGGCGGGGGAGGGAGAGGGCCGGCCGCCGGACCTGGAATCGCTCGCCGCCGCCGCTGGGAATCGGGGGAGGGAGAATAGGAGACGAGGTGCTCGGCTGCTCCCACAGCCCGCGTGTCTGGTTTTGGTGCGTGGCGCCGTGTGCCAGTTTGGGCTGGACTTGAGTTCGTGGGCCAAATGCTCACCCTATAATAGACTGGTGAAGCTGGTTTGCGCGGTGAGTATTGTCCGTTACGGACGTTTTTAGACCTTCCACGTGAAGTATTCGTGTTAACTGCATATATTTCTTTTGCATGATAGGTATGAGTTGAGGAAGTAGTTTTTATTATACTTGCTCAAACATCATGTGAATGAAGTTAAAGAGCACTTTTATGATATTGTGCGGGAATTTCTTAAGCGCGTCAAGTAGATCTTAATAATTTATAACATATTTTTAGTTGGGTCATCATTTTATATGTATACATTGTCAATTTGCCATTTTGTTATCGGTTTAAATTACAAGTGAAGTGGACTTCAATTATTATGCAATTGTGACCGTGTTATATTATCTCTATCTGTGAAATTTAACATGCATTATCTTTATATAACTTTAGCAAAATATTTCAGCAGCCCGTGGCAACGCACGGCATTCTACTAGTACTGTAGTAAAAGAAAATTAGAGCCAAAATATTCGCTATTCCAAAGAATTCCGAAATCAGTAATTAAGGAGCACTTTTTGCAAAGATCACTAGCAATTCCCCATGTTGCGACAAGTGGCAGTAAGACACTTGTTGTAACCTGGAGTTTTCCTTTTTTCGTAAACTCTTTATTCGAAATGTTTTATCTCTTAAATTGTGCGTCCAAATTGAACCGTTTTCATCGTTGGATTCCTCGCGTCGAGCTCCTCAAAACTAGATCCCATGTTGATAGATTTTGACTAACTTTTTTTCAAGAAAAAAACTGACGAAAAAACTGAATCGGGAGCATGTTTTTTTTCTTTCCGAAAGAGGCATGACTATGCCTCTCGCAGAAGCAAATACGTGTCTCCACGAGAAGTAAACGTGCATCTTACAGAAGCAAAATATAAAATGGTTTTTTTAGAGGCACGACCATGCCTCTCGTGGAAGCAAATTCGTGCCTCTCGCCGAAGGAAAAAAATGAAACCACGTTCTTTTTTCCCCGTTTCTGAGAGGTACGGTCGTGCCTCTCGCGGTAGGAAAAAAATATGAAAACACGTGTTTTCCGTTTTCAGGAGGCACGTGCCTCTCGCAGAAGCAAATTCGTGCCTCTCCCAGAAGCAAAAAATAAACACGTTTTTTCGCGGAAAATTTTTTTGCCCCCAAATTTTTTCCCAAAAGTTAAGAAAAACAGATAGAAAACCGAAAAGCTGAAAGAACCCGAAAAATCATCTAAAAAGCCAAAAACACGTGCTGGAAAAAAATTCGGAGGAAGCGCTCAAAGTGCGACACGTGATGACAGCTGAGAGCGACCAACCCCAAGTGATCCTTGGGAGGCTCTCGAAGGAACGCTCCTTCATTAATTGCTGCCAAATAATTCCTAGGAAAACCCCAACGCCACGGCCGAGGAAGGGGGTAGGGAGCTCCTAGTCAGCGCCTTTGGCGCCAACTAGGGGATCTGGCACCCACGCAGCCGTGCTCTTGGCCTGGCCCAAAACGGGGGTGTGTTCGCTGGCTGGCCACGTGGTTTAGGGGTGGAATCGTTCGCCTGTTGCTGACTGGTTGCCCATTGAATGGTCAACCGTTGACTTACGAAAAAAGGAAAAAAAATCATGAATTTGAAAATGTGCATGAGATTTTCAAAAAAAATGTTCACAATTTGAAAAAAGAAAGTTCATCAGATTGAGAAAAAAACATGGGATTTGGAAAAAAAATCATTTGTTTTGAAAAAAGTTCATCAATTTGGATAAAAAGTTTAGCAAATTTTAAAAAGATCATTAATTTTAAAAAATTTCCATAAAAATTTGAATAAAAATTCATTAATTTGAAAAAGATTCATATATTTTTTTAAAAAAGGAAAATGAATCATGGATTTTGAAGAAAAAACATGAGTTAAAAAACACGCATTTAAAAAACAAAAATAAAATAAAAAAATAAAAATAAAACCGTAATAAAACCACCCCAGAAATGACCAACGAACCGGGTGGTTTACGAAGATTTTTGAAAGCTTCCCAAAACCGGAGGATTCCCGCGACTGAAGAGACAAATAAAAAAACAAGTTAGAAAGCTAGTTGTTCGATGGCATAGTGGTTACTATATTTGCCGCCGAAGGAATTGATCGCGAGTAAGGAGTGTGGCGGCACCTTTTTTGAACGTTTAAACAGAAAAACGGAAGATATATGGGTAGGCCCAACTCACAGTTGTGGCGGTGCGCTTCAGGCGCCTGTTGCAAAAAGACCTACAACTGGCGCCTGAAGCATCAAATAAGAAGCGCCAGGGGAGTAGGCGGACAACGAGTAGGCGCAAGTGGTGGAGAGAACCAAGCACATGGTAAGAGCATCTCTAGTGGATGGTGTATATGGACGTGTATGTTAAATATAGACGATGTTTGCCAAAAAATGTCTCCAGCGGAACGTGTATACGGGCGTGCAAAATATCCACGTCCATCCACGAAGCTACTGGACGTGCAAATATACGACCACCACGCGCTCGTCGCCGCCGTCTGACCTGTCGCTCGCCGCTTCGCCGCCGCCGTCGCCGCCGTCGCCTGTCGCCGTCGCCGCCGTCGCCGTCGCTGTCGCCTGTCGCCTGCCGCCCACCCTCTGGTACGAGCTCTTCCCCGCCGCTCGTCTGGCGGAGATGGCAGCGGAGGAGATGCACCGCCGATCTGGCGGAGGAGATGGCCGCAGCGTTGAGGAAGGAGGGGCGGCGGCGGTGTGGAAGGAGGGCGGCGGCGTTGAGGGAAGGAGGGCGTGGCGTTGAGGGAAGGAGGGCGGGCGTTGAGGGAAGGAGAGGCCGGCGGTGTGGGCTTAGGAGGGCGGCGTGGAGGGAGGGTGGGGAGGGCCACAGGCGTGGAGGGAGGGGGTGGTGAGGGTCCCACATGGAGGGAGTGGTGGGGAGGGGCGTGGCGGGGAGGGTAGTGGTGGGATGAAAGTGAGGAGTAGATAAGGTTGTAGTGCTCTGTATATAGTCATTGTAGTGCTCTGTATAGAGTGCTTTTTTTTAGAGAGTTGTAGTGCTCTGTATATAGACATATTTGCTCCGTATATAGTCATTGTTTGGGTGTGGATTAAGAAACGGATGCATGTAGACATATTTTAGAGTGTGGATTCATTCATTTTGCTCCGTATATAGTCATTTTGCTTCGCGATCGGCTAATGCCGCAAGTATGAGTTCATCGTCGCCCGATGAAGATGACGAAGAACTCATGTCCCTTGAGGATGTTGGAAATAGAGCCGTTGAAAATATAGCCGTTTGAAAATATAGCCGTTGGAATATACACGTCCTGATTTCCACGTCCTGTATACACGTTCCACTGAAAAACTGGGAGGTGTAAAATTTAGAAAGGTGTATATGGACGTGTATATGAAGATATACACGTCCAAATTTACACGTTCCACTGGAGATGCTCTAAGGGGAAGCGGAGAGACGGGGTGCGTGGCTATAGAAACCAAGCGCCAACAGCCCACTACCGGCCCAATACTAAGGTGTAGCAACTGCAACTGTGCCACAGGGCCCATCGATCTTAACCAGCGGCAGCGGCTCAAAATCAACTAATTTCGGAGACACTGGTAAAAAACATGATTTCGAGGCCTCCTCTTCCACGCTCAAAGAAAAAAAATGAGATCCATGGGCACTAGCACCCAGGACATATTTTGATAGAAGGAGCCCACCCGGGTGAGATCGCGGAAATTCGCTCCCGACGGGAGTCGAACCCCGGTCTGCAAGAAAGAGCCACTGCTCTCTTGCCACCAGGCTAAAACCGAGAAGAAGTCGCTGAAAACTCCAAATGGTATTCAAAATATTATACTCCATATCTAGTACTAAAATAGTGCTAGATACATTCATTTGAGCGACAAGTAATTCAGAAGGAATGCAGTGTGTAGATGTTGTTGTGTCAAGGCATTGTGCTGGGGGAGCGAGTGCAACAATCTACATAGATGGCAATGGTAAATTTCTGGGGCCACGACAACAGCTTATGAAGGCTTGACTGACCTGGAGATCCTTGAGGCATATGCTTGTTGCCAAGCTCTCTTTTCCAGCTAATCTTACCCTTCAGGATATGCTTATAGCTACTGTCTGGGGGAGGGGGCATTTTGGCTCCCGGGAGCACATAAATTGTCGTGTGAACAATAACCCAAAAAAATAGTAAATGTTTTTTTTAAATTTGATTTTTTTAGACGTTCGTGTTAGTGTCCAGGCATGCTTGACAATTTTCTTGCAAAATGGAGCAGCAGTGTTTTGTCGGTGAAAAAGCAAATTTGGGGTGACATTTGAGGGTAACATTTGGTGTTTAATTTGTTTTTGTTTTTTGCACATGCCAAAATGCTTAATCATTTTGCCTCAAAATTTGCAGGTAGCATTTGGATGTGACTAAAAACACATAAACAATTTTTCTTGATATTTTTTTGACATTTCAAAAATTATTTTTGGGTGCGGGAGCACGTACTCCCGGGAGCTGAATTGAATTTCCGCTGATTGTGTCGCTACTGTCAGCCACCTGAAGGAGAGTTACTTGGGTCCTTCATCTATGATAATCAGGGAGATTCAAACAAGACAACAAGTTTTTCCTAGTGCTCAAATTGTGCATGAAGGGTGGGAAGCGAATTTTGAAGCTCACAATTTGGCATGGGCGACTTCTACACTAGATAGGGGCCCACATATTTGGCTTGGTACCGCTCCAGATATTATTTGTATTGATGGGATTATTAATTCATAATTAAAGTGGTAAACTTCTTAAATTTAAATTAAAACAATCGAGGTAACGCGCACCTCACGCACTCTATGGCCCGCCCAGCTACGTTTGGATTGAATTTTGAGCCAACTACTTAATATATTTTTCCAAAAAATATTTTCAATTATTTCCACAAGAAATCAGATTTAAAAATAGAAAAATTATATTGCAGGGAATAATAAAAATGTACCCATACTTATGAAAATACACATCAAGTTTTTTTTTTTTCAAAAATGCATCACCTATTTGAAAAAATGTTAGCCATGTATTCAAATATTGCTCATCGTGTGTTTAAATATATTTACCATGTATGTTTGAAAAATTCAATGCTTCATTGAAAAATGTACATCGAGTATTTAGAAAACAATGTTTATAATTTATTTTGAAAAATATTTATTGTGTACCTAAAATGATCCTTGCTATTTAGAAAACACATATTTGTGAAAAATTATCACGTATTTTAAAAGCACCACATACTTGAGAATATTGCATCACTTAGATAAAAAAAAGTTCATCATGCCCCTTAAAATGGTCATCGCTATTCAAGAAATATTTATTCCATAAATTAAACAAAAAAACTGAACAATTCTAATATTTTCTATGTTGTGGGGAATAATTATTCAAACTGTAAAGGAAAAAAAATGAAACCGCACATGATCCGGGCCAGCTAACGACACACGACATGGTAAACTAGGTGAAACACATTCAGAACAAACAGATAAAATGAAAAATAAAATACATGAGAAAAAAAACAAATGAAAAATCGGCTGTGTTTGTTAATGGATCGGGCCATTACCACATCACCTATGCGAGTGGTCGTTTATTCCGTGCCCTATGCATGTCCTTTGTGCGGGAACTCCCTAACGGACGCATGTTGCGTCAAGATGTCGACGTTTCGCAGCTATGTGTTCAGGTTTGTGGTTTATTGCTCACAAGTTGAAAAATATTAATTTTTTAAAAAGTGTTCTGGTATGTTTGTGGTTTCAAACTTTGGTCAGAAATTTTTGAAAATGTTCGAATTTAAGAAAATGTACAAGAATTTCAAAAAATTATTTGCGCTCTCAAATTTTTGTTTGAAATGACATGAAATGTTCCATTATTTCGTGATTAAAATTTTGGCCAGAACATCAAAAAATGTTCGCGTTTCAGAAAATGTTCAAGAATTTTAAAAAAATGTTTGTGATTTCTAATTGTTCGGAATTTCATGAAAGGTTCCATATTTGTGTTTTTGTTCATAAATTCAAAAAATATTCGTGGTTTCAAATTTTTGTTCCAATTATCATGAAATGTTTCCACTTTTCAAATATTTTTGTTGAAAAATTCAAAAAATGTTCGCGATTTCAACATTCGTTCAGAATTTCATAATTTGTTCACAAATTCAAAAAATTGTTTATGGTTTTCAGAGAACAATATTTTTGTTCCATTTTTCTGCTTTTTCAATTTTTTGTTCAAATATTCAAAAAATGTTCCTGTCTCCGGTTTTTTTTCTTCGGGAATTCAATAAATGTTGGTACTTTTTGAAAATATACATTAAAAAGTTCAACCCAGTAACTAATTTAGATTCACTACAATAGCTACTTTTGGTTCGCTATAGTAGTGGTTTCGGTTAGCTATAAGTACATACCATTCCGGTTCTACATCTATGCTTATAGTTCTTTAAAGTATGCACTGCTTTATTAACAATAGTACTGTTTAGTCCGAGTGGCTAGTTGTGTGTGATACTATGGAGTTTGTCTCCGGTTTGATTCCTGGGTCACACGCATTTCCTTTTTCTTGCTATATATGTTTTGTGCCGCGGTAGAACTTGATGGGCCGGCCCAGTCAGGTCCCTCTCTGTACGTCAGGCCGTCAATATGACGCAAAGCGCGTCAAATAAGGGCTCCCCTGTGTGCGTTATGCGGGGTGATGCCCAACCAATGTTTCTTCAATGGATACTAGGTGCGAGTTCTTTGACGGGAATGTCAAGATAAATTGCTCCTAGCGAGCTTATTCTGACAGCCCAACCTAATTTTTTATTCTAGAAGCATATTTTGGCAGTCACCCATATGTCTAAAAGAACCTAGATCTCATTTCTAGCAAATAATCGCTGTCTTCATGGTCTAGTATGACAAGGATATTTACATGTTTCTCTTTTCTTTACTGCTAGTTCGGTGTGTGTTTTAACCATCTCGACAGTTGTCTCCTCCCCTGGGACGGAACCATGGTGGATTACGGGTGTGTATGGCCCCAATATCGAGGCGACCAAGATCGAATTCATGCGTGAACTAGAGGATGTTCGAGACCTGCAAGCAGGGTCGTGGCTGTTAGTCGGGGACTTCAACTTGTTGGTCAATCTAGAGGATAAGAATAACAACTTGATCAACCGCAGAATGATCTCACGATTTCGGGCAAGACTAAATCGGCTAGAGCTCAAGGAGATTTACCTCAACGGGAGGAGGTACACGTGGTCCAATGAGCGTGCGCGGGCAACATTGGAGAAGATTGACCACATATTGGCTACAAATTCTTGGGAGGATCTCTACCCCTCCTGCTTCCTCACAGCGTTGGGATCGTCGGTCTCTGGTCACTATCCATTGCTTTTGGATCTACACGTGGATTTCTCCTTCGGGAAGCGATTCAAATTCGAATCTTTTTGGCCAAAAGCTCCTGACTTCATGGAGATAGTTCAAGAGGCTTGGCACTCTTGCCCGTCGGCCGGCAATCCTTACACGGTGCTGAATAACAAACTCCGCGCCACGTCGCGCAAGTTGCAAGCGTGGAGCTCCAAGTGGATCGGCAATGTGCGGCTATAGATCGCCATCACCCTTGAGATCATCCTCCGCCTGGACATAGCTATGGAATCACGGGTGCTTAACGCGGGTGAGTTTGAACTCCTTGGTCTTTCTTCTCTCTAGCGCACGATCACTCATCAGAAGTCGCGGCTGCTACACTTGACAGATGGGGATGCCAATACTCGCTTCTTTCACCAACAGGCACGCCATCGCCAGAGGAAAAATGTGCTCATGGCTCTGCATCACAACGGCCAAGTCATCACAGGGCAAGAGGAGATTGCATCTGCGGTGGTTGGATTCTATGATAGGCTTCTGGGCACGGGCTCGCCGCGCGAGCATGGACTCCACCTTGATGCCCTAAACATGCCCACGCGGGACCTGAGCAGACTTGAAGAGCCGTTCTCCGAGGAACAGATCCTTCATACCATCAAATCCATGCCCTTGGACAAGGCACTGGGCCCGGACGGCTTCACAGGCAGATTCTACACGACTTGCTGGTCCATCATCAAAGTAGACTTTATGAGGGCTTTCTCGTTGTTTTACAGTGGAGACATGAGGGGATTGACAACACTCAACAAAGCATTGGTCACGCTCCTATCAAAGAAAGAAGGCGCAGACGATCTACTCCACTATAGACCTGTTAGCCTAATGCATGGAGTTGCAAAGATCTTTGACAAGGCGCTTGCTTGAAGACTTGCGGAACAGCTGCCGCACTTAGTGGGAATTCACCATAGCGCGTTTGTCAAAGGGAGAGGCTGCATGACAATTTCATGTTGGTCCAGAGCACCGCAAGACGGCTACACGCACTACGGCAACCCACAATCATGCTTAAGCTGGATATTTATAAGGCCTTCGACACAGTGCAGTGGCCTTTTCTGTTTGAAGTTCTCCATGCTTTGGGCTTTGGCAGAAGGTGGCTGGAGTGGATTGCGGGCCTGCTTGCCACATCATCTACCCGTATCATGGTTAATGGCGTACCCGGAGCTCCGATCTTCAACTGCACAGGACTACAGCAAGGTGGACCTTTGTCCCCCATGCTCTTCATCCTCATAATGGAGCCGCTTCACCATCTGCTCCGGCTTGCTGCAGACATGGAAGTTCTGACACCGATTGCAAGTCAAGGGCTAAAGCAACAGGTATCCCTCTTCGTCGATGACGCAATTGTCTTCCTTAAGCCAACGGAAAATGATCTTCAAGCTTGCTCGCCCATCCTGCGCCTGTTCGGGACAGCCTCCGGTCTTCAGGTGAACTTCAACAAGACAACAACAATTCCCATTCGCTGCTTCGATGGTGAGAAGGCGCTCACCACTGCTACCCTGGGCTGTGAGCTCGAGACTTTTCCATGCTGTTACCTTCGACTGCCACTATGCCTGCGCAAGCCATCTGCCGCCCAGCTGCACAGCCTCGTGGAACGCATTGCCCAGTTGTCGGTGTCAAAACCGGTGGATCTCGGGTAGGGGGTCCCGAACTGTGCATCTAAGGCTAATGGTAACAGGAGGCAGGGGACATGATGTTTTACCCAGGTTCGGGCCCTCTCGATGGAGGTAATACCCTACTTCCTGCTTGATTGATCTTGATGATATGAGTATTATAAGAGTTGATCTACCACGAGATCGTAGAGGCTAAACCCTAGGAGCTAGCCTATGATTCAGATTGTTCTTGTCCTACGGACTAAACCCTCCGGTTTATATAGACACCAGAGGGGGCTAGGGTTATACAGAGGTTATAAAGAAGGAGATCTAACATCCGGATCGACAAGCTTGTCTTACACGCAAAGGAGAGTCCCATCCAGACACGGGAAAAAGTCTTGAGTCTTGTATCTTCACGGTCCAACAGTCCGGCCAAAGTGTATAGTCCGGCTGTCCGGATACCCCCTTATCCAGGACTCCCTCAGTAGCCCCTGAACCAGGCTTCAATAACGATGAGTCCGGCGCGTAGATTGTCTTCAGCATTGCAAGGCGGGTTCCATCTCCAAATACTCCAAAGTAGATTAAGGATCGTGTCCGGCTCTGTAAGATAATTTCCGCACACCACCATAGAGAGCATAACACTTTACAAATCTAATCTGCTGACGATTTTTCACGGCGTGCCCTTACGCCGCGGCCTGGCTCAATACAAACCGGTTTTTCTTGGCCTACCACGACACGCACTGCAAGGCGGTTTTATTGGCATGCCCCGTCGAAGCAGAGATCGTGTTCCCCTTATTGCGAGATTCCCATCAATATGGGCGCGGGCAACCCCAGTACGCCTGTTGGTATGACTCCGTGTTTTTAGGCAAGTCCCAAGCGGTTACGCTGAGGACGCTTGATATTCACCCCCTTTATAGAGGGACCGAGGCCTATCCCTCTTTCCTACCATGCTTGCGCCTTTCCGCATCTAGAGTTCCAACACCCAAAGCCCAAGCTTAGGCACTTCGGATCTTCAATCATGTCCGGATCCAACCTTCAAGGCTGGTGGATGGCCTCCTCTCTCACAGAGGAGGACATTGTGAAGCTTAGGGAGGTCAGATATCTGACCGCCGACATCAAGCACAGGCTTCCTGCTCCAGGGTAGGTCATCCCTACTCCCAAGCCCAACGAGAGCGTCGTATTTGTTTCTCACTTCCTCCGTGGCTTAGGCTTCACCCTCGACCCCTTTGTGAGAGGGCTCATGTCCTATTACGGGCTCGATTTTCATGATCTAGCTCCGGACTCCATCCTTCACATCTTGTCGTTTATCGTCGTGTGTGAAGCCTTCCTCCACATCACTCCGCACTTCGGCTTATGGCTCAAGACCTTCAATGTAAAGCCGAAAGTGATCGAGGGGCGACACACGGAGTGCGGAGGCGCTGCAATAAGCAGAAACACCAATGCCCCATGGCCAGAGGGCTTCTTCCCGGAGGTGTCTGATCTATGGCAGCGGAGGTGGTTCTGCGTCACGGCTCCCAGAGGCACAAAGTGGGTGGCTGCCCCCGACTTCCGCTCGGGCCCTCCGCCTCAACTGGCGTCGTGGGCCAATGTGGGGCTGGATTGGGGGCCTGCTAATGACGTACCGACATTGCAGAGCCGCATTCGGGAGCTTCTTGAGAGGGACATCAGTCTTGTCAGCGTAATTCAGGTAATGCTAGTCCGACGGATCTTGCCGTGCAAACGTCGGCCTCTCTGGATGTGGGAGTTCAACTCGGAAGGTCCGCGAACTATTCAGCACTTCTTCAGCATGACGCTCGAAGGGATGTGTAGGTTATTCTTCGGACCACAAGTAAAGTGTCCGGACACCATCGAGGATGCGGGCCTGAGCTGCAACCGCCCAGATGCCCAAGTAAGTAACCTAGAAACCAAACACTTCGTTTATATTTATCACGACATTATTCTGAAAACCATCCGCGGCCAGGATTGGCTCAGCAAGGCAGAGAGAATCAGGTGTCCGGCACGACTTCCTGAAGGCTCGCCTAGTCCTGCAATAGCCAGGATGCTTAGTCGTGTGCTAAGTCAAGTGCCCCCGGGGAAAGACGAAGGTAAGAACAGAGAAGCAGAGCTTCACACATTGCACACCCAAACCGGGGGAATTGCTATTTCCATGAAGGAGGATAGTCGGGGAGGGGAATCTAAGGTCTCCTCCCCCCACGGGAAGAAGAGGGCCGCCTCCGAAGACTTGGAGACGGAGGTGCCTAGACAAGGGAAGAAAACTTCACCAGGGCCGGAGGGCGTCCTCACCGCACCATGCCCGCAAACGGGCCAACCCTCCACTGAGCTGTAAGTTAATCGTAAATACAAAGCTACTGCTTCCTCCTCCGAGAACAATAACCAGATCCATTCTTTGCAGTCCGGCTAGTAGCTCTTCTCGACAGAGTTCGTCTTCGGGGGATCTTCTTCCGGAGATGATGGAAAGTGAAACCCCACCTGCGTCTCCGCCTCATGGGGCGGGCGACCCCGAGGTGTCGTCACGGAGGAGTCCAGATTCGCCAAGGCCAGAAGCTAATACTTCGGCCGCCCTGAGCCCGGAGCGTTTGGCTCCCATGGGGGCAATAAGAAGGGTCCGGCATAGTCCGGCGACCGGCCGGACACGCTGACGGGCCTTCTGGAGCAAGCTGCTCTCTCGGAGGATCACCATTCGTTAATGGGCACGGTGCTTGAGAAGATTTCATCCGCCACAAGCGGGTTGAATGAAGCTTTTACGAGCCTTCTCAAAGGCTTTAAGGTACATAATGAAATACATAATTTTTTGGTTGTACCGCACGCGCTAGGTGTGCTCCGTATAGATAGTAGCTCCTGAGACTCTGGTTGTCAGCCCTAGGCGGCAAACAGATGATCACACTCTTAAGTAATGATCGCACTGCATACATGCGCAGGTGGCTAAGGGTCTGGCGGTAGACCAGACCGCTAAATTCGCCGAACTGAGGTGACAGATTGAAGTTGTGGACGCCGACATCACGCTTGTGAACGAGCGGCTTAACGAGTCACAGAGTATGTGCTCTGTTTTCCTTATTTGTTACAGGAAATATTAAGAGGAGCATAATGTTAATGTGATATGCTTCGGCTGCAGGTGGAGCTGCTGCCGTGGAGGCCCTGAGGGCGGAGCTTGCCCTAGCCAAGGAACAAGCCCGGGCTAGCAATGCGGCTGCCCTAAAGGCGGCCGAAGATTTGAGAGCCGAACAGGCTGCTAATCGCTGAAGCGAAGATAAAATAGCCGAGATGGTTGTGGAGCTGAGAGACGCCGCCGGCTGGTATGAGCTCCTTGAAAAGGAGAATCAGGCAAAGTCGGCTGACCTGAAGAAGGCCCTTGATGCAACAAAGGAGACGCATTCCGAAATTAGGGATACGCGGGAGGAGCTTCGACAGGCCAGAGAAATCGCGGCTGGAAGCCCCTATTTGTTGCGGATGAAGTTCTTAGATCCAAAGTACGCTCCTATGGCTGGAGCGCTGCAGACGCGTATGCGGATCTGGCAAAACGTACGACTGATGCGACCAAGTTTTTCAAGGATCAAAAAGATAGTGAAGTAGAAAGGCTGTTCTGGTCGCAATTCAGTGCTCCAACGCGCCCGTTGCCATTGAGTGAAAGGATGGCCGCTGTGGCCGAGCTCCATAGGTTGTTCGGTCTTGCAATGAGGTCTGTAATAGACCATCTATGGCCGAAGGGACCGAAGCCGGACAGTTATTTTGGCTTAGTGCAACAATTCCTTGGCGCCGTATCACGAATCAATGCCATGAGGAGGTCGGCGTGCATAGAGGGTGCGCGGATGGCTCTTGCCCGTGTTAAAACATACTGGGCAGATATAGAGGCCACCATCATTGCAACCCCGAATCCGGCGGGAAGCCAGGATCCAGCCGAGCACTATTTCGAGCAGGTAACAGAAGGTGCTCGTTTAATAGAGGCTCAGTGCTCGAAGAGCGTCATGTTCAAGTGACAGATCGTTCCATTGTAAAAACAACTGTATTTTAATTATAAAGGCTATGTTTATACTTTCGCCCGAAAGTGTTATTGTGCCTCATGTGCGGCCGTTTGATGTATATATATAACCTGAAAGTTAGCAGTCGTTGGCTTCAGCCCCCACGCATACAATGCGGGGGTGTTCGCAAAAATGTGCGTAATCACACTTGATCCAACGTCTTGGTCCATTAAGGAGGTGATCGCACATCGAACTAGGCAACCGGACTATAAAGCTTTAACACTTTCACTTAGCCATAGGAGTTTGACGGTGGGGCTACTATGTAGCCCCTAGTACCTTCGCGTGCATCCGGATACGGGCATGTGTCTACATGACCGGGAAATGGCCCTACGTTAATGTGGAGGAATCCTAAAGATTCCGATGAGTCCTCGAGTGGTTTACCAGTCTCTCGCTATATCATGACAGTCAGTTTTCGGCTTTCTCTACTGAGGTGCTCATCCGGAATAACCGGGGCACAATCGCAGTAGTTCTCCTTTGGCCGCCTTAGCCGATAGAAGCGAAAAATAAGGCAGCAAACCCAGGAGCCGGGAAAACCCAACATTTGACCAAAGACATGATTCGGAGCTGATGCATATAAGGCCAAACTCAAGACGTCGGACACTCCCGAAGGTATTCAGACTTTATAACATATACTGGGCTGAGTAGCGCCCTTGATTATGAACCCTATATTTTGAGGTATGTGCATTAGTCTTTCATGGCGATATGCCAATAACGCCAGTATCCCCTGTGGGTGTATTGAGTACCCATGGGATGTCAAGCAACAAGAGACAATAAAAAGGTTTACACAGGGGCTTAATCTAAAGAGAAACCTTTGAGCGGGGCCCTGCTGCATGTCTACGCCTTTGTCTCCGTTGTGCCGTGTCCTGGTAGGGTGTCGCACGAATGATGTCTGTAAAAAGGAAAACTCATGTAAAAGGGTATGGCGTAGGCGTGCAAAGAGTTGGTTATTATCAATGGATAGTAGAAGTGTAAGACATTGGCCTGTTAATAAGGTCAAGCCAAAAGGTGGGCTTTATTGCATGTTTGCAGCCCCTAATGCCCTCTATGGGATTTCGTGTAAAGCACCCAGCTCAGGTTTATCTGGGCTGTCACCAACGGTGGTGCACCGGACTCGTCTAACCGTGTCCGTGGTCTTAACGACCGATTATGCGTTCTGATAGGAGAGGCCGCTTAGTGTCCGGCTGCTAGAGCCGCCGCATACTCTTCCGCATGTAAGGAACACTCTGTATTTCCGCTAACAGTGATGATGCCACGTGGACCGGGTATCTTGAGTTTAAGGTAGGTGTAGTGCGGGACTGCGTTGAAGCGAGCGAAGGCCGTTCTTCCGAGCAATGCATGGTAACCACTTCGGAGGGGAGCGATGGTGAAGAGTAATTTTTCGCTTCTGAAGTTGTCTGGAGAACCGAATGTCACCTCTAATACGAGGGAGCCCCTGCAGCGGGCCTCAACGCCTGGTATCACCCCTTTAAAGGTGGTGTTACTTTGGCTGATTCTAGATGGGTCTATCCCCATCTTGCGGACAGTGTCCTGATATATTAGATTGAGACTACTGCCGCCGTCCATGAGGACACGAGTGAGATGGTATCCATCGATTATTGGGTCGAGCACCAAGGCAGCCGATCCTCCATGCCGGATACTAGTCGGGTGGTCCCTGTGATCAAAGGTGATCGGGCAGGCCGACCAGGGGTTGAGTTTGGGGGTGACGGGCTCTACAGCGTATGCGTCTCTGAGCGCGCATTTGCGCCTTCTCTTTGGTATGTGAGTCGCGTAGACCATGTTTACTGTTTTTACCTCTGGTGGGATTTTTTTCTGTCCCCCAGTGTTTGGCTGGCGAGGCTCATCCTCGTCTTCACTTGGTGTTTCCCTTCCCTTGTGTTCGGCATTTAACTTGCCGGCCTGCTTAAAGACCCAGCATTCTTTGTGAGTGTGGTTCGCAAGTTTTTCGGGGGTGCCATGAATTTGGCATAGTCTGTCAAGGACTTTGTTCAGGCCGGATGGTCCCTCTTTGCTGCCTTTAAATGGCTTCTTTTGTTGACCGGGTCGAGAGCCCCTGAATCCGGCGTTGACCGCCGTGTTGTCCGGACTTTCTTCCTTGTTTCGACGCTTGTTTTTATTGCGTCGTGGCTTCCCGTTGCCATCCCTAACTTCGGATGTGCCCGGGTCGCCGGTGCCTCTACGGGCCAACCAGCTGTCTTCACCCGCGCAGAAGCGGGTCATAAGGCTTGTTAAGGCTGCCATTGTCCTTGGCTTTTCTGGGCCGAGGTGTCTGGCGAGCCACTCGTCTCGGATACTGTGCTTGAAGGCCGCTAGGGCTTCGACATCCGGACAATCGACGATTTGATTCTTCTTAGTGAGGAATCTATTCCAAAGCTTACGGGCGGACTCTCCGGGCTGTTGTATTATGTGACTTAGATCGTTAGCGTCCGGAGGTCAGACATAGGTCCCTTGAAAATTGGCCCTGAAAGCGTCCTCAAGTTCTTCCCAAATTCTGATTGAATTTTCGGGGAGGCTTTTCAACCAGTGCCGAGCTGGCCCCTTCAACTTGAGGGGAAGGTATTTGATGGCGTGGAGGTCGTCCCCACGAGCCATGTGGATATGAAGGATAAAATCCAGACCCATGGTCTGTAGTTCCGTCATATGCCTCTATGTTCACGGGTTTGAATCCCTATGGAAATTCGTGATCCAGTACCTCTTCAGTGAAGCACAGAGGGTGCGCAACCCCTCTCAGATCTGGACACGCCAGGCATCTTTGTCGGCTGTTGTTGTGTCCGGTGTTGATTCCGAACTGGTATGCGATTAGTCTGATCGTTTTGGTGACCGTAATCCTGCGCCGGAGCCTGTCCTCTAGATCCATAGATGGACCTGGTCGCGCCGGCCTTTTTGTCCAGGAGCTCACGTAAATCATTTGCAGCGTCAGTAGCTGCTCTGTCGCGGTCATGAAGTGGTTGGTCCGGCCTATTGGTCATATTGTTCTTCGGCGGAATGGCCTCATCGCTGAATTCTGGCAGCAGCTTGCGCTTTGGGTAGCTCTTAGTGTGGTGTACGTCGCCATATTTTTCTTCAGTGTCTAGCACTTTATTCCATCTCTAGTTGAGCGTTTCTTGCGCGGCCTTAAGCCTTTGCTTCTGCTTCTTTAGGCTTCTCGCAGTGGCCATAAGCCTTCTATGGGGGTTATCTCGTTCCAAACGTTTTTCCGGGATGATGAATGCATCATCGTCCGGACTATGCTCTTTTCCCGAGGCAGGTTGATGAGTTCAGCCCTCGGGATCGCTGTGATCGGGCGTCTTCTCCGGGCTCTGTTCGGCGTGACCTGGCTCATCCTGCTCCATCGCTGGGTCCATATGGTCGTTGTTTCCTTTGGAGTTGACTGGGGTGTCGATTTTTCTAGCGCTGTTAGCGCTATTTTTGCTGTGGCTGGACTTAGAGCGGCGTCTGCGCCGTCGTTTTGGTCTTTGTCCGGGGGTTTTATCCTCCGTTGTATCTTTTTTGTCGCCGTTGTCCTCCTTAGGCGTGTCCACCATGTATATATCATATGACGAGGTGGCAGTCCAGCGCCCCATGGGCGGTGGTTCCAAATCGTCCCCTGCACCGACGTCCATATCTTCGTCGGAGTCGAAGTCAAGCATGTCCGTTACGTCATCGATAGTGTCTATTAAGTGGGTGGTGGGTGGGCGGAGATTTTCTTTGTCGTTTGAATCCCCCTCGAGCCGGACATAGTCCGGCCAAGAGTCCTCTGATAAAAAGAGAGACTTTAAAGAGTTTAGCACGTCGCCAAAGGGTGGGTGCTGAAATATATCCGCAACGGTGAACTCCGTTACCGGAGCCCAATCGGATTCGATGGGCCCGGGTGCGTAGGGTCTGGAACCTACAGCCGGACACAAGTCCGGTCGATGACACGCACTTCCTTGGGGTTGAGTTCAGGTTCGCTTTACACCGATGAGTATGCGACCTCCGGGCGGGTCCATCCACCCGCCCTCGACGACGCTTATCTGCCCAGATTTAGGTCCGGCTATTGTAGGTGCGATATCCCAAAATTGTCGACAAAGAAATCTAAGCCGTGCTTTCGTCGTGGATCGTTCGGTGCTCTGGCGTAGGGCTCAATCCATCAAGACCAAGTCTCCGCGATATCGGTCGTGTAGTTCAAGTTTCAACCGACACGATGGCTAGGGGCGAGCTGCCGATCTGCTCCAGATGGCTGCGAATTGCCCGATCTGGCGGCCGCGAACACGAAGATCTGTCCGGGGAGAAAAGTCTCACCCTGGACCGCATTGTTGTCGATGATTGAAGGAGCCATCGAGCCTTGCTGCGACGACATAGAGGAACTCTCAATGAAAGCATCAATGTCGGTGTCAAAACCGGCGGATCTCGGGTAGGGGGTCCCGAACTGTGTGTCTAAGGCTAATGGTAACAGGAGGCAGGGGACATGATGTTTTACCCAGGTTCGGGCCCTCTCGATGGAGGTAATACCCTACTTCCTTCTTGATTGATCTTGATGATATGAGTACTAAAAGAGTTGATCTACCACGAGATCGTAGAGGCTAAACCCTAGGAGCTAGCCTATGATTCTGATTGTTCTTGTCCTACGAACTAAACCCTCCGGTTTATATAGATACCGGAGGGGGCTAGGGTTATACAGAGTCGATTATAAAGAAGGAGATCTAACATCCGGATCGCCAAGCTTGTCTTCCACGCAAAGGAGAGTCCCATCCGGACACGGGACGAAGTCTTGAGTCTTGTATCTTCATGGTCCAACAGTCCGACCAAAGTGTATAGTCCGGCTGTCCGGATAACCCTTATCCAGGACTCCCTCACCAGTGTCTGCCAAAGTGGAAAGCAGCCACACTACCAAAGAGCGGCAGACTCACCCTCATCCTTTCGGTACTCTGCTCTATTCCAATACACGCGATGCTTGCGCTCGCTATTCCGAAGAAGACCATCCATGCCATTAACAAGATCATCAGAGGTTTTTTGTGGTGCGGCAAGAGTCAAGCAAATGGTGGAAACTGCTCGGTTGCTTGGACAACGGTTTGCACGCCGAAGTGGGCAAGCGGTCTAGGTATCCCAGATCTAGCATGGCTCAACGTGGCCTTGCAGGCGCGTTGGCCCTGGCTGCAGCGTGTGGATCAGCATAGGCCGTGGAGCGAGTTCAACATAAAGGTCCCCAAAGACTCGATTGCCTTATGTAATACCACGACAAAGATAACAGTTGGGGACGGGAATCTGACCCTTTTCTGGGAGGATCCCTGGTTAGATAGATTTTGCCTCAACAAGGAGCTCGCCCCGCTAGTATATGCAGCCGCCCCTCCGTGCAAAAGGAAGTTGAGATCACGTAAAGAGGCTGTCACTATAGGAATCTTGGCAACGGATATAAACCCAGACTTAGGACTCGAAGCTCTCAGGCAGTATCTGCGCGTGTGGCTACGGGTTCAGGAGGTAAATTTACAAGAGGGAGTGCCGGATACCATGGCTTGGGCTTGGGAAACTAATGGTATATTCTCTGCCAAGTCTGCCTATGCGGCAATGTTTGCAGGAAGGGAGGTGTCAGCCACAACACAGTTCACGTGGAAATCCAAGGCACCGCTACACTGTCGTTTCTTCCTCTGGCTGGCCATGAAAACAGATGCTGGACGGCGGATCGACTTGCTCGACGAGGCCTACCGCACCCGGATGCCTGCCCGTTCTGTGACCAGCAGGAGGAGACACTGGACCACATTGAGCTAACGTGTGTTTTTGCTCGGACGATCTAGAGAATGCTATGCACCACAATTGGCAAGCCGTCCTGGACTCCTGAGGGCCATGAAACTTTGGTGGACTGGTGCGCGCACAAGCCAAAGAACATGCGCCTCATCATCACCCTAGTCCTTTAGGAGATGTGGAAGCACCACAATGCCATCGTCTTTGATGGCGCTCCCCCTTGGCTGAGTGGGCTCATTATGAAGATTGTGGAAGAGGGAAACACTTGGTGTATGGTGGGTCTAATCAAGGGAGATTGGAACGGAGTGGCTGCAGAGCTAGTAAGGTGGGCGCGACATGAGTAGTAGCCATAGGATCTCCTCCTCGAGGAGTAGTAGATGTGGGAGCTCGGCTCATGATGTGCTAAGTTGTAACATCCCCTTCTATCTAATATGATACGCACACTCGTGTGTATTCGAGAACTATTGCTGATCGTTTTCCTCCTATTGTCTTCTATATTGCGCTGTTTACTGTCTTCTTGATTATTACTACTCCCACAAAGCCATTAACAGTAATCAAGGTAAAAATTTATGATGTTTCCTCATACTAGCAACTTATTTAATACTTACATGCATGTAGTCATAATGACAGTGTGCTACTTCTTCCCATTCCTTCTTTGCATGCATGCAGATGTATTAATGATCCTGATTAATGTAAAAAAAATGTCTTGCGAAGTCATTAAATTTTACCTTGATACCTGTAATCTGAGTTTGTGACCTTGTATAAGGGAGTGGAGGGAGTTCTCTGTCTTTGGGTGTTTTTCTTTCAAGGAGGTTACTCTCTCTTTGGTCATTAATGAATGGCTGACGAGAAGTTTGGACATTTTCGAGATAGAGGAACCTTTGAACGGCAGCCGCCCCGCGCGGCAACGAAGGAATGTTGCCTTCGCCGCCCTTATCTTCAACCCCGCTCCCGGCGCGCTCCCCGGTAGAACAATCCGCTCCCCTTCTGTCTCCCGCCCAACCCTCGCTGGATGCGTTAAGAAAACCACCCCCGAACCACCCCGGTCTGTCTTGTCCTCACCGCGACCCGCGCGCTCCAGCCGACGGCCATGGGTGCCACGGTGCCTCCGCGCGCTCGCCGTCACCGCCGCCGCTCTCGCGCTCGTGCTATGTCCTCCGGATATCATCCCTGCCCATGCCTCCTCCGTCGGCGAGCGTCTCAAGCCGAGTACCCCATATCCCTGCGAAGACGTCCGGAGCTATTACGGGGGCCTGGAGGGCTTGTCGGGTGACATACTGATGGCGAAGCTCGGCGCCGTCGTCTCGCCTCACGCCTCACTGCGCTACAAAGATGTTGGTTTGCCTCTATCTATTTTGCTTTCGCGCTTAACCATGAAATACATTTGAGTTGGAATGAACAGACAATAATTACAAAATGATGGGTGGATCTTTAGTAGGTGTGGGAGGCGCTCAAGATTCTGGATGCAGCTGATGCAGACCACCCAGAAGCCTCCTCTGAAGTGTATGTCTCTCCAAAAGTCTATAACAGTCTAATGTATCAGTTGCTCTTCCTCATTACTCACTTGACTTAAGCTGCGGTGCTTTGTTCTAGGATCGAGATATACTCGCAGAGAGCTGTGCCGAAGATCTTAGCAGGCAGGCCGGATGGATGGAACAGTGAGTTGCATAATTGCATTCTGAAATTTTGCCTGACTTGTCAAGACAGGATGGGTTCATCTTTTCTTTGTGTTATTTCCCAGCCATATTTTGTGCATTTTGTTGTGTAGGAGAACACCTCTGGCCGCGATCATACGGGCTAACCCGCCGTCCTTCTCTAACCGATCCGCACAACATTCGTCCTGCGGATGCCAATGGTCAGTTGGTTTGTAGTACCGTGTAATTGATTCAATGTACTCCATGAGCATTGAGAACTCCTCTTCCAGTATGATAACAGTGCTCCATCAGTGGCAGATTTAATGGTTCACTTTCTTGCTTGAGGAGAAACAAATGCTTATCTGGATATACAAATCCTGTTTCAGTGAATTCGTCCAGGGGAAACAAGTATTATGGAGGATGTGCGGCGACGTCAAAAAAATGTGCGAGGCCAGCAAATCGCGAAGCTGCACCTGACACTGAAACAGACAGTGAAAGATGGGCACCCCCTTTTCAGGTATTAAAAACCTTTTTCCAAATAATGAAACACACATGTTCTAACCAGATTGTTCATCCGTATCTGTGTCACATTTTATATGACCTATAATATTCAACTTTAGCAATATGTTCAGTTGCAAGAACTGAGAACTGCACTTATGTGCCGTAATAAGGAGGGTCTTGTTCTAAAACTGGGATTGAAGTTTCAAATTATATTACTCCCTACGTACCAAAATATAAGACGTTTTGCAGTTCAAATTGAGCTGCAAAAATGTCTTATATTTTCGTATGGAGGTAGTACTATTTTTTTTTCCATACGGAGGTAGTACAAAATAAGTTGGAATGTCAATTGCAACTAGTGCAACTCCAATAGCACATCAGCACATGAATACCAGTGGTACACTTATATCAACTTTGACCATGTGAAGAGCAATTGTTCTTGTAAGGTTTCACAAGTCGGTGTACCAATGTTTCCGTTTTTTTTTTAACTTTCTTCAGGTGCGTGGAGATGTAGCTAGGTCCCTGATGTACATGGCTGCAAGCTATGGATTTGGACAGAAAGATGCAGCTCCACATTTGGAACTTTCTGATTCGCCTAGTATTCGTAAGTACTTCATTCATGTGGTGTATTTATTCAAAACATTTTTGACTAGATCGTATTGTCCTGTGCTTGCTCATAAAGCATTCAAGTACACCACAAAAGATCGAACAACACTTTGCATAGAATATTCCTTATTGCTTTCGTCAACAAATCTGAAATTAAAAAGCTCTTACTGAGCATAGAACATCACAAGACCTAAATAATTGCCTAATTATTTACTCTTACAACAGCCGATTAATCCAATTAAAGTTAATAATTGCTGGTTATGTGAGAAGGCTGCACAAGATCATTTGGATTCCAAGATAGTGGTGATTTTTTGTAATGGTACAAATATAGATAAGAGATATATCAGCCTGACACAACACATGTATTATTAGCTGCATACATGATACATATCAATTCTTTCGTACTTGAATCACATTGCATTGCTTCTTTAGTAATGACAAATATTTGTTGCTTGTTTATTTATGAAAGGAGGAGGATGGGTCTCCTTTCAGCTCTTCTACAATGGAATGAACTAGATCCACCATCGAGATCAGAGCAACGTCGGAATGATAGAGTTTGTAGCCTTTACAAGCACAACCGAAATCCTTTTGTCGATCATCCAGAGTATGCTAATCTTTTATGGAGGAACACACCTAGCAAAATTCCAAGTGTGATGGAAAAAATAGTGAAAGGGTTGGGTCAGTGAGTTCCACTACGAAGACAGGGAAATATGAGAATGAGGTGCGCGGCCATTGGTTGACCCTATTTTCTTTGGTATTTCTTGTTTTGTTTGATTATAGCTCCTTGAAATGAATGGTAAACACACTTGCAGGTGACAACAAATTACTAGTTATGTGATGCAGCATATTATAGTTCGAAGAAATTACTAGTTGGGAAAGCTATGGGGAATTTAACCACAGAGGCCGCCATCTTTGTCAATGTTTGAAGACATGCGGTTGTAGTCAGAGACGACCTTGTAACGTGCCTAGGGACAGAGATGCAATTGTCTCTTCCCTCCCCACAAGTATCGCTAAATTATTGTTAGGTTAACATATGCAGTTGTAGTAAGGGATGACGACACTTGCAGTCATCTTATATCTTATCTTATATTTACTAATTGGAGGCACCATTCATGATCTCTCATTGATCCACATCATCAAAATTAATTAAACCATTGGATTGAAAATTTTACGATCAGGATAAAAGGAAAAACTTACGTAACGTCGAGGATTCTATGTTATAAAAAAACGCATCTGACACGACTAACGTTAGTTAAATAAAACAAGGAAAGCCTCATGTCAAAAAAAAATTAGACCAAGGAAAGCCTCACCATATAAGAAGGAAAGTCTCACGTCAGAAAAAAAAACGTCGATGATTCTGTGTTATAAAAAGACGCATCTGACACGACTAATGTTAGTTAAATAAAACAAGGAAAGCCTCATGTAAAAAAAATAGACCAAGGAAAGCCTCGCGTTATAAGAAGGGAAGTCTCACGTCAAAAAAAAAAAAGGAAAGGCTCAATGCGTTCACACAAATTAAGAAGGAAAGTCTCACGTCAGAAAAAAAGGAAAGGCTCCATCCGTTCAAGCAAATTAAGAAGGAAAGCCTATGTTAAAAACTCCAACAAGAAAATATATAAAAAAACAGTCCAATGATAAAAGGGGAGTGAATCCACGATCTGGCTCATTGCCCGTCAATTAGAAGCCTTATATACTGCGCTTTGAATTAAATAGGAATAGGAAACTCTTCAACAGTCCATATGTATCACGCTTGGATTTAAACTTGCGTTTAAATGTCTGATCCAATCCACCCCAAGAATCCATTAGTATTACGCTTGGAAGGAAATACTTGATGACAAAAAGGGAGGAAGGAAACGTGCAACTCTCTAAAACAAAGGAAGTGTGCAAATTAAAATCAGCTAACCAGTAAAAGATTTTTTTTTAATGGAAACGTAGTGATGAAGCTACACACACATGCAAATGCTTAACACAGCTACGTACACATATATGTACAATATTTCACTAGAAAAAGAATATACGTACATCACAGATTATTATTTTTGAACACAACATGCATCACAGATGGACGATGTTCTCTTCACTATAAATCAATGTACAGTACTTCAGTGTATTTTTCGTAAATCTAGGTACGTGAACTATTTTTCTCAGTCAGCAATTACACTTAAGTATATTCCCAAAATTGTACATGATATGTACATAGTGTTTTCTGAAAATACAAAGATATTAATATAGGAAAAGTTCTAAATCTATGCCCGAAATATATTTAATAAACAAATACTAGATTATATTGAAAAAAAATCCAAAATTGCTCAACCGCACGAGTGAAACAAAAATCTTTAAAAAAAATCCAAAATAATTAAACCGCACGAGTGCATTAGGAACCGACTGATTTTATAAGTTCAGAGACACATGCGCGCGTTTTTAACACATCGAGAGCACGCATGGATGCGGCTGAGATTGATCGGCGTAACTAACTACTGAGAGAAAATGACCGTTGGTTATGCATATTTTGAAAAATAACTTAACCACATGTATGCATGTGGAAACATGGATAACCGGCCAATAATAAGTGGTACAGAGCGAAAGCATACATGTTATATGTATAGTAGTGCTAAAAATATAGAACATCTTCATATGCATAATGCATTTAGCAATTGTTAAATGTAGGAGACATTAAATATATATAATGGTGTGACAATATTTAGGTGTGGCACAAAGATCAATAAAAAAGAATTCAAAGGTAGTATATGCTTAGCCACTATGTTTTAAGTGTAGGGCGTATGGAAATATAATATTTTATATGCCATTAAAATAAGTAGTAAAAATAATTTTTAAAATTCCATAATTCTAATTTGTAAGGTTTTAAAATAAATAATTACTTAAACTTTTATGTATATTATTATAAATTTTCAATAATTACTAGCCCGTGCAGTAGCACGGGTTAACGACTAGTTGTGTATAACTAAAATTTTAAAAAGGGCCATATCATACACACAAAAGGCACATTTGGCGGGACAAAATGAATAAGCCCAGGAAAAAAGATAGAAATTAAAAATACAAATAAAAGAGAACTAAAAAAATATTGAAAAAAATATTGAACAATTTAGCAAAATAGTTGCACACTGGGGGTAACATCCAACTACGCACAACCGAGGAGTGGGCAATTATGGTTATGCGCGAGAGAAATTACATAAACTAGAAGAACGCCCGTGCGTTGCAACGGAGCCACATTAACTTTAAGAGTTCAATATTACGACATTGGCGACCTTTTTACCATCAAATCCTCACACACACAGACACACACTCTCCCTCCCTCTTCCTTACTCTCTATCCCCCTCTCCCTCTCTCTCTCTCTAACACACACATATCCATCTTATTGGGTACGGGACCATAATCCATCTATTTCACACATACACGCTAGTGCATAACAATATGAATTATGTGTATTATATTTGCCACCAGAACTGAGGGAATTAATTTCATGTAAATCGACCAGCCACAGCTCCAAGAATATGCGGACGAGGTGGCTCGGGTCGGCGTCGGCGCTGTCCAGCGTGGGCCACGGGCCCGCTTCCAAGTGCACGTGCAATGCACGTCTCACAAATATTATAACCAGATGCGAGAAATCACATGCATAGAAAAGACATTCTGATAGCAATCCAAATACCATACTCAATTGAATACCTAACCTGGACAATACTCTTATTTCTATGCGCCAGAAAAAATGGAATAGCAAAGCTAAGTATGCCTACATACGCTCAGATTATATATAAGAATCTTGGGTGAACAATTGCAACAAAGCACTAAGAAACGATAAATTTAAATAAAAAATCCATTAACTATGCAGCAGCAGGCTTGTTACAACATAGAGAGATAGGAAAATGTCACCTCCAAGAATGTAGCGCAAAGGAGTGGAACGAAGCATGAATGAGCGATTGTCTGTTTCTTCTCCATGTACATGGATCAGAGTAGAGGCCAAGTATATAAGTACTTGACCGAACTCCACTCTTCGTGTCTGGGAGAGCCATGTCACCTTCTACTTGCGCAAAGATGGGAGGACAGCTGGTTCACGTGACCCTCCACCGGGGATCCATGGTGGTATTTGTCGAGCTCGAGGCGAGAAGTTGAGGCGATGGGCGAGATCCATGCCGCCAACCGGGCGAAGAGGAGGTCGTCGGGGAGGACACATCGGCAAGATCCGGTCACCACGCGACCAAGAGCAACAAGGATCTCCACAAGCTGTAGGCCGATGGCGTGCTCCATCCCCTGCGATGGGGTGACCATGGCGGTGGCCACAGCTCCTCATGCTCGCCTCGATCTCGGCGACACACCCTGAGTGTAGGAGGCAGCAACGACCTCGACGAAATCATGGCCTCCATCCCGGAATGCAATCATGTCGCTCTAAATAAACGGATTCAATCATGTGACTCTAATTACTTCGGATTGTTATGTGCACACTAAGCGGGGTGCAGTTAGGAAAGAAAATGTTTTCTAACAAAGTGATTGAGTGATTTAAGATAAGGCTAATTAATTTAGATTTGATTTTTAGTGATTGTTAGTAAAGTATGATGCGTCTTTAAAATCTTTTATTTGTTTCCTTAAAATCTATTATTTGTTTCCTAAAGAAATTTGCAATAATGGAAGGTATCAGTTGATTTGGATAAGTTAGTAAATTTAGATCCGTGATTGCGTGCACGTTTGGAAAGTGCTGATTTGCAAGGAAAGAGCTGAGGGGTAAATAAACCGGTGAATAAGAAACCAGCATCGAAAAAAAATCTACGACGGTTAATCTAGAAAGAAACCCAGACGAAAGTGGTGGGACGAAAAAAAACCTGGAAGCGAGACTACCAACTGCTCCATTAGGAGTAGAGATAATTGTGTAATATTAAATAGTGTTCAATTATTTATATAGCATGTATTTTTATATATTTATAGTAAAATTCATTTGTAAATATGAATGGGAAAACAGAAAAAAGAAACACAAGAGAAAAAAGAAAAACAAAAAAAAACTAAAACTAGAAAGGAAATAGAAAAGGCAAAACATATTTTTTTGAAGAAACCAGAGAAAAAGAAGATCAAGCCAAAAAGTCCGCCTATGTAGGAAACAATACTAGCATGCGATTTTCTTTTACCAAAAAAAAGCATTTGGTTGTATCTCACGTGGGGCAGCTTTGGAAAAGTACAACCAAATGCATTTACCAAAAAAAAGGGCCAAAACAACATCCCAATAAAAACAATAGCTGAAAAAAAATAAAGAAAACAATACTAGCATGTGAGACCTGATGACCTATTAATAAAGCCCATACAACAAAACAAAGGCCACACGGAAAAAATTAGAAAAAACCCAAGCCCATGGAACAAGATCGTCTAGCATCACGAAGGGATGTCAGGGAAGCTACACTACGAGTGTGTTTGGTTCAAGTTTTAAACAGTAGTCGCATTGCATACACTTCTCAACCCAGTCTAGGTGAGCAAAAACAGCCCCAAATGCGTCATCTGCAAGTTGTTTGGTTGCCTGCATCGAGGGTCGCTGGATTAGGTAATACCCAAGTGCACTTTGTTTGGTTGCCTGCATTAGCCCAAGTGGCACATGAACACGGTGTTTGATTGCCCGCATGGGGTGTGATTAAGAGCTAGCATTTGCACTTAGCACACAGGGTTAAGAGCTAGCAGAGGGAGGGGAGAAGAAATGCAGTGTGCGCCGGACCATGGCGATTGCGGTGGATAGCGGCCGTGGCGCCGTGTCCGACATGAAGAGCATGGAGTCATCGACAAGCGACCCCGTCGGCGGCACGGCGAGCGACACCGTCAATGAACTAGTTGCGGTGCTCGCGCAAAGACAGTCGATAGAGGAGGAGAATGCAGTGCTCGCGCCATGGTATACCGTGAGGGGCTGAGAGGGACGGTCCAACGCACGCCGACAGCGATCCGGAGACGAGGAGGACTAGCAATAGCAAGCAGCACCGACTTGGCTGCGAGCTGAGCAAGCAAACCAGGGCCGGCCTCTCTCAATTGGTCGCTGCTCCCTCCAGCTTGCTCCCGCAGCTGCGCCCTGGGCCGCGACCGTCTTGATTCGCGCTGGTGACTGAGGCGGTCAAGAAGGGAGGTCGAGGGAGGGGTCGCCGGCCGCCTGCCATCCTGGACCAGAGCACAGCGCCAACGAGAGAGACAAATGGGGGCGGGGACTAGGCCGTCCACGCTAGCGGCGACTCTGCCGCCGCCGCCGCTTCTTCTTGGCGCTCCTCGTCATGACAGCGCCATCGCAAAGACACCACCAGGCCGTAGCAAAGCAAGCGCAAGCACGTCAGGATCGTCATTGCAGTAGACTGCCTTTCAAAAAGAGATGAAGCTACGATCGTCGAAACCAAAAATTTACAACACGAATGTTGTGAGGAACTGCGAGATTAGGCTGCTGGTCAAAGGAAATTTCAAACAATCGATCGTGCGCGACGAATCTGACAAAATTCGTCCAAAACAGCTCCAAAAGGGAACACGAGATTAAGAACTTACGGCCGACGAAACTATGAACCGATCGCCTGAATGGAGCCGTAGCATCGAGGTGCATCTTTTTCGTGTAGAGCTTACCTCGAATCGAAGCACCGTTGTGTAGATCAGAGAGAGGAGATTAGGTAGAAGCTTACTGAAGGTTGAAGAAGAGCTCATGTAATCACCTCGCATCTCTCCTGTCCCCACTCGTGCAAGGGTCCAATCGCAAGCGCTTGCCGATTCGTGCGTTTTCAGCGAGTCAGGCTCTGAGCTGCTTTAAGAAGCGTGCGGTGCAGGCCCAACAGTGAAAACGGGCAACCAAACAGGCTTCTTTCTTCCCGCGCGGGCCTGGTTGGGCCCTATGCGGGCAAACAAACACGCCCTACACTGACATCCCTTCTTCACATCCATATGATAAAGACTAAAATGACTTGAATTAATTTGCAAATTACAAATCTGCTATATACATTTACAAAAATTAGATACAAATAAAATTATGGTGCAATAAAATCAATTTCAGATTTATTTTCTATGAACAATAACTTTCTACAATACGCATTGCTACAGTAACCTTGGCAGCCCTTCTCTGTTTTGCACTGTAGTTTCGTGACATCCATTCGTGATGTTAGAGGATTCGTCCTCAAGCTCATGCGTGCAACTTGAACGCACGCATCGTGAACAAGAGCCTTTAATTAGTGATTTCGTTGATCCGACGGCCGGCGAGTTATAATGAGTCCTGACAAGATGTCAGTCGAAGAAGTAGCAACACCATATAGAAAAAATGTTGACCCATAAGAATGGTTGACATCTACAGTAGTAGCCGTCAACACACGACTCTGTACAGACTAGTCTGTCCCCGATAGGAGGCAACCGGCAAGCATGTTTGATGCCTTGAACGCTCCTCATGCCTCCTCAGAAATGATCATGGCCAACTGGATCGCTTTCAAGTTCCAACTCGCTTAGTCACAAGGCGATTTTTTGATACTTTTGCTGATTTTTTTGATAGACATATTGTGATCCGACACATGTAAAGAGCAATCAAAGAAATATGCAATGAATTATCTCTGGTCTTCTACCTCTTTAGAAAGAAAGGTGGTAAGGGTTTTCATGTAAGTGCCGCATCCGCCGGTCCCCATCATGCCTCTCGGTCTCGGTGCCTTCTAACGTCGACGAGGTTTGGTGACCCCGGTTCGAGATTGGCCATGTTTGGGTCGTCCTAGTTTTAGGTATGGGTCAATCTAGATGTTTGGTTGCCAGTGGCGAGATGATGGTGTCATCGACGGCATGGAATATGTCGGATATCGGGTTCCGGCAAAACCCTTAAGGTTCGAACACTGGGGTGCGCATGAAGATCTCTTCCTACCGAAACACGCCCCCAGCCTCGCCGCGACTTTAAGCTAGATCGATGAACAACATAAGAGACATGAGGTGGTCCGGGCCACCGTTGTGGTGTAATACCCTAATCCAGTGTGTGGTGTGGTGGATTACCTCTTGGGCTGATGATGAACAGTACAGGGGAAAAACAGCCTCGCGGGGGAGAGGTGTTCTTGTGTTTGGTGGTGTGCTTGAGGAGGAATCGATCCCTCTCCGTTGCCTCTAGATGAGATGCTTTCTACTATGGTGGCTAGCCCTATTTATAGAGGCCCTGGTCCTCTTCCCAAATATTGAGCGGGAAGGGAGCCAACAACGGCCATTTTGAAAGGGGACAACTAGTACAAGCTATCCTGACTAAAGGTGGTCTTCGCCTGCCAAAGGCACTGGTGGTGACACCGTCTTGGGCTCCATGGTGACATCCGTCCTGCCGTCCTGCTGGTCTTGGTCTCGTTGCATCAATAAGGAAACCTTTGCCTGATTCCTCGGTACTCCGCGCCTACGCTTGCCCCCTTTGCATCAAAGAGGAAATAAGGACACTGCGTGGGCTAGCGCCCGCCTGGTCTTGATCGTCATGGCTTGCGTCATGGGCACCTCGCGAGGTACCCCTTGCCTTGATCTCTCCGCCTCCTCGCGAGCCTGCCTGGTGAGGCCGCCCCGGAGGAGGCCTTGCGTCGTCCTCCCCGCGAGGCTTGGCCCCTCGCGAGGGTCTTGAGTGCTTGGTTGATGAAGACGGGCTGTACTGCGCCATTGGTTGAGCCACGCTGCAGGCCACAGGCAGGCAAGTCTGGGGACCCCCATTCCCAGAACGCCGACAGTAGCCCCCGGGCCCAAGGCGTGCTCGGACTTGGCTTAGCGGCAAAGCCAAAGGGCAAGTGTGGAGCACCGTGGGCCCCAACAGCCTGCGGCCTTGGTTGCCGCGTGGTGACTGATTGGACGTGGCGTCTCCGCTTCCCCACGCTGCCTTGGCAACTACCCGATTTGACGAGTCCCTGTTGCATGCGAGGAGAGTCATCATTACCTGCGATCGTGGAGGTCGGTGGTTGGCCTCCCTTGGGCTATAAATGGGGAGGGGTGATAGCCCCCGTTGCCCATCTCTTCTTGCTCTGCCTGCTCGCTTCTCCTTCCTTGCTCCTGCAGCTTGTTGTGCCCCCCATGGCGCCCATGAGGAGGTTTTCGACCGCGGAGAAGGGAAGGCTCACCAGGAAGGGCCTAGCTCTCCTCCGCCAAAGCGCGGTCGCGGTCGTCCTCGCAAGCATCCCGCGACCCCTGCCGTGGCTTCCCGTGGTCGTGGCGTCGGCCCTTCACGTGGTGGTGGCCGTCCATGTCGAGGCAGCTGATGACCCACAAGTATAGGGGATTTATCGTAGTCCTTTCGATAAGTAAGAGTGTCGAACCCAAAAAGGAGCAGAAGGAAATGATAAGCGATTTTCAGCAAGGTATTCTCTGCAAGTACTGAAATAAGTAGTAACAGATAGTTTTGTGATAGGATAAATTGTAACGAGTAACAACAAAAGTAAATAAGGTGCAGCAAGATGGCCCAATCCTTTTTGTAGAAAAGGACAAGCTTGGACAAACTCTTATAATAGGAAAAGCGCTCCCGAGGACACATGGGAATATCGTCAAGCTAGTTTTCATCACGCTCATATGATTCGCGTTCGGTACTTTGATAATTTGATATGTGGGTGGACCGGTGCTTGGGTACTGCCCTTACTTGGACAAGCTTCCCACTTATGATTAACCTCTATTGCAAGCATCCGCAACTACAACAAAAGTATTAAGGCAAACCTAACCATAGCATGAAACATATGGATCCAAATCAGCCCCTTACGAAGCAACGCATAAACTAGGGTTTAAGCTTCTATCACTCTAGCAATCCATCATCTACTTATTACTTCCCAATGCCTTCCTCTAGGCCCAAATAATGGTGAAGTGTTATGTAGTCGACGTTCACATAACATCACTAGAGGTTAGACAACATACATCTTATCAAAATATCAAACGAATACCACATTCACATGACTACTAATAGCAAGACTTCTCCCTTGTCCTCAGGAACAAACGTAACTACTCACAAAGCATATTCATGTTCATAATCAGAGGGGTAATAATGTGCATATAGGATTTGAACATATGATCTTCCACCAAATAAACCAACTAGCATCAACTACAAGGAGTAATCAACAATACTAGCAACCTACTAGCACCAATCCCGGACTTGGAGATAAGAATTGGATACAAGAGATGAACTAGGGTTGGGAGATGAGATGGTGCTGGTGAAGATGTTGATGGAGATTGCCCTCTCCCGATGAGAGGAGCGTTGGTGATGACGATTGTCGGTGTCAAAACCGGCGGATCTCGGGTAGGGGGTCCCGAACTGTGCGTCTAGGCGGATGGTAACAGGAGACAAGGGACATGATGTTTTTACCCAGGTTCGGGCCCTCTCGATGTAGGTAAAACCCTACTCCTGCTTGATTGATATTGATGATATGGGTAGTACAAGAGTGGATCTACCACGAGATCAAGGAGGCTAAACCCTAGAAGCTAGCCTATGGTATGATTGTTGTTCGTCCTATGGACTAAAACCCTCCGGTTTATATAGGCACCGGAGAGGGCTAGGGTTACACAGAGTCGGTTATAATGGTAGGAGATCTACATATCCGTATTGCCAAGCTTGCCTTCCACACCAAGGAAAGTCCCATTCGGACACGGGACGAAGTCTTCAATCTTGTATCTTCATAGTCTTGGAGTCCGGCCGATGATGATAGTTCGGCTATCCGGACACCCCCTAGTCCAGGACTCCCTCAGTAGCCCCCGAAGCAGGCTTCAATGACGACGAGTCCGGCGCGTATATTGTCTTCGGCGTTGCAAGGCGGGTTCTCCTCCAAATTCCATGTGCTTGCCGAATAGTGTCCGGCTTCCTTATAAATGTTGCGCTCCTTGGCTTCCACGCCCAATAATGGCCCCCTTCCACGTGTCTTACGAATGCGAAAGGCCAGGGTATCTTTACATTTTACCCCCTAGCTGCGCGAATAAGCTGCCTATAAGAGAGGCAAGAATCCAGATCCAAATCACACCATCCTCCTCCTCCTGCGAGTACTCATCGGAGCGCTTCTGACAAAAATCCACTCCATCATGGACCGTCGACGCGGCTCGTCCTCTCGCGCTCCCAGCCCTCAGCCAGGGGATTGGGGGAGATGTTCAGTCCCGCACAGCGAGCTGGTGATGCTCCAAGCGGAGGGATATCTTCCTCCGGCCTTTATGGTCCCGGTTCGAGCCGGGCTGGCCACCTACAAAGGTGGAAAGCAGGCGGAGACCACCCCCAGTCCCTCCAAAGGAGAGCGGGCGTGCTTCGTCCCTTATCTAATAAGGGGCTCGTATTTCCCGTACATCCGTTTCTCTGGGGGCTTCTGGGGTTCTACGGACTCCAGCTTCATCACCTCACGCCCGCCTCCATTCTGCACATTGCAGGTTTCGTAGCTCTTTGTGAGCTGTTCTCGGGCATCGAGCCCCATTTCGCGCTGTGGAAGAGATTTTTTTGCCTCATACCCCATTCTCACGAGGGGTCGATATATCAAGTGGGCGGAGCCGAAATATGGCGCATCGCCGGGACCGGATATCTATCCGGAACCCCAAAGAAGGCGTCCGAAGACTGGCCTTCGGAATGGTTTTATGTGGAAGATGCTCCACTGCCGGACCCAGTTCGGATCGGCCTCCCGGAGTTCAGCAATGCTCCTCTGAAGAAACGCCTGAGTTGGCGCCCGCGAATCCCTCAACAGGAGGATGACAGGAGCGTCCATTATCTGATGGGCCGGATAAGGCTGCTAGCTCATTCCGGACTGACCATGATCGGAGTCATGGCCACGTGCATTATGTGAGGGGTGCAGCCACTCCAATATAGGGGCCACCCCATGTGGGATTTCAACGGGGAGAACGACGCCACCCGTCATGGCCGCAAGCGGCCGGGATCGGCTGCAGATCTGGTGAAGATCCTGTCCGATTTGTACAAGGGGGAGAAGGAGGACTTCCTCCAAACGAGTCCATTGAATGGATTCTCCATGAATAACCCTCGGAGCTGGGTAAGCGGACGTTTATTCATTCGACCTGTGCTTTCAAAGTTAAGTGTCTTACTTTATGATTTTGACGCAGGAACTGCGCCGGGATATGGAGGGCATACACAGTCCGGCTCCACAACCCAAGGATCCGGGAAGATCCCTTGATCCGGCCTCCGAAGAGGATCCGTACATAAAGGTGGAACTAATTGACGGGGTGTTCCACCAACTTAGTATGGACAACGCTCTAGTTGCCATTACGGCCGACTAACCCGGTTTATCTCCGGCTTCCGAGGTAACTATGACCGGAGCCCTGACATCATTACTTCGTCCGTGCTTGTTTCTAACCACCGCATACCAACGGTGTCTCGCAGGAGGTGCCTTCAAGGCGGGAAGCTGATCACGCGGCAGCTGACCAACCAGGGTCAGTTCAGCCTAGCAGGCGCAAGAGGGGTGCGGTGCGAATTGAAACGTCGCCGCAACGGTATGGCACACCACCGTTCTTAAGGAAAAGACCCCTGTGAAGTATATTGATGCTCATTACTTTTCCAGGAGAAAGAGCGCTCGCCGGACTGTGCCCGGAGAGGTTGCCAACCAAGCCTCCGCCGCCGTGCTCCAACACCGGGTCCAGAGGGGAGGCGAGCGCAAGGCGCGAGCCGGATGCTCCTCAACGGAGGATACCGGCAGTGCTGTTCGCCACCGGTGCGAGGTGGAGAGCGCCATGAATCACAGACGCCGCCGGACAGTTCTTCGTGACGCGTGTTTCTCCCCGGAGGCATTGAATGCCTTTAACGTGGGGAACGCGCACCTCCGTGCCGCTCAAGATGGTTTAACCAGAGCCACGGAGCAGTATGTGAAAGACATACGGGTAAGGGATTTTAATAGTTGTATATGCCAGTAGCCCCCGAGACTTAAAGTAGTTAAAATAACCGATTTAAGGATCATTTGGCATGCAGGATCTTACTGAGAAGAATACCCAGTTGTCCCAGGAGCTACAAGAGTGCAAGGCTCAACTTGAGGCTGCACTAGCCGCTGCAGGAGGAGACACAGAGACCCCCTCCGGTAACACATATTTCCAAAAGATAAGCGGTGTGCGGTGTGCGTATAAGTCTGACAATAATATTGCAGTTGTTGCCGGACTTGATCCGGACAAGCAACAGCTACTGCGCCAGCTGAAGGCCAGCGAGAGGGTGCTTATGAAGGTGCAGTAGGAGAGGAACAAACTCCAAGATGCCCACACCCAGCTTGGAGAAGAGCCAAAAGGTGTTCGGGCCCAGCTGTTTGGCTCCGTGAAGGACAATCAGTGGCTTCGTCGCGGCATCTACAGTAAGTGCTTGAGCAAACTCTTTTGAAAAGAAGAGTTCAGCGAGGAAGTCGATTGACATAAATGTGTCTGTAAGTGTGCTCACAGGTCGCCCTGCGGAGGAAATGCCCAGTTCAACGGGTGACCAACTTCCCGAGCTGCTGTAGCTGCACGAACGTGTTCGGCAGGCGATGAGTGGCGTCGCCCAGGCCTTATGGCCGTCCGTCTCCCTACCCGAGGGTCTTGGAGGGCTTGCGGAGAAGCTTCAGGGAGCACGGCAGCACTTCCGTCTATGGAAGATATCGGCCTGTCGTCAAGGCGCCAGGGAGGCCTGGGCCATGGTGAAGACGCGGTACAAGAAGGCGGATCCGAACCACATGGCCGAGGTCGGACCTGTGGGGCCCGATGGGAAGGAGACCCATGTGAGCTTAGTCTACGGCCAAGTAGAGTTGGCCGCTAAGTATTCCCAACGGGACTGTAAATTAGACAGCCTATTAGACGAGATTGAAGAGGAGTACAATCAGTCAATTTGATGATGTATTTTAAAATGACATGTATAATGCCTTCTAGCCGGATTGTAGATCGTTTGTCTTTGCGGACCTTTTCGCTTCAACCTCGGGACCCTAAAGTCCGGAGTGTGTCCGAATACCCTCACGGTTAGGAAAAAACTGGGGCATGCATGGAGACCAGGCGTAGGGGTCATTAGTGCTTTATCAGACAAGTGCCCAACTAGTTATGTTATATTACATGGTTAGTAAGAAACATCTTCCAGGGAGAATAGTTCCGTTAGGGGTTCCTTTCCCTGGGAGGCATGCCCTAGAGTGCATGTCCGGACTGCGAAAAGAGCAGAAAAGCATCTGGGGGCAGATAAATGAATAAATAAGAAATCATCTTTTAAGTCACCGACCGAATATTCCCTTAAGAACGCTAGCTTTCGGCTTCACCCAGTCTGAGGTATACATCCGGTGACCAGCAATAATAATCGCAGAGGTGCTCCCTTTACCTCCTAGCCGAACAATCGGGAACATAGGGGTAAGCACAGGAGCCAGGCAACCCAGCTTGGCCAAAACTTAAGTCATATCGATGCATATAATGGTGAATAAAAGGTACATGCGGAAGTTTGACACATGCGTTGGGTATAAAGCCCGTTTAAATAATCTTCTGTTAAAGAAGCCCCCAGGTATAATGAGTGCGGGTAGCACGTCAAGTGTGTGCGGACAATGCGCGGATCAGCCCTCAAAGGCTTTATGAAAAGGTGGGAAAAAGGAGAGAAACAAAAGACAACTGAAGTATAAAATATGGACGGAGGAAGGAGACGAACTCTGAGTCCGGCGCTAGGCGTAGAATCTTCGGAGGCGGGCTGTGTTCCATGGGTTCGGCTCGAGTCGGTTGTCCAATGCATTTCGCAGACGGTATGCTCCGCCGATCAGGACTTGGTCGATGATGAAGGGACCTTCCCATTTGGGCTTGAGTTTGTCCTTTTCTTGTCCGCAGCGAGAACTAGTTCACCAACATTGTAAGTTTTGGCCCGGACTTCTCTGCTTTGATATCTTCGAGCCTGCTGCTGATAGAATGCGGAACGAGCCTTTGCCACGTCGCGCTCCTCCTCCAATGCGTCCAAGCTGTCCTGCCGATCCAACTCAGCTTCTCTTTCTTCGTACATGTGCACGCGAGGTGAGTCATGAATTATATCGCAGGGCAAAACTGCCTCTGCGCCGTATACCATAAAGAATGGAGTGAATCCGGTAGTACGGTTTGGCGTGGTCCGCAGCCCCCAGAGTACGGAGTCGAGCTCCTCTACCCAGTGCGTGTTAGATTCCGTGAGGACCGCACTAATCTGGGTTTGATGCCGCTCATGATTAGACCATTTGCTCGTTCAACTTGACCGTTGGTTTGAGGGTGATAGACTGAAGCGTAGTCGAGCTTAATGCCCATATTTTTGCACCAGAGTTTAACCTCGTCGGCCGTGAAGTTCGTGCCGTTATCGGTGATGATGCTGTGGGGGACACCGTAACGGTGTACTACCCCAGATATGAAGTCTATCACAGGTCCGGATTCGGCCGTTTTAACTGGCTTGGCCTCTATCCATTTGGTGAATTTGTCCACCGTGACCAATAGGTATTTTTGCTTGTGGGTTCCCCCTTTAAGGGGTCCAACCATGTCAAGTCCCTAGACCGCGAACGGCCAGGTGATGGGTATAGTTTTGGGGGCGGTGGGTGGCATGTGGCTCTGATTAGCAAAGAGCTGACAACCGACACATCGTTGGACTAAGTCCTGAGCATCTGCCCGAGCCGTCGGCCAATAAAATCCTGTACGGAAGGCCTTGCCTACAAGGGCCCGAGCTGCAGCGTGGTGTCCGCCTAGTCCGGCGTGAATTTCAGCTAGAAGATTTCGCCCTTCCTCTTTGGAGATGCACCTTTGAAGGACTCCGGTTGTGCTTTTCTTATAAAGTTCTCCCTCATGGTCCTTGTAGGCTTAGATCGCCGAACTATGCAGTGGACCTCATTTTGGTCTTCGGAAAGTTCATGCCTGATTAAGTAGGCTAGGAATGGTTCCGTCCACGGGGCAATGACTGCCATTATTTCGTGGGCAGAAGGTGTTATGTCATTGGCTGAGCCACCGGTTGTGTCAGATTGTTCGGTGTTGGGCGGTGCGGTTGGTTCCGGATTGTTGTTTCCGGACTCCTCTTCCCATACTATGGATGGCTGAAAGAGCCGCTCCAGGAAGATGTTTGGAGGGACTATCTCGCGCTTTGCGCCGATGCCCGCCAATACGTCGGCTGCCTGGTTATTATCCCGGGCTACCTGGTGGAATTCGAGTCCTTCGAACCAAGCTGACATTTTTAAGACGGCGTTACGGTAGGCTGCCATTTTCGGATCTTTGGCATCAAGGTCTCCATTTACTTGGGATATTGCGAGGTTTGAATCCCCGCGGACCTCGAGGCATTGAATGCCCATGGAGATTGCCATCCGGAGACCATGTAGAAGGGCCTCATATTCGGCTGCATTGTTGGAGTCCGTGTACATTATTTGAAGTACGTATTGGACTGTGTCTCCGATTGGGGACGTCAGTACGACGCCAGCCCCCAAGCCGGCCAACATTTTGGAGCCGTCGAAATGCATGATCCAATTGGAGTATGCGCCGTACTCTTTAGGGAGTTCGGCTTCGGTCCATTCGGCGACGAAGTCAGCCAAAACTTGCGACTTTATAGCTCGCCGTGGTTTGTAGGTTATGTCGAATGGTAAGAGCTCAATGGCCCATTTTGCAATTCTGCCCGTTGCGTCGCGGTTGTTTATAATGTCGTTGAGAGGTACTTCGGAGGCAACTGTTATCAAACACTCTTGAAAGTAGTGTCGCAGCTTCCGGGATGCCATGAACACCGTGTACGCTATCTTTTGATAATGTGGATACCGGGACTTGCATGGGGTTAAGACAGTGGATACGTAGTACACTGGTTTTTGAAGAGGGAATTTGTGTCCTTCTGTTTCTCGTTCGACGACGAGTACCGCGCTGACAACTTGATGTGTTGCCGCGATATATAATAACATCGGCTCGCCTAGGTTAGGCGCGGCCAGGACCGGATTTGTTGCCAATATGGCCTTTATTTCTACGAGTCCGGCCGTGGCAGCATCCGTCCACTCGAAGTGTTCGGTGCGTCTGAGGAGGCGATAGAGGGGCAATGCCTTTTCTCCCAAACGGGAGATGAAGCGGCTTAAAGCTGCCACGCATCCAGTTAATTTTTGTATTTGTTTGAGGTCTTTTGGTATATCCAACTGTGACAGAGCTCGGATCTTGGCTGGGTTTGCTTGAATTCCTCTACCGGATATGATGAAGCCCAGGAGCTTTCCGGCTGGTACGCCGAAAACGCATTTTTCCGGGTTGAGCTTAATGTCATATGCTCGGAGGTTGTCGAATGTGAGCCTCAAGTCGTCTATTAGAGTTTCGACGTGTTTGGTCTTGGCGACCACATCGTCTATGTATGCCTCCACTGTTTTGCCGATCTGGGTAGCCATACATGTCTGAATCATGCGCTGATATGTTGCGCCGGCGTTTTTTAGTCCGAAGGGCATTGTGTTGAAGCAGAATGGTCCGTATGGAGTAATGAATGCCGTTGCGACTTGGTCTGCCTCCGTCATCTTGATTTGATGGTAGCCGGAGTATGCGTCAAGGAAGCACAATGAATCGTGTCCTGTGGTAGCATCGATGATTTGATCGATGCGGGGAAGGGGGAAAGGATCCTTTGGACAAGCCTTGTTAAGGTCTTTAAAATCGACACACAGGCGCCAGGATTTGTCCTTTTTTGGTACCATTACCAGGTTCGCTAGCCAGTTCGGATGTTTGATGTCTCTGATGAATCCGGCTTCCAATAGTTTGGCTAGCTCCTCTCCCATTGCCTGTCTTTTGGGTTCGGAAAATCACGGAAGAGCCTGTTTGACTGGCTTGAATCCTTTTAGGGTGTTTAGGCTGTGTTCTGCCAATCTGCGTGGGATTCCTGGCATATCTGAAGGGTGCCAGGCAAAGATGTCCCAATTCTCCCGAAGGAATTCTCGTAGTGCGGTGTCTACATCAGGGCTTAACTATGCCCCAATGGAGGCCGTCTTTGTGGGGCCCGTTGGATGGACCTAGAATTTGACTATGTCGTCCGCTGGTTTAAAAGAGGTGGACTTGGATCTCTTATCGTGTATCACATCGTCCCTGTTCACCGTAGAGCGCAGCGCAGTGAGTTCCTTTGCCGCTAGGGCTTCGGATAGTGCCTCTAGGGCTAGTGCGGCTGTCTTGTTTTCGGCGCGGAGTGCTATGTCCGGATCACTGACAAGAGTGATGGTTCCATTGGGCCCGGGCATTTTAAGCTTCATGTACCCGTAATGGGGTATGGCTTGGAAAATTGCGAATGCCTCTCGTCCTAATAAAGCGTGATATCCGCTCTTTGAGCAGGGCCACTTGGGCGTGACCTCCTCAGACCTGTAATTGTCCGACGAGCCAAACACCACATCAAGTGTAATTTTTCCTGTGCAGCGTGCTTCCCGGCTAGGGATTATTCCTCTAAAGGTTGTGCTGCTTCGCTCAATGCGGCTCCAGTCTATTTCCATTTTTCGAAGGGTTGAGATTGCGTTTTCCTCACGGCAGTCCTTTATCCTGTCCATAACCAGGAGGAATCTGGCCTAGTAATGATGTACTGTTTCAGCGGGCTCTTGCCGGATTTGAGATAGATAGCTTATGTTTGGGTGGGCGTGTGGAATTAAGTCCGGAACTCTGCCCCCCTTGAGGCTCGAGGGCCGAAAAGTTTCCTAATTTGGAAGCTTGGATTGCTGGATGTCGTCCAACGAATCTGGTCCGCTGCCTGACTTTAGGTTCAGTATTTGTTTGACATTCGTCCCTCTGCGGGAATCCGGCATGGAGGGATCAGGAGTCCGGACACAAATGGTTTTTAATACAAGGGAAGAATCGCAGCGTTGTTCCTCTACCACAGCGACATGATGGGTAACCTCGGGGGAGTTAATCTCTCTCAGATCGGTTTTACGCCCGATCTCATTGTAGTCTGTAGCGACTCCCAGGGCGGCGAAGCGATCCAAGAGCTCGCTTACGGAGGAGAGCTCCATCGGATCTAGCTGCTCGGTGAATTCTGAGTTGATATGAAGATAGCTTTTGATGACCCGAGAGGTCATCATCGGAGCGGCGGCCGAACAGGCGGTCATAAGAAAACCACTTAGCCGGATAGTTTGGCCGGCGGCCAAAGCTCCTTTGGCAATGGTACCGTCTTTAAAGACGGGAAGACACATCCTTCCTGATCGCGACGGCACAGAGGAACTCTCAATGAAAGCACCAATGTCGGTGTCAAAACCGGCGGATCTCGGGTAGGGGGTCCCGAACTGTGCATCTAGGCGGATGGTAACAGGAGACAAGGGACACGATGTTTTTACCCAGGTTCGGGCCCTCTTGATGGAGGTAAAAGCCTACTCCTGCTTGATTGATATTGATGATATGGGTAGTACAAGAGTGGATCTACCACGAGATCAAGGAGGCTAAACCCTAGAAGCTAGCCTATGGTATGATTGTTGTTCGTCCTATGGACTAAAACCCTCCGGTTTATATAGGCACCGGAGAGGGCTAGGGTTACACAGAGTCGGTTACAATGGTAGGAGATCTACATATCCGTATTGCCAAGCTTGCCTTCCACGCCAAGGAAAGTCCCATCCGGACACGGGACGAAGTCTTCAATCTTGTATCTTCATAGTCTTGGAGTCCGGCCGATGATGATAGTTCGGCTATCCGGACACCCCCTAGTCCAGGACTCCCTCAACGATGGTGATGATTTCCCCCTCCCGAAGGGAAGTGTCCCCGGCAGAACAGCTCTGCCGGAGACCTAGATTGGTTCCGCCAAGGTTCCGCCTCGTGGTGGCGGAGTCTCGTTCCGAAAGGTTCTCTTTTATTTTTTTCTCATCGAAAGACTTCATATGGGAGAAGATGGACGTCGAGAGACACCAGGGCCCGACGGTAGAGGCGCGCCCGGCGCCCTACCCTCGTGAGCGAGTGTGGGCCCCGGCCTTCATCTTTGGCGACGATTTTTCTTTATTTATTTTAAGGTGTTCCGTGGAGTTTCAGGACTTTTGGAGTTGCGCAGAATAGGCCTTCAATATTTGCTCCTTTTCGGCCCGAATTCCAAATGCGGCATTCTCCCCTTCATGTAAACCTTGTAAAATAACAGAGAATAGCCATAAGTATTGTGACATAACGTGAAATAATAGCCCATAATGCAATAAATATCGATATAAAAGCATGATGCAAAATGGATGTATCAACTCCCCCAAGCTTAGACCTCGCTTGTCCTCAACCAAAAAGCCGATAACAATAAATATGTCCTCATGTTTAGAGGTAGAGGCGTCGGTAAAAAAAGAATACGTACATGAAGGCATCATGATTATTTCACAACAACAACATATATATATTTTTTCATATGATTACTTATGTTCAAGTGATGATCTTTTCACAAAGCAAAAATATGAATCAGAAACCTTATTGAGCACCAACAAATTATACCCTCAGTCATTGAAACAATTGCAATTTATCATAACATCGGAAAGAGTCTATGTCAGAGCTTAAAAGCAAGTCCACATACTCAACTATCACTTAGCCCTTCATAATTGCTAACACTCACGCGATACTTGTGGTTACGGAGTTTTAATCTGACACAGAGAAAGATAGGGGCTTATAGTTTTGCCCCACAACCTTTTACCTCAAGGGTAATGTCAACAATAATAATTCATGCTCCCCCACATCCAATTAGATATATATATATATCATATTCTTTCCAACATGCTGAGCTTGCCAAAGGACAAAAATAAAAGGGAAAGGTGAAGATCACCGTGACTCTTGCATAAGGTAGAGGATAATAATAAAAGATAGGCCCTTCGCGGAGGAAAGCAGAGGTTGTCATGCGCGTTTAAGGTTGATGCAATCTTAATGTAAAAGAACGTCACTTTATATTGCCCCTTGCATGTGAACCTTTATTATGCAGTCCGTCGCTTTTATTGCGTCCACAACAAGTTCGTACAAAGCTTATTTCTCTGTACTAATAAGTCATGCATATTTATGGAGCAATTTTTATTGCTTGCACCGATGACAACTTACTTGAAGGATCTTACTCAATCCATAGGTAGATATGGTGGACTCTCATGGCAAAACTGGTTTAAGGGTATTTGGAAGCACAAGTAGTATTTCTACTTAGTGTTGAGAATTGGCTAGCATGAGGGGGAAAGGCAAACTCAACACGATGGAGGAACCATGACAATATACTTTATCTCAGATGTAAGAAAACATAACTCATTATGTTGTCTTCCTTGTCCAACCTCAACTCTTTAGCATGTCATATTTTAATGAGTGCTCCCAATCATAAAAGATGTCAATGATAATATATCTATATGTGAAACCTCTCTTTCCTTATTACTTCCTATTAATTGCAACGATGACCAAAGCTATATTTGCCAACTCCCAACAACTTTTAATCATCATACTTTTTCTATGTGAAGTCATTACTTTCACTAAGATCAATACAAACTCTTTGATTCTTTTTATTCTTTTTCTTCTAATCACCCAAGATCATGGAAAAATACTCAAGCCCTTGACTCAACACTAATCTTTATTATATAGCTCACGGACTCGATTACAAAGAAGGATCATAAAGCAAAACTCAAAGCTAGATCATGCCATGACTTTATTCTACTAAATCAAGATACTACTAATAGGATCGAACTAAGAAAAATGGTAAATATAGGAGTTGTGATGGTGATACGATACCAGGGAACCTCCCCCAAGCTTGGAAGTTGCCAAGGGGAGTGCCCATACCCAGATGATTATGTCCTCGGAGGTGATGGAGGTGGTGATGATGATGGTGGATAATCGCACATCGAGCGTAAAAGTTCCTCCAACTTGCAGATAATATTCTTGAGCCCAGCAATATGATCCTTCAACAAAATATTCTCCTGTGTAATATACTTGTTCTGTATGCGGGCTAACTCAATCATCTTGAAGGCTTCAAGCTCTGTTGGAGTGAAAAGGTTAGGTAAAGGTTGAGGGATGTCTTCTTCTTTCACCACCGGAGCTTGAACCTCCATGGCCTTCTTGATCCCTTCATCCTTGTTGATTTCTTCTGGTTCCTCTCTCTTCAACTCTATCTTCAATAGCCAAGCATCCTTGTCTTCGTTGTTGGAGGAGGGAGAAGTCATGGTGCTCTAGACCTGTCAGAAAAATAGCTCAAAACAAGAACAGGAGAGATTTGCGTGATACGAGAGTGAAAACCTTCGGGAGTATATATAATGAATTTTTACCAACCAAAATACGTATCGTGCAAGGAAACGGAGTCCGAATGGCACACGAGGTGCTCACGAGGTAGGGGGCACGCCCAGGGGGGTAGGGCGCGCACTCCACCCTCGTGGAGGCCTCGTGTCCTCCCCGGACTGCTACTTATTTTTCTATTTTTCTAAAAATTACAAAATGGAGAAATATTGCCTTTAAAATTGTTTTGGAGTCGGTTTACTTACAGTACCACATACCTATTCCTTTTCGGAGTCTGGAACATTCTGGAAAGTGTCCCTTATGTACTCCTCCGGGGTTACGGTTTCAATAATATTAGTTTCAACATTTATAGGATTACCTGAGATATAGTGTTGATCCTTTGACCGTTTACCACCTTCGAATTTGTGCCTGCGATGTTGTTGATTTCTATGGCACTGGAGCGATAGACCTCCTCGATAACGTAGGGACCTTCCCGTTTGGAGAGAAGTTTTCCTGCAAAAAATCTTAAACGAGAGTTGTATAGCAATACATAATCACCTACATTAAACTCACGCTTTTGTATCCTTTTGTCATGCCATCTTTTAACTTTTTCTTTGAATAACTTGGCATTTTCATAAGCTTGGGTTCTCCATTCATCAAGTGAGCTAATATCAAATAACCTCTTCTCACCGGCAAGTTTGAAGTCATAGTTGAGCTCTTTAATAGCCCAATATGCCTTATGTTCTAGTTCGAGAGGTAAATGACAAGCTTTTCCATAAACCATTTTATACGGAGACATACCCATAGAATTTTTGTACGCAGTTCTATAGGCCCATAATGCATCATTTAGTTTCTTGGACCAATTCTTTCTAGACCTATTGACAGTCTTTTGCAAAATTAATTTGAGCTCTCTATTGCTCAATTCTACCCGACCACTAGACTGCGGGTGATATGGAGATGCAATTCTATGATTAACGTCATATTTAGCAAGCATCTTACGGAAAGCACCATGAATAAAGTGTGAACCACCATCAGTCATAAAGTATCTAGGGACTCCAAACCTCGGAAAAATAACTTCCTTAAGCATTTTAATAGAAGTGTTATGATCAGCACTACTAGTTGGAATAGCTTCTACCCACTTAGTAACGTAATCAATAGCAACTAAAATATGAGTGTAACCATTAGAGGCATGAAAAGGTCCCATATAATCAAAGCCCCAAACATCAAATGGCTCAATAACAAGTGAATAATTCATAGGCATTTCTTGACGTCTACTGATATTACCAATTCTTTGACATTCATCACAATATAAAACAAACTTACGGGCATCCTTGAAGAGAGTAGGCCAATAAAATCCGGATTGCAATACCTTATGCACAGTTCTATCTCCAGCGTGGTGTCCTCCATAAGCCTTGGAGTGACACTTGCGTAGGATCTGTTCCTATTCATGCTCAGGTACACAACGTCTAATAACACCATCTACTCCTTCTTTATAAAGATCTGGGTCATCCCAAAAGTAGTGTCGCAAGTCATAGAAAACCCTTTTATTTTGTTGGTATGTGAAGCTAGGCGGTATAAATTTAGCAACAATATAATTAGCATAATCAGCATACCATGGAGTGCTGCGAGAAGTACTTATGACATTTAGTTGCTCATCAGGAAAGCTATCATCAATAGGTAGTGGGTCATCAAGAACATTCTCTAGCCTAGACAAGTTGTCTGCAACGGGGTTCTCAGCTCCTTTTCTATCATCAATATGTAAATCAAATTCTTGAAGCAAGAGAACCCATCTAATGAGTCTAGGTTTTGCATCTTTCTTTTCCATAAGATTTTTAATAGCAGCATGATCTGTATGAATAGTTACCCTAGAGTCAACAATATAGGGTCTGAATTTATCACAAGCAAATACAACTGCTAAAAGTTCCTTTTTGGTAGTAGCATAATTTCTTTGAGCATTGTCTAGAGTCTTACTAGCATAATGGATAACATTCAATTTCTTATCAACTCTTTGCCCTAGAACAACACCTGATGGATTCATGTACCTAGGGTAGGGTCATAGGCCTGACCTAAACGTCCTACCCAAGGGTACTCATAGAAGAGATCATCTTCCAGTCGACCAAAGAGGAATCCACTCGACCAGATGGAAGGACTCGACCATGGAAGACTCACTCGACCATGAAGACTCACTCGACCACCGAAGGTCGGCACTCCACAACAAGCGGTGTGCTATTGAATAGACTTAATGATAGTTAAGGCACCTTATGAGGGCGCTACAAGAACCCCCTAGCTTAATGTACTTTAATCCCTCCATTATGTGGGCTGGCTGGGGTCTGGCGCACTCTATATAAGCCACCCCCTCCACGGTAGAGGGGTTCAGATTCTTGTAATACTCATACTCATAATCCACTCGACCGCCTCGGGGCTCGAGACGTGGGGCTGTTACTTCCTCCGAGAAGGGCTGAACTCGTACATCTCTTGTCACCACAACTGCTCCATAGCTAAGACATCGCCTCTCCTTAACCTACCCCTACTTCTCTTTGCCGGACTTAGAACCACGACGGTTGGCGCCACCGTGGGGCGGTGTTTTAGCGATTTGTGGAGGAGTTGCGATTCTCAGTACCTTCATCATGATGACTTCGAGTTTTGGGTGCGGGCACGAGATCCGTCTCGGTGCTCTCACTTTCGTCGCCGACGATTCCGCATAGCTCCGTGGAGGCCCCTCTTGACATCGAGGCGCTCCCGTCCGTGGGCAACGACTTCTTCGCATGTGTTCGTGGCGTTTTGCTGCGGCAACCGTCGACTCCGTATCGGTCGACTCCCTTATCTGTCGCCCGCCCGGTCTCCCACCAGCGCAAGCGCTCTGGTAGGTCGAGGCTTCAGCGGTGGGTGAAGCACGCGGTGGCTCGCTGACAGCCACCACCCAAGTTGCGTTATTGAGCCCGACGAATCCCTCTACGGCTGTTCGATCATCCGACCGGCTCCGTAGAGACTGCATCCGAGTGTGATAGCAGTGATCCAGCGGCGGAGGTCCTCATGGTCGACGGCCCTCACAGTCCTCCCGGCTTCGCTCACGGCGGTGGGGCTTCCGGGGGAGGTGATCCCATGCAAGAACACGAGGAGTACCAGCCCGAGACACTCGACTCTCTGCAGAGAGAAGAGCTTCGTCGTAGGAACATGGATGCACTACATACTCCCATCGCCGGGGAGACTCCTGAGGCTCGTGCCTTGGAGGAAGCACGTTTGGCCAATGTGGCTGGCCCGCTTGGAGAATCTTCACGAGCACTTTTAACGCAGCAACAACGACTCCTGAATCCGCCGACGTCGGCTTTTTCCGCCGACTCGTATACCGCCGCGCCAATTCAGAATTTAGCAAATACCTTCAGATAGCGTAGTCTATTCAGCCGTCCCCATCGGAAGCTGGAAGAGGCTTGCAGCAGATCGAGATTTACTTGAGCGGCGTAATCGAACTCAGCCGTGTCGCGATCGCGCAAGAACAGATTCACAGCCGATCCGTCGCTGCAAACACTCGCATATCGGCTCCACGCCCCAGATCGCCTCCACGGCGGGAAGGGCGCGACAACCGGCGAGAGCAGCTCGAGACCGCTCGACCGAGATGACAGCGCCGAATGCCCTTTCCCCCGAGGGAAGGGTCGACGCCCCGGCGCCGATGATGATTTACGATTCAAGATAGGCGGAGAGTTCCAGTCGACCCCAGAGAACCAGGTTTTGATGCGCGATCTATTATCGTACAAGGCTTGGTCGACCGGAACAGAGCCCATCGAGGAGGACCCGAGAGAGATACACCCTCCAGCAATCAGTGCACGTCTCGGTCCGAGTGTTTTAGCAGGCTATCGAGCCGCATGATCCCCCAATTTCAGATTGGCAACAGGAGTCGCAAGTTCATTTGGGGAATCTAAGCACGAAACTTGGCTCGAGGATTACCGAGTGGCTGTTCAGATTGGTGGTGGGAATGATGAGGTGGCCATGAAACATTTGCCCCTCATGTTGGAAGGTTCGGCGAGCATGGCTGAGTCAATTACCTCACAAAGCAGATATATACTTGGGAGGATTTGTCCCGTGTTCGTCGGGACTTTTGAAGGGACTTGCAAGCGACCGCTGGTTTGACAGAGCTGCAAGTTTGTGTGCGAAGACCAACGAAACTCTCCGAGAGTACATTCAGAGGTGGATTACCTTACACAATCTTGTGGAAAATGTGTCCGACCATCGAGCAGTTTATGCCTTCAAGGACGCGGCCAAAAGCAGAGAATTGAGTCTCAAGTTCGGTCGAGCAGGGACATGACCCTCGGTCGAATGATGGAGATTGCTAGCAAATATGCCAACGGCGAAGAAGAAGACCGACTCGAAGTGGCAAGTACAAGCCGAGCCACCGGAGAAGGGCACCGAGTCGGAGCGAAAAACGCAAAGCCGAGCCAGCAGCTCTGGAGAGGCCCCGCCGTCACTCGGGGAAATTCAAGGAAAACCTAAAGGATCACGGAATCAAGAAAGTGAAAGATAAGGAAGGAAATGACGTGCTGGATATGCCATGTCATATTCACACGAAGAAGGATGAAGAGGGCAACATTATTTACCCGGCACACCACACGCCAGATGTCGACTCTCGATCCAGCGGTTTGGGGCAAACAGTCTAAGGACAAGGAGAAGGAGCCGACAAGGCGGAGATAAGGAGGACAAGGAGGAAGAATACCCGCATGTCAATTCCACTCTGATGATCTTCGCGGATGTGGAGAGTAAAAGTCGACTGAAAGTCATCAACTGGGAAGTGAATATGGTTGCCCCAGCTAAGCCAAGTTATGTGAAGTGGTCCCGGACACCCATCACATTCGACCAATCTGATCACCGACTCACATTGCCACCCCGGGCGGCAAGCGTTGGTGGTCGATCCAGTTGTCGAAGGCACTCGATGACAAAAGTCTTGATGGATGGTGGTAGTGGGCTGAATTTGTTATATGCGATACTTTGAAAGGGATGGGCATTCCGATGTCCCGATTAAGCGCCAAAGAATATGAGTTTCCACGGAGTCATACCAGGGAAGAAGGCCAACTCACTCGGCCAAATCGCCTCGGGCGTAGTTTTTGGCGATTCCAAGCACTTCCGCAAAAGAAAAGTTGACCTTTGAGGTCGTAGATTTTCAGAGTGCATACCATGCCATTTTGGGAGGCCGCCTACGCACGATTCATGGCCCGACCATGCTACGTGTACCTCAAACTGAAAATGCCAGGACCCAAGGGAGTGATCACTGTCACCGGAGATCGGAAGAAGGCGGAAGAGTGCTTTCAGAAGGGCTCAAAGATTGCCGACTCCCAAGTGTCAGCAGTCGAATTCGAAGAGTATATGCAAAACGCGGATCCGAGTGATTTGCTAAAGTCTAAGAGGCCAGCCACAGAATCTGCATTTAAGTCGTCTGGTGAAACAAAGCCCGTCCATATTCATCCGACTGACCCCGATGCAGCTCCGACCCACATATCCACAACACTCGACTCGAAATAGGAAGAAGCGCCATCCGCCTCCTCCGTGAGAATCGGGACATCTTTGCATGGAAGCCAGCTGACATGCCGGGTGTTCCCAGGGAACTGGCTGAGCATCGCCTTCGAGTCGACAAGTCAGCAAAACCAGTCAAAGAGCATCTGCGACGGTCCGCCGTCCAGAAGAGAAAGGCTATTGGGGAAGAAGTGGCTCGACTGTTGACAGCAGGATTCATCCGAGAGATTTACCACTCCGAGTGGCTCGCCAATGTTGTCATGGTCCCCAAGAAGGATAACTCACTCCGCATGTGCATTGATTTTAAGCACATTAATCGGGCCTGCCGGCGGATCATTTTCCTCCCCGCATCGATCAAATTGTCGACTCGACAGCAGGTGTGAGAGGTTGTCTTTTCTAGATGCGTATTCGGGTATCATCGATCCGTCAGTATGGACCCGACGAAATAAAACAGCTTTCATCACTCCATTCGGTGCTTCGCTATATCACCATGCCATTCGGCCTCAAGAATGCCGAGCCACATTTATGCGAATGATTGAAGTGTCTTCTCCGGATCACGGAATGTGGAAGCGATATGGATGATATCGCCGTTAAGTCGCGAAAAGGTTCCGACCTGCTCGCTGACCTCGCCGAAACATTTGCCAACCTCCGAAGGTACGATATCAAGCTCAATCCGTCAAAGTGCACATTCGGGGTTCCTGGTGGAAAATTACTCGGTTTTCTTGTTTCCGAACGAGGAATCGACGCTAACCCAGAGAAGATAGGCACTATTCTCCGAATGAAACGCCTACGGCGAAAGTGCACGACGCCCGAGCTTCTTGGATGCTTGGCGCTTTAAGTCGATTCATCTCACGACTCGGTGAAAAGGCATTACCTCTTTACCGATCGATGAAGAAGGCTGACAGTTCGAGTGGACTCGGGAAGCTGATGCAGCGTTGCCGAGCTAAAGCTCGCTCTCCACCCAGCCGGTGCTTGCTGCTCCAATCAGCAAAGAGCCTCTGTTGCTTTACATCGCAGCCACTGGACAAGTTGTCAGTTCTGTGCTTACGGTCGAGCGGGAAGAGGAAGGAAAGGCCTTCAAAGTTCAACGCCCGGTGTATTATTTGTCTGAAGTTTTGACTCCATCCAAGCAGAGATACCCTCATTATCAGAAGCTTGTGTATGGTATATACATGACCACAAAGAAGGTTGCTCATTATTTCTCTGATCATTCTGTCACAGTCGTCAGCGACGCACCTTTGTCAGAGATCTTGCATAACAGAGACGCAACCGGTCGAGTGGCGAAGTGGGCGATTGAACTTCTTCCCCTTGATATCAAATTCGAGGCAAAGAAAGCCATTAAGTCCCAGGCTATAGCAGATTTCCTTGCCGAGTGGATTGAACAACAGCAACCGACTGAAGTTCACTCGGAGCATTGGACCATGTTCTTCGACGGCTCCAAGATGCTGAATGGTTCTGGTGCTGGGGTTGTTCTGGTTTCCCCCAGAGGAGATAAGCTTAAGTATGTGCTCCAGATTCACTTTGATTCCTCCAACAATGAGGCAGAGTATGAGGCCCTTTTATATGGATTGCGCATGGCCATCTCACTCGGCGTCCGTCACTCGATGGTTTATGGCGACTCAGATCTAGTGGTCAATCAAGTGATGAAGGAGTGGGGCGTGAAGCCCAAATATGATTGGATCTGCAATGCAGTGAGGAAGCTGGAAAAGAAGTTTGAGGGTTGAACTCCATCACATCCCCGACCGAAAAATCAAGCAGCAGATGATCTGCCAAGATAGGGTCCAAGAGAGAAGCCATTCAGTGGCGTGTTTTGGAACATATACACACTCCGTCGACCAAAGAAGATCCCTACGTAAGAAGCTCCACAACCCAGAGTGCCACGGACTCGACCGAAGTTGAGGTCCCGGCAATGGTCGACTTGGTCATGGAGGTTTTAGTGGTCACTCCCGATTGGACAATTCCATATATTGCGTATATTCTGAGAAAGGAACTCCCAGAGGATGAAGAAGAGGCTCGGCAGATCGTCCGTCGATCCAAAGCCTTTACCGTTATCAATGGGCAGTTATATAGAAAGCCGACGGAGTCGGACAAAATGCATAGCGCCGTAAGAAGGTCGAGTCATTCTTAATGATATCCACTGGGACCCGTGGTCACCATGCGTCCTCTCGGACCATTGTAGCCAAAGCATACCGAGCGGGATTTTACTGGCCAAGAGCAAATGAGATGGCAAAAGAAATTGTGGACAAGTGCGAAGGATGCCAGTTCTATTCCAATATGTCACACAAGCCTGCGTCAGCCTTGAAGACCATTCCGCTCGTGTGGCCTTTCGCGGTATGGGGGTTGGACATGGTCGGTCCCTTGCGGACGGGTCGGAGTGGTTACACGCATGTACTAGTAGCAATGACAAGTTCACCAAGTGGATTGAGGCTAAGCCGATCAAAAACTTGACGCTGGTATCGCTGTTTCCTTCATCGTAAAGTTGACGCTCGAGATATGGAGTCCCGCACAAGATTATCACGCATAATGGGTCAATTTTGACTCGGAGGAATTCAAGGGTTTCGCAACTCCCAAGGCATACGAAGTCGACTACGCTTCGATTGCCCATCCACAATCGAATGGACAGCGTAACGAGCCAATGGATTGATCCTCAAAGGTCCGAAGCCCCGCTTGATGCGAGATCTCAAGCATGCGGCTGGTGCTTGGGTCGATTTAACTTCCTTGATGCTTTGGGGTCTGCGGACCACGCCTAATCGGTCGATCGGGAGAACTCCTTTTTCCTGGTCTATGGAGCGAAGCAGTTTTACCGAGTGATCTCCTTCACAATGCTCCACGAATTGAACTTTATAATGAAGCGTGTTGAGCAAGCACGTCGAGATGCAATCGACCTCTGGAAGAGGAAAGGAAATGGCTTTGATCCGCCGACCATTTACCAGCAAGACTTGCGCCACCAGACGCCGAAATGTGAGAGGTCGAGCCTTCCAGAAGGGGATCTGGTCCTTCGGTGGATCAGCGAAGCAACATAAGCTTGCTCCCTCCCGGAAGGTCCTTCATCATAACCAAAGTTCTCCACAATGGGGCGATCGTCTCTACAATGTCGAACACGATATCGATGAGCCCCGAGCTTGAATGCGGATCTGCTCCGCCTGCTTTACACTTAAAGTTTTTCACTCGGAAGAATTGTAATAAAGTACTCTTGTAGCTCACGAGCTTTGAAGCAATAGTGTCATAATTCCTTCATAATTTTTGTCACCTTTTACTTTGAGTCAAGTACAATTTTCACCTCCCCCAGTGGGTGGCTTAGTCGCGAATCCGTTCCGCCTGAGTGTTTAAAAATCCTACCGAGTGGTAAGCCAGACTTCCACTCGGGGGCTTAGCTGCAGCCCAGTGCTCGCCTAAGATATAAGAAATCCTACCGAGTGGTAAGCCAGACTTCCACTCGGGGGCTTAGCTGCAGCCCAGTGCTCGCCTAAGATATAAGAAATCCTACCGAGTGGTAAGCCAGACTTCCATTCGGGGGCTTAGCTGCAGCTCAGTGCTCGCCTAAGTGTTTTAAAAATCCTACCGAGTGGTAAGCCAGACTTCCACTCGGGGGCTTAGCTGCAGCCCAGTGCTCGCCTAAGATATAACAAATCCTACCGAGTGGTAAGCCAGACTTCCACTCGGGGGCTTAGCTGCAGCCCAGTGCTCGCCTAAGATATAACAAATCCTACCGAGTGGTAAGCCAGACTTCCACTCGGAGGCTTAACTGCAGTCCAAGGACTCGCCTAAGTATGGAGTACATTCGCAAGGAAGGCGAGGTGCAGGCCGACTGCGACCCTCTTCTCCGAGCTTCGACACAAATACAACGTGTCGACTGCGACCCTCTTCTCCGAGCTTCGACACAAATACAACGTGTCGACCGCGACCCTCTTCTCCGAGCTTCGACACAAATACAACGTGTCGATCAAGAAATCCTACCGAGTGGAGAGCAAACCTCCCACTCGGGGCTTAGCTGCAGCCCAGTGCTCGCCTAAGATAAAAGAAATCCTACCGAGTGGAGAGCAAACCTCCCACTGGGGCTTAGCTGCAGCCCCAGTGCTCGCCTAAGATAAAGAAATCCTACCGAGTGGAGAGCAAACCTCCCACTGGGGCTTAGCTGCAGCCCAGTGCTCGCCTAAGGTAAAAGAAATCCTACCGAGTGGAGAGCAAACCTCCCACTGGGGGCTTAGCTGCGCCCAGTGCTCGCCTAAGATAAAAGAAATCCTCACCGAGTGGAGAGCAAACCTCCCACTCGGGGCTTAGCTGCAGCCAGTGCTGCGCCTAAGGTAAAAGAAATCCTACCGAGTGGAGAGCAAACCTCCCACTCGGGGGCTTAGCTGCGGCCCAGTGCTCGCCTAAGATAAAAGAAATCCTACCGAGTGGGGAGCAAACCTCCCACTCGGAGGCTTAGCTGCAGCCTAGTGCTCGCCTAAGGAATAAGTCGACTGCAATCAGCATCCCGCTGTTAACCTGCAAAGAGCAATTCAAGCCAAGAGCAATCATACCCAAAAATTCAATCCATATTTAGGTCGATACCTAAAACAACCGAGAGTGCTCAGGCACTAAGCCTGTTAAAGTTTTATCGGTTATAACTTCACTCGCATACCGAGGCAAATTTAAGATCAAGGAAAGTTTTTACCCTCCCGTGGAGGGCTGGATGGAGCAACGAACTCGCCAAGATCAATCCCGTCGGCGATCCGCGTGGCAGCTGCAATGAAAGTCTCCATGAAGGTCCTGAAGTCGTGCTTTTGGTGTTGGCCACTCGGAGAGCCGCCACTTGTCTTCGGGCTTCCTTGCAATGGACTCGCGCCAGCATTGTGGCAACGTCATACCGCATCGAGCTGAAGATTTCTTCCACTCTTGCACTCGGTCAGGGACAGCATTCAGTCGAGCCACCAATGACTCGAGGTCGTTTTGGAGTGTCTCATTGGGCCAGAGCGTTGAGTCAATGCGGGACGTAGCAACCTTTAGTCTTGCAAGATAATCCACAACGGCGGCAACACGGGACTCGAGTCGGAAGATGTTCATTGCAGTTTCATCATTTACCGGGGAATTAGCGAGGTCGAGGTTCGCTCCACCTGGCTGGTTTCTTCTTCAAAGTTGCGCGTAACTCGCAGCGAGAAAATCCCTAATCAGGGAAAAGCAATGAGTGGAAACATAACAGTTGGGAGATTTGGTCGAGTGAAGAAAGTTACCTTCGAGCTTAAGGAATAATTCCTTAGCGAGACCACCCAAGAAGCTTTCCAGCTCATTCCTCTTCCCAGCCAGTTGGAGGATCTTCTCGGTCAGGTTCTTCTTGTCAGCTTTCATTCGCTCAGCGTCCTTGTTAGCAGCGGCCAGAGCAGCCTTCAGATCGGCGTTTTCCTGTTCGAGCTTGGCAACTGAGGCCAATTTTTCATCAGCAAGTTTGATCTTCTCAGATAGTTCAAGCTCCTTCTTCCTTTGAGCCTCCCTCACCTTGCCTGTAAATCGCAGCAAAGTCAAACTTGAAGCAAGTGGGAGGAGGACAGAGTCGTCGAAATCTCACCAAACATACCTTTGGTCTCCTCCTTCGCCTTCGTCAGATTCTCTTGCACCAGTTTTAAGTCCAACTCGAGTTGAATATGCTTCTGCTCCAGTTCAGTATAGCGTGCCGCAAGATCACAAGATTTCTACGAAGTGTCAGTTGCAAAAATATCAGAGATAATTCACTTCCGAGTGAATAAAGAGGAATTGTGCGTTTCTAAGACTACAGTCAAATGCAAGCATTCAACCGTAGTCTCGGGGACTACACCCAGTGGGTGCACTCAGCGTGCCCCCACTGGTCTTATTCAAGACAGAGTCGATCAGTCGACCAGTTAAAAAGCAAGTCGACCAGTTGACCAGTTTCATTCTTAGTAAGCCTATGGTAGAGTCGACCAGTCGACCAACAAAAAAAAAAAAAGAAAAAAGAGTCGACCAGTCGACCATCAGCTTCAGATGTAATCAATCGCCAGCAATGACTACGCCTGGGATTACACCTGGTGGGTGCACTCAGCGTGCCCCCACTGGTTTCAGAAACACATGCATTCCATTCGGATACTGATAAACATCTACTTAGTAAGCCTAAGACCGACTGCCAGCAGTCGACCTTAGCCTTGGGGACTACACCCAGCGGGTGCACTCAGCGTGCCCCCGCTAACAAGAAGTTTTTATCGACACACCCAGTGGGTGACTGCTATTGCTACAAATTTCAGAAAGAAAAGTTTCGATAGCATATCCTAACAGAACAGGTGGTGGTCGACTAACCTGAACATTACTCTGAAGGGCAGAGCTGGCGTCGTAAGCTGCTTGGCTCGCTTCCCGAGCGATCTTCACTTGTTCCATCATGATCCCTGCTTGACGGATCGCCTCTTTAGCAGCATCAGCCTGGTCCTCCGGGACGTGGTGCGTGGTGAAGATCGAAGGCTGTCCAGCACTCGACGAAGTGGGTCGGGCACTCGTCAACGGATTTGCAAAAGATACAGTGTGTCGAGTGCCGACTTCCCCTTCCGTCACGATGGTCTCGGGCGCCGTCACACCTTGGGTTTCTCTGCCAGCAGATGCCTTCCTGCTCCTCCTAGCCCTTTGTGGCTCCTCATCCTCATCATCATCATCGTGAGAGTGATGATATTATCGGCTGGAGCTTCGTAAAAGAGTTAAGATCAGAATTTTGAGTCACGACTAAGGACAAGAATTAAGGATATAATACCAAGATTTGAGGTGGCGGCATCCTCCATCTCATGGTCTTCAGCCCTGGCTGAGGTTTCGAGGTCGCAGCTGAAAATCCAAAGAATCAGTCGACCGACTCAAAGTACCAATCAGAGACAAAATTTGTATAGAACAAGAAGATTTAAACAAGATATTTACCCTGAGATGGTGGGGATGGACACTTTCATCTTTGGCAGAGGCTTGGCTGTCCTCGGCGGAACTACCTTCGGTTGCTTCGGCGCCTTCTCAGTCGGCACCGGAGAAGCGGTCCGAGGGCGCTTGGTCGATCAAGGCGATCGCGACTCCTACCGCGTTCACCAAAGGTCGTGCACAAGCTTTGACCGCCTTTCCAAGCGCGGTGGTGCGACTTCCTCCTCCTCATCCTCGTCGTCCTCGTCGTCCTCGTCACCATCATCATCGTCGTCGTCGTCTCCTGCGTCATCTGAATTCCACTCCTCCTGGCTCTCACCTCCACTGGCTTCCCCCTCCTCAGTCGGAATTTGAGCGCCGTTGGGCATTGAGTATAACTCTGTGAGGGCCTGGAAGTATCAAAGCAGAGTTTAGTCGACCAAGTTACAGAAGCACACTCGACATACATGCAACAGAAAATAGAACAAGTGTACCTTGTCTGGAACATTGTCACGATCAAACGGAGAAATCCTCCGGGATCCGCGAGGATTGTCCTTGTTTCCGGTGATTGAGGTCAGCCATCTTTCCACTACGGCATCGTCGACTGCCTCCGGGTGGACGCGAGTTTCATCTTCGGTGCCGCAATACAACCACATACAATGACTCGAATCAAGGGGCTGGATTCGCCTTGAGGAAAACTTCCAGAGATCCATGCCGATCCTCCGTCTCTAACCAGCTGCACCACCCGTCCATCAGCATCTTCACTTCAGCCCTTTCTTCGTGGGCGACCTTCGAGGAGGAGGGCCTGTTCACTCGACTCATGGTGAATTCTGGGAGGCCGGTCGACTGCCCCGGCGTCGTCTCGTTCCGACAATAGAACCAGGTCGACTGCCAACCCCTAACCGACTCGGGAAAATGCATAGCTGGAAAAGTGCTTTTGCTCCTCAACTGGACTCCTAAACCACCACACATCTGGACCACTTGGGTCTTCTCGTCACCAGGGCTTGCTTTCTTCACAGTCTGGGAGCGACATGTGAAGATGTATTTGAACAAGCCCCAGTGCGGTCGACAGCCCAGGAAGTTCTCGCACATAGATACAAACGCGGCAAGGTATGCGATGGAGTTTGGAGTGAAATGGTGGAGTTGAGCTCCGAAGAAATTCAGAAAACCTCGAAAGAACACACTCGGTGGCAACGAAAAACCTCGGTCGACATGAGTGGCCAAAAGCACGCACTCACCCTCTTCTGGTTGAGGCTGCCATTCCCGGCCAGGAAGTCTCGCGCGTTGGGGGAATCAATCCGTCGTTGGCCATATCAAGGAGATCCTTCTCTCGATCGCCGATCGGATCCAGCCCCTCGACCCAGCCTTTCGGCAGCTTGATCTCGACGAAGAACCACGCGCGACGGTGGATCTCCCTTCGCCTTCTCGCCGCCGACGCCTTCTCCGCCACCGACGCTTCTTCGACGCTCCAGCATCGTCGTCTTCTCTTTGCCCATGGCGCCGCGGAATGCGCAAGGAGAGACGGCAAGGAGCAGCAGCGGAGGTGGAGAGCGAGACGAGAGAACGGAGGAGAAAGAACAAGGTATCGTACACGAGCCTCCGGAGTTACATTTATAGCATCCTTCCGAGTGGATGACATGTGGACCCAAGCGATCCAATCATATCCTCGAGCGGCCGCGATCCGCGCGATCACGTGGCGGAGAAAGCGGCGCGAAAATCGAGGCGCCTCGTTACGCCCCATCCAAGCGCCGCAGCCTGCTCTGTTCAGCGCTTCCCCAAATTTCAGATCCCGCGAGATCCGCGGACGACGGATCAGTCATGCTCAGTGCGAGATCTCCTGCGATCCGTTACTCAAATATAGCAAAGAAAGTCACTCGATCAAGAACAAGAATGGATCAAGTCGATTGAAGTAAAGTTTCTTGTTACCAACAAAGAAGATCTTGATCCAAGACAACATGTAGCCGAATGCGAAAAGCGATCGGAAACAACGCTAACTCCTCCTTCACTCAAGCCTCAATCCATTCGGGGCTAATGATGGATTCATGTACCTAGGGTAGGGTCATAGGCCTGACCTAAACGCCCTACCCAAGGGTACTCATAGAAGAGATCATCTTCCAAATGACCAAAGAGGAATCCACTCGACCAGATCGAAGGACTCGACCATGGAAGACTCACTCGACCATGAAGACTCACTCGACCACCGTAAGGTCGAAGGCACTCCACAACAAGAACGGTGTGCTATTGAATAGACTTAATGATAGTTAAGGCACCTTATGAGGGCGCTACCAAGAACCCCCTAGCTTAATGTACTTTAATCCCTCCATTATGTGGGCTGGCTGGGGTCCCAAGACTCTATATAAGCCACCCCCCTCCACAGGTAGAGGGGTTCAGATTCTTGTAATACTCATACTCATAATCCACTCGACCGCCTCAGGGCTCCGAGACGTAGGGCTGTTACTTCCTCCGAGAAGGGCCTGAACTCGTACATCTCTTGTCACCACAACTGCTCCATAGCTAAGACATCGCCTCTCCTTAACCTACCCCTACTTCTACTGTCAGACTTAGAACCACGACAACACCTACAGCATAATCACTAGCATCACACATAATTTCAAAGGGTAAATTCCAATCAGGTGGCTGAACAACAGGTGCAAAGACTAATGCTTTCTTAAGTATTTCAAATGCTTCTACACAATCATCATCAAAAACAAATGGTACATCTTTTTGTATTAAATTAGTCAGAGGCCGAGAGATTTTTGAGAAGTCCTTGATGAACCTCCTATAAAATCCGGCGTGACCAAGGAAACTTCTTATACCTTTTATGTCCTTGGGACATGGCATCTTTTCAATAGCATCAACCTTGGCTTTATCAACTTCAATACCTCTTTCAGAAACTTTGTGCCCCAAGACAATACCTTCATTCACCATAAAGTGGCACTTTTCCCAATTCAAGACAAGATTAGTTTCTTCACATCTCAACAAAACTCAAGCAAGATTGCTCAAGCAATGATCAAAAGAGGAACCATAGACGAAAAAGTCGTCCATGAAAACCTCACAAATTTTCTTGCAAAAGTCAGAGAATATAGCCATCATGCATCTTTGAAAGGTAGCAGGTGCATTACATATACCAAAAGGCATACGTCTATAAGAAAAAGTACCAAAAGGGCATGTAAAAGTAGTCTTTGATTGATCTTTAGCCGACACAGGTATTTGAGAAAAACCAGAATAACCATCTAGAAAGCAATAATGTGTATGTTTGCATAATCTTTCTAGCATTTGATCAATAAAAGGTAAGGGGTAATGATCTTCCTTAGTAGCCTTATTTAATTTGCGGAAATCAATTACCATCCTATAACCTGTGATAATTCTTTGCGGAATCAATTCATCTTTATCATTAGGGACAACAGTAATACCTCCCTTCTTAGGGACACAATGGACAGGACTTACCCACTGACTATCAGCAATGGGATAAATTATACCTGCCTCCAGAAGCTTGAGTATTTCTTTTCTTACCACTTCTTTCATTTTAGGATTCAAACGTCGTTGAGGATCATTAACCGGTTTGGCATCGACTTCCAAATTTATTTTATGTTGACATAGAGTGGGACTGATTCCCTTAAGACATCCAGAGTATATCGAATAGCGGCACGATGCTTCTTTAGAGTTTTCAATAATCTTTCTTCTTCATGCTCTGAAAGGTTAGCGCTAATAATGACAGGATATATTTTCTTTTCATCAAGATAAGCATATTTAAGATTATCAGGCAACGGTTTAAGCTCAAACACGGGATCACCCTTGGGTGGAGGAGGATCCCCTAGGATTTCAACATGCAAATTGTGCTGAAGAATAGGTTCCTGTTTAAAGAATACTTCATCTATTTCCCTTCTTTCATTCATGAACATATCATTTTCATGGTCTAGCAAATAGTGTTCTAAAGGATCACTAGGAGGTACAATAATAGAAGCAAGACCAATAATTTCATCCTTTCTAGGCAATTCTTCCTCACGATATTGTTTACTAAATTTAGAGAAATTAAACTCATGAACCATATCATCCAAGCCAACAGTAACAACATTCTTTTCGCAATCTATCGTAGCATTAACAGTACGCAAGAAGGGTCTACCAAATATAATGGGACAAAAGCTATCTTGTGGAGAACCAAGAACAAGAAAATCAGCGGGATATTTGGTTTTCCCACACAAGACTTCAACATCTCTAACAATTCCCATTGGAGATATAGTATCTCTATTGGCAAGTTTAATTGTAACATCAATTTCTTCTAACTCAGTAGGTGAAATCTCATGCATAATTTCTTTGTATAGGCCAATGGGTATAACACTAGCACTAGCACCCATATCACATAAGCCATGATGACAATGATCTCCTATTTTAACAGTAAATAACAGCACGCCTACCACAGTCTATGTTTATCTCTATCACAGGTTTAGTAATTCTAGCAGCTTCACCAAAGAATTGAATAACATGCCCATCAATATTATCGACAAGAGATCTTTAACAATAGCAATATTGGGCTCTACTTTGACTTGCTCAGGAGGTGTATAAGTCCTAGTATTGCTTTTACAAACAACAGTTGAAGCTTTAGCATGATCCTTCATTCTAACAGGGAAAGGGGGTTTCTCAACATAAGAAGTAGGAACAATAGGATCATTATAAGTGGCAATCTTTTCTTCAACTTTAATAGGTGCAGCTACTTTTACTTCTATGGGAGGATGATATTTAAACCACTTCTCCTTGGGGAAATCAACATAAGTAGCAAAAGATTCACAGAAAGAAGCTAATATCTCAGAGTCAAGTCCATATTTAGTGCTAAACTTACGGAAAATATCGGTATCCATAAAAGATTTAACACAATCAAACTTAGGTATCATACCTGACTCCTTACCTTCGTCGAGGTCCCAATCTTCAGAGTTGCGTTTAATTCTATCCAATAAATTCCTTCCAAATTCAATAGACTTCATCATAAAAGAGCCAGCACAAGAAGTATGGAGCATGGTGCGATTATAGAAAGCGGAGCATAACAATTTTGGAGAATTATCAATTTTGAGAGCTCATGATTGGGGCATGAATATAACATTGATTTAAGCCTCCCCCAAGCTTGAGCGATGCTTTCTCCTTCGCGAGGCCAAAAATTATATATATAATTGCGATCACGATGAACAAGATGCATAGGGTAATACTTTTGATGAAATTCCAATTTCAATCTTTTATAGTTCCATGATCTTGTATCATCACATAGCCTATACCATGTCAATGCGTCTCCCTCCAAAGATAAAGGGAAAGCCTTCCTCTTAACAACATCATCAGGTATACCTGCAAGCTTAAATAGTCCACAAATATCATCCACAAAGCGTAGATGTTCGTCAGGATGCTTTGTTCCATCTCCTGCGAAAGTGTTAGCTAGCAGTTTTTCCATCATACCCGAAGGAATCTGAAAAGTAGTTTCATTTTCAATAGATTCAGTAGGTTCAGTAGGTTGAGGAGCAACTCTTGGCTCAACCGGACGGGGTGAAGATACCCCGAACAAGCCCCTTAGACAATTACTTTCCATAGTAACAAGTGACAGAAAATTTTAGCACACTAAATAAATTTTTCCTTACCAAATTCCACCTACCAAAGGCGCTTCACTCCCCGGCAATGGTGCCAAAAAAGAGTCTTGATGACCCACAAGTATAGGGGATCTATCGTAGTCCTTTCGATAAGTAAGAGTGTCGAACCCAACGAGGAGCAGAAGGAAATGATAATCGGTTTTCAGCAAGGTATTCTCTGCAAGTACTGAAATAAGTAGTAACAGATAGTTTTGTGATAGGATAAATTGTAACGAGTAACAAGTAAAAAAGGTAAATAAAGTGCAGCAAGATGGCCCAATCCTTTTTGTAGCAAAGGACAAGCCTGGACAAACTCTTATAATAGGAAAAGCGCTCCCGAGGACACATGGGAATATCGCTGCTTAGTTTTCATCACGCCATATGATTCGTGATTCGTACTTTGATAATTTGATATGTGGGTGGACCGTGCTTGGGTACTGCCCTTACTTGGACAAGCATCCCACTTATGATCAACCTCTATTGCAGCATCCGCAACTACAACAAAAGTATTAAGGTAAACCTAACCATAGCATGAAACATATGGATCCAAATCAGCCCTTACGGCAACGATAAACTAGGGTTTAAGCTTCATCACTCTAGCAACCCATCATCTACTTATTACTTCCCAATGCCTTCCTCTAGGCCCAAATAATGGTGAAGTGTTATATAGTCGACGTTCACATAACACCACTAGAGGTTAGACAACATACATCTTATCAAAATATCAAACGAATACCAAAGTCACATGACTACTAATAGCAAGACTTCTCCCTTGTCCTCAGGAACAAACATAACTACTCACAAAGCATATTCATGTTCATAATCAGAGGGGTAATAATGTGCATATAGGATTTGAACATATGATCTTCCACCAAATAAACCAACTAGCATCAACTACAAGGAGTAATCAACACTACTAGCAACCTACTAGAACCAATCCCGGACTTGGAGACAAGAATTGGATACAAGAGATGAACTAGGGTTGGGAGATGAGATGGTGTTGGTGAAGATGTTGATGGAGATTTCCCTCTCCCGATGAGAGGAGCGTTGGTGATGACGAGGGTGATGATTTCCCCCTCCCGGAGGGAACTGTCCCCGGCAGAACAGCTCTGCCGGAGCCCTAGATTGGTTCCGCCAAGGTTCCGCCTCGTGGCGGCGGAGTCTCTCCCCGAAAGGTGTTGGGGAACGTTGCAGAAAATTAAAATTTTTCCTACGGTTTCACCAAGATCCATCTATGAGTTCATCTAAGCAACGAGTAACGGGAGAGAGTTTGCATCTACATACCACTTGTAGATCGCGTGCGGAAGCTTGCAAGGTGATGATGTAGTCGTACTCGACGTGATTCGAATCACCGATGACCAAGTGCTGAACGGACAGCACCTCCGCGCTCAACACACGTGACGGCACGGGTGACGCCCCTCCGCCTTGATCCAGCAAGGAGGAAGGAGAGGTTGAGGAAGACAGCTCCACCGCAAAGACGACGGCGTGGTGATGGTGGAGAAGCAAGATCTCGGCTGTGGCTTCGCCGAGCGCACAACGGAGGAGGAGAGGTGTTGGGGAGGGGAGGGCTATGCCTTGGCTTGGGTGCGGCTGCCTTCCCCTCACCCCTCTATTTATAGGGGGAAGGGAGAAGGGGCCGCCCTCTAGATCCATCTAGAGGGGCGGCGGCCAAGGGAGGGGGACTTGCCCCCAAGCAAGGGGGCGCCTCTAGGGTTCCCTCAACCCTAGGCGCAAGGGCCTGGGGGGGGTGCGCCAGCCCACCAGGCTGGACAACTCCCCACACAGCCCAGGGCCCCCGAGGGGTGGCCCTCCGGTGGACTCCTCGAACCCTTTCGGTGGCCCCAGACAATACCGTATGCCCCAAACTTTCCGTGTCCGCTTAACAACTTCCCATATATAAATATTTACCTCCGG